>OY728149.1:16772500-18022500 GCA_963277665.1 Viscum album | reverse complement strand
TACTATCCAAATCAATTCCATCATAAAATTTGAATTTAATTAACCATAGTCAGAAGGATAAAAAGAAAAAAGTCTCACATTATGGGGAATTGGAGGTCAATTATATAGTATTGTCTAAGTGATCACATAGTTATCCAATATTGTTAACATCAGCATTAGGATTCATGGATAATTATAAAAACATATTATTTATCCATAGCATGAGCTCAAAAATTTATATCATAGTGAAAACATTAATTACATGTTATAATAAAATCCCTCTCTTGAAAAATTCTAGATAAGCTCAAGATAAAAATCAATTATAGTGTTTAAATAATCTATAGATTAGTATTATATATAAGATATTTGGTAATTTTATCTAGGGAATAGGAACAACTAGATTCATACTCACTCATGAAAATATTTAATGGATATAAATATTATTATATAATTATTTTTACAACATTTGGGAAACACACTTCATAGAAGAGAGGAATAGTTGGTTTTAACATTCCAAGAAACATGATGAGATATTATTTTCTTCTAAGTGAATTCATGGATATCAGTTTATGTAATATTATTATTAAATGAACTCGATATAAGATAAAAAAAATGATGGAGAAGGGTCAATTTTCTTAAGGAAATGCATAGAGAGGCTTATCTCATTGATATTGTGATATTATAAGCATGATATAATTTGGTAATTGAAACTATTATTGAATTGGAAGGTTTTAGATATATTAAAATGGATGTTATAAAATTAAATAAGTAAAAGAAATTAACACCCATGATTTATTTCATTAAAATCTTGTAAACATTTTACATAGTTAATATAGGAAGAAGAAATATAATGCCATGTTTTTTATTAGTTCCCAAAAATGACAGTAATTAAGAATATCATGGTTTTACAAATTCACAACACTATTGTATCATGTTATGGTACCATAATTCCCTTAAAAACCCTTTGAAAATGAGATAATACCCTTTTCTAGCTCATTATACTCATATGTGTAACATATTTTTCTTTTATGTAACATTTTAGAAAGCATAATATCCATTAGGTTATTCCAAAGTTACTCATTTATGGGGATTAGAATTTTTTCAGTATCCTTACACAAGTATAGGCGGCCTTTACCAAAGATGGGATATACCGATTCATGATATAGAATTAAGGAAATAACATTAGTTGATATTATAAAGTAATGTATTATACTTAGAAAACAATATAGGTTCCTCTACAAAACACTTTTGTCCAAAGAGTTACCCTTATGAAAACCCATTAAAATTACCTATACACAACATCATTATTACACATAGAAAACACATATAAAAAATAGATACCCCTACAGAACTCCAAAAAACACCCTGAATAAGGGTAGAATGAACATACATTTTCATAGGTCTTGTTCCATACATAATGGTAAAAATAATGTTCAAATAAACAACTTTCACAAATAATTTATTTTCAATTAAATAAAAGGTTTTTGAAAAAATGATGATGCAACAATTCTATTGCTCTAACAACTTCTGATAGTCATGAAAATTTTCTAGATTTCTTACTTGAGAAAATCATGCCACTAATCATGAACATTAGAATCCTTCTCCCATATCTCTTTCTAGATCCATCCATAATATATAATACTAAAGAAATCATCTTCTTCCTAAAAAAACCATTTCTATTTATTCTATAACCACCATAGATGTATCTCAATCGATATAAATTCCATCATATTCTAAACCATGTCCGGTATCATATGTCCACCAATAGGGTTATATACTATGAAACAAAACATGAATATATAGGTTGGGCGAAGGATGATCTATATAGTATTCCATTTTTGCAACCCATTCAGTGATATCATATGTCAGACAAAACATGATTAAAATTTCCATTTATTATAAAAACAATGATTCCCCATATGACGTGACATATGAAAACCTGGCCACTAATAGAGAACACCATAAATCATCTCTTCTACATATGATTGATACTTATTTTGTGAGGTCAAAAATAGTTTCATGATCAATGAAACACTATATTTTTTCTCCATCACTAGACATCGCCCAGAAGCTATTGCCTCATCAATTGGTTCCAACAAAAAAGTGAATGGGAAGGTCATCCATCTATATCCACAAATGGATCCATATATATTGATCTATATAACTGATTTCTGTAAACTGATAACACCCAATCTGGATTCTCAACCCACGCTTCATGAAATTATAAGATGAATTCTTGAATCATATCCTCCTATATATAAATATTATACATTGACCATCCATCTATATGAGTATGGTATGATATGATCTACCTCAATAGAGTCTATAGGGAATTTCTTAAGAATATAAAAATTCATAATGTCAAAAATGAATCCATTACATATACAATTCTTACACAAACATAATTTATTTGTACAATATCCTAGAAATATGGATTCTTAGATAATCACCCAAGTGAGTCAATCTAATCAATAAAAAAATCATCAACATCCACCAATTAATAATTAATCACATAGATAATGTCACAAATACTAATGTTCTTGGATATCATTATCAAAAAATATACCATGATTTTCTCCGACTTCCACATGGGACATGGAAATGGATGGTGAAGAATACTTGGATATTGGTTCACCAATTTTACCATATGGTATGTAAGTTATTTAGAAATAAACTCATTGATTTCCTTCTACATCGATTACCACCAAAACTATCACATCATGTCATGGAATAAAAAAATTTCGGTTGGATGTACCACCAATTTAGAGGTCTGGAATTCCTATGCCTACTCATTTATAATTAATGAAGGTACCAATACACTCTCATTCACAAGATTCATATTTTTTTTCACCCAAATACAAACTGAGTATCATTTCACTTCTAAGTCATTATACCATCATCACATCACACTCATGGATAACTTCCTATCTAGCCACTGCCCATTCTATAAGAGATAATGTGACAAAAAAGTTATCATAATTAAAAAATATTTGATCTTTATAAGGTTTTATCTTCTAGACGGTCAATAATTTCCTCAGCACCAAATATACCTCAACATGACACTCACCAATCTGTTTTTCCACATATATCATATATCAAAGGCAATTTTGATTTATTTCACCTTCACCTAGTGAATTGTTTAAATCTAATTTAAATGTCTTTAGGTACTCATCATAGAGACCTATACATTAATTTAGGTACCAAATTAATTGGGTTTAATGGGGAAGTAATGATTTTTATAGATAATAAAATTCTCCTCAATGAGATAGTATCACCATCAATCAATATCATGAAGCAAGGCTACATTCTCTAAGCTATGAGTATGGTAGTTCTATTCATTGGTTCATAGTTGATGTGACAACTAAACTTCTACCTTATCTTAATCCAATGCATGATAAAACACATTATACGATATATCATATCCATATGTTAGGGAGTATCAGCACTAGAATAATATTCAAAATACACTTCAATTCAAGAAACATATCTAAAAACTGGTCTGACGAATGAAATATTTCTCCCATTTTCATCAGCACAGTCATAGGTGATGATGGATATGGAAATCCCTGGATAACAAATCAACAGTTTCATGAAGAAACAATAATTCCCAAATATCATAAACCTTTTTAGGGAAATTCTAGGATTTAAATTCCTCCATACACTTTAGTTACATAGATATAACACCTCAGACAACACATGATCCATGAACCTCACCCAATGAGTTAAAAAGATTCAATTCGAAAACATCATGTGATGATAATGAACATTAACTAAACTAAATATTGTCTCAAGATATATGATATTATTCTCTAGTGTTTATGAGTAGATGAGGATGTCATAAACATAAAACTTGATTAATGATTCTTTGTATATATGAATGAAATTTTACATGAGTTCAATGAATACTATTGATTTAATTTTCTAACAAAATTGAATCAACATAAACTCATACAGTGAATCCCTACAATAAAATTCCATATTTAAGATTTCATCCACTCTTGACTATATGTGGTGATAGATTGATCAACATTCAATCATGTAGATACATCACACACTACATAACTGACAAAAAATGGCATATATCATGGGAAATTATATTTTTTTCAACTCTAAATAGTATATAATTTGAAAATTGATTCTAAGCCAAACAATACAATATTAATTCATGGATAATAAGAAAGGTTCACCACATAGTGAAAAACATAGTTAGATAAATCACTTAATCTCCAATTTTTTAAGCTTCACCTTGATTTCCATTAGACCAGTTAGCACCATATCATAATGGGGTATTAAAATTAGTTTCACATATGAAAGTTGATATAACAAAAAGTCAACTCCTATATCAGGTGGAATCCTAATAAATTCATCGAAATACTCATCATGATAGGGATCTATATTTGGTTGATAATATTAAGGGACTGGTGTTGATCCCATTGAGAGAGTTAAACCCACATTCTGTGTCATATTCAACTCGGTCCATCTCTTATTTTGAACAACTCATATCTTTAGCATTTCCCATTATCTTTTTTTCACATAACACTATTACTTTGTCTATGTTAACAAAACCTATATCTGATATTAATTAAAATGTTCTCCCGTGGTGGTCATCAAATACATATCATGAATCACAATGATGATTTACATCTCTACAATCATAATGTTTCATTGTTATCTATATCCATTTATGACTATATGAAATTCTTGTAATCACTATGAATTTTATGCTTTGATAGCCAATAGTTATCAAACAGAATGAAACTTAGAGGTTAACATGAAAATTATGTGATTTACAAACAATTATTTTGCAGATATTAATGAATTTATTACCCTAGAATCATGAAATACTTCAACAGAACAGACAAATTATTCATAATATGTACTAGGAAAACTGATTCGCATATGAAAATATCCATGGTATGGAATCATTTTTATAAGTTAAATTCAACAAAAATCACAGAAAAAATTCCCTTATGGAACCACATCAAACAAAAAACACATCTACATGCTCCATCATATTAACAATCCATAATATGGCTCTTTCTATCTTCTGAGTTCGTATACTGGAAGTCAACATGTACACAATATTTCTTGAGTATGGTGTGAGTACAAGAATTAGTAAGACAACAGAAATTACCAATATTATTATTATTAATGATATATATGTTTTTGTCATGAAAGTAAACATAGTACAAATAAAATAATAATATTTCCTTGATGTAGGGAACAATATATATATTCTATAGAGATATGATCACTTTGTATTATAATTATGCTGGAAGAAATATAAAGAATCCACCTGATACCTCTCCCAATATGGGATATTCATAAAAATATCAAACACATATCACCCATTGGGACGGATCTTGACCATGTAGAATAACATTTGGAATATCGCCTATAATGTGTAATACCAAACATTTAAAACACAATCCATAAGTTGGGATTGACAAGGTACATGCAAACCAATTCATTGAACATCTAACTTAGGGGAAAATACAAGTATGATCAACCTATATGATAAATAAAATAAAATAAATAGGTTATAAAAAATAGGAAAAAATGGTTGATTAATCCTCATATCAAATGAACATATATCATATTCATCACAATATTTATTCAATAAACACAAGCATAGTTTTTGTTTATACATGCACACCACAAGTGATAAAAAAACACACAATGTTCTCTATGGTATTCACAGACATGCTAACATTCACATCCACATGTATGTTGACTCATACAATGAATAAAGGATTCCATGAATAGATTCAAATTATTTTTTTTCCAAACTAAATAATAAAATTACATGTAATAAAACCGTCTATATTCTAGATAATTTCCGAATTACTTATTTGATTCATATAATAATCCAACCATTTTCATTATTAGGAATAAATATAATCTTGAATGTGCTTATATTTTATATCTATATAATTATATGAGATAGTAATGATTCTGAGACTTTATTATTCTCTGATAAATCTTATTTATTAACATTATTAATTTTTTTTAATTTTTTAATGATGTTTTAGAATTTAAACCAACATACGTACCATGAAAAGGATACATGAATATTATTACATTGATAATTCAACTCTAAGGAACATAATATTGAGAGAGGGTTTCTACACACCCTGAAGCTAGATGAAGAATTAATATTAGAATTATAAGGATCTTAGAAATTCAGAATATAAGTATTTATGAATTCTTGGACTCAATCTGATCTCAATAATTAAATCCATATATTTATATAAATTTTTATGGATGATATGTTTTTTAGTAATAATAAAATTAAATTAAATTTAAAATAGTATTTATATTTTATATAAATAAGTATTAAGGATAATATTAATTACTTCATAAAGGGATTACAGAATATAATGTTTTAAAAATAATTACATTCTAAGTATAAATGTCATTAGAATTGTAAAAAATATGTTACAGGTTTTAACTTGGAAGAAGGAAACAAAAAAGAAAAACAATACAATTTTTAAAAAAATGGAATTTTGTAAGGGTAATAAATTTTAAACATACATAGTTAAAACCCTCATATATGTATTCATGCATCTGTTTAAACTCAACATTTACCATTAAACAATAATATAATCTTTCAATTGACCCTTATGTTAATTATTTTAGTACCCTTATATAGTTTGATTGATACCTAGGTTTCCCTTACATAATATCTTATTACCCTTACATAGATTATATGTTACCCTCACACAATCATTAGAAATTATAGATTAAACTTACACAATTAAATATAATTAAGATTTTACATTATGATATTCCTCAGTACACTTACTCTATGTATATATTACCCTTAAATAAATATTAGAACACTAGAACTATATTTATAGAGTGAATGGAAATATGGATTTACCTTTATGTATCATATTAAAAATATTTTACCAATTTATATTGATTCTTTTACCCTTATATAGCCCTTTAATAACTATTATTTCCCTTATTCATACAAGGAAAAATCCTCAATACATTTTTCTGAGTTCTTAAAACTCAACATACCCTTGTGTGGAACCTTATTGGTAGAAATTTAGTTGTTTAAGCTTTAATTTTCACTAGAAGGACTTATAATTTACATGAAATTTGGGTTTAATGTTCATTTAAAAACTATAAATTTTCTAATATTAATTTATTTATATTATGTAAAATGGACTATTATTATTAATTTACATATCAGGTATATTTTTATTTTTTACAAATTTTGGAAATTAATATTTCATTATAATTTAACACCCTAATAGAATATTTCATAAAAATTACAATTTATTACATTAAATAATCCATTGGATTTATCATTGTGTATTTTGAAATTTTATATTTTTTCTAATATTCATGTAATTGTTTTTAAAATAGTATCCAATAAAATAGGTAATCATTATTAATGGAAATAAAATAATTTTAAATTTAATTGGTAAAAAATGATAAATGGATTTTATTTTAAATGTCTTTGTTTTATTTTACATTTTATTTTTGAATGGATTTGTTTCACTAAAATGATCATTTTTGATGAATTGATAATCTTATTTAAACCAATAATGATTGTTGATTATCTAAACAGTCACTTATAATAAAAAATTCACTATCACTATCCATCATTTCATTATACATTATTTTCTCATCTACCTATAATTTATCTATCGTTGATTAACATGATATCATCTCCTTGATATTGATATTAACATTGTTGGACTCCTCATTTGTTAATCATGTTTTAATGATCACAAATCCTATTAATGTTAATTAATCTCAATAATAACTACACATCATGTTTTAATGATAACAAATCTTATGGATGTTAATTACTCTCTTTATTATTTACAAGTCTTGTGAATGATCACAAATCTCACATATATTATGAAGACTTTATATTTATGATTCAAGTTCTCTTACTCAGTAATGATTAAACTTAATCCATATTCTGCATATTACTGTCTAAGTCAAAATATAGATATTTGTCACAGTATGGACACACCGTGACCCAGACACCGTGACACAGACACTGTGACCCAAACACCCTGACCCAAACACCCTGACCCAAACACCGTGACCCAAACACCGTGACTCAGACACCATGACCCAGACATCGTGACCCAGACACTGTGAACCAGAAACTGTGAAAGACTAACCGTGATCTAGAAACCGTGAGCTACACACCGTGGCATGGACATACCGTAAAGCTCATACCGTGAACTTCATACCGTGAAGACTATACCATGAAGAAGACATTGTTTACTTAATCACTGTGACACTGTTTCTTATCTTTTTGTCAATATTATTTAAATAATGCTAACTATCATATTTTATGTTTTTATTTCAATTAATGTTATTTAATGATTTTGTTGGAATTTCATGAAACCGTATCTCGTACCTATGAAAAGGGAATCATTCCTACTACCAGAACATGTGGAATATAAGGAAGTTTGAGATTCAGTACACGAGTGGCGTGAAAGTGTAAATATACAATGAGAAGAACATAAATACACCAGAGAGCACTATGCTGAACGAGAAGAACAATCCTGAGCAAGAAATAGATTGCAAGACTTTCAAAGAACTCTTATGAATGCATTCCAACACCACTGAAGAACACGTGACAAATCAATAGATGATTTTCATTCCCGTAGAATACAAGATGAACTAAAACACTCTGTTTTTCAACAAAAAAAACAGAGAATGACTCAGAATCATTCCAACTGAATCCAATGAGTCCAGAGCAGCATTTATAATCACTAGAGCTTTTTAAACTCTTATCTGTTCTCTCTAAGTGATTTATTTATTAACTTTCGACCAGAGTGGTGTACTCTGTATTTCTTATACACACACTGTCTCCTACACTGAACTGAAGGATATCAAAATCGTCAATCCAAATCTCTTAACTCTTGTTTACCCACGTCAACTGTGGAAGAGGTCCTTGTGTAGCCTGGTCTTTGTTTTTTTTCATGAAGAACAGTGGTATAGGTCCCTGCATGGCATGGGAGGTTTTGGAAACTGTTGTCAACCCCGATCCAGGGTGTGGATCAAATTTATATAAATCTGAGAGGACTAAGTCTCAACTTGAGACTGAACCTCTTATTATATCTACTATGCATCTTTACTTTAAGTTAAAAGTATACTACATATATCTTATTTATTCCGCTGCTATTACTTTGAAATACAAAACTATTTTAAAGATACTTTTATAGTTAAATTAGAAAGTGTTTACACTTATTGTAAATTAGTAGGTTAGTTTCAAAAGTTAGTTTGATCTTGTGGTTAAATTAACTGAGACCTAATTAATCTTTGAGAAGCTAAGTGAACATTTACAATCTGTATAAATTCACTATAGTTTAACTTATTTTATAAATAGGGTGATTTTAAATAGACAATATTTTAACAGAATTTTTAATTGGAACTCAATTCACCCCTCCCCCCTCTTGAGTATCCGCTCCGACCAACATTTGTTATCAAAGGATATTTTTTGTTTAAGTACTTTTGAAATACTCTATTTTCCAACTGTGATTTTAGTTCCATATATAATGATCTTAAATTTATATTAGTTCTAAACATTATCTCTTTAAATTATCTTTCTAAAATCTTGTTATGGATAATAGACTAGAGGGTGTTGCTACTAACATGCCACCGTTCTTCAATGGTACATACTATGCTCAGTGGAAGCTTAAAATGAAAATTCATTTAGAAATCATGGGTTTTGATATCAAGAGAGCTATAGAGTCACAATAGAAATTTCCAGGAACTAAAAGAGTAACTTGGGATGAACCTAAAACGACTCCCTACAATAATAATTGTAATACCATGAATTCCATTTACTGTGCTCTTGGAGATGAAGAGTTTAACATAATTTCTAATTGCAAAACTGCTTTTTAAATATGGGATACTTTGGTTGTTTCTCATGAAGGAATGACCTATGTTAATGATATGAGATTAAATACTTATACTATAAAATATAACAATTTTAAAATGATGACTGATGAACCTATTTCTTATATGTATCTCAGGTTTAATGAGATAGTCAATACAATGAATTCACTCGGAAAAGTTATTCCATCAAAGGAACAAATTATGAAAATATTGAGATGTTACCAGACCGATGGAGAGGCCCATCTGTTTCAATCAGAGAGTTATGTGACATTTTTTCTCTACCTGTCAAAGAACTCATTGGTAAGCTTATGATGTATGAGGAAGAACTCAAGGTGAATAAAGAGGAAGATGATGAACCTAAGTGAAAATCTGTGGCTTTCAAGACTACTTCTTCAAAGAATAAGGACAAAGAAAAATTTCAAATACAAACTAACAGTCCAACCTGTGAAAATTCAGACTCTGATAGTGATGCTGAAATGGCTCAGATAGCCATAAGGTTTAAGAAATTTTATAGGAAGAAGAAATATTTCAGAAAATAAAATTACAAAGGAATGTATGACAATAATGGACATTTGAAGAAGGATTGGAAAAATCCAGATAAAAGTGATGATGTTGTTTTCTATGAGTGCAAAAGGAAAAGACACATTATAGAAGACTGCCCAAAGCTAAAATTCAAGAAGAAATATGATTACAAGGATAGTAAGTACAAAATGGATATGAAGGATACTTGGAGTGCTTCTAAAGACAGCACATGTGAATATGAAATGTCTGATTTTGCAATAAATCATGCCAACATGTGTTTCATGAAAAACACATCTGAAGTTACCTCAGATACTCCTATTTTAAATTCTTATTATTCTGGAGATGATGCATAATCTGATTCTGATTCTCAAAACAAGACTAGTGAGGAATTATTTGAAAACTGTATTATGCTAGAAGAGACATTCAATGAACTTAAGGATAAATACAAATCATTAAAGAAACATCATGCTCTCACTACTATTGTTAAAAACGAACTTACTATTGAAAAAGATAAAAATGCTCAACTGTTGAAGGAGAACACTGAACTAAAAATGTCTAATGAGAAACATATAACAGACGTAGAGCAGTTAGAAAATGTAAAAGATACACTATCTCAAATTCTAGGAAAGAAGGTTGCGCAAAAATACACCACTGGAATAAGCTACAAACCTGGACAGAGACAGATTACTAAGAATAGATTTATTCCTAAAGCTGGACGGAATACTGATTGTTCTAGTTCTGGACATTCATATTATTCAACAAGTTATTCACATAGTTTTAAATCAAATAGAGATTATCTTTAAAAATATTTATATTCTGTAAATTATATGAGATCCATAAGAAAAATGTGGGTATCGAAAGCCTTGATTTCTAACCTGTATGGATCCAAGAATATATGGGTACCAAAATCATTTCCTATCTAAATCTATTTTGTAGTAATCCTTCTTGAAGAGTTCCCACAAGAAGACATGGTATTTGGATAGTGGATGTTCAAGACATATGTTTGTGGATTACTCATGCTTCAAGAGTTTAATAATGGTTGATGGAGGTCATGTCACCTTTGGTGATAATTCTAAAGGAAAGATCATCGGCCTATGCCAAATTGGTAACACTGATTCAGTTTTAATTTCTACAGTTTTATTTGATGATGGACTTAAATATAATCTATTAAGTATTTCTCAATTATGTGATGATGGTTTTAATGTCAAATTTGAAAATGATTCTTATAATGTTTTTAATTCTAAAAATGTTTTAGTATTTTCTGCTCTACGAAATGAAAATGAGTATGTTTTTGATTTAAATTCCTTAGTTAAGAAAAATGTTACCTATTTAAATGAATTTCATAAAGACTCCTAGTTATGGAATAGAAGATTAGAACACTGCAATATACAATCACTTAGAAAACTAACTAGGAATATCTTAGTTAGAGACCTACCTAAACATGATTTTCCAAATCACAATGTTTGTAATCCCTGTCAAAAGGGAAAGCAACATAAGGTTTCATTTAAATCAATGAAAAATGTTTCAACTTCTCAACCTCTCGAGTTGGTTCACATGGTTCTGTTTGGACCATCTAGAGTTTCTAGGTTAAATGGGAAGTACTATGTCTATGTCCTACTAGATGACTTTTCTAGAAATACTTGGGTATACTTCTTAGCTCACAAATGTGAAGCTTGTTCTTACTTTGTTAAGTACTCCAAATCTGTAGAAAATCTTAGTGGACATATGATTAAAACCCTAAGAAGTGATCATGGCCATGAGTTTGAGAATCATGTGATTGAATACTAATGCTCGCATAATGGCTATATTCATAAATTTTCTGCTCCTAGGACACCTCAGCAAAATGGTGTAGTAGAAAGGAGAAATAGAACCCTGCAAGAAATTTCTAGAACTATGATTAATGAATATGACCTATCTATTTACTTTTGGGCTGACGCTGTGAATACAATATGTTATATTATTAATAGAGTCTTAATTAGACTTGTTCTTAAGAAGACCCCATATGAGTTGTGGAACAATAGAAAACCTAAAGTTAGTTACTTTAGAGTCTTTGGCTGTAAAGTCTTTATTCTCAATACAGAAGATAATCATGATAAGTTTGCTTCTAAGAGTGATGAAGGAATCATTTAGGATATTCTTTAACCATCAAGTCTTATAGAGTCTTCAATAATTGAACCAAGTGTGTGGAAGAATTTGTTCACATCAAATTTGATGAAACTGATCTACATGAGCCTAAATCTTCTCTTGAAAATCTTGAAGAAGATTTATCTCTTCTGGACGTTAATGAAAAATCTAATGAACCTACTATAAAGACAACCAATTCTGGACTTATTCCAGAATCTGCTTCTAATGAACCTGAACCTAGAGACATACCTGAAATTTCTAGTCCTGCCTTTACTAGATAAACTATAATTCTATAGAATCTTCCTTTAGATGCAGTTGTAATAAATCCTGATAGAGGGACAAAGACTAGAGCTTCTCTTAGAATTCTGGTTGAACATCAAGACTTCTTGTCACATCTTGAACCTAAAAACACTAACGATGCTATTAATGATGAATTTTGGGTAATTTATATGCACGAAGAACTCAATCAATTTGAAAGAAATAATGTTATGAATCTTGTTGAAAGGCCTAAGGACACTTTCACAATAGGCACTAAATGGGTGTTTAGAAATAAAGTAGATGAATCTGGAAACATAGTTAGAAATAATTCTAGATTAGTTGCACAAGGTTATAATCAAGAAGAAGGTATTAAATATGAGGAGACATTTTCTCCAGTAGCCATATTAGAAACAATTAGGATTTTACTTGCTTATTCTGCACATCTAAATTTCAAACTATATCAAATGGATGTCAAGAGTGCATTCTTGAATGGATATATTACTGAGGATGTTTTTGTTGACCAACCACCTGAATTTTCAAACCCTCATTTTCCAAATCATATTTTAAAATTATAAAAAGCTTTATATTGTTTAAAGCAATCTCCAAGAGCTCAGTATGATAGCTTAACTACATTTATAATTTCCAAATGTTTTACAAAAGGAAAAGTAGATCCTACTCTGTTTATAAAATGAATTTCTAAAGATGTTTTAGTAGTACAAATTTATGTAGATGATATTATTTTTGGATCTTCAAGAAATTTCCTATGTACTGATTTTTCTAGAATGATGAAAAATAAATTTGAAATGATTTTAATGGGTGAACTTAAATTCTTTCTTGGATTTCAAATCCTTCAAAATGATGATGGAATTATTTTAACTCAAATTAAATATACTAGAGATCCTTTAAAACGTTTTGGATTGGATATCATAAAAGGTAGTGAAACTCCCATGAGTACCACCAGTAAGATGGATCTTGAAGAAAATGGCAAATCCTTTGATCAAACCACTTATAGAGGAATGATTGGAAGTCTACTCTACCTGACTGCTAGTCATCCTGATATTATGTTTAGTGTGTGTATGTGTGCTCTTTTTCAAGAAAACCCTAAAGAGTAACATTTAAATGATGTGAAGAGAATTTTCAAATACCTCAAGAATACTGCCAATTTAGGATTATTCTATCCCAAAGGAAAATCATTTGAATTAGTTAGTTATTCTGATGCTGATTTTTCTAGACGTAAGTTAGATAGAAAAATCACCTTTGGAACATGCCCTCTTTTAGGTAAGTCACTAGTATCAAGGTGTAGTAAGAAACAAAATTTTGTTTCATTATCTACTGGAGAAGCTGAATACATAGCTTCTGGAAGTTGTTGTGAAAACATTTTGTGGATGAAACACACATTACTAGACTATGGATATCAATTCACACATGCCCCTATAAATTGTGACAACACAAGTGCTATTAATATTTCTAAGAATCCTGCTTCTCATTCTAGGACAAAACATATTGATGTAAGACATAAATTTTTGAGGGATCATTATCAGAAAGGTGATATCACTTTGGAATTCATTGGTACTGAATATCAACTTGCTAATATATTCACTAAACCATTAAATTCTGAGATATTAGACTACATAATACATAATACTGGTATGATTAATCAGTAGTAAATATCTTAGTAATCTGAATGTTTAATAATTTACTGTATTTTACTTTACTGTTTCATGTTCAATGTTTCTAAGTTACTGTTTTATGCTCACGGTCTCGCCATCAAGACTTCATGATCACGGGCTATCAACTCACTGTCTCACCATGACTACATAGCATGCTCATTGTCTCACCATGACTACATAGAATGCTCACTGTCTCACCGTGACAACACTGAATGCTCACTGTCTCACTGTGATGACTACCAACTGTCACACCGTGATGACTAGTTTAAATCACACCATAATTCCTACTCATGATCTCACCATGAAGATTATTTATATTCTTATTTTAACCCGTATCGCGGTAATTTTTATTTCACCTCTATATGATTTCCCTCATTTTTTATGACGATTGACATTCCCAATTGATAAAACTTTAGGGTTTCTTTCGACTCCTTACCCGAACTCTCTCCTGATCCTTCACTTCCCTCTCGCCCAAACCTTCAGGGAATTCCAAGGATGAAGCGTCCATCTTCACCCTCGTCTGAGAAGCGCCGCTCTAAGAAACAGAAGTGGATACCGAGGATAGCTCCCAAAGGACCTCTAAACCCAAACCTGGTAAGCCATTCATTTTTACCTAAAAAAGAGGATTTCCCATAGTGGTTGATGTCTAGTATATCATTAGTTTTGAATGTGATAAGAGAACAAGGATGGGTTGAATGGTTCACTGGATAGAATAGACCGATTTACCCGAGATTGGTATCTCAATTCTATCAGTATGTGATGTTTTACTTTGATTTTGGAGAATGATTTTTGGTGACAAGCTGGATAAATGGTCAGAAGTGCTCTTTCTCTTCGAGGCGGTGGGCTGCAAGCCTAGGGATTCCACATGAAGGAATTTGTGAGGATTACCAGAGAGACCCTCCTCCAAAAACTGACATCTTTTACCTGGAGAATGCTTTGGAAATCCTGACTGGAAATGGCACCAAGAGAAGTGCCATAGCTGCTGAATTACATGGGGAGACTAGACTTCTATTCAAGTTTGTTCGGAATTTGATTTTTCCAACAAAAGGAGAATTTGTTGTGATGAAGTATCAGGATGTGTTCCTGATTCACCTGTTGAAGAATGACCATAAGATCATCATTTGTAAGTATGTTATTAACCATATCTGTGAGCTAATCAAAGTCACATCCAAATCCACCACCTTGTTTTACTCAAGGATGATTTCAGCTATGTTAGTTGAAAAAGGGATGGTTGGACTAATGATGAAAAGTTAGAGGACATTGATTTATACCAATACTTTCTTATCATCAGAAGGATGAAGATTCGCTGGAACCCCTGGAAGAACCAATGGGTTGAGGATAATGATCACCTATATAAAAAGTTTAATCCTGTTGACTATCCAAGAAGGCATAAAAATCTATCTAATCCTGGTTTGGAACCAGATGAAGTGGATGAGTATTCAGAAGAAGAATGAGAAAAGGAAGTAACAATTGAAGTATATTTTAGAGAAGAATCTAGAAGACCTCAAATGGAAACAACTCCTGTTGAAAAAGAAAGGAATGTTGTCCCTACTATTATCCCTGCTGAAATACCTCAAGGAGAGGAAGTTTCTATTAGTTTGTGAGAAGGGGAAGCTCATGCTTCTAGTGCGGATGTAAATACAAAAGTATATCCTAATGCTGCAAGAAAATTGGTTTTTCCTGATTCAGAACAGCATGCGACCTTAGTGGCAGATCCTGTTAAAGAGGATCATTCTGTTTAGAAAGAAGTAAGTCCGGAAGCTCAACCAGTGGAACAATCGGTTCCTGATATTATTCCCTCTACTGAAGAGAGGTTGGAAATTTCCTTGCAGTTGGCAACGCAAGAGTTTGATAAAGAGATTAAGGATGATCATGTGGATCTTGATCATAATGAGGGTATAGTCTCTGAAATGGAAGCACAATTTGAGGGGGAGGAGCCTCAATACCATGAGATTATAGAAGCTCGATATGCTAAAGCTTCTCAACATTCTATCACATATTCTGTGTACACTCGGTATGAATTCCCAGAATTTTATGATGTAAATGAGTCACAACATGTGACTACAACTATAATGGATCTTTCTTCTCTGTTTCAACTGAAGTATATAGATTATCCAGAACCAGAACCAGAGCCCCAACATCAATCTGAATCAGAATCTGAGTCTGAAGATGACTCTGAACCTCAACCAGAATCTGAACCTTTGTATTTACATGAACCCTTACCCAAGCATCAATCCTTTGTGACCAAAGTTGATCTAAATTTTTTTTGGAGAGACTTTGTTAGCTGGAGTTGAGAAAATTGTCTCCACTAAACCTCGTCCAGTGACTCAGTTCAGTCAAGAAGATGCATCAATTCTCTTGGAAAATATTATCTTTCATATTCAACAAAGAATGATCTGAGAAATTCAAGAAGTCAGAGTTGAGAATATGCTGCTGAGTGCTGATGTTGCAAATCTGAAAAATATGATAGAAAACTTGCAGAATGAGTTATCATTGAGATCAGTGTGTGCTCCTGTTTTTACCCCTGCACCAGTTGCTACTTCTCCTGATCTATCTGATTCCCTCCTTGCTAGGGAAATTGAGTCTCAAGTTCATCGATATCTACTTTCTTTTGATGAGAAGATTGGAAAAAGGCACATAAAAATTCTGGAATGCATGAGGGAGCTTGTAGAAAATCTGAATAGGATTACAGATAAATACACTGGATGCCTGCAAAAAATTATGAAACAGGTCAAAGTTCTAACCGAAGTTGTCAAGGCTTCACCTGCTATGGTCAGACCTCCACATCTTCTTTGGATGATTCTATCTTGAGATCCATAATCAAGGAAAAACATCAGAGTGCCTTCAGTGGCTTGGATCTATCTTCATTGGCAGAAGTGGTTAAGAACAATGATAGAACATTGGACTTGGTTAGGATTCATTCTAAGATATCTGTTGATTCTCAACAAGAGATCACCAAGAAAATAGATATGAATCTCTCCCTGATTATATCTAAAAGTTATATGACAAGTCACTTTATATATCTTGTGGAATATTTGAGAATCCCTCCAGTGACTGAAGATTTTAAAGATCAAGTTCAAAAACTTACAAAGTTAACCAGATTGTTGGATAGATTTATTGAGAATAAGGATGATTTTGAAAAGGGTATGTAATATAGTGGTGAAATCATTACTGATTTCATCAATATTTTGAAGCCGTATCTTCATGTGCAGAGTACTGCTATAGTTTCTCCAGCTGCTGCACCCCTTAGACTTGGTCTACCTACCTTTGCCTCAACTGCCATGACAGTTAGCCAAGATCTTTCTCAGATCCGACCCGTCATTCTTGACCAACCACAACCTAGATCTTCTACTACTCCTACTTTGGCTCCATCTGTTTTTGAAGGTCTAACCTTAACCTCTTTGTCTACCGCATCTATGCCTTCTTCTACTTCAACACCAGCTCCTGCTGCTGATAAAGGAAATCAAAATATGGATCCCTGAAGAGTCCAGGGACTGTTTTCTTTTTGATGGGATTTCATTTCTTCTTATCTATTTGTACTTATCCTGTATGTTCTATTCTGAATCATTTTTTAATGCAAACTGCAGTGTTTCATTTCATTTTCTCTACTTTTTGATAATCCCAAAAGGGGGAGAAAACTACAAGTAAAAAAGAAAAACTACAAGTGTCAGTACTATAATTATTTTTTCTATTCTAATTTCCTAGTTTCTTTAAGGTTACATTTATTTTATATTTTGATTATATATTATTTTTGATCATCAAAAAGGGGGATCTTGTTGGACTCCTCATGTGTTAATCATGTTTTAATGTTCAAAAATCCTACTACTGTTAATTAATCTCAATAATAACTAGAACTCATGTTTTAATGATAACAAATCTTATGGATGCTAATTACTCTCTTTATTATTTACCCGTCTTATGAATGATCACAAATCTCACATATATTATCAAGCCTTTATATTTATGATTCATGTTCTCTTACTCTCTAATGATTAAACATAATCCATATTCTGCATATTACTGTCTATGTCCAAATACAGATATTTGTCTAAGTATGGACACACCGTGAAGGACTCACCGTGACCCAGACACCGTGACCCAGACACCGTGACCCAGACACCATGACCCAGACACCGTGACCCAGACACCGTGACCCAGACACCGTGACCCAGACACCGTGACCCAGACACAGTGACCAAAACACCGTGAACCAGACACTGTGATGGACAAAACGTGATCCAGACACCGTGAGCTACACACTACGACCTGGACATACTGTGAATCTCATACCGTGAACCTCATACCGTGAATACTATACCGTGAAGAAGACACCGTTTACTTAATCACTGTGAAACCATTTCTAAACATTTTTTCAATATTATTTAAATAATGCTAACGGTCATATTTGATGTTTTTAATGCAATTAATGTTATTTAATGATAGTTGATGTCATCTCAGGAAACCGTATCTCATACCTATGAAAAGGGAATCATTCCTACTGCCAGAACATGTGGAATATAAGGATTTTGAGATTTAGTACACGAGTGGCGTGTAAGTGTGAATATAAAATGAGAAGAACTTACAAACACCCAAGAGCACTGTGTTGAACGAGAAGAACAATCCTGAGCAAGAAAGAGATTGCAGGACTTTCAAAGAACTCTTATGAATGAAATCCAACACCACTGAAGAACGAATAACGAATCACAAGATCATTTTCATTCCTGTAGAATACAAGCTGAATTACGACACTCTATTTTTCACCAGAAAAACTAGAGAAGGACTTAGAATCTTTCTTGCTGAATCCAACGAGTCCAGAGCTGCATGGATGATCACTATAGCTTTCTAAATTCTTATCTATTCTCTCTAAGTGATTTATTTATTAACTTTCGAGAAGTGTGGTGTACTCTGTATTTCTTATAAACACACTATCGCATGCACTGAACTGGAGGATATCAAAATCCTCACTCCAAATCTCATAACTCTTGTTTACCCACATCAACTATGGAAGCGGTCCTTGTGTGGCCTGGTCTTTGTTTTTTTCCCATGAAGAACAGTGGTAGAGGTCCCTGCATGGACTAGAAATTTTTTTAAACTATTGTTAACCCCGATCTAGGGTGTGGATCAAATTTATATAAATTTGAGAGGACTATGTCTCAGATTGAGACTGAACCTCATGTTATATCAGCTGTGCATCTTTAGTTTAAGTTCAAAGTATACTACATATATCTTATTTATTCCACCGATATTACTTAGAAATACAAAACTATTTTAAAGCTGCATTGATAGTTTAATTAGCAAGTGATTACACTTATAATAAATCAGTAGGTTAGATTAAAAAGTTAGTTTGATCTTGGGGTTAAATTAACTAAGACCTAACAAATATTTGAGAAGCTAAGTGAACAATTACAATCTATATAAATTCACTACAGTTTAACTTCTTTTATAAATCCGGGGATTTTAAACAGACAACATTTTAACAGAAATATTAATTTGAACTCAATTCACCCCCCCCCCCCTCTTGAGTATCCACTCCGACTAACAAACATAATTGTGTACCATTTTTATATAATGCACTGATTGAATGAATATTTTTTAAAATTTTATTTCTTTGAATGGGGAGATATACCATATTTTTTATTTAATACATATAATCATCTATTTATTAGTCATGTGAAAAATGAAATGTTGATCATTTAACATATGAGAAATTTGTAGGATATGCCTGTGACGGTTGGATCCTGGTCATAGATATAGCATAAATGCATAAAGGTGTGTCTTGAGGATAAATTTTAGGCATTACATTTTAGATTCTTATCTAGTTTACAAATAACAATTTTTACGAATGTATTTCCTAAGGCATTAATAATAAGATTCCTGACATATTATCCAATGTATTGATTAATAGATATTGATGTTACAAATTTATGAATATATTTTATTTATATTTTGTACTCTATTATCCATATATTTTAAATATCAATATAATAAATGGATGTTTGTTTAACACAATTTGTGGATAGACTGGAATTTTTTTGATTACTCACTATTCTATATTGATTTTGATTTAATTACATGGGATATATTAAACATTATATTACCCGAAATAAACATTGTAGTGATCATAGTATTTCTTTCCTCTCACCATGATATAAAGAATGATATTTTTAATGATTTCATAGATTCAAGCATGTTCATTATGATATGTGTTTTATATTTCTAATTTAATATGGGAATCATGTATGTATCTAATTTTTGAAGAATTTGAAAGTGATCGATAATTCATCTATGATCCATTATATCCTAGTCCAATGCAATAATGTATAAACTAACACTATTCCATTAGACATATGGTTGTTTGAAATGAATAATCCTATCGAATCTAAGGTACCAAACAAAAAAAATTCCCTTCCACTCTATAAATTCTAGAAAAAAACATCTATAAAAATTTGAATCACTCCAGGAAAATATCATTAAAATTTCTCCATAATAAAACTTATCATCAAAAAAAAGTTTAATGAAATTATAAATCAAACATAACAACATTTATAATTCATATATTATAATTAATCCAAATGTTCATTTTCTGGAGACATATGTCACCATCATGAGGAAAACCATAAAATACGACCATATTTACCTTGATAAATATTTAAATCATAAACAAATAATATAAATATCTAACACAATAATCTATATTGAATATCACTAATTGAATTATGCATACATAACACCTCATGACTAAAACAATCCACATATTTATTTATTTTTCATTCTCAACCATAATTTACTTTAACTCCAAACAACCAAATCCCATTCAATATAGTATCTGTAATCCTACTATATAACCCTGATTTTAAACTATATCTTTTAAAACCATAAAAATCAATGAATAACTCAAGATCTTAATACACAAAAGTACCATTAATAATAATCAAATATAAAAAATAACTACTACCATAAAACACCTGATATTAAGGTATTACTTGTGAAATGATTAATCTATGGTCTATAATGGTTAACCTTTGACAAAATTCAATTTCATAAAGAAAATTATTATTATAAAAGTCTCAGAGAAGATAAACCCCCATTACAAAACAACATCTCAGTTTTAAAATAATTAAATTAATCATATAGAATATTTTTAAAATGAATTTTATGAACATATTTAATAAGTTATAGATTAAAAAATATTTATATAAATAAATTAAAATATATTTTTTAAAGTTACAACTCAGGTCCATTTCTAAATTGGATTTTTTTACAAAAAAACATTTGATAACAATTGAGAATTTAATTAAAAATTATATTTACAAAATCAAAAAGAAATATTTATCAAAGATATAATAAAAATATATATATATAATATAAATTATACTCAAAAATAGATCCCAAAATTTTTTTAATGATTTATTTCATAGGATAAAATCCATCATTAGAATAAACTACTTGAAATAATTATTTTCCAAAAAAAATATATTTTAGTATTCCCATGAAAGTGGCATGCTTACAATTCATAATCATAACTATTTTCAATGTAACTCTACTAGTAGTATGATTTTGTTTTCAAGTCATTAAACCATTAATAAAACTATTTTCAATTATAATGAGTAACCTTCTATAAAACATATATCACAATGGTTTCTATGTTTCATATTAAATAGAAACAAGGGATTACATACTATGAATAAAACACTATATATAACATAAATAGAATTACTTGATTTATAAATATAAAATAATTATTCAACACATTATTCAATGGAAAAAATAAATAATATTAATTTAAGTATATTATCTTGGGAATTTAGTTATTCAGATAAATTTTAATAAAATAATCATATAGAAACTAATTATTTTATTTGTTTTAATTTTTCTAGTGATCTTCATTATCATATGATAAATTTAATTGTAATGTGACAATCATTTCATAATTTTACATAAGCTTATATAATTTTTGAAACAACATTGGAAGTTCCTCCAAACAGAGCCCTTAGGACGTTAAAGTCGTATCATTGGTCTAGAATGATTAATATTCCCTATATACCTTGTGTCGTATTAACATAATTTTGTTGCTTAAAATCCACCGACCAAAATAGTGGAAAATCTAAGGGGATTAGAATAGGTTATTGAGAAATCCATTATTTTTCCCCTTTTATAATATCACCATTATGGGTTAGTGTAATATAGAGTCACTCTTAAAAATAACAATCAAAATTATAAAATGATACAATAGATTTACATGGTTCAACTCTCAAAAATATAAGGCTACTCTTTTTTGATTTTTAGAATTAGTTTTTTTAGATTATTTGTGAATATGTTGGAACCCAACTGACACCGGAAAAAGTTATTACAAAATAATGGAATAAGGGTAATTCATGAGGTGAAATGTTCTTAAACAAATAATTTATTTATTTATTACACATGAGAAGGTCAATGATGATGTTAAACTGATGCTAAAAAAGAATCCACAACAAAAATTGTCATCTGTTCATGATGTCAAAAAATTTTGTGGAAATTATTTATTCCTACTAACCCCACTGGTGAAAAACAATGTGATTAACTAATAAATATGGACATGGATTTCTTGATATGAGGCGGTGTGTCAGCATCAAAGATAACATGATAATAAAACAACACCATCCACATTTCTTCCACAAAAATCATTCAAATTAAAAAAAAATCTTACAGTAATCACAAGGAAATAAAGATTGTGAAACATGGTCTTTTACAGAGTGACATCATAGAGATAATCCTTTATGAAACTATCCATGTATATAGTATTCATTAAAGAGTATTCTAAGAGGATTCTTCAATGAGTCAATAAGTTTATGATCCTCTTATTATACGGAAACATGATTCCAAACTATAATTCTATGCTCTATTTCAATAAATATTTCAACCAAAAAAATCAATACATAGATTCCAAAGGCACCAAAATAGAACAATCCCAACACATATCAATATAAAGGATTCATCCGCATGAATTTTAAATGGAAAAAATAATAGAAAACCCATTTCATCAGCAAATACATCCAATCTGAGGTAGAAAGGGTAATAAAATTCCCTTTTTTAATGTCTACCAAATCATAGCATTCAGTCAACAATACTCATAAAATTAATGGATTCATTAACTCAAATTTTCAATAAGAAAAAACTCAATAATGAGTTTCTAATACCCAAAAAATTACATGAATGTAATAACATTAGTTACACAGAAATAAAGTGATTCCCAAAGGTCATAGATAAATAACAATGGTTAATAACCCAAAATCATAGTTCCACTGATAAAAAAGACCGTTATAGATGTATCCATTCATATATGTGCACAGATAAGTATCGAAAATGTGATCAATCTGGAAAGAATGATGTAAAATAATGAATGGAATGAATTTAAATCAACAAGTAAAAATGAACAAAAAAAGGTCATTACCAAGGATTTTCCTTAAATATAAAATCATGATTTCATTAATATTATAACACCATCATGATAATAATTGATTTTTTTTGATACATTGACCCATTAAATCATGTTATAGATCTATTGATAGTGGATTTGTATACAATATATATATATATATATATGTATCAGAAAATTTAGAATGTACTATAATAACTAGATATTCCTCAACAACTTCACACCTTAAAAATGATGTCAATGTATTGGCTTTCCCCCAACAAGCACATACACAATTCCTTAAACATACTATACCTTTTATTTCATAACCCTGAGAAATAATTTTACCTTTATCATTACATTCAAATTGATCTCTTTGATAAAAAATATTATTTTTCATTATTATAGTGCATCTACAACACCCTACTATTTCCAATAAACAATTGATAGACCTCTTTATTCTTTTATTAATTTTTATTTAACTAAATATTAGCCAATTTTATTTCATTATATTAAATATGGAAACCCTCATGATGTTTTACCTCTTTATTATTCTAGTTAACATTAAATAATTATACTACAATATTATTACAGGAGTGAGTTTTGAATATTTTCATTATAAATTCACTAAAATATTTTCCCATGACATTATCCATCATATCCCTTACCCACCCCAGTATGATATTCATTTAAAAACACTAATAAATTAAATAGTAGTTAAATCATAAAAATTATACTTATACACATTAAAGTTAGGATGTGGTTATAAATAAAATATTTTTTCAACCATTGAATATATGTAAATTTCAATCTCAATATACATTTAAATGATTCGTCATCAAATTTTTTGCAGCCAACATTAGAAAACAAAGTGGAAGAAGTAATATAATTGATTAAAAATATCAAATTTTCTGCAAAAAACTATTTTTTATATTCAATTGCACAAAACTATGAATTTACCTTGATTCCATAAAAAAATATTATCTTTTTTTTGTTTGTGATACCACATGTGATTCCATATGAGATCATATCCTCATTCACATAATTCAATGATTCTTATACATTTTGAAACTATTTACAAAACCTATTAAAAACATATTTATATTCATCTAAAATCACAAATTAAATACAACCTGTTAGATAAAATTATCAATATAACATGATATGATGAAATCATAGTTCACCACTTTAAATAATTCCCCCAAAACAAATGCTTCATATGTATTAGAAAATCGTATACTATCCTCTTTGTATAGCTTTACACATAATTTTTGTATAGAGAATAGAATTAATGGATGTGAGATTTACATTAACTTTCTCTCCATAATAATATTAATATCTGATTATTTGGATTTAGAGATGGGACTAACTATATATATCATATCCTTGATTGGAATGTGGTTTAATTCCCATGTCCATCCTTAATTATTGAAATTTATCTTCTATTAGTGGTTTGGTGATATAATTTTCTATTCTATCCACGGAAGGATAAAATTATAGTGTTTACCCATTCATCTAAAAAATATATTTTATAAAGTGAAAATGTATATTAATGACATTAGAAAAATAAATTTGAAAAACATAAAATGATAAATTAATAAAACAATGATTATCATAGTCCAATAGTATTTCAGAGATGACTTACACCTTAGGGATATCATTTAAAGTCTTGATAAGCATCATGTGGGTTGGGGAATGTGTTCTTAATACATACTATATATCATTAATAATCCTATTAAAAATACATTTCTTCATTGTTTTCTAATACACAACATTCACTAAGAAATAAATCATACTCTATGTTAATTTTTTATCATTAACCCAACCATTCTAATTTATATTTTAAAACAAATTGACCAATAATTCTATTACTCACAAATTGTTACCCAAAACCTTATTGTAAATTTCATATTTCTATGAATTATTTTTCTTGTAAATGAAATGACCATTTTGGTGCACAATTAATCTCTTTATAAAGATTGATAATAATGATAAAATAAGATATAAAATATATGATTCATTATATGATTTCAATTAACATCCAAAACTCCTTAGGATTAATATTCATTAATTAAACATTATTTTCAATCTATATTTTTACATATATGGGTTTAGGAACACAAATTTAATCATCAATACATAATTTATTTAGAGGTTCTCGAACATAATTTTCATAAAAGTAAAAAATGTGATAATTTTCATTTGTAATTTTTAAAACCTTAGAGAACCTCATTTCATATTTATTAGTCATTGAAAAAAATCACAATCCCTATACAAAAATCTTCATAGAAACCTTCTTAATTAACAGATTTATTAATATCGTCCTTTAGAAAAATGATAATGTTTCATACTGTGTTTTTTCTTATTTATTTATGATAATGTTGAATATTCATCATTTATTTAATTCCATATTCGTTAATTTGGTATATAACTTATTATACCAATATATGGGGTTTTTTAAACTTATATAGTGTGTTCTTTAACCTATAAAATGTTTATCCTCTTTATATTGAAATAATATTAAGGGTTGAACAATATAAACATAATCTTCTATCTCTACCATGAGAAAGTTACACATGAAATAAATTTAAAAAAACATGTACTTCTTTTTTATTTAATAATAATAATTATAATTATAGATTTTATTTATAAAAAATTCTAAATGTATCATAAAAATAAATGCATTCAATCTATGAACACTCTTTACACATTATTCATACATTAATTTTTACAATATTTACGCATTCATTTAATATGTTTTAGAAAACCCATATAGTTTGAATGAAACTTTTATCTCTATGAATGTATATAATTTAAAATAATTTATTATTATATATATTTTCTAACTTCCCAATCATGGAATTAACACATTACTAAATCTATAATACTTAATCGTCATATTTTGGCTCAATATGGTTATAATGTTATGTATGACATGCTATCCAAATATTTATTATCTTTTAAACATACTATTCTTCTATCCGATGATATTTTAGATGATCCCCAATATTACCAACCTATATTATATTATTAATGTTTCTACTCATCTATTTAATTTTCTAAATCTCTATCTTGAACCTTTTTCCTTAATAAAATTTTTCATTTTTGAATCATCATATTCGGAATCGACAAATACTTATTTATCTTCATCAATTTTAAGATTTTATACATTATGTGATGGTTATTTCTTTAAATAGTCCAAATATTTATAATTATCATGTTTAATTATATTCTATTATCCTTGTGGTAATATTGGTATCCTATTTTATTTGGTGCATTATCATCAAATAATACAGCATAAAATTTTATTTTCAAACATCCAATGACTCTCACTTTTAATAGTAATAATTTTAGGCTTCAGAAAAAAAATATGAATTTAATATATAGTTAATTATATTGGTATTCATTATATTTTATAATGTAAGAATATGGAATATAAAAGAACTAATTTAAGATATGAACTACTTCTCAAGTGGTATTTCTATAGAAATATCAATATGTATCATTCTCTATCAACACAATTCGTTATATCTCAAAAAATATTATTTACTTTAATTAATCCAAATAATATTTTAAATATTTTTATAGATCCATATGATTATTTTTAATAAAAAAATTCTCGATGTATCTGTCAAATTTTTTACGGTTTTACTCTCAAGATTATTTTTCATGATCTCTCATTCAGAGTAACCACAGTCAATTTCAATACATATTAATAAATTCATAATTATACAATTTTTTTTATATATTCTTCATATTAATAATTAATTTACCCACATGAAATCAATAATAATGAAAAAAACACTTATTACTATTTCGTGATATCTTTTTCATGGGAAATAGATTTTGGAGTGAAAAAACACTAAGGGATGAGATGTATAAATCCCAAAATTCATATGTGGCTAATATTTAATAATCTATTTCTTATCAATTGAATATATTTTATTCTATTCTATATTCATAATTGGATCATCACTGAAAATTTCTCTTTCACATTTATTCTCATATTCTATTTTCAAGGACAACCAAGAATTCAATGGAACAATTAATTTTAAATTTCTGTACTCAGGTCCCAATATTATTCGACCTCTTCAACTTTAAATAAAGAAAAATTTTTTTTTTTATTTTCTCCATTCAAAAAAGTACAATCATGTTATCAAAAAAATATCCCCTAAAAAGAAATTCACATAATTCATTAAAAAGATGAGAAATTCCTAATAGGTTTTGTTTCACCCCACACTTTCTAATCAAAGTTTATCAAGATCTTTTAATTTATAGTACCACAAAATTTTAAACAATTAACATAATTTTTTTAAAATTCATCAAATTTATTTATTATTTTCAAGTACAGTATTATATTGAAATAATATCTACTATCCATATTCCTCAAGAATTCAAATTTTTTAACTTTTAGTGAATATTCCAAAATAATAGATATTTTCATTTCAATTCACCTTATTCTATTTAGGATTATATGATTTATGATTTATAATAATTCGGGGTGAAATAATGTTGTGTAAATCATTATCATAGTGGTATTTCTGGTCATTTTCCCCCAAAAAATACATTTAAATTATGAAATTTATTTCGATTCTTTATAAACATGTTTTATGCATTCGTATACAATATTATTCATTAAGCTGGTTGAATCTCTATGAATATATTCTTATCAATATGTAAATATTCATATTAATGTGTGTCATTGAACTAAAAAACATTTTTTCTATTCCCGAAGCCTCTATACATGTAATAAAATCATCATAAGTTGCACTTCCCTTTATAAATTTTTTTTTCTAGTTTTTATAATATTTAATTTTTCCATCATATGACCCCAAATTTAGATTCATTTTCATAAAAAAACATTGTGATTACAAAAATATTATATTCTTATCATCATTATTTTTCAAATTATTGGATATGTGCATTTTTTATATTATGTCTATATTTCAAAAATATTTTGATTTTCGAGAATCATTTTTATTGGAAAATAAAATTCATTCCACACAATTAGAATCAATATTAAATTCCCTAATACATTTTTATGATATATTTCCTGAGTTGGGAATTATATTTATTAGTATTATTATAATAATATAAATCTTAATCTTCTTGAATAGAATTTTAGAAGTGGAATAAAATATTATCCAACTCATTTTCAATAGCAACAAGTTTTTATTGAACATGGGCATGATGATTCTATTTTTTCATTATCGTTTCATTAATCATTAATTTTGATTCTTAATATAAGTATATAGTTAAATAATTATATAATAGAATTTATACCATTTCTTATTCTTCAATTTAAACAACTTCTATGCTACCAGATCTCCAATTGTGGTTATTTAATAATTTCACCTCATACTCATATTTCATGATCATTGAATTAAAATTCCTTAAATATCTACAAAATATGAAATCAAATTAAATTTCTTTTTCAATAACATCATCAATATTTTTTTCAACAGATATATTTTCTCATTTACCTCAAAAATATGTAAATTCCAAGAAATATAACTATAAAATTCCACACACTTCTTCATCACTGCATTTATTTCAATCAAAATGAGATAAGAAATTTTAATTTTTTTATATTGAGAAATTATTAGCCATAATCACATAGTAAAACATTTTACTTTTATATATATTCATTGAGTACATTCTTTATCATTCATCTATGTTCACAAAGGATTCATATTAAAATTATTTTTTACAGTTACATAATAATTGTCTATTAACAACATATATGAATCCTTTTAATGGTGGTTTATCCTAATATATTATAGATTCTTTTTCCTAAATTTCCTAGAAAAAGATATTGAAAATTGTCTATCTATTATTCTAATTCATAGTAAAAATTAGAATAATTTTTTTTATCTTATAAATTTTCATTTTTTCTTCATTACTAATGCTTTAAAACAAATATATTTCTATCTATACCATTCTTCTTAGGAACATTTTAGTTCCTTGTCTCATTGGAAATAGAAATAATTTGTACACTATATAGTGGAAGAGTATATGGATCCAAAACATCTGTATTTATGAGTATTGTGTTAAGCCTATCAGGAAATACACATATCATCCTTTTAACTATAGTCTAATCATGTAAATTTTAACTAATTCCTTTGATAGTTCCCATAATTTCATTTGAATCACGTAATTTCTAACTAATTCGTTTGATAGTGCTCATAATTCCATTAATCCTTCTATAAAATACATCTAAAAAACCACAATGAATTATTTTATTGTATTCATAATTTAATCTTATAGAATATAATTTATCTCCCTTCACCTTAGTATTACAATCAATAATATTTTCTATTTTTTATCAAATACCTTTTGCTATCATTTTTCCTTTAATTTCAGGAAACTAATTATTCGTTAAAGGACACATTATAAAACTGTATAAAACTAGACATTTTAGTGATTACTTATATAAATTTCTATCAAAAATACACATTTACCATGATTATTGAGTCCATAAGATATAGGATATAGAAAATAAAATCTTATTTATCAATGATATGGTATAATAAGTTCATTTCAGACTTGATAATTCATTTTCATGAATACAAGAATCCAAATTAAATTCATTGAATTACGATTGATTATAAATTGAGAAAATGATTTAAATGAAGGAATTATGAACCATAGTGAAACATACCTTTGTTAATAACCAAAAAATGTGATTCAATAAAGGGAATCTAATAGTGATTCCATATTTAGATACCCATATATAAGCGAAAATCACTTAATGGGAGGGGAGGTGGAAAAGTAATTTACCATTATTTAATATTTCACCATTTAATAAATTAATCATAAATTTTTAATGTTATATGAATTAAATGATAAAAACACATATTAACATAAAGAAAAATACATATTAAATTATTAGTTAACACCATTAAAAATAATATTCACAATAATTAATGTGATTCAAAACCACTCGTGATTAAAAAACCACTATTATCAACCCACAGATTACCAAAATAAGTATTTAAAAATTAACTCTTTTCATTTGACTCAAATTAATGTATGTGAAAACCATATAGAGAGAATGATTTTGAATTTATTTAAATAAAATAGTTTCTTTAATATATTTATACATTTAAAAAATAATATTGTCATATATTTTTTCTAACAGGAACTCTCAAAAGATTATCATTCTTCCACAAATTATTCATGCACATCATTGAGAAATAACATCTTCTTTATTCACTTCAATTGTATCCATTAAATATTATAGATTGGTTATCAATATCATAGTGTATAAATAATTCCCTTTGTTTTAATATTTCAATAAAACATTATCTAAATAAATTTTGTTTATTTTTTTATTCACTAAATATTAGTGAATATTATATTCATAAATATTGTAATATAAACTCTATTGAAATTTTAAATTATTAAGTATTTATTTCTAATTATATATGTTAATATCCATTTTATTATGATGAAATATTTTAATATTTTCATTATAAATTCCTAATAAAATTATTTGATTAGATAATACATAAAAACAACCATAAAATATTGTCATAATATTTTTTTAATACACTCAATGAAATTGAAGTTTGTTATGTCTTTTTATTTTTTTCCTCATGTTGACAAGGAAGTGTATAGTTATATAGATGTGGAACTTTTCCATACAACATGGAACCCATGAGTAATGGAATGAATCACTACTTCATATTGTGATGTTTGTTTTGATAATGAATATATCACAAAAAATTTCATGATTTTCATTTAATTATTTAATTTTCATTTCTGGAAATAATGAATATTTTTATATCTAGACTATCTAAAATTAGAACATCTAACATACTAATACTATATTAGTTATTAGTCATTAAAAATATGAACATACTTTTATAAATAGTATTTTACAATTATGATGTGAACTATAATTTATAGCTTTAATAAATCTCTTTGTAAATACATTTTTTACATTACTTATGTTATAGGGTTCCCTTATGAAGTAGATGATTACTATAATGATGTTTTGGACTACTCATTCAAACATTAAGAAAGCATATTAACTTTTTATGAAGTCATAGAATGTAAAATAAGATTCATTTTGAACTCAAAACATACTAATTGTAATAAAAAATAATATAATGTCTTAAATACTCACAACAAACAGTTTCTAACTCCACCGAACTCTACATGATCTCATGAAATGTCCTCTATTGTCCAAGGAATTATCTTTTAAGTTAAATCATATTACGTTTTTCAAATTACCTATAATTATATTACCAATGTATTTAGAGTTTTATTTGACATTAAAATTATCAATACATATCCATCATTTAGATGCAACTAATGAATTGTAAATTCCATCCAAAAGATGCCATCACTTAATCAATTAATTCTAATAATGTCAATCATTCACAAATCCATGAACACATATATGATCATTTGATTCATCTGATTTTAAATATTATTTATATATTAAAATAATTATAAAACACATTAAACATATTCAAATATATCTTCATCAATAAATATTCTCTAGATAAATTGAAAATTTTGTAGGATTTTTTATTCAACTTCAAAAACATATCAGTTTCAAAATGACCTCAAACGTTTTTGGTATTTATAATAGTGAGCTAAACCTATATAATATAGTGTTTTGAAATCAATGATGTATCACCATTTGATTCATGTAATTGTCCATCTAATTTTGTTTTTTAAATATTTAATGACTGGATTAGGTTTTTGGAGGTTTAGATGTGTTTTGGAAATTTTTAGAGGCCTTCCTAAAGGTTCACTATATGATAATGGATATTAGAAACTATTAGATGTCTATAGGAGACTACGAAAAGGAAAAATGACTTCATTAGTAAGACTCATGGTTGGAAAAGGTTTTTGTCCAATCCCATTTTATTTCTTGGAGAAATCACTTTCCTTCAGATAAAGGTGGAAAACAAGATTATGTTAGGGATTATCAAACCACATCTTCCTACTATGAGAGGAATGTACTAATATAGTAACCCATGCTTTTTTGGTGAATGGATTGTCTAACTATTTTAGCTAACCAAGCTAGGTATTGGATTGATGCAATAGCAACAACACTGCTTCCGCACAATTTTCGAAACATCTTAGCCTAACCATGATGCATATAGTCATCCCTATAATTTTTATTCTTATTCGGGCTAGTCCCATATGCACTGGTATTACCCTTAATCTACTTACTACCTGAAGACATTTTTATTTTAAGGAGTGAGATACATTCCCCTTTTCTATGAAGTGACCTATAGGCATTTCATGGGTTGTTGGAAATCAAGATTCATCTGTAAGTGCCCATTCATAGCCTTTCTTCATAGATCCTCGATTCTACACACACACACACACAGACTATATCTCTCTCTCTAAGAACCATAGATATATTATGTAATGGAAAGATATATGTTTTTTGGGTTGTTATACAATGAATTATTTTTGGATATAATGAAGAGTACATATTAAATTATTGGATCTATATTACGACTATACTATTCATTGTTTTTGCCAACACTCTTGAGGTAGGTGGATTATATCTCAACTCAATATGATTATTAAATATTTATAATTTTAAAATGAATGTTTTTATTGAATTGATTAAGAAATGGATGTTATATTATTGATAAAACCCCTATATTGTGAGGGTGTATCTCAAAATTAGACTATGTGTTTGGTCAATAAACTTATTCCACTAGAGAGTGATATTAGGTGTCTTTAATGTGGTTCTTTCAACAATATTAAGTGGGGTTGTATGAAGCCACCTTGATAATGTCACTATTTATAAAATACGGGACACCTATAGTGATAATTTCACAGTGATCCATCATTAGTTCCTAAGGACATATATCATGATTCTTATGAATTATAAAAAATTAAGGGATGAGTGAAACAATATATATTTGATCAGTATAATTGTAAACTCCATATTGATTTTTCGAAAACCTTGATTCCTCAACTAGTGATATATAAAAAAGATAATAAGTAGAAAATTATAGTATGTATGAAATTGAATGTATCTGATCATGTTTTCCTGGATAATAAATAATTACAATCTACATCCCTTCTGTATTAATTTTTTTGATTCTAGTGTATCTGATCCACATATTTATTATCATTATATTGATATTATAGGTTTACATGTGGAGATGAATCTTTTTTTGAATATATATTAACTTATGGGATGATGAGAAGCTCAATACATTATTTTTTTCATCTTGTTTAATAAAAATAAAATTAAATATGTTGCTATGGTATTTCTCTATGATAAACATGGATTTATTTGACTTGATTCATAGAATTTATTAATTGATATTAATTTATTACAATATAGATTTTTTTGTATGAATGGTTAGTTTTAAATCATCTTATAGTTTTAAAAATAAATTTAATAGATATTGGTTATTTGATGTATGATTATAAAATTCCATATTCCTAGTGTTTTGAAAAATCTATTACTATTTTATCGATGGGGCATTAGTAGTTGTAGATGAGACTTGGAATTGAAAATTTTGAACTATAATAGAGATGGTTATTGATGTTTTTCATGAAAACTTCATAGGATTACCACCCTAAAGTGAAGTGGACTTTATAATTGAACTCTAATCATGGAAATTTATTGTTTAAAATCCGTATCTAAAAAACCAATAGAATTGATGGCATTGATGGATGCATTGTATTATTTAGAAAGTAAAGGGTTCATTTGACTGAGTGAGAGTTTATTGGAAGTAAGAGCTTTATTTATGAAATGTAGTATGTATTTCTTAGAATTTTTTAAGGTTATAGTAAGCTTATCAATGTTATGATAATGATTCTGGTTTCACATCAATGCATTGATTATTATTTTTACAATAAGGGGAGATAATTGGTTCTCTAAAATTGATTAAAATTGAGGATATAACCAATATCTTGTTCAATAGGAAGATATTTTGAAACAAAAGATGTTCTGAAAAAGATATTGATATTATGATTTTTATTATTATTCCCTTTGTTCATTGGAATTCCTAATCCATTTTTCTTGAATTAATGAATCATATTTTTAATTCTATGAAGACTAATTTGTAGAAGTTTTTGCAGATGATATACAAGTTTATTGAAGGAAAAAAAGTAATTGATAACAAAGACATTTCTGTAGTTTTGGGTATCTTTTTTGATGATCCTCAATAAGAAAAGTTATAAAAGTGTTATATTTTTTATAAGAGGTAAATTTTATTGGAAATTTCATTTCAGATAAATGGGTTTCTATAGATTCTAAAATATATAAGGTTGTTCTCTCATGGAAATCATAGAATAATATCTTTGATAAATTTATTTTTCCTAGGATTAGTAGTATACTCCAGACACATTGTACATGGATTTTCATATTTTGAATCATTAATGAAAAATTTTATTTGGAAAGAAGTTCATTTAAATTGGAATGAGGAGTGTCCAAAATCTATTTAATATCATATGGATAGACTTACATTAACTCGTATACTTATGTTTCATGAGATAAGATTGTGATATGTAGTCTATTATGATTCATTGATATTGGTTTTGGTATGAGTTCTCATGTAAGACAACATGTTATCTCTTATAGTTAATTGATGCTACAATTTCATTAGAAAAACTACCCAACATATGATATGGAATATAATGTTATATTTCATGATTTGACGACCTACCATCAATACCTTTTTGGTTGCAAATTTATGGTTTTTACGAACCTCAACTGTTTGAACCACATTTTCCCAAAAATAATGATTTTAAAATAATCCAAATAAGAAAGATGTAATACCTTAAAATTTTTTACTTCGACTTGATGTACATACCAGGTAACGGAAACTCGGTGGCAGATTCATTAAGTTTAAAGAAGTATAATAATTTTTCAAATGATGTTTTGAATTAGCGGAAGCTAATTTCAGTTATGAATGATATTTTCATAGATTTTACCATCCGGGGTGATATTGGGGTTTTCATCTACATTTCATTATTTCAGATATGGTTTATCATATGAAAGAGGCACATATGTCTGATTCATAATATGTTTCCATAAGTATGAGACTATGTGGGGTTATACTATTGAGGGATGGAAGATATATACGAGTTCAGATTTTCATATTAGATGATATATCATGAGACCATTGGTTTCTCATGAAAAAATTATGAATTCATTCCACCATTCACAATCTGTTTTTTATCTAATCATTTAGAAGATGTATAATGTGTTGAATGTATAATTTTTGTGGCTTTCCATGAATATTGTAGTGGTAGTGTTTTTTTTCAAAATATATCACCCATTAGTAAGAAAATATAGAATAGTAATGACCAGTGGGCAGGTTAAATTCCTTAACAATTCATGTGTGTGAATTGTAGCAAATAACTATGGATTCTAGGAATCTTTTACCAATGAATATGTTGAAACACGATTCATTATTGTTAACTATTGATCAAAACATTACATTAGACAATTATATCATTATTTATAAATACAATATGGTATATTAATTTTCAAAATTCTATATATATAATGTTGTAAAGAGGCATTGTTATCTTGTCTCAATTGTATTAGATAGAGAACCCAGGTTTAAATCTCATTTTTTAATGTCCTTATTGAAATATTTTCTGACATTATTGACAAAGAGTACATCGTATAATCCTCAAATGGATGGAAAATACAAATTAATGAATCATATGTTGTTGTATATGTTTGGTCTTCTTTGATGGAAACTAGTGTCTCATGGGAGGGTCACATACCCTTAGTAGAGTTATTGTATAATTATAGTTATTAGACCTCAATACATATGTAATTTTTTAAGAAATATCTGGACATAAATTGTATTCTCCACATTGTTTGATGGAACCATGTGACACATAAATTGTTTGGACAATCCTTATGAAGGAGGAAATTAAATTTATTAATTGATTTAATGATAATAGATAAGGACTATAGGAATCATAAATCATATTCATATCATAATTGATTATCATTATTGTTTGAGGTGAGTGATCATGTGTTCTTAGTAATCACTATAAGGCTTGTACATCATGTTTTTGTCTAGAAAATATTATTAATTCCTTGATACATTGTCCCTTTTTAGAAACATGAATGGGTAGGTGAAGAAAAATATCATTTGGCTTTTTCAACATGGTTTATTTGAATATATAATATATTTCATGCAACTTAATTGAAAAAGTATCAATCTTATCCTAATAATGTTTTTTTATGGGATCACATTGACCTATATCTATATGATACATTAGTTAATATACCTATATAGATTGAGGATATTAAATAAATAATCATTCATTGGAAAAAATATATTATACTGTTGGTTTTATAGAAACATATTTAGTTTCTAGATGAAACATGTTCAGTTTCATAATGAAATGTGTGACCATGAAAAGGAAGTATTGGAGAATTGGCTAGAACTCTTCCAAGATAAATTTTCATTTATAATATCAAATGAAAAAAATTATAGCGGTGTGGATAATTATTAACAAATTGATTCAATTAGATATAAATTTAATTAAGTATTTTATGTATATATAATAATTAGGTTATTTTTTTGGATGTTCTCTGGGTTTTGGGACTTGTTGCAGGATTTTATGGAGTTTTATGTTTTGAGAATGTTTAGTATAAACCATCAAAATCCTCTAGGAAATCATGTAATGGAAAATTGTGGTCACTAAGTAGCTGCACAGCTGGGGATTATATTTTTCAATCCATATGGATGACTCAAATAAATCATTCTCTTTTAGATATTGGGGACACACATGGATGGTTCAAGGCTTTTCTAACCATGTGAGCCAAAAATGTGAGAGATAACTTAAGACAATTGTGCATTTATGGTTGGTGCATGGATTTTCCAACCCTACAAGAAATCTATGTGGGGTATTGGCTTGAATAATTATAAATTACATGATTGGTGAATTGAATTATGAACTGTGTGGTCTAACCATGCAATGTATAGTCAGACCTATGAATTTTTATGGCCAAATTTGGGTTTTCCCATTAAACACTCATATTTTCATTAATCCCCCATTAACATGAAGTATGTTTCTCCCATGTTGTGAGATATGTATTCCATTGGGATAGCAGCGATCCTTTTGGGTTTACATTGGGTTTGGAGATTCATATACATTGTTATGTGCTTGTTAATAGACATTCTCTTTGATCTGTTATTATTATCTATCTCATAACAAAATATTTATTTGACTACTGTTATACCAATGTATTTTGTATTATTTTATGATTAATTAATGTTGGATATAATTTAGTGAACATATTTCATGATTTCATTTAGATAATAATTTTTTCATTCTTCATTTTTACCAATGTTATTATGTTAGGTGGATTCTCTATCGATTCCATATAAAAACCATCACTAAAGTAAAAATAATCATGATTTTAAGAATATAAAAGTTTTGTTATTTACCCACATATTTAATGGGGACACGTCAAGTGCAGTTTCCTCCAAGGAACATGTTTCCCTCTTCTAAATATAGTATTCTCCTAGGGAAACTAAAAATATATAATCTAAAAGTGACTGAATAATAGTCTAGGAGAGACATTTAATTTATATATAAATTAAATACATTTCATATAGGTTTATTTCTAACATATAATATAGATTAATAAGTAATTCCATGTAAAACAGATTATGATATATATATTTTAAAGACAAATATAATGTAATAGGTCATGTTCTAAATGGTTATATATCCCACAATACATCTATATACACCATTAAATTAGTTTTTATAACTGTTGGTATGTTTGAAATGAACATAATTCCATGAACATATACTATCATTAAGAACCTAAAATTAACCATGTGAAGAAACATGTCCTTCATTATTTCTTTGTTTGGTTTTGTGATATACAAACTAGGTAAGAACCCAAATAATGACACAACAAAACCCTGAATAAATATGTGTATAAATAATTATGTTATATTATTTATAAAAATATAATAACTCATATTTATAAGAACATATCAAAAGTAATTATATATAATTATGACCCCAATTTGAATTGTGTATCAATGTGAATAAAACTAATAAGATGATGTATTTTGACTTCCCACCCATCATGTTCACATCACATGATGTTAAAATATTTATCATGAGATCATCTAAAAACATTGATGGGATTTTTCTCTGGTTCCTAATTTTATCTCCTATTTTCCATATTGATAGTGCTTCCTTGTTTTATTCACCATTCGTGGGATTTGTTTTCTTATGTATTCTACATGTCCAATTCCCTAACATTCATAATATCCTCATTATTTTCACGTAGGTTAGTCTATCATTGTCATCATCACAATTTTTCAATATAATTATATTTTAATTGGCTCATAGAAAAAGACATTGGAGATTTTCCTCTATCTCATTAGTATTAGATTCCATTCATGGTGGTCTTTATTGTGATTTTGTGGAGACCTTCTTTCTTATAGTGCCATTGAATCATACCAAGTTTTCCATCGACGACATGAATCCAGAACTATATTCCCTATGATATAAATGTTGTTTTGTTATTTTAAATATATTTTTTGTTTATCAAAATGGGGGTTATTTGGGGTTATGGAAGTAGTGCTCTATTGATGTATGTTATCACCTTTATGTGGGTTATTATAATTTATTTTAGTGGAATTTTTTATATATCCCTTGTCCCTATACTCTACCTTTTTTCTATTACTCCCAATTTTTAGATATTCTTTTAGTGAATCTTCCTCCTTGGTTAGTGGATTATGGCTTCCCCAATAAAGGATTATGAATTTTTTTCATGGGTATAAACAAGTTTCCCTTGCCTATGTGTGATAATGACATGTAACTATAGTGATTTATCAATGATTAATTTGTTGATAAGCTTCGACATCATCTTTTATGGAAATGTGAAAGCTATATAGTGATGAATTCCCCAAGATGGTGATATATAGTAATAATGTTTCCAATCTAGTTGGTTTTTTGCCTCTACTGTTAACCTATTTGGTGATACTTATTGTTTTATATTAACATAATATTGTACTTTTATATCAATGATAATAGATATTTGTGTCTACATATCTTTAGATATCAATGGAGAGATATTTATTCCATTATTTTGAGTTTTATGGTGTGTAAGGATTCATTACTTCAAGGTCAATTTATGTTTGATGAGAAACACATTGGTTATGTGTGGGTTATTAGAATGTAATGACACATGATTATCTTCTTGGCTTATAGAATTATTTTCACACTTTTACCTAGGATTGCACTAGTATATATATTTCCCATCATATATCGATGCCTAACCCATTATGATTCACTATCATTACACAATATTATTTTTTTATTTAGTGAAAGTGGTATTAATATTTTTATATGTTTTTTAATTTAATATTATTTATTTTAAGTAATCCATATAGTTTATTTTTAATAAAAAAATATTTTGACTATTAACTTCATATATTTAGATGATACATACTACATTAGGCCATGTTCTTAGAATATATGGTGATCATGTGATAAAATCCATGTTGACAAATCTATTTAATCCATAAAAATCATTTATATATATAATAATAATTAAACAAAGTCATATAAGTTCACTATTATATTCCTATATCTAGACGATGCATACCAACATCAGGCCATCCTCATTTAATCTACAATGAACATCACTAGACATCCATAATGGCCATTATATTTAACCTATAACACTGATATGTATATAAATAAGTATATATATATTTATCTATATGTATTTATATATATATATTTATATATATATAATGAGGGGGAAAAATTCCCCAATCCAAAAAATAATTATAATGGTTTATGAAAGAGAAAATGGTTTGTTATAACCTATTCCATCGATGATATGGGAAATTTGTACTACAGATAGGAAATGTGACTCATCCCATAAATCATTATAAATTTAATATTTAGCTGGTTTTAATATATAAAAAATATTAACCATATAGAATACATATTATATATTGCATAGTTTCAATACTCAAGGTGACAATACTACCATTTGAACCATGGTTGATACAATAAGGTAACACTATTTTTATTTTTTAAAGTTATAAACATTTTGAATATAATAATAATTAATATTATGTATACCAAGTAATATATATATACTAATTTCTATAAAAATACCACAAGGAAACAACCTAACATACCCAAAAAAATGACATGTGAAATAGTTCAGGTTAACAAAATTACAGCTATGAAATATGAAAAAAAATAAATACACAAGGCATAAAAATAAATTAATTCAGACATTTTTAAGATAAATATAGAAAGTGTTAATGAAAAATCCCTAATTTTCTACACTAGAGACAAATCCATATTTAGTGAATTATTTTTTATACATAATAATACCATCAAGGGAATCATTTAATTTTAAATATATATTTTATTTAAAAAACTATACATCTATATAATAAATTTTTAACTGAACTACAAGTATACTGGGTTCATTTTAATATAATAATTTTAAAGAAATAATATTATTGATCTTGTTTAAGAATAATTATATATGGTTAAAAATATATATATAATTAAACAAGCCATCAAATCAATTGAAATAATAATACATCAAGGAAAATTAATATTTGTGAGTTTCAGATGTTTTTGTTTTACTAAATAAATTTATTAGTACATTTTAGATAAATGTTATTATTTGTATAAAAATTACATTTTTAAGACAAAAATCACAAAAAAACTTATGTCTAAATAAATTAAGAAGTCAAATAAATTAATTTGAACAAATTCAATCCAATTATTACATCACCACAGATATGGGTAATCAACAAAATATTAATACATCTCTGAAAAAAATTAAATATAACTCAAGAAAGAATTATTTCATATGTTATGATATATCCAATTGTAGAGTATGAAATAAACACTTAAAAATTTATATGTATAGATATAATATTTTTATTGTATTTGAAATATGAGGGGTAATTTTATGACTTCCATAATGGTTATATTCTATTTCCTATAGTTAATAGTCATGTCTAATTAGACTTCCTCATAATCATTCATTACATAAATCCCAATAAGAATATTTACACTGAGCATATCCTTGAAAAGTTTCATGATGATATGTTTAATACAACATATTATGAAAATAATTTAATAGATACAATGATATAATATTTCCCTTAACATATGATGGGAATAATATAGTAGAAGATTGATGATAAACAATTATTATTAATCATCATCTCATTGATTGCATCATTTAATGAAGTGGTATATATGTTGTAACTTATTAGTGGGGTCACATTCATGTATGTAATTATTTTTCAAGGAAACAAATTAATTCATTTGTTATCATATGTGACAAAACTCATGGTACATTGAGGAATTTAAATTATCAATTAGAATAACGACTTCTATATTTTAATAATGGTGAAGATGGTTAAATAGTTCTCTACAGAAAATCCTAACTTTCAAATTCCATATTTTTCTATATTCTTATCTTCAGAGGTTCTAGAACAACCCTATATTATAATGAGGGATTCCTCTAAACCCATGGATAACTAATAGATTTGGGATTCCATTTGGTCACCCATGATGATATTTATCAAAAACTTCAATGGTATTCATATGTTCCATTTGTTTTTAGTTTTAAGGTATGTGGTCTAAATATATGTTATATTTTTTAAAAAAATTATATTTTTTCATTAAATTCATGGTGACCCCATACAAGGAATTGAAACATATTTTTTTGTTTCTGTTGAAATTTAATAAAATTATAGTAATCCATGTTGTGGAATTAGTGGATTTATTTCAATTATTTTTATGGAAACATATGGGAAATAAAATTTTATTAAACCGTTTTATGTATCACATGGAAATTATAAAATATAATACATTCAATTATATAGCGTGTTGTTTATAATGATGTATAATATGGGATATCATTATCTTTGGAAAAATATAAATCAATAGATTTTTAAAATATTGTGTGTACAAATATAGTACATTGATAAAATGAACTCCTAGATAATGTATATAAAAAATAATCAAAATTTCAATTGTTAATATATCTAGTTATTTCATAAAATAAATTTTATTAAAACCATTACCCATAACCGATATATTATTTGGGGACATAATTTTCTATAATAGAGTATGACATCCCATGTTATTTATGATTGAGACATATTTTGTTTATCAATAGGATTGTCTCTAATAAAATGTAATAGATAGCCTATAAAAGGTCTATAGATAGCCACTTATCAACTATAACATGTGATTATTGTTATTTTATAAAACCTAAATATAATAAAAATATATATTTTCTTTACATTAAATTATAATTTTAATAAATTATTTATCAATTATAAATTATTATCTTTGAATTGAATGTTGGGTATTTTTCATAATTTTTAAAGTAATTTTTTATTTGATTAAATAAATATATAAATAATTAATAAAAGGTTATAAACATGTATTGTTCACTTTTTTTAATATTATATGTTAACACTCTGAATTTATTTTATAAAACTATATTTAATTTCGTATTGATTAGAAATAATGTTATTATTTTAATCATAATGGGTAATTTATAATTAATATAATACATCATAAAGATAGAATTTTAATATTAAAAAACTATAAAATTATTATAAAACAATATTTGATTAGTTCAAATGAAGGGCCCTTATTTAATATATAATTTAACATAAATTTTTATGAATTATTGGTATGGTAAATATTTAAATATTTTTTAAGTACATCGTAATATTTATGTCTGAAATATTTAAAATATATTAAATTGATTATAGGATTTTTATAATTCGTAGAAATATCATATAATGTTATAATAAAATTTTGTTTGAATGATAGTATAAATATTTATTATGGAATAAAAAAGAGTATATATTCAAATTTACTAATGTTTCTTAATGAATGAGTCCATAATAATAAAATGGTTACAATGACTCTTTTTATGAAATATTTGTAAATAACTTGTTCATATTTAAATTTATAAAGTGTTTCATTATAAAAAATGAATTCCATTAAAATTTATTCATTGATTTAAATAGTTCATATATTGTATATATATGATTTAATTTATGTGGTGGTTAGATTATTTTATCTTACTTGTACCATTCATTCCATTCTATACACATAAACATAATATTTATTTTTCATATACATTGAATAGGGTTCTGTATAGTGGCTACTTGAACCACATTATTTTTTGATAATGAAAAATATTTATTTTAATTTCCATAAAATTGTTAACAATTTGAATTAAGTATTGATTAAGTAAAATTTATCAAGATCATATAATAATATTTATTTTTTAATTAAGTTTACCAATTTTTATATTTTAAAGTTAATAATGTGTGATATAAGTTTCTTGACGAGTTCATTGGATAAATAAGTTATTTTAGAGGGTATTATATAATTTTACAGATTTTGGTACTAAAATTTTCCAATTCCAAGTAACTGAAGATTTGAAAATGCCAATAACCAACTGTTGGAGTAAAATTACCAAGTTTGATTGTGGTGTCATCCTACTGTAGAACTTACTATGAGTGTCAACAAACCATGTCACCTAACCTTGTCAACCTATCAGATAAAATAATACTCTGATTGTGGATCCTATAATGGGATTCAACTTTCCATAATACTAGCCCATGTCATCCTACAACATGAAAAACATTTATATATCACCAAAATTATCTTGGGAGTTGACTAACTATGTCACCTGATCATGTCCCCTAGCAGTGTGAACCTACCATGGAAAAAATTGGAGATAAATTAGTTTTTATATTTTCAAAAGAAAATTGCATATAAAACAAAAAATAATGTTATTTTAATTACATTTAAAATTTTAAATTTTAATATACCTATAATTTTGAAGAAATAAAACACAGAATCGATCTTTATTATTACATAAATGATACGGATGTCATTTTTTGTTTTCTGTATAGGTCACGAGTTTTCCTAAAAAATACATTCTACTATATTTGGATGATAAATTCATCTTTAGATGTCAAATTAAAGGGATTATTTATTATATAAAAAATATATAAATTATAAAAAATTATTTAAATAATAGATAAAACTAATCATTCTAATTTTAAGGTGTATTTTACTTATTAAACATTATATGTTGATATCTCTACAAATTTCTAAATTTTCATATTCTAAATTAGGTACACGTTTTTCCTTATATGGATTTGGTTATATATATTTTCCTATAAAACCTCAATGTAAATATATTATAAGAAACTCATACCTATATTTTCCAACATGGATTTTTTATTTCAAAAAGTGTATTGAAAAATTAGGTAATGTGCTCTATTTTAGGAAACATTTCACTTTTCCATCCTCTTTAGTATTATTATGGATATTATTAGTCATTTATGTTTTTCTATAATTATATATAATTTATTTATGAATGATATTATAATTTTATAAATTTATTTTGTTGAATTAAATATGAATATCATTGTATTAAGGGTGTAATGTTATTCACGAAGAAAAATCTTGATATAAAATATTCAAATTTATATGTACTGGTATATGAAGCATTATCTATGATTAATTCTTGGGAACCTTAAAAGGATATTAATTATTAATTTTTTTGTAAAATTTTTTAAACATAATATTAAGACAAAGGTCATCTTGATATGTATTATCACACTTTTTCCAAAAAATAAACATGAATTATGTTCAAACATGAGTTTTTAATATGAGGAGTTAGTCTCACATGATTTATCATATTATTATAATGAATATATTATCATATTTATTAATATATTTAATGTTGTATCAAATTTTTATTATTATAAATATTATTGATGTATAGAATTATTTTCACACTCAAAAAATTAATAAGAACTCCCCACATGTGAATTTTTTTATCATGGGACTATTAGATGGATATTTATAAATTTTCAATAGAGAAAATATTTGAAACTATTTTGGGTGATAAATGATCTAATAATGTAAAAAAGAATAAACTATTCCTATGAATGTGTAGTTTGGGTGTTCAATAGAAAAATTCTTCCTCAGGTTTTATCCCAAAAACAATCAAGGATCAATTGTACTAAAAAATAAAATTACTAAGATTCAGCCCATAGAATTATATATTGGATTTTATCTTACAGAATGATAGGTTTTTTCTAGAACAATAAAGGGTATGGGGAATATGTTAATATATTATGTGTGGAAAAGTTAAATTTAAATTGTTTTCAATCATCTTCAAAATTGATATATCATAGTGGGTACCACCTCTCTTAGATCACAGAATTGTGAAGTGTGTATAGGGATAATTTTGAGGAGAACCACTATAGTAAACACTTTTCTTTATTTTACATTATTCAATTTCTTTTCAATATAATTTCTTATATTCGTGTTGTTAAATTGTTTTTCATTTTTAAAAATTAATTTCCACTCCTAAATTTTATATAGAAATTAATTTCAAAGGAATTTAAAGTAACCCCCCCCCCCTTCTCCCATTTTAATCTCCCTTCTAGATCCTAAAAATTGGCCTCAAAATGTGGCTCTTATAATGATATCTATAATAACATGATCTGTCTGATTCATAATATTTTTATTATTGGAGGACCCTCCCTAATGATAGGTTATCTAGTAACATTGTTTGATTCATCAATATTAGTATCATATCATGGTTCACTTGAAGATATATTGTTCTTCATTTGACTATTTATATTAGTTCTTATAATTATTATCCCATTAAAAAAAAGAATGAGGGAGAAATATTTTTTTATTCATGGATAAATTAAATAATATAATGTGTATAAATATAAAATTTCCACCTCAATTCATTGGTAGAAACTATACTTAGGGGACGATCTAGATGATAAATTATCTAAAAAGTACTGAAATTCTATTTTGAGAAATTTGTGTTCACTCAAATGATTTACCTAAATCAGATCTAGATGATTTTTGAATAAAATTTTATATTATTCATGGTATTAATTATGATGAAATGAGAATTATTTTTGGTACTTTCTTTTGGAAATATTTTTTAAAAAATATTTTTTAAAGTACTGATCATGAGTTTTTAAAACATCTTAAGTCTACTAAAGTTAAAAAGAGTGATTACGTGAAATATATTTTCAACAATTATAGAATTTTTAAATGAATAAAAAAGGTGTTTGTATCCATGAAAATAAAGAAATATAATTTTATTAGTGGAGATATCATTAAAGGTAAGTAAAATTTGAAGTTATATTATTCAAATTTCATATTTTATTATTGTAAGAATATAGGAAATGTTAAACCAAATTTTATAATGCTCAAAATTTTAAAGAAGATCGAAAATAAGTAAAATAATTATACGACTACTTGGAGTTATTTTTAATGTTAATTTAATATTTATAAAATTCTAAATGAAACTGATAATGTTTCAAATCGGTCAAAATATTTTAGGATAACATTTTCACTTAAGCATTTTGGTTTAAGTCATCTTTGGTCATAAGCTAGAAAATCACGAAATATATGTGTCACAAATATAACTAATGATATTAACATTTGTTTAGATTCTCATGATTCAATAAAATCTATTAATGTTGATCCATATACCTAGGATCTGGTGGAAATGAGTGAATCTTATTATGATAAAATAAAGTAAAATGCTAATATATTTGTATTGGTCATTGTAAAATATATAAAGTTTCGTTAAAATAAAAAGTATTTATCTCTAAAATTATTGAATAATGATTTAAAGATGTTAACATTTAAATATTTAAATTATAGAATTAATTCATTACATTCTATGAATAATGAAGATCAATAAAGAATGTTTAATTTATCATTGGATAAAATATCTATAGTCGAGGATAAATGTATGTAGCATAGAAATGAAGACATAAAACATTAAAACGCACCTTTTTTTATTATGAGAAAATGTTTTTGATACCATGGTTTTTTTAAAAAAAATAATGCCAAAAAATTATATATATAATTTTAGAAACCAAATTGATTTCTGGAAACGTTCAATTTATCTTAATTGTAGTTTATGTATTAATATTATAAAAAGATATTATTTCAAGAATTGTGTTGATAACATGGATAGATTTATTTGTGATTATTTTGTTCCTTTTATGTTTAGAAATAATTTTTGGAAAGGAAAATATATTATACTTTATTCACTTAATTATTTTATGTTCTTATGTTATTTTCAATAATACTATGATCAGCCTTGGACACTCACAAAATATTTTTATGACATAAATTATTTATTGTATACATTTTATTTCATTTAAAAATTGGTTAACCATATACTGCTTGGGTACAAAAAGATGTGAATTCTAGTTCTTTTGATAAAAATATATTCTTTATAAATAGTTCATGTGATATTAAACAATTATTTATACCAAAGTATTATGTATATTCATATTTTTAGGTGACACATTATGTTCATTTTAGTTATCCTTTGCATGTTGGAATGAAATTTTTGAAGTTTCTTTTATCATTTTTTGGTTTTCATGCATTTGTTTTGTCAATTATTTATTCTACAATGTATTTAAATATTTATCATTTCATTTTTTTAGTGAACATTGTTTTTATCATGTGTATTAGATAACATAATATTTTACCCCATGGGGTGGGCCAATTTGTTGGGTCGTTCACATGGTTCCTCGGAGTCAGGGGTTCGATTCCCGTTGGTTTCAGGCTTCGACTGAGGTAATTCCGCGCCGTGCGATTTACCACGTCGACAGTGCAGGGCAGCATGGGGAGGCCAGTTTTACTCACTGGGGCTGCGATTCACATTCAAGCCCTGGGGCTTCGTACCCCTGCAGAGGGAACAGGCTACGCCAGGAAGAGCATGAATTGTAATAGTGTGGGTGAGGTTTCTGTACAAAAAAAAGATAACATAATATATTTTTTAACATCATAATATGGATATTAAATATGTCATTTTAGTCCTAGTTTACTTTTTGGATATTATTGTTTGGTAATTCAAATATCATTCAATTTTTTGACATATTTAATTTATCATGATATTAATCCATGTTTTTGGAGAATATTTCACATTAGGAATTAAAATTATTCTAATACTTAATAAAATCATTTCAAAGGAGAAAATAATTTTAGGGGGAGTTACACATTTTCTAGATTCTTAATTAATCTTGGATAAGATGATACATTATTTTAGTGGAATGAAATAATTAATTATTCTTTTTCTTCTTATTTAATAATTACTATTTATTCAAATTGTTAAATTTTCATATATTTAATACATTATATAATATGTATGTTGTTTAATAGCTTCTTCACTAGTTTATCCAACTAGGGATTTAATATATGTATAAGTCTTTTCTATTAATTCATGATAGGTTATTCAAGAATTGATTTAGAGTATTTTATTTTTAATTTCATGATATTTTAATTAATATATATTGACCATCAATTAAGGGTTAAAAACCCTACTTTATTTCCATTGCTCTCCCTAACAAATAATTTATTTTATGAACATTAGAATATTGTGTTTATCTTTGTTCGGGAATGTCAAAATTTCAGGTATGTATTGTTTTTAATTCATTGGTTAATTAAATAGAACTTAAATTGTACTTACATATAATTATTTATTCATGTTTAATATGTTATTTTTTCAATTTCTAATATCCATTTTATAATGAATTGTCTTGGATTGAAAATATGTTATTTTTTACATTTTTAAAAGGTTTTCTATTTAGTTGTTATATATAAATTTTGAAGCTTTTCTTGATGAAATGTGTATTCATGAGACATGTTTTGAAAATGGATCAATTTTTTCTTGTCCCCTTAATATATGTTTTGGAATATGAATGTTTTAGAAAGATATTGGATGAACTATTGTGTTAAATCATGTTTAGAATCCCATCATGGAAGCCACATAGTGTTTCCCCAAGACGGTTGGCCACATGAACCCAACCACTACTCCCCATATGCCATAGGATACTAAATAGGAGTAATGTTCTATGGTGAGTATGTGTGGAGACTATTACCTCATCATTCAGAGTGTAGTATAGCGGTAATCAATATTGATAAGTTTTAGAAACGAATAATGAAAAAATAATCTAGGAATAATAAACTTTTGGAAGCTAGGTCCATAATTGATAAAAATGATGATGGTAATTTATCTATAATAAATAAATACATGAGATACAGGGTTTAAATTCATATAACACATGCTAACAAAATTAATTAATTCCAAAATACGATACTACTAGAATAATGATCATTGGATTAGTCCATTGCTACTGTACTCTCTCCTAGATTTAGAATCTGACATTAGAAGCTTGATGATTCACATTATCTACACCTAAAAACATGATGTCTTTTTGGGAACCATTGGAGGCTCGTGAATGTTGTGACATATATATATTAAGATACCAAAAATATTTTCTATATCCTGACAAATTTTTAATATAAAATTAATAGTGTTACAATATGAATAAGTGGAAATAAAATAATAAATAAAACAAAGTGTTCTAGCTTCCATTGTGTTACGTGATTGAAACTAGCCGATTCATCCTAGGATAGATGCCTCTAAACCAATGTGAAGCTATGTATGTCTAATAATATTAATACAATGGTAATAAAAAATAAATATCAAAATGTGGACTATATCTAAGCTAATGATTTTTCATAGTGGATGTGTGTGTTGGATTTCAGCAACCCATTTTTATTTTTGAATTTTAATGCCATATTTAGAATTTAAGAAGAGGCACCATGTGTCTATCCAATTTGTCCAGAAATAAATCTCATGTATTACTCATGAAGAAAAGAAAAATACCAATAACATAATATTCCATCCATGGTGAAGGATAATTTGAATACCATATATCACTCTCATTGTTGTGTGTAATCAACACTATGATCCCATCAATGGTATCTCACGTAGGATACCGAGTATCCCTTTTGGCCTGGAACGACTATCTGGACACAAATCTCATCTTTGGTGTCTCCTCAAGGGAACCAATATCACTTACATGGTGTAAGGTAAATGAATGGTGATCCAATCCCAATCATAATTGCAATTTGCTCTTTGTATGTATACAATAAAACAATGTCTGGTTTATAGAAAAATATGAGCTCATATAGGGAAAAATTATATTGAAAAAATTGTATCATTGTTGAAATAGAATAAAATTATGTAATCTATCAACAAATAATATTATTTAATGAGTAAGTACATTTCATATATTAACCTAAATTGGCCGAAATATTTAATTAAATTAATTATAGTATTAGGATAAAAGATAGTGACAAACTCATGGCCAATCATCTTCTTTAATTCATTTAAGAATATGATATATATATATATATATATATATATTATGAATGACAACATTTAAGGTGTTTTAAACCATCTAATTTAAATAAATGGTAGGCCTTTAAGGAGTGGCATACCCTTAGGGGTGGATCAGGTCACGGTGATCAACTGAAGGGTTGATTCACCTCTATATTGGACCTTAAGGTCTTGTTAAACCATTAAATATAATTTATAAAACATTTTAGCAATGTTATAAAATATTTATGATCTATATCACAATTCATCATAACCTAAATATAGTTTTACATGATGGAAACAAAAGATACCACATATATAATGTTCGTAGAAAACCACTCATCCTTTTTCAGTAATTGATTTGAGCTAGAACAGAAGAAAATGACCAAGTGAAAAAACAATGAAAAATGGATTACGATATCACACCAAAACAGCACAAAATATAGAAATATAATATATTATTAGGTGTAAGATGAGTTTATGGATTATTGAGAGTAATCCAATATACCCGATAGAGAAGGAAATATGGTCTGGAAGGTGGAGGAAGAAGGATACCAATCATCAGCATGGTGGGGGCCACATTCAATTATCCTACTCTCTGTGAGGGAACTAAATAAACCCGTGTAAAAAACAAGGGTTTCCTACCACCAAAAATACCCCATGTAATAAACACCTCATGTAAATGCATTACACATCATTTAATGTTCGGGCCTCACCTCCCAGTTTTAACCCTATACACCTCTTGAAAATGGTTCGACTAGCTGTATGAATGGAGTTTATTTAATAAAAAATGTTTATTGAAATAAATTTAATGTATTAGGTCTAACATAATTTCAAATTCCACCTATAGCATTTTTTCTATTAATTCATCATACATCCCTTTGGCGTTGTTTCCAATTTTAACCAAAACTAAATATTATGTAATTTTGTTAAAATCATGTATGTTACATCCTCCCCTACTAAAAAATCATCAATGTGTTTATATTTTGAGGGTAATAAAATGAAATTTTAGAAGTTATATGGCCACTGAGAACATACATATGACTATATCTCCTTGGTTTCATCTAGTACATGGCCATGCTGCCATAGCACCAAGCCTAAGAGAACTGGCCAACCGTAGATAGACATCATCTCTGATAAACAAACCATATAGGTTGCTCTTAAAAAACATATGAATGATTCTTAATACATATAGGATTTAATTAATTATAAGGTTATAAATGGTAATGGAAAATCATTGATATGTGAAATATGTTGTCCATGGAATGATAGCTTCGAGGTAATTTCAACTGATGGGATACCATATTGACTCAATCTAAAATTCCAAATGGCCCAACATAACAGGGCTATAGCTTACACTATATCCAAATCCTTCAATGAATAAATCTAGTAGAAACTAATAGAAATACCAAATGGCACACTCCCAACTGTATAGGCCCACAACAAGGACTGGTATAAGACATCTTCATGGGAAGATTTGTAGCCATTTGTTTTTTAATCAACTATACATTATCTAAGGACTCTAATATGATATGAAGGTCTAGTAGTCCTACTTCACCTATATCTATCCACTATAAACTAGAAGGGATATACCTACTATAAATGTCCTCCTAATCATTCATCTTAATATCAACGAAAAACTAATATACTAGAAAAAATCGATAAGAGGTATATGTTATTCCAATGAAATTCCAAAATCATGGATACATGACCAGAGTACGTTCTATAAAACCTATATTGTTCGTTAACAGTACCAACTGGTATGAGATTTATATTTTGTACTCAAAATCACTTATGAAACAAAATGGTTTTACTTCCTCTTGTAGAATAGTGATGTAAACTATGAAACACGGTATAACACAGTAAGATGTGGAATTCCATAAAGGCATATAATCTTCAAGATGTATATCCTCCCAATATCAATAATTGAGAATGTATGAAAAATTGGTAAGATGTTTGATACCTTATCCAACCAATAGCCAATCCCATACTACATCACTTCCTCTAGTGGATTTCAGTATGCCCATAATGAAATCCAATGTGATGTTAATATATTTCCAATATGGAATGGATAGAGGCTGAAGAATTACATCTGGATGCTGGTTCAATTCCTTTACCTATTAATTGGCGGCAATCCTCAAGATGAGACTTTCAATCCATCTCTTTATACCAGGACAAAAATAAAAATGGCATGCATCTCGTTACATATTGGTATGACTATAGTGGACTTCTAAAATATAGATATGAGATTACCACATCACCTCCTCCTATATGTCAGCAGGAACCTTATACACCCAAGGTAGAAAAAGTTCTCATTTCTATCATCAACCAAACCATGTATTATGTTTTTGAATTAGATACTCTTCCTCGGGAAAAGACCAACATGATTTGGTATTTTTCCCATTTATACACACTCAGAAAGGGAGGACGTCACTGGTAGATCTAATAAAGTTGGTTTCTTTGATATTCATGATATTCACGTTGTATATCTAAAAACTGGTCCATTAACTACCAGTCACTGATATTGTCTTAGATGACATGTGTATGATTCTTCCGGCTTAGTGTATCGGACAATATATTAACCTTCCCCTGTGAATAAGATAGCACATTGTTGAATGAATATATGTACTCAAAACACCTACATTACCTCTGAATAAAGTATCACTATTTCGATATGTAATTAATACGATTGTGACCCATGTAAATAGAAAACTTATCAACAAATAAAAAATTATTGCAATAACATATAGCTCAAGAAATTATTTCTAGCTCATTGTCGTGTGTTTCATTGTTCTTTTCATAAGGCCATATCTACTGGGAACTTTATGCTACATCTCATTCACCCAAAATTATAAATTCTACTAAGAAATTTCATAAAGAATTATACTAAATAGTATAACTACTTCAATAATCTGGAATAATCATGAGTGGCGTAGATTTAAATCACTCAATCAATTCTAAAAAGGTTATCTCACAAGCTTTGTACCAAAATAAAATCACACCCTTTTTCATCAATTTCATAAGAGTTGATGCTTGACATTAAAGAAGTTTATTAATTTTCAATAATGTCCATCCATTCTTTTAAAATTTCATTTTCAAAATACACTCTCAAGATGCTCCCATGATATCATGATCATCACCTTCTCTCGGTCTATATACACACCTGCCTCTAAAAATGATATTACTAAAGAAGTGAACATTATTCATCTAAAAGTTGAATTCTCATATATCCGAATATAGTTTATTCTCTCTAAATTTATTCGTCATGATATCATGATGGGTGGAATATTCATGTTAGGAGTGAGAATACATCATTATTTAATCAATTAAAAAATCCAAAAATTAATCCATGTATGGGTGGTATACCCAATTGATTAGAGCCAAAAAATTACCAACACATTCAACAGGATAAACAGAATAAAAAATTAATCATAGAATATTTACCTTATATGAATCATTGTTTTTGGTTTGTCCAGTGGTCTCACACGCACCTAATTTTTGATATAACTCAAATAGACCATAGATAAAGCTGTCACTCCTTGGATCTAGTCTATGATGATATCTATACGAGGAAATGGTTATCTGTTATTTACTATAAGAACATTTAATCGTATATAATTCACATAAAACATGGGGGTACTATCTTTGATCTTGGAAAAAATTACAAGTTAACCCCACAACAAAGTGTTGGGTCATATGAAATCCACCTGCTCCTTATCTTCCAACATTTTATTGATTTCTTTGAGCTCAAATGGTTCAATACAATTAGGAAGAATGGATATAGTCACCATAGTTTTCACTATAATGATGAAAAAAATACAATTCTCTCATGAAAGTAAATCCTGAGAAATCATTAGAGAAGATGTCCCTAAAAGCATCCACTAATAGAGGTAATTCTTCAACTTGTATTTTCTGATCACACATAATGTTACTTCCTATCTAGGATTTCACCTTGCATTTCTATTTACGCTCGGGTCCAACTTGACATTCCTAGATTTCTAATTATCCCTTATGAATATAAGCACATCCCATTATTAATGTGAAGGGAAGACAATAGTGATAGTAATCCGCAAGGGTTTAATAAGTATGTAGTTAATCAATACAAAGAATGATATCGAAGCTATAATCTCATTGATGATGATATTACATAAAAATGGAACCAATATAACTAATTGGGCAACTCTATTCATTGTTTAATTCACACTAATCATACAATAAAGGTGTACAAATTTTCAAAATGTTGCAAAATATCTTTACTATTAGACCCATACATTTCATTATTGTAGTAGATATTGAGTGTGATCCACTAGTTTCAAATAGTTTATAAAATAATGTATAGGCTACAATAATTGTACATGTTTTCATGAAAGACCTGAAATATAATCATTTATGATATGATAAAAAATATACATTGGTCATGAACTATATCCCTAAGATGGAACCAGACTAAACTGAGTAGGTCGGCTCTGTTGGCACTGATCCTTCGTTGTTTGAATTCCTTATCCATGAGCACCTCATCATCCTATTTGGATAGTGGTATAACATATCCAAGCCTACAATGGGTACATTTATATTATACATGAATTAATTTTCAATACATATCTATTTTCATTAGATATATGAGGGATGGTTAGTCAGAAACATAGCAAGATACCCATACTACTGAAAGATCAACACTTGATCAGGTTCCTCATTCACTTGGGATTCATGTTACACATCCTTACACACTAGTGAGACACTATATAAATATATGTCTGTTTCATATGGATGGAACTCACCCCAATACTAGTTTATAATTTATGATTCCTTATTCCCAAAAAACTATCCCCACACTAGGAATATGAACAACCCTTGATCACATTACCACCTTCACTCGTTTTATACTCTGTGATGATGGATTGGATAAATATTTCTATAAATGGTGTGAGTCGAGATATATTATCCAATTATTAGATGGTCTAAGAGATCCCATCACTAAAATGTGTCATATTTTTCATCTCATCACCATTACTAATCATCAAAAAATTATGGGGATTACTGAAATGATAGTCATACTCAATTAATTTCATGGAACACTATTGTAGATTCTTAAAACAATTCATGGTTTAATCTCAATATTTGGGGGAAGAAGTAACCCTATAAGGATGGAAGGAATCCCAAATAGACCATAACCGGAAGAAATCTGTCCTAGGTAATGAAATCACACCAATATTTAGTATAATCATAGACCATGTATGTAGAATTCTTGATCCTCTTCTCTAGAGTTATCACTAAATTAAAAAAATTTAAAAAATCACCTCTATCCACAATTTAGTAGCCAGATGTCTACCATCCCCTGATAAGGGTGTAGGATGATACTTCAGAAATTTCTGTTTCAACTCTTTCAAATAGTAACATGTCATAGAGCACCCTTTACAGACAGTGTAAATTATGAGAACCTATCCTGAGGATGAGAATCAGTACCCATTGGATGATCAACATGAGGTTCCACAAGAGGTACGATATGAGGTAATACATATAGGCTAGGCCACACCACCTATAGAGAATGGTAGTCACCAACATGTAGGAATATTACATGAGGATGTTGAGGTGTAATTGGTCAACAATTTCATAAATCCCACCTCATAAAATCATTTCATATGATAGGAATCTATGAAAATATATATGGGTTGGTACAAATCTTCTAATAAATAGGAAAAACCTCTCATCTGGTCTTGAAAGTCATGTCTAGGGGATAGATAAGTTCTTGAAACACCATTGGGACATATCCTATATAACTTTATAGTGGTTAGGTTAGTTCATGGTCTCTTATAACACATAAAATGATCTATTTTATGCCAAAATTGACCAAAGGCCTTGATTTTTTATTTATTTATGATAATAAAAAAAATTAAATAGTTTGAGAGAGAATCCTTTCACGATACGTAGGCCCAGTGGAACAAGGCCATGTACATGACCGGAAGTCCCATAGTAACAATACTCAATACATGACCTGAAGGAAAAAACAATCTACACTAGAGCTTCCCCTCCCTTGCATTTGCCTCATTGAATGTGCCTAGCTCCATAACTTGCATTGCTGATCAACTATCTATTGAAATTCCATTTAGCGGTAACCATTTAAAATAAAACATTAACTTAATTATTTATATTAATATATATATATATATATCGGTATCTCAATCATATTAATTTCATCACCATTCCAAATTTATAAAGGCCAATACTTTTTAGGAATTTGAAATTGCACTTCATGTAAATGAGATCTGACTATTACATTCGTTATGATGATGCAAAAGGTCATGAATGGTTATTTGATTGAATAGAATACCATTAATAATTTATACATTTAATAGATTCATAAATTAAAATTAGAAATCATCGTTCAAATCATCTCATATTTCGGCCTGTATAACTGTTCATTCTTTGCTCAATTGTATCATAATTGGGTTAATCAATGTGTCAAATGCAATCTATTATAGAAAAAAATATTTATATTGATGAATGAACATTAATTAAACCACATATACTATACTTTCAATACACATTATCAAAATTTATTATGTTATATTCAATGAATTATTGGATCCTTAAATATCCACACACTAGATTAACATTTTTCGATATATTTGGAAAAGGAAAATAAGAAAAACCAAAATAAGATTAATGAAAAGGCCAAAAAGTGGTGAGACCATTAATAATAAATCCCTTCATGGACCACTGATATTCATGATGATCCATGGATTCAGGAATTGTCCATGATTGAAAATGTTTTTCATGATAGATATGGTGGCACAGATGTCTGGAAAAAAACCATATTTGTTTTTTGAAGAAGGAAGTGATCCACGTCTTTGAAATCGAATATCCCCCACGAACTAAAATATTTCATAGGATGAGGTCGTACTGTCGCCTCCCTACAAATGAATTTTTTTTGGACTGATATGTGGATTGAAATCCCTACAAATGAAGTCTCCAATGACTAAGTTGTTCATGACCTGTGGCTTTCTCTATGGGATCCCGTAAAAGAAGTCTCGTGACCCACCCTAAATGATAGTCCACGCCTTTATCATATCCCTTATTTCTTATGTAAATACACCCCAAGTGGAAACTTAAAGAGGGACATGCATGGAAATTTGAGTTAAAGATATAATAATCAAATAATCCTGAAAAGCAGACCCAATCAATGATTCCTTGTAGATAAAACCAACCTCATTGAATTAAGGATGTAATAACAAATGATATGGTGGATTGAAACACAATTTCCCATTTTTTACATAAAATCATGAGGTGAAAATTTATTTCCTTTTAGGAATAGAAATCTCGTATATCTAAATGCTATGTTGGTGGAACCCTTCCTTACATATAAAAATAATATGTCGGAGGGACTCGACCACACATAGAAAAACGCTCTATGGGCAGAACAGTTCCCAAGAAGCAAAATGGTACGCAGGTAGAACCTCAACCCTTGAAGTGAAATGCTATGCAAGTAGAACCTAGGACCATATAGAATATTTCTATGGGGATGATCCCCTTACCCATTATAGGGTTCTGAAAATTCCTCTAAGGAAAGAAAATACCCTCACAGTTTCTTTTGAGAAGGAATCAAGTGCTCTTAGAACTCAAGAAAAGTGAATGGACTCAAATTGGGTTGTACATTTCAAACGAAACTGGAGGGAATTAATGTTTTTAAATAATTTAGAGTGGCCCATGTACCATCATCGGGAAACGTATGTGGACCACCGGGATCGTGAACCAATAGGTACAATGGATGATATGTGTGACAGTAACCCACAAAGAAGTGGCTAGTGAACCCAACCGACCACTCACTGGACGGAAAAAATAATTGTGCGCAAAAACTCCAATACATGTACCATGTTACGAATTGATCAGTTGGTGGATAAGGAGAACCAGTAGGGTTTTGTGAACCATTATCATGGAACAAATACTCTACAAATCTCGGATTTACTGAGCCTTTCGCGGATTGGTATAATTATTCATGGTACTGCACAAATTGTTCCACTTGCCCGATAGATACAATTTCCCAAATGATCTATAAAAGGATAATAGTAGAAATATAAAAATAGATATGAGATGTGGATGATGAAAGATTGAAGGGGAATTAGTGGTTGGAAAAGCGAGTCCATAGAAGACTCTGGATTTAGTCATGATTCATCGGTGAATCCTGAATAGAATACCGCACCCTCCACCGGTATGGTCGGTCTTGAACCATAAAATGTGGGTATTGAATAAAAAAAATAGCACCGTGATCCTGACTAGTGAACCATGAACCATGTTCTTCTTGTGAATGATTTCCCAATGAATGATAATCCTCTAGATCCTCCCTCAATATGGTGCCCTGCATAGTACACTGCTACATAGACTGAACTCATCAACGTGTACTACATGAGTCGGCAGATGAAACCCAAAGCAGTTTGATGAGTCACGTACCATTATGGTACATAGTAGTCTATATCAATGCATGCATGTTACATAAGTATGTGGACGACCCCACTGCCAAAATACCAGTAGGGTTTGTGGGGCCTCTTCTAACCCACATAAGAAAATAGTACATTGAATAGGGTGTCTTCAGGAATTGTTTCCACTGGTCCCATCCTCACTCTTCCATTACCCACTAGTCCTCCATGATCACTTAGCTAACCAGTCATCCAGAATAAAGACAATGCCTTCTCCAATTCCATTAGACCCACCAGATCTGACCATTGGGCACACTAGCGCTCCCCTTTGAGTCTACATACGAATGGAAAGTGGAGTCATGAAGGATCTCCCCACAATGGTTTGGGATTCTGGAATTCCGATTGTATTACATACCCATTGTAATATGGATTCCAACCTTGGGACGCCAACATGAACCTCCACGTTCCAAGGATTTCGGGTGATCGCTTGTTTTTCCATTTTTATGAAGAATAGTGATCAGTCAAAGGAGTTTTGTTTTCTTCACTATTTTAATGGGGATGAAACTCCTCCCATTCCCAAAATGTGTTTCGAGGCCCTCCTAGTGAGTTAAGTCCCCAATTTTTTGAGGCTATGACTTGTGACCTTTAATGCTAATTCAGATTGAATTTGTCATCGCATTGCGCCCTCTTCCATAGTCTCCCTGACCACTTCTACCGTAGGCTCTCCCTCCCCCACCGATAGGGGATGAAGAATGTGAATTGTTGAATCATTAAAATTATTTTATTTCTCAAACAAATCATGACTCAAGTGGACATAGATTTTAGTAAATATTATAACATCCAAACATTATGAACTAAGGGAACTTTGATTCCTGATCAAATCAGGATACGTAGGAGGCCTACATGATGTTCTGATATCAAAAGGGTTCCCACACATAAAGATTCTACCCAATAATGTCTCTTCAATGTGAATCTTCTACGTGTAAGTCCCGCAAAATATGTACTACAAGAACTCTTATTCACGATCAAACCTATAGATGAAGGATTCCTACCTGAAGGCCCAATTTCAAAAGGATTCCCTCTCATAAAGGGTCCACCAAATCATTTATATTCAATGGAATGCTTCTACACATAATCCCCACACAATCTGAACCATGAGAACATGATTCTTAATCAAACCAGCATATGTAGGTTGCATAATTTAAGGCCCAAACTAAAAAGGGTGACCTCCCAAAATGGTCCACCCAATCACATTCCCCCATATGTGTAGCTTCAACGCATTAGCCACACACATCCGAACTACATGGGTTCTGATTCCTCTCCAAGGATACATAGGACACGCTTTATAGAGGCCCGATCCCAACATCACATCACCTTCCATCCCCCTAGATCATGATAAACTCTAGAGAGCCTTATTATATTGCTCAAGTCATCATCACCTTAGTAAACATCAAATATAATCATTCTTACGACGATCTTGCAAACAAAATGTAGCACATGGACACACAAATTGGGAATGAGCTAAGAATTTAAAAACATATGAACACGACATAAATCAATAAGATAGTCTCCAAATAAGTGATAATACTCTCCCAAAAGGCTGTAGTGATCCTGATCCTCCATCCTCTTTACCAATGGAGTCTTTAAGTGATGTTGGTTGAGACATCAACCAATGAACACCTACCATAGGAAAGTGGGTCCACGGTTCATGAATACCAGGGTCATTGGGCATCCATGGCTCTACAAATAAACCCATTGGAGACCATTTGAGGAATTTATATCCATGAAGGAACAATTACAGTAGTGCTTCACCTCGTGCAATTTCTATTTGGGACCAACAGTTCAGACAAGGTTATTCCAACATCATTTAAAGTGTAATGTTCTCAAACTGGTTAAAAAAAGAAATTATGAACTCAATGTGAACTCATCTCGACAAATAAAGAGGTGTGTGGTGATTCTTGTCATATCATTTCACCATAACCCTGAAATGATCCATCTTAGAGGTGGAACAAAAATGGCAAACCTGACGTGCATCCTTAACATAGTTGGTGGTTATACCCCCATGAAAAAAGACAGCAGGACATTGCACGCCAGCACATTTTGTTCACCCCGGTATGCACAAAATGCGACATCTCAAAGGCGTAACAAAAATTGGGATCCCGAATTGAGTCCTTAACCTAGGTGGCAGTCTTCCCCCATTCAAGCCCCTACACCCCACAAAAACAGAATGGGGAAGGGGGACAAGTAGAATTGTCATATATGCACATGTTTAAAAGAATGCTAGTTTGACAAGGTTTTGTGGTCTGTATGTCATATATATATGCCACAGGTTCATGTTGAGCAACCTTTGATCCAAATGACGTCCAAACAACCAATGTAGACATACACATCAGTGATCCGAAAAGAGTTAGGGGACCCAACGAAGGGCAGGACCCCCTCACCTACCCAGAATCATCAATGCTGGGTATCCAACATGTTGATCAGGGAGTACCATCGAAATATTTTTCTCCACACGTTGTAGTTCATGAGACAAGCCATCCAGTTTGTGTAGACTCTCTAGCCGCCTCTTCAACCGTGACTGACAACCCAACACAAGGCATCCCTAATTTACATCTCAAACCATTTTGACTACCTCTCCTCAGAACATGATAATGAATAACTCCCTTACCATTGGGAGGAAAATTATTTCAATGCTGAAAACTTCATCTACACTTCACAGGGGTCCTCCTCATAGCCCCCCTAGAAATCGTCAAAACCAACATCAAGCTTCTAGGTCTTATCACATTAAATAAAAACTTATTGTGAGGGAACCTGCTAAAGTCCATGAGACCTGTGCCCCTTGGGCTTCCTACCAAAAACGGAAAATATATAATAAGGAACGAGCTATCATCTTGTTTCCTGAAAAGCAACTTTGTTGTACTAACCTGGTGGAATTCAGCGGGTTGAAATAAAAACTTTCCCCCTCAATTCAAGCCCACCATAGAAATAAGGTTTCAAAATACAAGAACATGAATGTTACTTCTGATGCTCGCTGGTTCCACCATGTAGACATAGCAAAAAACTATGGGAAGATTCAGATTTTTTCCGAGCCACAACAAGACCTCCATCCAAATAGAGAAGCAACCAGCAACACATATGCACAAACACCTAATGATGCATTACAAGCTCGTCAACCATATAGGGTGGAAAATATCTACACAGAGGCAGAAACTCTTGTACAAGAATATCAAACCAGCCATCTAAATAGGGTGGAAGCCAAATATGAGCAAACTCAAATTCATACAGATGCATACAATGTCTGTGAGACAAATACAACAGAAAATTAGTAGTTGAAAATCCATTATCATGAATTTGAATCCCACGTGTCAAATACAGTTCAAATCGGAGAAGACAACTTATGGAAGACTCGTTTCTCTATCCCGACACAAGAGAACTGCTAGTATCTTCTAGAAACTCATGGAGGACCTAATTAAGCACAAAATCCTCCTCCAATATCGAAATGGGCCTTCATACCCATTCTAGCCAACGATGTATCTCAACACATCCTAGAAATGATGGAAGATCATACATTGCTTTTAGAATTTATCCACACAAACATTCCTTGATATCATTGCATATGTGGAAAAGCTGAGAAATCGGTCCCACGACTCGGTTTCCTTGATGGAATAGCCTAGTCTCAAAATGAGTTAGATACTCATGAGCAATTATGTATCCCTTCTCAAATCATGGAGGGTCAATGGCAATATCCGAAAATATACAGAAAACTATGTTATGGACAAATACCCTTTCCAATAGGGGGATGTTGGTCCAATGTGGTGGCCACTCCAGGGAAGATATACTTCCCTTCCAAAACACAAGATGTCTGTTAGCATATCTCGATGGAATCACGAGAGACAAGAAAAACTGGGACTCGTATATGAATCCCATTACCAATAGCAGATGGCCCTTTTTACCAACATGAGAGTACCAAAAAATGAAATGAACCAAAGGAAAAAGGAAAATAAATAGCACATACAAGACCCTTCTCTGCTATATGTTGAGGTTCTTGAATCCCTAAATCATATATCAACAATGTATGAAGACCCTATCATTCCATTATCAATTTATAGAAGTGGTAAAAGCAGTTGCGAAGGTCCGCCCTGAAATGTTTCTACTAGTCGTTCTGATGGTCCTCCATAGAGAATCCATGGGGGCTTTCTTTCATGGGCCTGGAATGATCGATCATGAGAGTCTATCTCATTATACGTGTTGGGGTAACCCTCCCCTCAACTAGAATATCATATAGCTTGAAGGTCACCCCCTTTCGGTCGCCTATCCTGATGGTCCTACCCAGGGTATACGCTGCAGATATTATTCTACCTATAGTTTGACATCAATCCATACTAGTAGTCCTCTCTATTATGATATTAATTATGAAGGCCCTCCCCACAATGACATTTTCTATGAACGTCCTCCCTATAGTAACATCAAGAAACAAGAATTTCCTCCCCTCATTTCAGTACATCATGAAGGCCCTCCCCAAGATGTACACTATTGAATTTTTAACTACAGCCATGTATTGAGTCATGATGGTATTCCTCACCAGGAATATAGACATTGCGAAGGACCTCCAGAAATGACAGTTGTTATGGAGGCTATTCCCAAAAGTGAAAATAAACAAAAAGAAGGTCCTCCTCTCATTTTCGACTACCCGGAAGGTCCTTCATAGCGTATAAACAATAAAAATATTACCTGTGGTCAAGAATCACGTTCAATAGTAGCCCTCTCCATTGCATCACCAGTTGAGAAGGCCCTCCTTGCAACCAAAATTCATAATTGAAAGAAGGACCTCCCATTGACAAGAAAAATGTGAGAAATCCATCATACATTGAGGGGCTTTGAAAGAAGGAGTTAGACAAATCGGGCACTCCATCTAAAACTAGTGACAATATTTCTCAACCAGAGGATGGACTTAGTCCATGATCATCTTATAGGTCACCCCCACACCATCCTCAAATCAATAAGGCTCCCACCAGCCTGATTTCATGTAAGAAATTTATTAAGAAGTAGTCAAGCTAGAAATATCATGTGGAGGAGCCCACAGAAGAAAAAATCCAGATATGTTCCTTGTGAGAAGAAAAATAGATGGGGATAATACACCATTGATGTATTGGATCATGGATACTTCTCACTTCGACATACCAGGAGAGTTGTATGGGGAGTGAACACATGAATATTTCCTCCATATATAGATGAATATTCATTTGATGAAATAAAAATTCATTCCCTATGAATGGTATGCAGACCATGTCAACAGGTTAGGGGAGCTTCATCATCTAATTGACAAGGATTCTCTCTAGTCTGCATCACAGCCATAATTAGAAAGGTGATGGACATACATTTAATTGGCTTGTGTCCATGCAATGCATAAGTTGTGTCTCTTAATTGGAAATGCTCTGGATGGAGTTCACACAAGGGGATGTGGAGAACATGGATCGCTATGCTTCACCCCACGTCCTGTCCCATAAGCCCCATTAGAAATGAAATCCTACAACGTCATCGACCAAAGGAAATGATCATGTAAAACCCCTACTCAAGAAAGATGGGATATTCAAAGAACACTATCCTGAAGTATGTCTCAAAAGAATCTGTACTGATGAGATCAAGCCATCAAAAATCATTTGAGTCTGGAAACCAAGAACATACATTATACTTCCATCCTAATGGATTCCAACCAAAATTCTCTTATCATGTCATCAAATGACCACAGATTCTATGTTGTTCCAAGCCCATACTCATCTCACATTCGCGCAAAAGTATGTTAAAATGAAATGGTGTTAATTTCAGCAGCTACGCCACAATATAGAAAAAATCCCGGCCCACAAGGACATGGGATATTTTAAATAAAAATTCCCTCGTAAGACACACAAATCAAGGTCATAGCACATCAGTGGGAAAATGAGAAAAACCCCATCCAATAGGGAAGGTTGAATTTTTACCTCAGAAACCCACACAACGGATGTCCGCCTTCTCCCATCAAGGAAGAAAAATGGACATAGGTGTTACCCATTCCATATAATCTAATGGTTCACACCCCCGAGACAAAGGCACATTAAAAGATCAGGCCAGAGAACCCTTTGGGTCAACATTCACCAATTAACCCAAAGAATACCATAGAATTGAAGGATAATTTTCAAAAAAGGACACAAAAATCCTTCTTACCCTTCGGGACCGAGTATATCAACCCCAATGCGGTATGCCTCAGTAAAGGTGGTAAACACAAACCCATGCATCTCATAGGAAGTGGTATAGAGGGAGAGGATGTGAAAAAGGATGGTTCCCTCCCTTAGGCATCCCACACAAACTCTGATGGTGTGCATACCCGGAAATAGGGAGTGGACCTTAAATTGGGAGCCCCCTTAGTAAACCCATCGCCACTTCCCCCGTGAAACAACAATAAGGAAAAATATAAATCCAAGGTCGTCTATGACCCGCCTTCTAATCCCCTGAGAAATGTGTCCAACACTCGTGAAGAAAGGTTCACCAAACACGAGGAATAAATGATAGAACTCATGAAAATTTATGCTAAGCTATGTCAAGGTATTTATCTCTTCGGATGTGTTCCCCCTCGCAGAATGTTAGCAACTGCAACCATAAGTGGAGCCCTTTCTAGAGATACTCATCCTAGAAAATTAAGCCAAGCTCGGAGGTTCATTCAACCCAGGCCCAAAATACACTAATTCTTCCCCCCTGGGAATACAGCTCGAATATTTTCAGGTAATCCCAAAATGATACATCTAGCTGGGTATCGACCCCAAATTCTAGCAGCACCGTAACACCCAGTTTTGGACCCTTCAACACTATCCATTGTCTAAGCCCAACATTATATCCATCAAGGGATTCTGATCACTGTCAGCATACTAACAGCTCTATAATAAGACATGCAGGGGCGCATTCTCTGATACAACCAGAGCGTAAACCATACCTTGAGTGGGTGAGAAATGTTCTGCCACTGCCAAATGTGGGTAACCTCGTATTCCCAGAATATAGGTAAATCCTACAAACATTGTAGGGCTTGGCATTTATATGGTATACGCACTTGCCAGTCAATTTAACCACTTGTTGGGTGGACCTCCAGTTATATATTCTATTCTAGTTTAGTTCATCACTACCTAAGACAATGATCAGGGACTTCATGAACTACAAATTATGAGAGAAAAAAAGAGTCTCAAACTTCATTGCCAGATTGAAAGGCCTAACATATTCCATTAACACGTGACTTCACTAAGATGTGGTGCTCTCTATGTGCATTAATAACATTCATGATGAATTGAGAACATAACTAATCAAGGTGAAGCACATGAGTTGGTTTTAATATTTCTCTTCAATTTCCCAAAGGGTAGAATACTCCTTCCAATAGTCCAATATTATGTCCTGAGTGGCCCCATTAGGCCCTGGAAAAAGAATGGGAAAAGCAAAAGTAGCCCATGTTACGCTTAAAACACCCCGGAACAATCTCCAGCTACGAATCTATAACGCCCTGACCGCAGAAGACCAGTAGTGGTGCATTATATTAATACATCAGTATCATTACAAGGAATCATTTCCCAAACGACTGATCAGTTTAGTAGTCGTGGAAATTATATTACATATATGAACGTTACATTACACGTTATAATATAAAACACAACATAAAATATCCTTTTATAACTCCATTAATCTTCTAGATTAACCCAATATATCAATCATAATACACTTCATGGAATCCTAGAAAAATACATAAGAAAGGGGTGGGATTAGATGCTCAGTAAGAATATGAAATACATCAGAAGATAACATAAACATTAGGCATGGTGAAGAATTTAAAACATATTCCATTAAAAATAATAAACATGAATACTTTATGGTAGGAATATGAGCTGAGTAAATAATTCCATAATAAAAAATAGTCCGGGGTATTTTACTAGTCAAATAACCACATGATCCATCAATATTATTTCATAATGAAGGAATTTATAATGTCAGACATTCTAAAACAATTTTTCAAGGCCTATGCCAAGACATCTAAAAATGATTAAGGCCTCATCCAAAACCATATATCAAATTGGGAAAGGTCTCGGCGAATTCCACGTCTAATTGTGTCATGAGACCCACTGATTCATTGAGGAGCTATATCGGGCTCCAGCCATCACTTACTATGTATAATTCATTCATCATATGAAATGGTAAAATATCATCAAAACAATCATATTAAAACTTGTTGACGACATGTCAATATTTTAACCACCAACAATTAATGGAATAAATAATAGCACATCCATAGTCAAACATAATTAATTAAATACAATATGGATGATAGTATTATGATAAATCTACCTCAATAAAGAATAAAAAACACTGAAGGATATTGAAATTGATGAAAATAGTTATTAAAACTATTTGAGGGAAATATCCTCTTTTCCTTGAAAACATTTAAATGCCACACTATTTATCAAAGTAGTTTTTTATAGAGATTTTTGAATCAAAGTGTCTCATAAAGTTTTGAAACATTGAAAAGGAATTTTATTTTCAAAACATTTATTTACATTTAAATAAATACTTAAATAAATTTTTAAAACATGGACATTAATGGGAGAGATTTAGAAGAATAAATATTTAAAACATTTAAAGCAATATTTTAGTTAAAGATCATAACCAAATGAGAGATAATTAAATACAAATAATTGAGGTAATAGAAACATTATAATATAATAAGAATAAATTTAATCATGATATACTATATCAATGCATAGTATTTACCCCAAATAAAAGTGATTTGGAGAATAATAATAAAGAAGCCTCAATGGAATGTAAGTTGAGATGAATTCCTTTGTAAAGACTATATCCATTGGTTAAGGATAAATCAATGAAATAATTATGTGTGAAAAAATATAAATACACTCAATATGATTTTATATTCAGGGTAAATAAATTAGAGGACATTCACACATATTCATGTAAAAGTAACACCAATGACTGTGATGTTTAACACAATGAATTGAAATTGAGTTAAAATTACTCTTATCAAGTTCTTATCAATGACTTGAGAATTTATCAATGGAGTGATTATGTGTATCAAATGTATATCCACACAAATTGGAATCGAAATTACTACATAGGTAAATAAATAGTTATTTCACACATAATGTGGAGAAAATAAATCAACGAAGTTTGAGTAAAATCGAATGAGTGGAAATTGAAATTTGAAATCCCCTTACCGATTTGGTAACTTATGAAACATACACCAGGTGAAATATAAGGCCCCAGCCTTAAACCTTACTTAATCTTGAGTTATTACAAGATTACTCATTGAGGATCTCTTCGGGTTTAGAGTTTTAGAGAATTAGATCATAAAACTTGCATTACATTCCACATATAAACAAAGTGGTTACATAATGATAGTATTCTTCATTCCCATCAATGGAAACACATTAAAAATAAAACATGAATTATTTCTTGACACATCCTTGACTCTATCATCTTATCATGTACCTTTCCCTTGACCTGTGAAAAACATTTCAAAAACTTGGGATGAGCATAAAAACTCAGTATGGGTTATAAAAACATGGAAAGGAAACATGGGTACATACATACATAAGAGTGAAATCATACTTTACCCATAATACATAATCACTTTAACATACCTCATCAAATCATGAATAAATAATAGAAATCATAAGACATAAAGGTAACTTGAGGCATTCATAAAATTCTTACGTAGGGAGTAAACCTCTTGGTTACGTTTGGAATACCCATCATAGTATATTCCCTAAATCTCTTCGGAGAAACCTTAACGTTTCACTCCTTCACGTTACCCAATGCATTGGAGAGCTATATCGGGCTCACCCTCCCTTAGTTTATCACGGAACCACCCGTATTCATAATAATGCCAAAGAACCATAACATAATCATATCACATAAAACATGCATAAAGGAAACATAAAATTTCCACATTTCAATCACAATATATCAATACAACACAAAAAAATTGTGAAAACCATTTTCAATACCAAAATAAAATAAAAGTAAAACATGGTATTTATTTTTCTTTTAAAAAAGAAGGTATGGATTGTAGAGGAACCCGAAACTCAAATAACGGTCACGACGGCGGAGAAGTCATTGTCGCCGCATATGTACGACAAAAACATTCCCTTTTGTCGTTTAGTAAACTCTTCGTATAAAAAAGATTCCTTTTGAATAAACGTAAAAGTCAAAGGGTTTTATACACCGTATAAAAGAATGTTGTGTATAAAATAAAATATGCCTCAATGAAAGGAGATTGAGACAAAGTCCCATACCTCGTATCCGACTTGACCCGACCGTTCTTTAATATCCTGAATAATAAACTTGAGTTAATCTATACTTGCTTATGAATCTTTTTCAAGTTCATTATTCCTTTTATACCATGTTATGAACATCATGTAATCAGTTAAGTTAATAATGTTCATTTTGCCGGTATTTGGTTCTTAAGTCAAAAATAGACTTCTTACACTTACATGTTGTTAATTTGGTCAAAGGTTCATTATATCCAGAATGGTATTCATGATGTAGATATAATATATGTCATATATATCCAGTATATACATGCATTTATAATATTACAAAATCATTTAGAGGTAAGAAATGAAATGCACCGTTCATGGAGACGGTAAGCCGTACGTTCGCATGAACGCTACTTTCATTTCTATTTCGTATTTTATAGAATAGAATCATAATGATATAAAGGTATATAATAATTGTAGTATAATATCATATATAATATCATAGTTCCATCCTTTATATGTCCCACATATGGTATTTAACGAATCAAATCACTTTGAGGGGGCGGTAGTCCGCACTTCCTAAAATGAAGATATCGTGTTTACCCATAATGGAAACCATAAAGGTATGCCAAAAATGAAAACAACAGAAGCTTAAAGAAAACATAAACATATTATATATCATATATAAAATTAGTGACATCATAATTTCCTCCTTTGAAGGTGTTAAATGAGTATTGAACAATCATCGTTTCGGGAGGCAGAATTTCTCCATCCACGGAAACTGTATGTTATTTAACCATTTGATGTAGTTGTGTGAGTGTGTAGCTCAAATATATCTTATAACAACATCCTAGTATATTTAAGATACTGGTTTTGTTAAAAAAGAAGTAAATAAAAAGAGTTTAGGGGGTTGGAGAAGCAAAATAAAACAAATGAACATGAGAGAATGAATTACCTTTAAAATTGTATCTCCTTTTGATTTGAGCCTAAAGGATTCCTTTAAAAGGATTCTGCCCAAAGGGAATCCTCTAGGATGAGGAGAGGGATGTGGAGAGAGTAAATGGGCAGGGTTTGGCCGATCCAAAGGCTTGAGGAGTGTGTGAAATGAGGTAGAGGTGGTGGCCTTTTATAAGAGGAGAGGAGGGGCACTTTTGGAAAGTAAAGAAATATTACTTTATTTGAAAATGTGTTTCGGTTTCAAAAGGTCCCACATTGATATAATTCGTGGATAAGGTGATAAGGGTTCGAAATCCACTCATCCAATTGGTTTTGTCCATGTGTAGTTCATATATTTTACATTGTCTTTCCATTTTATTTAAATCGTCAAATAATGATGTCATCGCTGCATCATTATTATGTCATAAATAATTTAAATTATTTAATGTATAAAAATCATAAAAATATAATATGATGTAGGAAATCTTTTTAGATTTCAAATTACTATTTATAATAAAATATCTGATCTTTATAACCCCATGTAAAAATTGTTTTCGTAAAACATATTATGTTTGTGTCATTTTTACTTTTACATTAAATAAAAAGTTTTTTATGTCATTTCCCAACCGAAATGTCTCCATGGGGTCCCCAAGTTGACCCATGGCTTGTCTTGGTCGGCCATGACACAACCAATAATGTTGGGACATGTGTCTAGGTCATTTCATATTATTAAAGCATTATTTATACCTTAAACTACACTAATTACCACTAATCGCAATTAAAAACTTAATAAGTTACTATTCACCAAAAAAAATTATTATAATCTCATTGAACCACATTTTACTTCTTAATGATAACCATGTATGTCAGATTTTCAAAATTCAAAACACAATGATGGTAAACTTTCATTTAACTGAAAAATCAGTTTGCTTGATTACCACTTAGTGGTTTCACTATTCATCAAAAATTGAAGTTTTTCAGAAAATTACCAAAAATTCACCCTAAGCTATATTTGATATTCCAAATTCAAAAATGAAGTCTATTTTACAAAATTCAATACATATAAGTCAAATTAATTAATTTAATAATTATTTCCCGCTGCCAGAGAAAATAGCGTGTTTTTACAAAACAATAAGTATCAAAAGATTGACACCAGTTTAAGTCTAATTTCGAAGTGAAATTGATTCCAATGACCACCATTGGATAAAATGGTAAAAATATATTCATATTACAAATTAAGAACAATTCAAAAGATAATCTAATCATATAAATAAATTAGATTAAAAAGCAATTTTAATGTAAAATGCAGTATTTTTCACTATTCATTAAAAAATGAACATTGTTAGAAAAATACCAAAAATTCACAAAAAGTAAATTTTGATGTCCCAATCATAAAGAATAAGTTTATTTTGACAAAAATAGTTTATTAAATTGTCAAAATATAGATTCAAAAATGGTTTTCCATCAAAAGGCAGTAAAACAATTTTTTAAGAATATTAGTGTATTCCATGCATAAGATTGTATTTATTTTCATTTTAAGCCTCTATAACACTATCTTAATCATTAATAGACATAGATAAAAATATCTATTATTCATTACTTATTTGGGATGTTACATCCTTCCCCCCTTTAGAAAATTTCGTCCCCGCAATTTATTGTCTTATCAAATAAATGGGGGTACTTATCCCTCATTGAATTTTCAGATTCCCATGATGCCTCTTCAATCATGTGGTTTTCCAAAAAACATTTACCTTCTTAATCACCTTATTCCGTAACACTTGCTCCATGTGGTAAAAAATCTGGACCGGTTGTTCCTCATAAGATAGGTTCTCTTCCAGCTGAACTACCTCTGGACTCAAAACATGAGATGGATCTGGCATATACTTTCTCAACATCGAAACGTGAAAAACATTGTGTACCTGAGACAAACTCGGAGGTAAAGCCACTCGGTATGCAACTGATCCAACCCTCTCCAGAATTTCGTATGGTCCAATGAACCTTGGACTCAACTTTCCTTTCTTACCAAATATCATCACACTTTTCCAAGGAGAAACCTTGAGAAAAACATGATCACCTACCTCGAAAGATAGATCCTTCCTCCGGTTATCCGCATAACTCTTCTACCTGCTCTGAGCTATTCTCATGTGTTTCTGAATCAGCTGAACTTTTTCTGCCATCTATTCTACCAATTCTGGTCCCATCAACTTCCTTTCACCAACTTCATCCCAGAAAGCTGGAGTTCGACACCGCTTCCCATATAATTCCTGAAATGGTACCATATGTATACTGGAATGAAAATTGTTATTATATGAAAACTCAACCAAAGAAAGATGTTGGTCCCAACTTCCCTGATAATCCATAGAACAAGCTCGTAGCATATCCTCCAATGTCTGAATTGTTCGTTCTGACTGCCCATCTGATTGAGGATGAAAAGCTGTACTAAAATTTAATTCAGTACCCAACGACTTCTAAAGGCCTTTCCAAAAGTTAGAAGTAAACCTGGGATCACGATCTGATACAATGGAGAGAGGAACTCCATGTAACCTGACTATCTCTTTAAGATACAAACAGGAAAGTTGATCAAGAGAGAAAGTATCTCGTATAGCAAGGAAATGAGAAGATTTGGTCAAACGATCAACAATAACCCAGATTGCATTATTACCTTGAGATGTCTTCGGTAATCCAACAACAAAGTCCATGGATATATTCTCCCATTTCCACTCTGGCACTGGTAAAGGCTGAAGCATCCCTTTCGGTAACTGACGCTCTGCTTTAACCTGCTGACAAGTCAAACACTTCACAGTAAAATCAGCAATATCTCTTTTCATTCCATCCCACCAGTAATACTCCCGCAGATCTCTATACATCTTAGTACTGCCCTGATGAACTGAAAACGGAGAACTATGAGATTCACATAACAACTCTCTCTTCAACTGTGAATCACAAGGCACACACAATCTCTTCCCAATTCTCAAAACACAATCATTATCAATGTTGAATTCAGGCAACTTACCTTTCTGAACCAGCTCTACCTTTTTCTGCAACTCACTATCTTGCTTTTGTGCTTGCTTGATTCTATCTGATAGAGATGATCTCACTGATACCTGAAACAAAACAGAAGGACTTCCTGCACCAACAACTTCTATGACAAAGTTCATCAAATCCTTAACCAAAGGATCACGTTCCAAACGCAACATTGTTAATGAAGCATTACTTTTTCGACTCAAAGCATCAGCCACTTTATTTGCTTTTCCCGGATGGTAATGAATTGTACAATAATAATCCTTGATTAATTCTAGCCATCTCCTCTGTCTCATTTTTAACTCTTTCTGAGTGAATATATACTTTAAACATTTGTGATAGGTATATATTTCACACTTTACTCCATACAAATGATGCCTCCAAATTTTTAAAGCAAAAAGAACAGCAGCTAATTCCAAATCATGTGTAGGGTAATTTACCTCATGAGTTTTCAACTGTCGTGAAGCATAAGCAATTACCTGATCATTCTGCATTAGGATGCAACCAAGTCCTTTCAATGAAGCATCACTGTATATAACAAACTCACCATTCCTGGAAGGTAGTGCCAAAACTGGAGCATTCACCAATCTTCTTTTCAATTCCTGAAAACAATCATCACATTCTCTTGTCCAGATAAACTTAACACCCTTCCGAGTTAGCTTAGTCATTGGACTAGATAACCGTGACAAATTTCTAACAAACCTTCGGTAATATCCCACCAAACCAAAGAATCTATGAATCTCGGTTACATTTGTGGGTCTTGGCCATTCTTCCACAACTTTTGTTTTTGCAGGATCAACAGTTATTCCATCTTTAGAAACAATGTGACCAAGGAAAGAAATTTGTTGCAACCAAAACTCACACTTTCTGAATTTCCCATATAGTTTCTTTTCTTTTAAGGTTTTCAAGATAACCCTTAAATGTCTTTCATGCTCCTCTTTACATTTAGAAAACACCAAAATATCATCAATGAAAACTACCAAAAACTTATCCAAGAACTCATGGAAAATTCTATTCATTAAGTCCATGAATACAGCAGGTGCATTGGTTAGCCCAAAAGGCATTACTATAAATTCATAATGGCCATATCTCGTATGGAACGCGGTCTTCGGAATATCTGCCTCCTTTACCTTTAGCTGATGGTACCCCGATCTCAAGTCAATCTTTGAAAAAAACTGAGCTCCCTGGAGATGATCAAACAAATCATCGATATGAGGCAAAGGATATTTGTTCTTAACAGTGATATTATTCAAGGCTCTATAATCAATGCAAAGTCTCATAGAACCATCTTTCTTTTTAACAAATAAAAAAGGAGCACCCCATGGTGATGTGCTAGGTCTAATGAAACCTTTATCTAATAAATCTTGCAATTGCTCCTTCAACTCTAAAAGTTCAATTTGTGCCATTCGATAAGGGGGTTTTGAAATTGGCTTAGCATCAGGTACTAAGTCAACTGTAAACTCAACTTCTAGATCTGGTATTACTCCAGGCAACTCATCAGGAAAAAAATCAGGATACTCATTTACCACTGGCACATCATTAATCTGAACAGTTCCTTTATTTTCAACGACGTGTGCAAGGTAACATTCATTTCCATATTTTACAAGTTTCTCGGCCTCTTGATATGTTATCAAAAGTAAGGGTTCATTCTTGTAAAAAAACTGAAAGTCTTTCTGAAAAGAAACTTCTTTAGCTCTACAGTCAATCTTAGCATGGTAAATAGAGAGCCAATCCATACCCAGGATAACATCAAACTCTACTAGAGGTAGAACAATAAGGTTTGCAAGTAGGTTCTTTCCACAGATAAGGATAGGAAGATTCTTTTAAATTATTTTTGCCTCAACACTTCCCCCAGGTGTTTTTACCAAAAGTTCAGGAGTCATTTCTTGATATGGTATTCCCATTTTACTAGAAAAGGTTTCAGAGGTGAAAGAATGTGTAGACCCCGAATCAAACAACACACTGGCATAATCTGAAAAAACAAAAAAGGTACCTGATACAACTTCATTTGATGGCCCGACATCTACTGAAGTAGTTGCAAAGGATTTCACCACCCCTTTCTGCTTGCAGTCTAACTGCTTCCCATCACTCAAGCTCCTTGTCGGACACTCGTTTGCATAGTGACCCATCTCATTGCACTTATAACATTTCACTAACTGTAAATCAAATTTGTTCTTACCTTCACCTTGATCATTTTCAGTGCAATCACGAGCCTTTTTTCCCATCTTACCACATCGGTAGCACTTCCCAAAATTCAGAAGACATTATCCAGCATGCCTTTTTCCACATTTATCACAAACTGGAAACATAGTTCTCTTACCATCATACTTTTTTGAATAATTTTTACCTTTCTCCTGCCACCTCGGTCTCTTCTTCTGCTGGTTGTTATAGAACACTTGGTCATCGGCAAACTCCATTTCCACCTTCTCAGCACATCGAACAAGCTTTTCATAACTTTTAAACTCACGAGAAGCTAATGCCCTTCGATATTTTGGCTTTAATCCTGAGTAAAAACGATTGATTTTACTATCAAGGTCTCAGATAAAATTTGGAGCATACCTTGCCAATCGAGTGAACCTTTCTTCATAGGCAGCCACTGAGTCTTCCTCTTTCCTCAATTCCAAGAATTGCTTTTCCATCCTAAGTCGAACAGCCTTAGGAAAATAATTATCAAGAAACATACCTTTGAATTCATCCCAGTCAAGAGCATCAATCTCATTGGCGTCCCTGATATTTTTAACCATAGACCACCACTGATCTGCTTCACCCTCCAAACGGTAAATAGCAAGACTAACCTTTTGATTTTCTGAACACCCCATGACATCAAAAATCTTCTCCAGTGCTTTAATCCACCCTTCAGCTAGCACATGGTCAGATGATCCTCTGAATGATGGTGGATGTTGCCTCATGAAATGTTCCACCACTGACATGTTCCTCTGCGGTTGATCTGGCTGATCTCGTGCATGGATACCACCTCCATTTATCGCTTGAGTAAACTACGCCATTACTGCAACAAACTGTTCATTTCCAATTCCGACCATTTCTGGATGCTGATTCGGAAGGTTATTTCCTTCTGTATGCCTTCCTAGCACTGCTTCCCTGTTTCCTCTGCGGAAAACAATTCTGAACAAACATGTCTTAGATGAAGCAACATGGTAATCTTTAAATGCTATATCATTTCGAAAAAAAATATTTTCGGATAATCATTTAATAGAATTCTAACTCCTAAAGTTATCTAAACCGACCATTGATACCAACTATAAGGCCCCAGCCTTAAACCTTACTTAATCTTGAGTTATTACAAGATTACACGTTGAGGATCTTTTCAGGTTTAGAGTTTTATAGAATTAGATCATAAAACTTTCATTACATTCCACATATAAACAAAGTGGTTACATAAAGATAGTATTCTTCATTCCCATCAATGGAAACACATTAAAAATAAAACATGAATTATTTTTTGACACATCCTTGACTCTATCATCTTATCATGTACCTTTCCCTTGACCTGTGAAAAACATTTCAAAAACTTGGGATGAGAATAAAAACTCAGTATGGGTTATAAAAACATGGAAAGGAAACATGGGTACATACATACATAAGAGTGAAATCATACTTTACCCATAAAACATAATCACTTTAACATACCTCATCAAATCATGAATAAATCATAGAAATCATAAGACATATAGGTAACTTGAGGCATTCATAACATTCTTACGTAGGGCGTAACCCTCTTGGTTACGTTTGGAATACCCATCACAGTATATTCCCTAAATCTCTTCAGAGAAACCTTAACGTTTCACTCCTTCGCATTACCCAATGCATTGGAGAGCTATATCGGGCTCACCCGCCCTTAGTTTATCACGGAACCACCCATCTTCATAATAATGCCCAAGAACCATAACATAATCGTATCACATAAAACATGCATAAAGGAAAATAAAATTTCCACATTTAAATCACAAGATATCAATACAACACAAATAAATTGTGAAAACCATTTTCAATACCAAAATAAAAGAAAGTAAAGCATGGTATTTATTTTTCTTTTAAAAAAGAAGGTATGGATTGTAGAGGAAGCCGAAACTCAAATAACGGTCACAACGGCGGAGAAGTCATTGTCACCGCATACGTACGACAAAAACATTCCCTTTTGTCGTTTAGTAAACGCTTCGTATAAAAAAGATTCCTTTTGAATAAACATAAAATTCAAAGGGGTTTATACACCGTATAAAAGAATGTTGTGTATAAAATAAAATATGCCTCAATGAAAGGAGATTGAGACAAAGTCCCATACCTCGTATGCGACTTGACCCGACCGTTCTTTAATATCCTGAATAATAATCTTGAGTTAATCTCTACTTTCTTATGAATCTTTTTCAAGTTCATTATTCCTTTTATACCATGTTATGAACATCATGTAATCAGTTAAGTTAATAATGTTCATTTTGTCGGTATTTGGTTCTTAAGTCAAAAATAGACTTCTTACACTTACATGTTGTTAATTTGGTCAAAGGTTCATTATATCCAGAATGGTATTCATGATGTAGATATAATATATTTCATATATATCCAGTAAATACATGCATTTATAATATTACATAATCATTTAGAGGAAAGAAATGAAATGCACCGTTCATGGAGACGGTAAGCCGTACGTACGCATGAACGCTACTTTCATTTCTATTTCATATTTTATAGAATGGAATCATAATGATATAAAGTTATATTATAATTCCAGTATAATATCATATATAATATCATAGTTCCATCATTTATATGTCCCACATATTGTATTTAACGAATCAAATCACTTTGAGGGGGCGGTAGTCCGCACTTCCTAAAATGAAGATATCGTGTTTACCCATAATGGAAACCATAAAGGTATGCCCAAAATGAAAAAAACATAATCTTAAGGAAAACATAAACATATTATATATCATATATAAAAATAGTGACATCATAATGGCCACATTTGAAGGTGTTAAATGAGTATTGAACAATCATCGTTTCGGGAGGCAGAATATCGCCATCCACGGAAACCGTATGTTCTTTAACCATTTGATGTAGTTGTGTGAGTGTGTAGCACAAATATATCTTATAAAAACATCCTAGTATATTGAGGATACTGGTGTTGTTAAAAAAGAAGTAAATAAAAAGAGTTTAGGGGGTTGGAGAAGCAAAATAAACCAAATGAACATGAGAGAATGAATTACCTTTAAAATTGTAACTCCTTTTGATTTGAGCCTAAAGGCTTCCTTTGAAAGGATTCTGCCCAAAGGGAATCCTCTAGGATGAGGAGAGGGATGTGGAGAGAGTAAATGGGCAGGGTTTGGCTGAGCCAAAGGCTTGAGGAGTGTGTGAAATGAGGTAGAGGTGGGGGCCTTTTATAAGAGGAGAGGAGGTGCACTTTTGGAATGTAAAGAAATATTACTTTATTTGAAAATGTGTTTCGGTTTCAAAAGGTCCCACATTGATATAATTCGTGGATAAGGTGATAAGGGTTCGAAATCCACTCATCGAATTGGTTTTTTCCATGTGTAGTTCATAGATTTTACATTGTATTTCCATTTTATTTAAATCGTCAAATAATGATGTCATCGCTGCATCATTATTATGTCATAAATAATTTAATTTATTTAATGTCTAAAAATCATAAAAAAATACTATGATGTAGGAAATCTTTTTAGATTTCAAATGATTATTTATAATCAAATATCTGATCTTTATAGCCCCATGTAAAAATTGTTTTCGTAAAACATATTATGTTTGTGTCATTTTTACTTTTACATTAAATAAAAAGTTATTTATGTCATTTCCCAACCAAAATGTCTCCATGGGGTCCCCAAGTTGACCCATGGCTTGTATTGGTCGGCCATGACACAAACAATAAGTTTGGGACACGTGTCTAGGTCATTTCATATTATTAAAGCATTATTTATACCTTAAACTACACTAATTACCACTAATCACGATTAAAAACTTAATAAGTTACTATTCACCAAAAAAATTATTATAATCTCATTGAACCACATTTTACTTCTTAATGATAACCATGTATGTCAGATTTTCAAAATTCAAAACACAAAGATGGTAAACTTTCATTTAACTGAAAAATCAGTTTGCTTGATTACCACTTAGTGGTTTCACTATTCATCAAAAATTGTAGTTTTTCATAAAATTACCAAAAATTCACCCTAAGCTATATTTGATATTCCGAATTCAAAAATGAAGTCTATTTTAAAAAATTGAATACATATAAGTCAAATTAATTAATTTAATAATTAATTCTCGCTGCCAGAGCAAATAGTGTGTTTTTACAAAACAATAAGTATCAAAAGATTGACACCAGTTTAAGTCTAATTTCAAAGTGAAATTGATTCCAATGACCACCATTGGATAAAATGGTAAAAATATATTCATATTAAACATTAAGAACAATTCAAAAGATAATCTAATCATATAAATAAATTAGATTAAAAAGCAATTTTAATGTAAAATGCAGTATTTTTCACTATTCATTAAAAAATGAACATTGTTAGAAAAATACCAAAAATTCACACAAAGTAAATTTTGATGTCCCAATCATAAAGAATAAGTTTATTTTGACAAACATAGTTTATAAAATTGTCAAAATATATATTCAAAAATGGTTTGCCATCAAAATGAAGTAAAACAATCTTTTAAGAATATTAGTGTATTCCATGCATAAGATTGTATTTATTTTCATTTTAAGCCTCTATAACACTATCTTAATCATTGATAGACATAGATAAAAATATCTATTATTCATTACTTATTTGGGATGTTACATGAAATAAGTAACATAAAATGAAGATGTAAATACCCATAAATTAATTTATATTATAAAAAGAATAAAACCTTGGAAAGTACATAAACCACACAATAAAATATAGTGGCAATATATCATTATTCTCATGGGAATAAGAACTGAGATGAAAACTCCTTTCCATGTTGTAATCATTTGAGTCACATGACCAAAAGATACTAACCACCAAATTAATTAAAAAATACCATGAATATAAATATAATCATGATAATATATATCCAATGGCAGTACACAATACACTAAATGCAATAAATAAGTGGTGAACAATGGAAATCTCATGAAATTACGGGTGAGATAAGAAATCCCTTACCTCGTGTCTGAATTGACTTGTTTTTTCATTAATCCCCTAAATAATAAACTAAAGTTAATTTAAACTTGATTAAAAACCCTTTTCATGTTTATTACTCCTTTTATATCACTTTTAAACATGTAATAAACATTATGTAATCATTTAAGTTAATAATGGTCCTTTTGTCGATATTTGGTACTTGAGTCAAAAATAAACTTGTTATAATGAAAAATTGACCATGTGGCCAAATTTATATTATCTCTAGAATCATATTCATGATTTAAATATCAAATATATTATATATGTCAAGTATATATACATATATATATATATAATTAATTCATGATATTTTGAGATATGAAATAAAATGCAGCATTTAATGAAATCAAAACATAATGATACATAGTTATATTATAATTCCAGTATAATATCATACGATATATGTGTTACATAATTTAATTAACTCAACACATTATATGTTCCATGTATTTCATTAACTAATCATATCATTTTGATGGGGTGGTCGTCCGTACTTGCTCAAATGAAATTATCGTGTTCAAACATATTGGAATGCATAAAGTTGTTTTTGTAAATGAAAATTATAGTAGAATAGATAAAACATAAAAAAAATATATCATATATAAATATAGTCCCATCATAATGGACACCATAAGATTAAGTAGTAGATAATTGAACACTCATCGTTTCGTGACGCAGTTGTTCACCGTCCACAGAAACAATATGTTCTTTATCCATTAGATGGATGTGTGTGAAAGTGTAGCTTGAATGCGTCTCATAACAAACAACTATTATATTGAGGATACTAGAGTTGTTATAAATGAATGTAATAAAAATATTTTAGTGGGTTGTAGAAGTAAAATAAAAGGAGACCTCTTTAGGGGAGACGTTACCGTAAAATTGGGTAACTCCCTTCGGTTTGAACCAAAATTATTTCTTGATGTGTCTTATGCCTATGGTAAGGCTTATAGGTGGAAGGGATGTATCATGAGAGATTATTTGGGAAGAGTTTTGACGATCCAATGGGATTGAGAGGTGTGAGTAATGGGTTAAAGGTGATGGCTTTTTATAAGGGGGGGGGAGGGGCTGTTAAGGAAAGTGTTAAAAGATTATTTTATTATATAATGATTTTAGGTTTCTAAAGGTCCAAAACTAATAATATTTTAAGATAAGATAACTCTTAGTCAAAATAAAATCATTCAACAAGAAATGGAAAGGATTTCGATTTTTTGTAATCATTATAATCTTATTTATTAAAATCATTCATTAATGAGGTAAACACTACATCATTATTGTGTCATAAATAAAATTAATTTTTTATGTCTAAAAATAATAAATAAGAGCATTTTGTCGTAAATATTTTGATATTTATAATGAATAATTATAGTCTATGATATAACAAATATAACCCAATGTAAACATTTCATTACTTGAAAATATATGTTTATGTCATTTTATGTCTTTACTTAAAATTAATTAATATAAAGTATCATTATAACAATTTAGCGGATCTATGGGGTCTCAAAATAGTCCCAAAGATTCCCATGGTCGTCCATGACTCATCCAATAAGGTTATCACAAGTTTTAAGGTAAATGTTAATTATTATAATATTCGTTTTACCTTGAATTACCGTATTTACCTTTAATCGCAGTAAATAAAAGTCAAATGTTACTATTCACCAAAAATTATTTTCATCTTATTGAACCACATTTTAATTACTAATAAAAACTATGTACGTTGGATTTTCGAAATTCAATTCACAGAATATGTAAAATTTCATTTAAACCAAAAAAGTATGATGTTTAACTACTACTTAGTGGTTTCACTATTTATCAAAAATTGTTGTTTTTTTTGAAAAAAAACTAAACTTTTCACCTTAGATATATTTTATATTATAAATTTTAAAATTATGTATATTTCACCAAATAATAAATTTAGAATAAGGATTAATTAATTTAAAATTAATTCCCGTAGTGAAAATAAAAAGTGTGTTTTAATGAAATATTAACCATCAAAAGATTGACACTTGTTTTTGTTCAATTTCAAGGAAAAATTAATTCCAATGACCAATATTGGATTAAATGGTAAAAATATAATATAATTACACATAAAAACCAATTTAATTGATAATATAAACATATAAATAAATTATATTAAAATGTACTTTTGAATTAAAATACTGTATTTTAACTATTCATAACAAATAAACATTATTTGAAATATACCAAAATTCCATCCAATGAAAATTTTTATGTCCCAATTCTAAAGATGAATTTTATTTTTTCAAATTAAATATGTAAAACTATTAAATATTGGGTTTAAAAAGGGTTCTCCATTAAAAGGTGGTAATATTTCATTTTTTGAAAAATTCATTTTTTATTAGAAATTTTGATTTTGTTCTTATAATATGTCTTATAAACACATAATACATAATTAAAAATTATATTGAGTATAAAAAAATTCATATTCCAGTTAATATTATTCATAACCAATTTTTGAACAGATAGTTTGGTAAGTCGTCCTGCGCTCAAAATCGATGTTTTGTACGGTGCAAACTATTGAATTACTTTATAGAGATAACATACTACGAAATCTTGGGGTGTTACATTATCCCCTCCTTCAATAAAAATCATCCTCAAAATTTATGTTCAGGATTAAAAAAATTGGTTTTGACATTTTAAGATATCTTTGTTCAAATCCCACATTGAAAAATGGATTAATGAGGCCCCTATTTTAAAATAATGAATGATAAGTAAGAAGGTTACCGAAAATAACACATTCTAGGGTTCCATGTAATAAAACATGGATATTAAAGAGAAATATAACCATCATTTTCTATTGGAGAGTGATGAAGAAAATTATTAGAAGAATGTTGACAATCTGAAATCCATAAACTTGTCATGGGTTGAAAGGTCTTTGATTACCTATTATGAAAAGTAAACAAGAAAATTTTTGTTTAATTTTTTTTTATAATTTTGAGGAATTTATTTATGATATTAACATAAATAATATGGATATGTTCTTACATTATATGTAGAGTTTCATCCTTTAATAAATGTCAACCATAAACTCATCTTTTCCCCTAACAATGAGTATTAAAGATGACTTGGTCACACCTGAAGTGCCACAATCAAATTATAGAGAATCACATAGTCTACAAAAAAGATTAAATATATATTTCCCTTGTCTTTAGACATTAACCAATACCAAAATGGTTATTACAAGATCAGATGATCCCCAAAAAAGATAATCCTTTTATAGAAATAAATACTACTCTTAATCTCCAAAATTAAACAAACAATACCCAATGTTCAACAAAGATCATTTAAAAAAACATCCTTAAAATTCTTCAAAATAATCAAAAATAAGTTTGAAACCCAAAATTCAGAAGGATTTGATCACATAGTCTTCCACGATAAATCATATCATTTATCTCCAAATAACATCAATTACTCTTAAGGTCACATACATAAAAGTAGTTAACATAATCAAATATTCTCTATGATTTGTTAAACATTTACATAAATAACCTAAATTGATATAAGTGTACTATAAAAACATACATTCTTCCAAAATAAAATTCCAACATTACTCCTCAAATGAAATCCTATAGTATTCTATTATCCATAGGTATATAGTGTTACCAAAAGAGTGAACATCTTCCAAAATAACATTTATCACTTAATCAACAAATCATTTTCCTATACTAATGATAAATCATAGGTTCCTAATATCAACATATTCTTCATCCATAAAATCATTTAACTAAAATAATAATTTCATACTAACGAGGGACTTTATGTAGTATTGTGGTTGGAGATAAATCATAGTCGCACTTTGGTTGTGGGATCAATTCCAGTGGCTTTTTCAGATGCGACGGGTTGTCACACGGTTTTCATGTTTCCCTTTTTCAAAAAATTATATAATTTTATAATATTCCAAAAAATGAGATAAATTCCTCATGAATGACCCTAACATATTTTAACAATTAATATTATCTCAAACCTCGTATATCCATCCAAAGGGTAATAAGCTATAATTGAACAACTAGTTTGACTAAAACTAGAAAGCATATTGTGAGTCATAAAATAATTTAGGGAATATCATGACACCTTATTGTCAATATGAAACACATCAGGATTAACCAAGGTTATTTATTCTCATCTTATATTAAAATACATTAATTTGGTTATAATGAAAATTTGAATTATCCTAATCATATCCTCCAGGAGTGTCATAACCAAGAGTGCAATAAGGTCTGTTGTCATGTACTGGGATACCCCTGGTCAAGTCCAAAACTCATTGTCGACGTTTTCACTCCTAGGTACATATGTGCTAGAGCCACCTCTACCTTCTCGTATCCAGATAGGGATGTATTGTATGAAAAATACACAAAATCTCTACATTACCAATTTTTAGTAAGTTCATCTATACTAAACCTCAAATTCTATCATAGGGTATTGCTCTCTAATTAGATTTTTTCTAAATCTATTTTCCAAGGATTGTACTATGATTCCTCTAATACAAACTATAATTACCCGACCCCAGAAGCCCAGATCCAGGGAATTATTTTAATTCATTGGCATGATTAGAAAGAATAAATTCCTAAAAGACCAATCAGATTATCATTCTTGGAAAATAGATTACATAAATGAATGTTACATTACACATTATAAAATGGAACAAAACATAAATTATCCATTGAGTACTCCATTAATCCCCTTGCATAACCCTGGATATCAATCATAATACACTTCATGGAATCCTGGAAAATTAAAAAATAATATAGGAGTGAGCTCAGATGCTCATTAAGAGTATGAAATACAGTGAAAGATAACATAGACATTAGGCATGTTGATTAATTTAAAACACATTCCTTTAAAAATAATAAACATGAATAAATTATGGTAGGAATATGATCTGAGTAATTAATGTCATAATAAAACATATTCATGGGTATTATACTAGTAGAATAACCACATTATCTATCAATATTTGTTTCATAATGAGGGAATGTATAATCCCGTAAATTCTGAAACATTTTGTCAAGGCATCGACCAAGACACCTAAGATTGATTTAGGCCTCATCCAAAACCATATATCTAATTGGGAAATGTCTCGGCCAATTCCACGTCTAATTGTCCCATGAGACCTACTGATGCATCGAGGAGTTGTATCCGGCTCCACCTATCACTTACTAATTTCAATGCATTCCGCATATTAAAGGGAGATATATAATCTGAACATTCGTATTGAAACTAGCATACATAATGTCAATATTTTAACCAAAACCATGAATGGCATAAAAAATTGAACATCCATGGTCAAACATAACTCATTCAATACAATATGTATGATATTATTATAATAAATCAACCTCAATCAAGAATAAAATACACTGAATGGTTTTTACATTGTTGAAAATAGTTATTAAAACTATTTGAGAGAAATATCCCCTTTTTCATGAAAACATTTACATTTTTCACTATTTATGAAATAATTCATTTAAAAGATATTTTTGAATCAATGTGTACCATAGAAAACTGAATCATTTAAATTAAATCTTAATTTTAAAACATTTATGTCCATATAAATAAATAATTAAAACCAATTATAAAACATGGACATTAATTAGAATGATTTAGAAGAATAAATATTTAAAACATTTAAAACAGGATTTTAGTTACAGTTCCTAACCAAATGGGAGACTATTGAATACAAATAATTGAGTAAAAAAAACATTATAATATCATGAAAATAAACAGAATCATTTTATTCTATATAAAAGTATATTATATACACCAAATCTAAGTGAATTGGCACATAAAAACAAATAAGTCTCAATGGAATGTAAGTTGAGATGAAATCCTTTATAAAGACCGCATAATTTGGTTAAGGATAAATCAATGACATAATTATGTGTGAAAAATATAAATACAGTAAATATGATTGGATATTTAGTGTAAATCAATTAGGGGAAATTCACAAATATTCTTTTAAAAATAACACCAATGACAAGGATGTTTAACTCAATGAATTGAGATTGAGTTAAAATTACTCTTATCATGTTTATATCGATGAATTTAGAATTTGTAAATGGTGTGATTATGAGTATAAAATGTATATCCACAAAAAGGGGAGTTGAAATTACTACATAATTAAATAAATACTGATATCACAAACAATCTTGAGGTAAATTAATCAATGAAGTTTTCCTAAAACCGAATGAGTGGAAATGGAAATTTGAAATTCCATTACTAATTTGGTAACTTACGAAACATACACACCATGAAATAAGTGTCTTAAAAAAGTTTTAAATACAAATAAATTAATTTAAATTATACAAATAATACAATCATGGGTAGTACAAACACCACACAAAATTAAATAATGGCAATATAGCATGAATCTCATGGGAATAAAAAGTGAGATGGAAACCCCTTACATTAATGTAATCAATTGAGTCACATTACCATAAGTTAATAACCACCAAATGAATCAAATAATACCATGAATATAAATATATTCATGATAATATATATCAAAAGTAAGTATACAATACACCACATGCAATAAATAAGTGGCGAATAATTGATATGTTAAGAAATTAACAGTGAGATAATAAATCCCTTTCCTCGTTTCTGACTTGACTTGTTCATTATTTAATCTCATGAATAATAAACTAATGTTAATTTATAATTTAATAAGAACATTTTCCATTTTTACTCTTCATTTCATTTCACTTTTTATCATGTTATAAATATTATGTAATCATTTATGTTAATAATGGTAGTTTTGTCGATATTTGGTACTTGAGTCAAAAATTAAGATGTTATGATTAACAATTGTCCATGTGGTCAAAAATATATTATCTCCAGTATCATATTAATGATTTAAATATCATATATATCATATATATCCAGTATATATATATATATATAATTAGTTCTTGATACTTGGGGATTAAAATGAAACTCGTCGTTCATCGAGACGCTAAGCCGTACATACGCATGAACGCTACTTTCATTTCTAATTCATATTTAATGAAATGAAAATTTAAGGATACATAGGAATATTATAATTCTATTATAATATCATATGATATATGTTTTACATAATTTAATTAACTCAATCCTTTATATGTTCCAGATATGTCATGAATGAATCATATCACCTTGAGGGGGCGGTAGTCTGCACTTTCTAAATGAAATTATCATGTTGAAACATGTTAAAAAGAATAAATGTGTGTTTGTAAATGAAAATTACAGAAGTATAGAAAACACATATGCATTATATATATCATATATAAATATGGTTCCATCATAATGGAAAACATAATATGTGGTACGAGATAATTGAACAATCGTCATTTTGTGAGGCAATAGTTAACTGTCCATAGAAACATTATGTTCTTTTCACATTGGATAGAGGTGTGTGTATGTTTTTCTCTAATAATTCTCATAAAAACAACCTTGTATATTGAAGATTATGGTGTAGTTATAAAAGGAAGTAATATAAAAAATTTAGTGGGTTGGAGATGTAAAATAAAAGAAGAGGACTTTAGGAAATACGTTACCTTAAAATTGGGTAACTCTATTTTGTTTAAACCAGAAGGATTTCATGAAGTGCCTTATACCTAAGGTAAGGATTATCAGTGGAAGGGAGGGATCATGTGAGCTTATTTATTTAGAGGTTGGATGGGCCAAGGGGCTTGAGAGGTGTGATTAATGAGTTAGAGGTAAGAGACTTTTTTAAGGGGGAGGAGGGGCGCTTTAGGAAAATGTGAATAGATTATTTTATTATATAATGATTTTTGGGTTCTAAATGTCTTAAACTAATTATAGTCGAAGATAAGATGAATCATGGTTGAAATATAATCATTAAATAAGAATTTGACAGGTTTTAGATATTTGTTAATATTTATAATCTTATTTATTTTAATTATTCATTAATGAGGAAAACACTACATCATTATAGTTTCATAAATAATTTTTTTTATGACTAAAAATTATAAAAAATACCATGATGTAGGAAATATTTTTATATTACTAATTAATATTTATAGTCAAAGAGATAGCTTATATAACCCCATTTAAAAACATATTTATAAAAAGATATATGTTTAAGACATTTTTTTCTTTACTTAAAATTTTTTAATATAATGTGTCATTTTCACTTTTAAGTGGCCTCATGTGTAACACCCCAAGCTTCCATGGTATTCTTCCCTTTGAATAATGCAATACCTTGAATTGTACGCAACTCTGAGATTCTAACAAACTGCAACCAATCAAAGAACCTTTTATGAATAGTAATCCCACTTTTTAAAATTTTATAAATTTTCACTCTCAAAATGGACTTCATTTTTATATTCGTAATATCGAAAATATTCTAGGGTAAAATTTTCATACTTTTTAGATAACTTTTATATTTTGATGAATAGTGAAAATTAATAAATTTTAATTAAAAACGTCTTTTTTAATAAAAATAATTAATAGTGATAAATTATGAATTTTAGTGGCTTTAAACTATCTTTTTAATATAGATTTACCATTTAATACATTGTTGGTCATTGGAAATAATTTCACATTTAAACCGAACATAAACAACTGTCAATTTTTTGATAGTTATTATCTCTTAAAAACATGCTTTTTGTTATAACAATAGGAATTGACATTAAATTAATTTCTGTCACTTCTCTGTTTTGAATTTAGAGAATTGGATTCAATATTTGGAATCAGGAGGTCCAAATTGTGTAAATAGGTAACATTTATTTTTAGACATTTTGAATAATTACTTCGGTAAATATTTTATTTAACATGGTGAAAGGGTAAATCTGATAAATGAGGGTAAAAAATAATATTATAATAATGTTAATTTACTCTAAAACGTGTCATAACCCTTTTTTTGAGACATGACAGTCCATGGGAATCTATGGGTCGATTTTGGGACCCCATGGAGCCACTTTTAGGTGATAAGGACACTTTATATTAATTAAGTTAAAGTAAATACAAAAATGACAAAAGAATATATCTTTTATCCCAAATTTTTTTAAATCGGGTTATATATGTTATTTTTTTGACTATAAGTATTCATTATAAAGATAATAATATTTACTAGATAATGGTAGTTTATTTTTAAATTTTATACATTTAATAATGTAATTTATTTATGACACAATAATGATGCAGTGTTTTCCTTAATAATGAATGAATCAAACAATTAGTATTATAAATGATAAAATAAATATAATTTAAACGTTTTAAAGACATAAAATACATGTATTTCTTAATATGACATGTTAGTATTGATTAAATGAATTTGGTTCTAATTAATAATGTTTTTATGACTTTAACAAAAAACAATTATTGAATAGTGTCAAAATTGAAATAAATGAGTTTTTAAAACAAATATTATATTATTAATTGATATTCAATTATAAAAATATAAGTTTCATCCAAAGGACATATATAATGATCTTTGTATCATTAATTGACCACTTCGGGGTCTCTTGGATTTATATAGTATGTTTATGAAATATATAATATAAAAATACAAAGTGACATGGTAAATGTCAAACTAATTAACTAAGAGTTAAAACTAAAATATAAGGATAATATAATTCCCCAAACCATTCTAAAATCTATTGGTTTAAATTATTTCTACATATCCCCATCTTATAATTTTAATAATACACTTTTGAGACATTAGAAACTGAATATGAATTTATTATAAGATAATACATTAAGTTTTCTCAAAAGAGCCCCTCATCCCCCTTATACAAGGACCCTACTTCTATCCAATTCCTCACACCTATAAAGCCATTTGGCTCGTCCAAAATCTGACCAATTGATCTCCCTACATCAATATCCTCCTACTAGAATCCTTATGTAAGGCTGAAGGCACTTCAAGAGTCTTTTTTGGTTCAAACCAAAGAGAGTTACCCAAATTAAATGTAACGACTTCTATTAGCTTATTTTATTTTATTTTACTTCTCCAACCCCTAAAATCTTTTTATTCATTTCATTTGTAACAAAAAACGTATCAAAAATATAGTAGGATATTTTTTTGATAATTATTCCAACTAAACATACATACAACTTCATGTATTCGGTGAATAGCATAATGTTTTTGTGGATGGAAACCAAACGCCTCACGAACCGATGATTGTTCAATTATCTCCTAACACCTCCCATGGTTACCATTATGATAGCACTGTAACTAAATATTATATTTATGATATTTATTTTAAATATAATATTCTGTAATTCCAGTTTATATCATACAATTATTCCTTTCATGTTGTATATAAATACGATAATTTCATTTGAGGAAGTGCGGACTACCTCCCCCTCCAAGTGATATGACTCGTTCATACCATGCATGGAACGTATAAAGGATAGTATTAATGAACTTATGTAAAACATATAAGATATTATATTATATGGTAATAATAATATAACTATGTTTTATTTGGTTTTAATTCCTCTTAAAATGAAAAATGAAATGGAAATAGCGTTAATGAGTACGTACGGACTACCGTCTCCACGAACGCGATGAGATTCATTCCCCATCATATCCATTCATGTCAAATTCTCAAATTATAATAAAAAACAATTTTTAAGGACTTGATATAATTCTGTATATGAATAATATACATCCTATAGATAACAAACACGGCTTATGTAACAAATCATATAAAATAAAACGAGTAAGTTAACACCCGAAATGACGATAATACTAATGTATTATTAACAAATCAATGTTAAAAGATCATATAGTATATCATATTAATGTATATTATTGTTGTATAATTTAATAGTAATCATTTAACTATTATACCTGAGTTTAACCTACCCTCGACAAAGGAAAAGTACAATGTAAGGGGTTTTCATCTCACTCCTTATTCTTGTGAGATTCATGCCATATTGCCACTATTAGAATTAGTGTGGTGTATGTACTGCCCATAATTGTATTGTTTGTGTAATAAACATTAATTTATGTGTATTTACATATTAATTGTATGATACCTCTTTCATGGGGTGTATGTTTCGTAAGTTACCCAATTGGTAAGGGTTAATTTCAAAATCTCTTAATTATCCAAGGTTGTTTCTACGTAAGTATCTACTGGGACACATTTATTATCTTTGTCCATGTTTTATGAAAGAGTTTTAAAGGGGAATATTTTAAGGGACTTTTCACTAAAACATCATTTCAAATGTTTTAAATATTTATTCTTCTAAATCTTTCTCATTAATGTCCATGTCTTCAAAATGGTTTTTAAGGATTTATTTATATAGACATGAATGTTTTTAAAAATTTAATTCTTTTCAATAGTTTTAATGTGGTATGGGATGATTTGATTCAAAAATGTCGTTAAATTACTTCTTTTCCAAATTCTATAAAATTTAAATGTTTTCATGAAAATGGGTATTTCTCTCAAAGAGTTTTACAAATCATTTTCATCAATGTCAAAATCCTTTAATGGATTTTAAACGTGTTTTGAAGTTTAATCATCATGATTAAAATCTTCCATATTGTGTTGAAGGTTTTGTGATATGTTTGACTATAGATGTGTTATTTTTATACCATTCATGGTTTATGGGTAAAGTATTGACATTTCGTATTCTAGTTTTAGTACGAATGTTTATGTTATGTTTAGACCTTTTCATATGAGTAATGAATTAGGCTTAGTAAGTGACAGGTGGAGCCCACTATAGCTTTTTGATGCATCGGTAGGTCTCATGAGACAAACTAGTGTCTTGGAATGAGGCCTTTAAAAAATCATATTTGTAGTCTTGGCACGAGGCCTTGGCTATGTGGTTATGATAGTCTAGAATTATGCATTCCATCATTATGAAAGTGGTTATTGATATTGCATGTTATTATTCGACTAGTAGAATATCCATTGAATAATGGAAAGGGAATAATGGCGTTCATGAAGGATTATTTATGTTGTTTTTTATTTTATGAACTGTAATGTAACATTCCTATATGTAATTTGTTTTCCAAGACTGATAAACTGCTCTGTCCATCGGGACATGATTCCTTGTAATCATGCCAATTTATTAAAATAATGCACCGAATCTGGGTAACTGGGGTCGGGGCATTACAGTTTGTATCAGTGGAAGTTTGGAAATAACCTTGGAATCTAGATTTTTATAAAATCTGATTAGAGCACATAGCCCTAATATAGACTTTGAGGATTTGTAGAGAAGAACTTCCTAAAATTTCGATATTGTAGATATTTTGTGATTTTTGCGAGAAATTCATCCCGGTCTAGATATGAGCAGGTATAGACGGATCTGGCACATATGTATGTTGGAGTAAAACCCAAAACACCTCTTTGAGCTAGAATCGAATGGGAACTGGTGCACGACAACGGTCCTTGCTGCACTCTTGGTTATGACACTCCCGAGGGATATGCCTATGATAATTATCATTTTCATTACAGACCGTTATGAAGGGTTTATTAGTATATACATCCTCAAAGAAGACATTTTTATAATTATGGATTATATCCATAAACTGTTTAAATTATGATAAGTGTTTTACAAGTTTTGGATTAGGTATTTATATTCAAAAACTAATCTAGAGTATGCCATTGTTTAGAAATGTCACCCAGTAGAAAGAATGATAACTCCAGAAATACGCATGATCCAAAGCGTTAGAAAGACCATAACATTCATGGTCTTAAGCCATAATTTAGAAGGGAAATAGTCTCCCATGTATTATCATCATATAAAGAAATAATATCATGTGTTGAAAATATAAGTAAAGAATTCTCTGAGTCCTATGGATTTGAAGGGAAGCCAGGGAAGGAAAGGATGGTAGAGAGTAAGATATATAAAGGGAATAATGTAAAGAAGGATTTTCCCATTTGTGATAACTGTGGAATGAATCACCATGGAAAATTATTGAAGGTAATGTGAGTATGTTATATTTGTGGAGAAAAAGGACACCAATTACGTCACTACAAGGGTAAGAAAAAGGTTTCAGATATACAATGCTTCATCTGCATGGAGTTTGGACACTATGCAAACTAATGTCACAGTCATCAGACTATGCTTCAAATGATGCTATTGGATAATAATCAAGTTATGATACTGCCACAGATGGAGAGGAGTGACTAGTGTTATTATGTTGTTGTTTTGGGATTATTTCATTGATGTGTTGTATCAATGATTTACTGGAAATAAATAAGGATTGTACTGAAGTACAATTTCATTGAAGATTTTACATTTTATGTTACTATGAAAAGTGACTCTACAGTGAGTTTAACTTTTTTTAATTACATGTTTGAAAGAAAGATAAACCTTAATATGGTCCTAATATTGAGGTACTGATTTTGGAATAATATATGGTTGATTTGGGTAAATTATATTGGATGTTCTTGACTGCCTTGAAACTTGTTAAAGATATGTATATTCCATCATTTTTGGAGTTTACAACATTTTTGGATGGATGAAGTATATCCAGTATTCTATAAAAAATAAGGGAGCATGAATATAATCAATAAGGCTTTATGGAATTCAGGATGTTTCAGTGTTTTAAAAGAATACATGATAAAGGTGTTCACATTCTATTACGGGGTAAAAAGGATCTTCATTATTTTTACCATTCATATAAATTTTGGACTGAGAGTTTATAGAAGTATTTTGTATAATTCTAAAGGTTGGAAGGGAATATGTTTGAAAGGTTATTTTTGGATTTGTATAAAAAGGACAACACGCAGACCGTGTGACTACCTGTCACGTCGGACAAAGCTGCGGTAATCAAACCCACAACCATAGTGCAATTGGGATTTATCATCTATCGCTAGACTATGTGATGTTCCTAGATGGTATAGAAAATTTTATTTTTTTAAAGGGTCTGATATGTGAATTATAAATTCATTATATTTGGAACCCAATACGATTAGTATAAATAGAGTATTTTTGTGTTGAATTATGTTTTGGGGTGAAACATGAGTTTGTAGTAGAAATTTTTTAATGGATAAAACTCCAATTATAAAGTATGTATATATCCTTATTATCTTACCCATTCTCATAAATAAATACCTCAACATTAAGAAAAGGATCTTAGAACAAAATTTTTGTCCTAGATGGTACCTTAGACTCATCACAAATTTATGGCTTTGGGATTGTTGGCCTTCTCATAGCCATGTTCTTTACCACTATCCATCAGATATTTATGGATATACGTTTCTTCCATATCAACATTTTCCTACATGTAATCCTGAAATGTATTATTTTCGATAACCTTCATAATTACCACTCTTTATTTTAAATAGAGGCCTCATTAATCCATTTTTCAAAGTGGGATTTCAACAAAGATATTTTGAAATGTCACCACCATGTTTCCAATACCGAGTATAAATTAAATGAATGAAATATATTGAAGAAGGGGATAATGTGACACCCCATGCATCCACGGTATGCCTCCCTTTGAATAATGCAATAGCTTGCATTGTACGCAACTTTGAGATTCTAACACACTACGACCAATCGAAGTTGTCGTTATGAATAGTAATACCATCCTTTTGAAATTATATAAATTTTATCTCTCAAAAGGGACTTCATTTTTGGATTCTGAATATCAAAATTAGCCTAGGGTAAAATTTTGGTACTTTTCAAATTACTTTTATATTTTGATGAATAGGGAAAATTACTAAATTTTAATTAAAAACAACTTTTTTAATCAAAATATTTTATAGTTATAAATTATGAATTTGAGTGGTTTTAAAGTATATTTGGAATATAGTTTTACCATTTAATTCAATGTTGGTTATTGGACATAATTTCATTTTTAAACCGGACATAAACAACTATCAATCTTTTGATAGTTATTATCTCTTAAAAACACTCTTTTTGATTTAACGACAAAAAATAATTTTAAGTTAATTTCTGCCACTTCTGTGTTTTGAATTTAGAAATATGGATTCCATATTTGGAATTAGGAGTTACAAATTTTATAAATAGGTATCTTTTATTTTTAGACGTTTTGAATTATTTCTTCGGTAAATATGTTATTTACCATAGTGAAAGGGTAAATCTGGTAAATAAGGGTAAAAATTAATATTATAATAATATTAATTTACCGTAAAACGTGTCCTAACCCTATTGGTTGATACATGAACGACCATGGGAATCTTTGGGTAGATTTTGGGACCCCATGGAGCCACTTGTAGGTGATAAGGACACATTATATTAATTAAGTTAAAGTAAATACAAAAATGACATAAGCATATATCATTTATAAATAAAATTAAATAGGGTTATATATGTTATCGTTTCAACTATAAATATTAATTATAAAGATAAACCTATTTACTACATAATGTTATTTTATTTATAATTTTTAGAAATTTTATGATTAAATGTATTTATGACACATTAATGATAGAGTATTTTCCTTATTAATGAAAGAATCAAACAATGGGTATTATAAATGTTAAAATAAATATAATTTGAATGTTTTGATGACATAAAAGAATTTCATTGGTTAATTTTAAATGATAGTATTGATTAAATTAATTTGGTTCTAATTAATAATGTTTTTTTAACTTTATCAAAAATCAATTATTGAATAGTGTCAAAAATTTACAGAAATGGGTTTTTAAAACAAATATTATATTATTAATTAATATTCTATTACTAAAAATATAAGGGTCTTCCAAATGACTTATATCATGATATATGTATCATTAATGGACCACTTGGGGGATTATTGGAAGTATATATTATGTATATTAACTATATAATATAAATATACAATGTGACAAGGTAAATGTCAAACTAATTAAATAAGAGTTTAAACTAAAAGATAAGCATAATATAATGACACAAACCTATCTAAAATCTATTCGATGAAAAGATTTAGACCTATTTCCACCTTATAATTTTAATAATCCACTTTTCCTCTATTAGAAACTGAATAATAATTTATTGTAAAATATTACTATAAGTTGTTTTTAAAGAGCCCCTCCTCCCCATTATAAAGGACACCACTTCTACCCAATTACTCACGCCTCTCAAGCCTATTGGATCATCCAAGAGATGCCCAATTAATCTCCGTACATCCCTCTCATACTCATATAAGAATTACATTAGGATGAAGGCACTTCAAGAGTACTGTTTTGGTTCAAACCAATGGGACTTTCCCAAATTAAAGGTAATGACTTCTCTTAGCTTCTTTTCTTTATTTTACTTCTCCAACCCATAAACTCTTCTTATTTTCTTCTTTTGTAACAAAAAACTATCCAAAATATACTAGGATGTTGTTATGATAAGTATTATAACTAAACACACACACACCTCCATAAAATTGGTGTAGAACATAATGTATCTGTGGATGGAAAACAAACGCCTCACGAAACGATGATTGTACAATTATCTCCTACCACTTTTCATGGTGTCCATTATGATGGAACTGTAAATAAATATGATGAATATGATATTTATTTTACATATAATCTTCTGTAATTAAATTTTATATCATACCATTATTCATTTCATATTGTATATATATGCACAATAATTTCATTTGGGTAAGTGCGGACTACCGCCCCCTCAAAGTGATATGACTCGTTCATACAATACATAGAACGTATAATGGATGATATTAATGAACATAAATAAAAACTATAAGATATTATATTATACTATAATAATAATATACATATTTATCATTTGGTTTTGATTCCTTTTAAAATGAAAAATGAATTGGAAATAGCGTTCGTGCGTGCGTACGGACTACAGTCTCCTCGAACGCGATGAGATTCCTTCCCCATCGTATCCATTCAAGTTTAATTCTCATTTTATGATTAAAAATAATGTTTCATGACTTGAAATCATTTTGGATATGAATATTATACAACCTAATTATAACAAACATGGCATATGTAACAAATCATATAAAATAAAACGAGTAAGTTAAAACCCGAAACGACGATAATACTGCGATATTATTAAGACAGTAATGTTAAAAGATCATATATGAAATCATATTAATGTATATAATTATTTTATTATTTAATAAAAAACATTTAACCATTATACATGAGGTTAACCTACCCTCGGAAAAAGAAATGTACAAGGTAATGGGTTTTCATCTCACTCTTTATTCCCATGAGATTCATGCCATATTGACACTATTACCATTTGTTTGTTTTATGTACTTCCCATAATTGTATTATTTGTGTTATAAAATTTAATTTATGTGTATTTACATATTCACTGTATCATACCACTTTCATGGGGTGTATGTTTCATAAGTTACCAAATTGGTAAGTGTTAATTTCACAATCTCTTTATTATCCGAGGTTGTTTTTACGTAAGTATCTACTGGGACACATTTATTATCCATGTCATTGTTTTACGAAAGAGTTTTCAAAGGGATTATATTAAGGTAATTTTTACTAAAACATCATTTAAAATATTTAAAATATTTATTCTTATAAATCTTTCTCATTAATGTCCATGTCTTCAAAATGGTTTTTAAGGATTTATTTATGTGGACATGAATGTTTTTAAAATATTAATTCCTTTGAAAAGTTTCAAAGTGGTATGGGAAATATTGATTCAAAAATGTATTTAAATGACTACTTTTCCAAATTCTGTGACTTTTAAATGTTTTCATGAAAAATGGGTATTTCTCTCAAAGAGTTTTACATTTCATTTTCATCAACATCAAAATACTTTAATGGATTTTAAACTTGTTTTGAATTTGATTTATCATGATACAAATATTCCATATTGTGTTGAAGGTTTTTTGATCTGTTTGATTGTGGATGGGATATTTTTATACCATTCATGGTTTATGGTATAGTATAGAAATTTCATATGCTAGTTTTAATATGAATGTTTATGTTATGTTTAGACCTTCTCATATGAGAAATGCATTGGACTTAGTAAGTGACAGGTAGAGCCCGCTATAGCTCCTTGATGCATCGGTAGGTCTCATGAGACAAACTACTATCTTGGCACGAGGAATTGACAAAATATTATTTGTAGTCTTGGCACGAGGCCTTGTCTATGTGGTTATGATAGTCTTCCATTATGCATTCCATCGTTATGAAAGTGGTTATTGATATTTCATGTGATTATTCTACTAGTATAATATAAATGTGAATAAGTAAATGTCATTAATTCATTTTATTTTTTCCATATAATGCTGAAGTTCAAGTTTAAAAGGATTTTGTTTTATTTATACATTACCTTAAATGTTTATGCTTATTTATGAATGTTTCAGTTATTTGTTATCCTTACTGCGCATCTTAGCTCACCCATTTCTATGTTTTAATTTTACAATGATTCGTAGAAGTGTATTGTGATTGATATGCATGGTTAAGCCAAGGGAATAATGGAGTTCGTGAAATATTATTTATGTTGTTCTATATGTCATGAAGTGTAATGTAACATTCATGTATTAAATGTATTTTCCAAGACTGCAAAACTGATCGGTCCTTCCGGACATGATTCCTTTTAATCATGCCAATTTATTAAAATAATGCACTAACTCTGGATAACTGTGGTGGGGGCGTTACACCATGGGATCCCAAAATAGATCCAATGTTGTTCATGGTCTACCATGACTCATCCATTAATGTTAAGTCAAGTGTTATTGTAATTTTGTATTATTATAATATTCTGTTTACCTTGAATTACCCTATTTATCTTTAACCGCTGTAAATTAAAGTCAACAGATCGTATTCCCCATAAATTATTTTCATCTTATTGAACCAAATTATACTTACTAATAACAACCATGAATGTCATATTTTCAATATTCAATTCACAGAAGTGGTAAAATTTCATTTAAATGAAAAATTCATATTTTTAACTACTACTTAGTGGTTTCACGATTCATCGAAAATTGATGATTTTCAGAAAAATAACAAAAATTCAGCCTAAGATATATTTCATATTCTGAATTAAAAAATTTGGTCTGTTTTAAAAAATTAAAAACATAGAAGAAGGATACCAAAAATAACACATTATAGGGTTTCGTGTAGGAAAAAATGGATATGGAAGAGAAATATAACCATCCCGTTATAATGGATAGTGATCGAGAAACTTATCAGGACAATGTTAAAGATATGAAGGCCTGCAACATATGATGGGTTTAAAGTTCTATGGTTGCCTATTTAGAAAAGGAAACAAGAAAAATTTTTGTTTTAATTTTCTTTTCATAATTTTACGGAATTTATTTATGATATTAACTAAGATAATATTGAAATATACTTACTTTACAAGTAGAATTTCATCATTTAATAAATTTCTACAAGAAACCCATCTTTTCCCAAAATGATGAGTATTCAATATGACTTGGTCACAACTGAAACGCCAGAATCAACTTATAGGGAATAACATAATCAAAAAAAAAGAATAACTAACAATTTCCCTTACTTTTAGACATTAACCAATACGTAAATGGTTAATTTAAGATCAGACGATCCCCAAATGGAAAATCATTTTTAGAAATAAATATTACTCTTAATCTCCACAATTGAACAAACAATACCAAAAGTTTAACAATGATCATTTAGAAAAATATGTCCTTAAAATTATTCAAAATAATCCAAACTTATTATGAAACCAAAAATTTAAAGTATTTCATCACATATTATTCCTTGATAAATCTTATCATTTATCTCCAAATAACATCGACTACTCTTAAAGTCATATATTTAAAAGTAATTAACCAAATCACATATTATCCATGATTGGTTAATCAATTCCATAAATAACATAAATTTCTATAAGTCTACTTTAAAAACCTAAATTCTTACAAAATAAAAATCAACAATTAATCCTCAAATGAAATCTCGTATTATTCTATTTTTCATAGGTATATAGTGTTACCAAAAGAGTGAACATCTTCCAAAATAACATTTATCACAAATCACCAAATCTATTTCCTATACTAAAGATAAACCATATCTTACCAATTTCAACATATTCATGATCCATAAAATCATTTAACTAAAAAGAATAAGTCATGCTAACCAGGAACATCACTTAGTACAATGGTAGGTGGTAAATCCCAGTAGCACTTTGTTTGCAGGTTAAATTCCCACATCTTTGTCTCACGTGATGGGTAATCCCACAGTCTGTATATTGTCCTTTTTCAAAATCTATGTATTATTATAATATTTCAAACAATGGAATAAATTCTTAAAAAATAACCCCAACAAATTTTATGAATAAATGTTATCTCATACATCGTATTTTCATCCAAAAAGTAATCACCTGTAATTGAACAACTAGTTTGACTAAAAACAGAAAGCATATTGTGAGTCATAAAATCATTTAGAGAATATCATGACACCTTATTTTCAATAAGAAACACCTCAGTATTAACAATGGTCAATTATTCTCATCAAATATTAAAATCCTTTAATTAGGATAGTAAAGAAAATTGGAATTATCCTAAGCATATCCCCCAGGATTGTCCTAACCGAGGGTGCAACAAGGTCCGTTGTGTTGTACTAGGATACCAGTGTCACGCCTGAAACTCCTTGTTAGATTTTTTTACTCCAAAGTAAATCTGTGCTAGAGCTGCCTCCACCTGTTTGAATCCAAATAGGGATATATTGCTTGAAAATTACAAAAACTATCTACATTACCAAAATTCTAGGAAGTTCTCCTATATTAATCTTCAATGTCTATTTTGGGTAATGTTATCTAATCAGAGCTTTTCTAAATCTAGTTTCTAAGTTTTGTACTAATATTTCTCATATAACAACTATAACGCCCCGACCCTGGAAACCCAAAGCTGATGAATTATTTTAATACATTGGCATGATTACAAGGAATCAAGTCCCAAAAGACCGATCAGTTTAGCAGTCTTGGAAAATATATTACATACATTATTTTTAAATTACACATTATAAAATAAAACACAACAAAAATTATCCTTTGAGAACTCCATTAATCCCCTAGATTAACCCTACGTATCAGTCATAATACAATTATTTCTTTCATTGGAAAATAAAACAAAAGAAAGGGGTGAGCTCAGATTCTTAGTAAGAGTAAGAAATACTATTGAAGATAACATAAACATTAGGCTTCGTGAATAATTGAAAACACATTCCTTTACAAATAATAAACATGAATACTATATGGAATGAATATGAGCTGAGTAAATATTTCCATAATAAAACATAGTCACAGGTATTATACTAGTCGAATAACCAAAGGATCCATCAATATTATTTTTATAATGAGGTGATTTATACTGTTGTACATTCGGAAACATTTTGACTAGGCATCGACCAATACATCTCAAAATGATTAAGGCCTCGGTCCAAACCATATATCAAATTGGGAAAGACCTCAGCCAATTCCACGTGTAATTTTCTCATAATAACTACTGCTGCATCAAGGAGCTATATCAGGCTCCACCCATCAAATATTAATTCCAATGCATTCCTTATATGAATGGGTGAAATTTATTTTAAAAAAATCATATTAAAACTCACAAACGAAATGTCAATATTTTACCCACAAACCATGAGTGGGAAAAAAGCACATCCACGGTCAAACATAAATAACTAAATATAATATGAATGATATTATTATGATAAATATTCCTTAATCAAGAATAAAATACACTGAACGATATTTACATAGATGAAAATAGTTATTAAAACTATTTGAGAGAAATATACCCTTTTACTTGAAAACATTTAAATGTGACACTATTTATCAAAGAAGTTGTTTAAAAGAGATTTTTGAATCTAAGTGTCCCATAAAACTTTGAAACATTTAAATGTAATTTTAATTTCAAAATATATATTTCTATATAAATAAATACTTAAAACCATTTTTAAAACATGGAAATTAATGAGAATGATTTTGAAGAATAAATATATAAAACATTTAAAACAATATTATAGTTAGAGTTTTTAACCAAATGAGAGACACTTGAATAAAAATAATTGAGGTAATCAATACATTTTAATATAATTAGAATGAAGGGAATCATGATATAATTTAAAAAAGTATAGTATATACACCAAATAAAATTGAATTGGTGCATAACAACAATGAAGTCTCAATGGAATGTAAGTTGAGATGAATTCCATTATAAAGATTGTATCTTTGGATAAGGATAATTCAATCACATATTTAGGTGTGGAAAATATAAATACACTATATATGATTGGATATTCATTGTAAATCTATCAGAGAAAATTCACACATATTCTTGTAAAAACAACACCAATGACTTTGATGTTTAACTCCATGAATTGAAATTGAGTTAAAATTAATCTTTTCAAGTTTATATCGATGACATGAGAATTTATCAATAGAGTGATTATGTGTTTCAAAATTATATCCACACAAAGGGGAGTGTAAATTACTATATAAGTAAATAAATAGTGACTTCACACATAATCTTGTAGTAATGTAATAAATGAAGTTTGCGTAAAACCAAATTCGTGGAAATTGAAATTTGAAATTCCCTTACCGATTTGGTAACTTACGAAACATAAACCCCACTAAAGAAGTATCATACAATGAAGATGTAAATACACAAAAATTTATGTATATTACCCAAATAATACAACCATCAAATTTACATACACCAAAAAAAAGGAAATAGTGGAAATATATCATGAATCTCACTGGAATAAGAAGTGAGATGAAAACCCCTCACCATGTTGTAATCTATCGAGTCGCATGAACAAAAGATAATAACCAACAAATGAATCATATTATATCATGAATATAAAGATAATAATGATAACATATGTCAAATTTCAGTACATAATACACCACATGCAATAAATAAGTGGCAAACAATGGAAGTCTCACGAAATTAAGAGTGAGATAAAAAATCCATTACATCATGTTCGAATTGAGTTGTTCGTTCTTTAATCTCTTGAATAATTAACTAAAGATAATTTCTAATTGTGTTAGAAACTTTTTCAAGTTTATTATTCCTTTTTATATCACTTTTTACAATGTAATAATCATTATGTAATCATTTAAGTTAATAATGGTCGTTTTGTCGATATTTGGTGCTTGAGTCAAGAATGAACATGTTATAATTACAAATTGTCCATGAGGTCAAAAGTCTATTATCTACAGTTTCACATTCATGATTTAAATATCATATATATCATATATATCCATTATATATATAATTAGTTCTTTATATTTGGAGATAAGAAATGAAATCCACCGTTCATTGAGACGGTAAGATGTACGTATGAATGAACGCTACTTTCATTTCTATTTTATATTTATGGATATGAAAACGTAATGATATATAGGTATATTATAATTCTATTACAATTACATGTGATATATGTGTTACAGAATTTAATTATCTTCATCCTTTATACGTTCCGTGAATGTATTGAATGAATCATATCACCATGAAGGGGTGGTAGTCTGCACTTCCTCAAATAAAATTATAGTGTTCACACATATTGGAAAGCATAAAGGTGTGTTTGTAAATGAAATTTACAGAATAATAGAGAAAAAATAAACCTAAAATATATTACATTTAAATATACTTCCATCATAATGGCCCCCAAAAGAGGAGGTAGGAGATTATTGAACAATCATCATTTCATGAGGCTGTAGTTCACCATCCACAGAAACATTTTGTTCTTTTCCAATTAAATAGAGGTGTGTGTAAGTGCAGCTCAAATACATCTCATAACAACAACCTAGTATGTTGACGATACTGTTTTTGGTATAAAATAATTTCATAAAATGAGTTTAGTGGGATAGATAAGTAAAATAAAAGAAGATAACTATAGGGAAGATGTTACCTTAATATTGGGTAACTTCCTTGGGTTTGAACCAAAAGGATTTCTTAAAGTTCCTTCTGCCTAAGGTAAGGATTCTAGGAGGAAGGGCACAATATTGAGAGCTTATTTTGGTATATTATTTATAGGACAAGGGGCTTGAGATGAGTGAGTAATGGATTAGAGATGAAATCTTTTTATAAGTGGGGGATGTGATCTTTAGAAAAGTGTGAAAATGTTATTTTATTATATAATTATTATCGGTTTTTAAAGGTCCAAAACTAATTATAGTTGATGATAAGGTGACTCATGGTCGGAATAAAATCATCCAATAATAGTTGGACAGGTTTTGGATATTGTTTTAATCATTATATTCATATTTCTTTAAATCATTCATTAATGAGGTAAACAATACATCATCATTGAGTCATAAATAATTTTATTTTTTTGATGTCTAAAAATTATAAAAAAATACCATGATGTAGCCATTATTTTTTATCGTTATAATGAATATTTATAGTTGAAATGATAACATATATAACCCCATGTAAATATTTATTTACTAAAAGATATATGTTTAAGTCATTTTTTCTTTACTGGAAATTAATTAATATAAAGTGTCAATATCACTATTAAGTGGCTCTATGGGGTTCCCAAATCGACAAAAAGATACCTATTGTCAGCCATGACTCGTCTATGAAGGTTAGGTGAAGTGTTAAGGTAATTTTTTATTATTATAATATTCTTTTTACCTTGAATTACTCTATTTACATATAACCACGGTAAAAAAAGTCAAAAGTTACTATTCACCAAAAATTATTTTCTTCTTATTGATCAACAATTTAATTACTTATAATAACCATGAATGTCTTATTTCCGAAATTCAAATCACCAAATAAGTAAAATATCATTTAAATGAACAAGTCAGATTGTTAACTACTACTTAGTGGTTTCACTATTCATCAAAAATTGATGTATTCAGAAAAATACAATAAATTTAGCCTACTCTATTTATGATATTCCGAATTCAAAAATTATGTTTATTTTACAAAATTAAAAACATAGACACTGAAATAATTAATTTAAAATTAATTCCTATTTTCAAAACAAAAAGTGTGTTTTTAAGAAATATTAACATTCAAAAGATTGACACTTGTTTATGTTTAATTTGAAATTAAAATTACCTCCAATGAACAACATTTTATGAAATGGTAAAAATAGAATATAATTAAACTTCAAAATCAATTTAAAAGATAATCTATCCATATAAATAAATAATATTAAAAGGAAATTTTGAATTAAAATACAGTGTTTCTCACTATTCATAAAAAAACGATCATTATTAGAAAAGTACCAAAATATCATCAAAAGTAAATTTTGATGTCCCGATTATAATGATGAATTTTATTTTCTAAAATTTAATATGTAAAATTGTCTAATATTTTATTTTTAAAGGGTTCTCCATTAAAAGGTGGTAAAATTGCATTATTTGAAAAATCCCTTTTTTTCTAAAAAATTGAATTTGTTCATATAATATGTCTTATAAAAACATAATACAGATGTAAAAATTATATGTAGTATAAATAAATTCAAATTCCAATTAATAATATTCATAACTATTTTTTCAATGGCTTGTTTGCTAAGTCTTCGTGCGCGCGAACGCGGTGTTGTGTGTAGTGCAAACTATTGAATTACGTTAAAGAGATAACGTACTATGAAATAATGGGGTGTTATAGAAGCCCCCAAAAGACATTGTCGGACCCCCGGGATGAAAATATCCACCCCCACGACATTCAGATGAGAGATAGGGTGCAAAAAGAAATCAGTTCGATGAATGGAGAAACAATGTATACTCTTTTCGAGGAGACTAGGTCCATGACCATTTCATCTCTTCCATCAATTGCAGTGTTCTCCAGCTACTAGATCTAAAGAGAGCAGATTATGTGGGTATCGACGACCATCCAAATTAATATCCCTATTGATGGATACTATGACACACCATCCATGAATGCTTTGTTTTCAATGAACTCCAACAAAATATGGTGGATTTCCTGAAAGTGAAGATGGTTCCACCACCAGCACAAGGGGTGTCAGTTTTCCCCTTAGACTCAAAGGTGGAAGATGAGGGGACAATATTCCCCAGTAAGAATAAAAAAAATCATGGTAGTTGGATGACCCATAAGACTAAAAATGGAGTCCATGGCATCCTCCACGTGTAGTTGATATAATATATTATGCCCCCAAAATCTCCCAATACAACCCAGCCATCCTCCTCGGCCCTGCAGTTCAATAAAGGCCATAAGGGATGAATGAAATAACAATAATATGAGATGATATCAAAGAGAACGTCATTATTGACACTTTCAGACTTCATGACAAACGACATGTCACAATGGGCCTCTCCCCGCCAAACAGTAAACTACCACCACCCCACCAAACAACATAATTATAAGGAGACAGACAGATAGAAACAATGTCAAATAAAGAACTAATCATTTGCTTCATCAACATAATTCACTTGAAGGACCCATTATCGGATGGAGACTAGGGCCACGAACATGAATTCTCCATGTCCAACTAGAGAGCCAGTCGAAGAGGCTACACAGGATGAAGGTTTCCTAGAAGTCATTATCATGGTAGGAGTAAAATTCCTAGCCATGAAATAAATCCAACCGTTAAAATCATGGAATCATGAAGAAGGACCCTCTAGAAGACACAACAACAATTAAAACGTTCCTCTGCCACCATCGGAAGAAATATGAGCCCAATTACCATGGAATATCTATCAGTGGAAACAAATATTGAATTTCCCAAGGCATATAGCTGGACTAGTTCAACCAAACATGGAAAGTATCACAACACCATTGACCCTAGTCACAAAAGCTGAACCATCTACATCAAGAGACCATACCCCTTAAGTTCATATGAAAGAGCTGCGTCAAGCCAAGAAGCATCGATCTTTAAAATAGTTATATGAAATTGTAAAGTAGATAACATCAGTAACAGCAATTCTGTTAATCCTGGATGAGTTATGTCTATCCACAGATCTTATGGAGGTACTCATTGAAGCCTCACTATGTCCTTAAAATTCAAGGTTGAAGTAGTAGTAGTTGAAGACTATCAGACATAGACCAATCCTTAGGAATGTCATTCCATCATCTCCTTGAAAGACAGGGATGAAGATGGATTCATGCAAGGGGACATCAAACCATTATATATGTCCAGAAAGATAAATGGAATTGATATATGAAGGATATTAATTGACAATGTCTCTAGAGTTATCATCCTCCCACTTCGAACGCTTCATCAGTTGGGCTATGATGAAAAATTCAAGAGACATATAACTAAAACTCTTGTAGGGTATAATAAAAGTGACTAGAACCCATGGGGACAAATCAAGATTAAAACATTTTTCGAAGATCTCATATCATATTCTAAATTCATTGTAGTTTGGAAATGTTAGGATTTCAACATCATGTTCAGGAGGCCTCGGCTGCTTCAGCAGGCTACAACTTCGTCATCTTACCATCATTGTATAAAATTATTCACTAAGGGGAAAATGGGACATTGCACATTGAAAAATCCCTTTTTTAGTACTGTGAGTCACATTATATAGATGAAGGGTTCAATGAATCAAAAGAAAAATATCCTTTGTCCAATGAAATTTATTGGATGACTTCCCATAATGGATTGGAAATTACTCATGTCGACCCCCTCCAGCAACATGGGGAATAGTACATCATACACATCAACCTAGTAAAATGAATATGTGCATGTCTGAATGCAGTTTCAGTCGTCTGAATGGTCACTGTTACATATTCCATGTCCAAAGACACGGAAGAGTGGTTTAACTCCCACAATGTTATGAAAATCCATATCAATGATGCTCTCAGCCCATCCATGAGACATCAAACTACCCCTTCATCACACACTAATGCAAAGGATAATTTCTCTCCCAACAATGGAGAGTAAATATCAAAAATTATTTTTCCATCAGAATCCAAAGAAGAGGAATAATATGAAGATGACGATGAAGGAGAATAATAATAATACCTCAAATATACCCCTCCTACATTCAATGAAGTTGTATCCACCATAATCGATGAATATAGGGAGATAAATATGCGAAATGAAAATGACCCACGGCCCACTCAGATCAGTGTGGCTATTCTCATCGAGGAGAAGGAGGTATATACCTCCATCCTAAATAAAAATCAAGATGTTTTTTCTTAGAACTACACAAAAATTCCATGCCTCGATCCCGGGGATTCCACTCAACATCTAGGCCTACCAAAAGACCATAGGGGCTATAGGCAAGAATCCAGAAGAACCCACCCAATTCATGATGAAAAAATAGAGGCTGATGATGAAAATATTATCAAATGAAATATCATAGGGGAGGTCCAATATCTGATCTGGAAGAAAAAAATAATCCCTGTCAAAAACAAGAATGAAAATATTAGAATCTTCCCTAACATCAGAGAATTTAATCGGCAATGCTCAAAATATAATTTATCAGTCCCAATTATAGAATTGTCGATATATTAAATCATCGTATATGAGGACCTATCCATTATGGATGCCGATTATTGATAGAACCAGATTAGTATGGCCTAAATAGATGATGAATCTACCACTTTTAGGTCCCCTCAGGGATTGTTTTGTTATATGGTGATTATATTTAGTTTAAAAAATGTTAGTTCCACATATCAATGGACCATTAATCGTATCTTTAAGACCCTCTTGGGAAATTATGTCGAGTTTATGTCGATGATCTAGTGGTAGAATCACAATAGTGATCGAACCACCTGTCTGATCTTGAATCTAACTTCGACACACTGTGTTATAATAGTTCAAAGTCAAATCCCCTAAAATGTGCTTTTGGAATTAACTTGGGAAAATTCAACATCTTTTTTTTATTCCATTGAAACATAAAAGTTGATCATGACGAGTCAAATCCATCCTTGGCATGTCCCCACCTTGAAAACTCATCGGGTTTAAGGGTCTCTTGGAGAACCTCACCTGTATTTGGCACTATATATCCATCATAGAATATAAATTTTTATTGTTCACTGGTCTCATGAATAAAGGGGATACATATGAGTGGGATAATTATTTCCAAGAATCATTCAACAATTTCAAAATATATCTAGTAATCCCACCCGTGTTGATGATACTAGTTGAGGGGAGACCTCTCATTTTGTATGTAACCAACATGGAAGGGTCATTAAGCACCTTCCTCGCATTGAAGAGTGATTCCAGCAGTGAGAACATGCTTTATTACCTTAGCCGGACAATGATTGATACAAAAACTCACTATTCCAAAATTATGACGAACTGGATACTTCTAATCTTCGTATTTTAAAATCATAGGCATTATCTGATGCACCATGGGGCCCAACTGGTTCCCACTCTATCCCAATCAAATATATCCTGAACTCTATCAGGTTAAATTGATGAAAATCACGAAGGGCGGTCATCCTACAATAGTTTGACATAAGATACATGCCACATAAGGCTATCAAAGGCCATGAATTGGTACAATTCTTGGTCGAGCACCCCTCAGAGAAAAAAACACCATTGGATGCCAAAATTGTGGATGAGGAAGTGTTTTCTTTCTTGGAAGACCCCAAAGCATGAGAAATGTACTTCGATGGAGCTTCCTGAAGCTCGATCGGGAAAAGGATATAGGGTCCCAATATCAAAAAAGGTGGGATTGGGAATTATACTTGTATCCCAAAAAAAGGTCAACTTTACTTACTCTATCCTACTTTTATAAGGGTGTACAAATAATGAATCAAAATATATGGCCCTCATTGCAGGCCTGGAATAGGCACTTCATGTGCAAGCCAAAGACCTAAAAATAAAAGGTGACATTAAGATAGTCATCAAACATGCCAATGGTTACTATGACATTAAAAAGAAGTATTTTTCCAGTTGATGAACCATTTTATAACATTGATGGACGAATTCACATTAGAACCCATGTTGACTAATTTCCCCTTGTCTCAAAATTCTCATGCTACTGCTTCGGAAACTGCCGACATGGCCTTGGCTGATCTAGAAAGGGATGAAACATTCATTTTCATAGCCCACTTCTGGATGTTCATTACATTTATCTAGAGCAGTAAGAAGGAAATAAAGGATATTATCATTGCCTTTGAGACTTATGGCCACACCACTAGTTGGATGAAGAACAATAAAAATTACATTCGGAATGGAGAACTCCCACCGGATAAGACTGGAAGGGAGACAGTCCAAGGAAGATAAGTTAGGTTTTCCTTATACCATAGTGTAAACCAAGAAATGTATCTCTATAAACGATGCCTTAACAGAGTCCTTCTCAGGTGCATCGATGGAGAATAGATTGCAGCCGTCATGAAGGCAGTGTACATAGGTGTTTGTCGAGCACAACAATCTAGAACCATGATCTCTTACAAAATCATAATGATTGGGTATTACTGGACCACTATGATATAGAAATGTGCCATATTCAATAAGAGGTTCCATTCCTTCCATGATCATGACAATTTCATACACCGAACCCCAGAGTTACTTCATACAACTATGTACTCATATTCATTCATCGCCTGGGGAATAGATGTTGTAGGGCCATATCCTCCTGACACATCCAGTCAATTCAATTTCATACTCACAACGACCAACTTCTATTCAAAATGGGATGAATTCGTACCCCTTAAATATGTTAGGATAAAAACATCATTAGCTTTGTGAATTCCAACCTCATTACAAGATTGGGTCTCCCCCATACAATATTTATGGAAAAAGGAACCAACTTCTGCTATGCTGGGTTGGACACACTATACCAGGATTATGGAATCAAATTCAACTCGTCATCCTGCTACCACATAGAGGCCAATGGGCAGATAGAGGCTTTCAACAATACATTGTTCAACATACTCCAAAATATGGACGACAAAGATATGAAATCATATCCAGACATGCTCTTTCATGGTTTTTGGGCTTACCAGGCCACGAACTGCACCGCCACACAAGCAGCCCCATACTCACTAGTATATGTGGTAGAGGTAATTCTACCTATCTAGATTCATGTTTTATCACTTCATGTGGCCATTATCAGTCAAATTTACATGTATGAGAAATATCATAGATGGTTTTATGAGATTGAGTTGATAGATGAAAAAAATTTCACACTGTACACCATTTGGAAATATACTGAAATCAGATTGCACGGGAATTCAAAAAAATGGTTCACCTTCAATCATTCCTCTATGGAGAGATAATGTTAGTTCTCAGAACCCTAATGACACATGGGAAGAAGCCTAAAAAGCATGAACCAATGTGGGACGGACCATATGTCATAAATATTATCTACTCAAATAGAGCTTACACACTGATATCGATTGAAGGATACTTCATCATGGATCCCATCAATTCAAAGTTCATGATGATGTATTTCGCATAGTAATAGGAAATGTCCAGGTCCAAGCTCTATAACCTCAATATGTGAGTTATAATTTCCATTCCATGGTCCAAACTCGAAGACCATAATCTATGAGTAACAATATCATGAAACTCCAACGTCTAGGTCCAAGATCAATGACCTTAAACAATGAGTTATAATGTGCAATTACACAATCAAAACTCTATGACCTTAAATTATTATTAAAAATTCCCCCTTTCCATGGTCCAAATTCTAATACCATAAACTATGAGTAACAATATCGTAAAAAAATTCCCCCATGCCATGGTCTAAACTCGAAGACCTTATACTATGAGTTACAATATCATATAAAAAATCCCCCATGTCATGGTCCAAACTCTATACCCCTAATCTATGAGTCATTGTCATTTACACATGATGTTATACTGTAAGGAACTCATCGCTGAAACTTGATATTAAACTGTGTATCATGTCCTCATTGTAAGATGATAAACATCATGTCACAAAGTTTCCTAATAGCATGACAATAAACCGCATGATCTCTCAAACAACTACGTACATCTAGATTCCTTCCCTTATGGGGTACATAGCGACCCCTCGATCCCCAATCATGGTTCATCCCCTTAAAAAATGCATCCATCATTCCCCCAATCAACCCATATTTGTTAGGGAAACTCTTATCACACCCTATATCTCATATCGAGTATAAATCATGTGATCTTAGGATCATGGGTATAGATTCTATTACGAAATCTAACTATAGAGTGACATAGTAGATATGGAAATCATGATGGATAGAATGTAGATATCTCAAACAAGCCAAATTGTTACATGGATCATTCACAACTACAAATTTATTGATTCATGCACTTTCAGTATTCGTAGTGATGCCTGGATTTAGCATACCACCCCATCCGATCATTATCATCAAAAAAATTCCCTCAAATGTCCCTACGCATCGAGAGAACATTTGTAGGGAACTTATAGAACTATGTATGGACTAATTTGTATCCTTGAAGGATACATAGTGATTCCCGGATCTAGTATCCATGTCCTACCATCACAAAAAAATTCCATCACGTGTTCTAAAACATGGACCGAGCCAGATTGTTATAAGGAACGTTCAAAACTATATAAGGCTAGATCCCTTCCCTCATAGGATACATAGTGACACCTAGATTTGGCATCCCAGCTCATCCATTGTAAAACAAAAATTCCCCTTTCTCTGTGAATAGGCCAGACTTGTATGATAAAGTCTATAAAGAGATATTAATCAAATGATAGTAAATTGTGAAATTCATTATGAGTTATGTGTGGCCCAGTTTTCAGATCTACAAGATCGCACATGTTCCCCTCAATCCTGAATGGTAATAAGATCATGATTACCCTTATAAATATCAGTCATCCTAACGTGGATGATCCAATAGTTCACAATTAATCATGGTCTTCATATTATTTATATCCCCAAGCATATATCTCGAATTTTTCAGATCTATACCCTCGGAAAACATGGATCCACATAATCATTCTATCCCATCTGAGATGAAATGTCAGTGTCTAGTGGAAACCATTTTTTGACTATGCACATCTAGGCCAGGTGGTTTTCCATATGTTTCACACAATAACAACCGTCAATAAAAGGAAAATTCGTCCCCAGGAGAGTCCTTTATTATCTCAGAATGCCCATGTCTTCCAAGACCGATGTCATCCCTACTGATTCTGGTTTCTCCTAGGGCTATGGATTACACATTTTGTCATTTCTCATGATGAAGTAAGATCAGAACATCTCGATTGAGATTAAATCAAAACTATTAATGATATTTATGAAAACATTATTGTTATCACTACATGACTCTAAAATGTACAACATCAGGTCCTCACCACATGATATTAAACTGCGAGGAACATATATTCCTTGTTGTATAATGTTAACTAATTAACAATGACATTACCTTAAAATTATAATTAATTTTGATTTCACAATTCATAGGAAATGATATGGAATCCACGTAAAACCTTGTTTCTCATAGCCAGAATAGCTCACATGAGATTTGGGACCATAGCGATTGATCCACCGTGACATTATAGAAAAATAGTTTGAGGGTTTAGTCATAGAAGAATGACACTAAAAGCTATGTCACAATTCCCTACCCCTTGAGGAACCACACATCCTGGCCATGTGACATTAAATGAAAGGGTACCCAAAACGTGTATCAAATGCCTCGCCCTGCGTATAAGACAGATCTATGTATGTGATGACTAATTATATGAGAAAACTATAGTCCAAATGTCCTCAATATTTCTTAATACACTCCTTCCATACCTCATAATCTATGCGTAGAGTGATTTTGAATCCCCATAACCCTCCATGGACATCTGATATGGATGTCCAATGTCATTTGGAATCCTTTTTTTGACTATACACATTATTCAATAGGAATCTACATATGTTTCGAACAAAAAACTGTCAATCAAAGGAAAATTCGTGCCCAAGAGAGTCCTCTCATATCTCAGTATGCCCAATGGATTCCAAGCATAATTCCATCCAACTTAATTCATGGTCCCTCAAAGAAATGGTTTACATTTTCCTCCACACACAAATCCTGGAAATATCAGAACATATGTGCCTAATTCATATCTAGTCTCATTTGAGGTTTCTAATGATACCATGTCCATATGTGTGATGTTGATCTCCATACAAAATAAGTGTTCCCCCACTGATTTTTGAGAGATGTACAGTTTAAATTCCCCTTTTTGGGTATAGGAGCACCCCTTGTTGAAGGTCATATACCTTATTCAGAAAGTTCTCAGTCAACATAATCCTTCATATCAATCAGAGATGGAAGGCTAGTGTCATTCACACACCTTTGGTTGACTATGGACATCATTAAAAAGTGGATCTTCATATGTTTCCTACAAAATGTCCATCAATAAAAGTATAATTCGTTCTCAGGATAGACCTTTTCATCTTCTATATTCTCAAATTACATTTATGTCCTATCACACCCCTGGATTTGGAACACCCCTAGATAACAGCTTGAATTCTTTCCTATTTCCAAATTCCCATGACATATAAAGAATTCTTACTAATATAATAATTCTCCATTTCTCCATAACCTATGTAAGAACCATGATGTAACAGTTTCCAACTAAATGATAACAAGAATGTCCCTAATAATTTCAAACACCACTATTCTGGCTGGTAACAAACTATGGCTTCCAACATCAAAAGAAATCCAAACAGTTGTATTACCCTAAAATGCCTTCACATTTGAGTTTCAGTATTCTATAGACACATTTGTTTGACTATACACATAATTCCCCAATGGCTCTACATATTTTTCTCACAATAATGTACTGAAATGAAAGGAAATTTTGTTTTCAGTATATTCTTTTCCTACCTCAGTACGCTTGAAATACCTCATAAGCCTCATACATGTCAATGATTCAAAACCATTGGGTCAAGATAATCCCAAATCCATTATCTGAAGAATATTAGAACATTCATGGCTGATGTTCCAAAATTGGGGCCCCTGCCCCACTAAGATTGGTCGAAGATGTTCGACCTAAAACATAATAAATTTTTTTGATTAGCAAGACTATGAACTAATAGTGAGAAGACACCATGCTCTCCAGAGAGAAAATCTATGAAAGGAACCTCTACGGTAAATTTGGGTATTGTTTCATTAAAAGCATTGAGGCGTTAGAAAAGGCATAAATATTTTCAGGTCAAAAACCCGTAATGGGAGGCCTAAGAAAAAGTCATGTTATACTCGGGAAGCCCATGTCAAACTGGATTAGGAAAAAGATAGGGTAATAATTAAAATGACATAAAATATCATGATTGTTTCCATAAAACCTCAAAAATATTCAAACTATGCTAACTGAGCCCAAGGACTCCAGCAAAAATTACAACCTGCTTCAATTATTTCAATTCAGTAGTTTCAAAAAAAATTAAAATTAATAAATTATTGAAATAATATTTTTGATTGATTATGATCAATGGACATAAAAAATGGATGAATTTAAAGGAAAATCAATTTCATTTTGTTTAAAATAATTGAGGAGAAACCCCACATCAAAGTCTCCCCAAAGTGTCAAAAAAGGTGAAGAGTACATATCATGACGTGGGAGAGAACTACAAGAATGCTGAGTTTTCCATTTCAAGATGGATGGATATTGATTATCATGGGTCATCAATAGTATCCTCCAAATAATCCCCCTCCTCCATTTCGTCCTTGAATGACGGACGCAACAGCTCCATGATGACATTAAGGTCCCACCCCTTCTTCTTGATGGCTTCATAGTTGGCCCACGAAGAGGCCAATTGATACATAAGCCTTATTGTAAGGGCTTCGCATTCCCAAAAATCTTCCTTTTAGGTGTATTCCAAATCATGGGCTATCACCTCCTCATCCATCAGATTATCAAATACTATTAAATTGTCTTGGAAGGTCCCCACCTGGTTATTGGAAGAGTGGAACTTGGCCAGCATAACCTCACAGGAGACAAAGTATTCCCAAGAGATGATGATTTGGTAGATAAGGAGGTGTAAGTGATGATAATCAAAGCCGCCAAAACCCATATCGGTGTATAATCACTATATTTTGTAATTCATGTCATCAAAATTATCCATAGTTGTCTCCATAAAAAAATCTCATAATTGGCGTTGTGCCAATTTTTTTGCAGCCTGGTGCTTCACTACGGCACCAGTACCTTGATCCTCCTCCATCGCACCATGTAGATAAGCAAGAATTGTCATCAAAGGAGTGGGAAGGGACCTAAGGTAGGACACCCAAGAAGGGGACTCCCTTTTCCTTCAGATTGATCAACCCTTGGAGCTGGATGTGAAGAACTATATGCGGCTCCTGGGGTGATCGGTGATACTCTATGGGGGCCATACTCATTATTATTGGGAGTAGTATTATCAGGAGGGGAGTGGTCTAATTCACACCACAATGAGATTGTTTATACTGATGAGTCCCCTCCTAGTTATTTCGGACAACGAATTGAGTGTATTCATACAATAGGGAAAGAAGTGGGTGGTGAATCCATCATGGTTGTTGCTAGAAAATTTGTTGAATGCATCGCTATGACACTCTTTATGACCGATGTAATGTGTGGGATTATCATTGGGGAATGGATGGGGTAGGAAATGGATAAGGGTTTTTTCACCCAAAAAACGGTTTCATTCAGCATCTCATTGGGGTACGGATCCTCCCACAGTCAGGAATATTCCAATGACAGAAAGGTGTATCCCATTGTTTTAGGAATAATAAATTCTATAGAATCACATTCATGAATAATCATGATCCATAGTTGGTGAAGAACTATGCGGTGTGACTCTATCATTAATTGGATAGCTAGAAGTAGTGTAGTATGTTGAAGGCATCCTAATTTCCTAGAAAACCGGTAGGGGAGGTATGGATCACAAATTACTACTCGATCAATACGAGTTGTGATAATATCATCCCAAAGCGCAATTAGGTTTGAGAATTCCTCCAAAGAACCACTCATGTCACCCTGAAATGACCCTTGAGTGGTACTATGTGGTGTAAAAGATAAGTGTAAAGCATCATTAAGTAGACCAACCACTTTAGTATCACTTAGTTTTTTAGGAAGAATTACATAAATGTTGAGAAGGGTGGGTCAAAAGTCCAATTGAAGAACCTGTGCAGTATGCTGGTGTTCATAATAGTGAATGTGTTCTGTCATCCACCCATACAAAAATTAAAATGGCCTTCTAAGATGGTGTGGTGGACTACCTTCCTGTATTTTCCTCAACAACTCAGAATGTCGGGTGAGAGTAGGAAGGGCCAAATTAATAGGTCGACCCTCTGCTAGAATAGCAACCATCATAAATGTACTAGCTTGCTCCCAAGTTTATACGTTGTGGGATGTGAGAATCCATCCACACAAAAACATAGAAAACAGACATGCTAGTTTATGTGAAGGTTATACATTTTGTATAATCTCATATCCTCATGTGGTATATCGTCTTGCATCAAGGGTAGAACAATATTACCCTAGTGTTTTAAGTGATGGATGGGTTGGATGATTCTAACTACGGTCAGCCTCAATCATGGGTCAATTTACCTTCAATAATAACCCTACCGACGTCTCAAATTGGATGAGAGAGAAAGACTAGAAGGGATGATCAAGTAATCCCTCTTCCATGAGTAGTAGAATCCTTGTCAAAGGGGATACATTATCAGTTTCATTCAATTGGGATGTTTCTGAGAGAAACATCCCATACATCTCTCCGATGATAGGGAGTCCTCCAGGAAGTTGGATTTACCATAGGATAATCCCCACCTCCCAATGCAATAAGTGGAAGGTTTTGGTTCTTGAACACCAGCAGCTCTACAACTCAGATAGAATTTCACCTGGGGAGAAGACTACAAACACTGAATCCCTAGTAACATGATACAAGCCCAATGCATCCCGATGGTCGGGGGATTCTCAACAAGTCTGACATAACCAGAATGCATATGCCCACTCATCAGATAGAAATCCTACATCCCTTAGATCCCACTTTGGGCTCCACCTGATTTTGGAATTTTCATGGGAAATATGGATAATTGATCGGTACTCTGGGGCATCTAATCTCGTGGCACCATCACGACAACCACAGTTTCCATGAGTCCATATTGAGCCACATAGTATGAATACTTTCTCCTAAATTGGAGTGGCGATGACTTCTTCTACTAGAGAAATGTTGTCACAATCATGATCTTGCGGTGCCTCTAGGAGGATAAACGGGGGATCAAGATCAACCAATGATAGAGGCACGCCATTAGGGATACCAAAGATATAAAGTGTCTACTACATGGATAATGGATATTCTAATAGTTCTAGAATCAATAAGTCCTTTATGAATCATTCATGAGGAATGATATGTGATTGAAAACGATCCTCGCTATTCCCCACCATGATTTCCCTTGTCTTCGTTGATATTATCACTACCTATGAAGCAACCTTTTTATCCATCATAGGTAAATATAGTAGCCTATAAAATGTTAGTCCAATAAAATTTGTTGGATAATGTCTATATAAGAGTGATCAAAGGACTTAAAATATGTCCATACAAGGCTCTACATTCTATTGTTTGTAATGATACACATATTTCACAATCTACACGCTGCATGATATTTGGAAGAGACTCCGCCTATAGGTATAGTACGTTGATGCGTTTCGTCATGTATAGTCATGGTACCTAAGAAATCCAGGAAGCGCTGGACCGTAGATCATTGGCTGGCGAACAGAAAGGTTTAAAGAGGATGGATACCATAGACATAGGCCTCAATTAAGTTCACGATTAGAAAGTGTGGATTAAAAGTTAAATATTGTGTTATTTAATTTTAAAGTTCAGTTTTCTTATCAATGCTCAGTACGTGGATTCCCTAATAGCATTGAATTATACTACACACTTTTTGGATTAAGGTTATTAGAGTTCCTCAATAAATTATCAGGGAACACATAATCGGTATGTGGACATAGAAATGGCATGAAGATAGGTTCGTAGAAAATAAAAAGTGGTTCCCATATATTATATTTTCCAGTAGCATAGTACGTGAGAACAGAGGAAGCTGAGGAAGTTAGTAGCACTTTTTGGCATGAGAAATGGTAAAATTCAAATGACATGGGCCGCTATATATAGGTGTGGTCCCCCTACCAGGCCCATCTTTTGTACTCTAATCCATTTCAGTTTAGGATTGCTTCTAAATAGGAATGTTCCCATTATCTTTCCGAATGGACCCCATTTCAATGGGGAGAATTGGAAGGGCCATGAAATTTCCTCTATGGGAAGAAAATACCCCCAAAATTGCTTTGTATACGGAAGAATGAACTCCTACATGTTTAGATAGGTGAATAGACTCAAATTGAGTTGTATATTTCATAATACACTTAAAGGAATTCATGTTTTGCAATAATTTCTATTGTCCCATGTACCGACACTTGGAATTGTACATGGACCAGTTGGATTGTGAACTAATATGTAAGCAGGATGATTCAAGAGACACTAGCCCATAAAGTGATGGAAGGTGAACCAATCTGACTGCGAACCGCATTACCAAAATAATTTTTCATGATAATCCCATCTACGTACCATATTTTTAACAGATCTATTCTTGGCTGATGTGAACGAATTGGGTTTTAAGAACAATTTTCATGAACAGAGTCCATTATACACCGTGAATTGACCGAGTCTTCTGCGTGTCCAGATATTGCATCATGGGCCTCCACAAATGGTTCTGTGCGCCTGATAGATACAACTTCCCCAATTCAATATAAAATTAGTACATTAGGAGAAGAAAAAAAAGAGATGATAGACGGACGACTAAATCCTGAAGGGGAATTAGAGGTTGGAAGATTCAGTTTGGAGAAGACTCTAGATTCAGTCTTGATTCATCGGTGAAGCCTGAATCGTGAAGCACACTTTCTGTAGGTACAACCATCCAATAACCATAAAATGGAATAATTGAATTATAATAATAGAACCAATAATGTAACTAGTGAACCACAGACCATGTTCTTCTTGTTTATGAATTACCTTAGAATGATAATTCCTCTGATACTCCCTCAATATGGTGCTTCTCATAAGACATTGATACATAGACTGATCCCAGTGTCGTGTACTACATCAGTATGCGGCTGTAATCCAATGAAAAGTGATGAGTTTTATACCACAACGATAAGTGGTAGACTATACCCATGCGTATGTACCACATTAGTATGCAGACGAACCCTCTTCCTGCATACCACTTTTGTATATGGTTCCAACCCCATCCTGTATAAGAAACAAGAACATCGAATGGGGTATCTTTGGGTATTGTTTTTGATAGGCCCAAACTCACTGTTCCATTATCTTCTAGTCCTCCATGATCCCTCCACTAACCATTCCCCCGAAGTCATTCCAAATCCTCCTCCAATGCCACAACACCTATATGATCAGACCATCAAGCGCACCACCGCACCCCTTTGAGAATACATACCCATAGTAAGAGGATTCACGAATGCTCTCCCTCCACTGATTCTGGCTTCTGGAATGCATTTGGGTGTACATAAACATGGTAACCTGGAGTCCAAAAAAGGGACTCCAACGTTAACCTCCACATTATAGGTATTAAGGGTGATCACTGACTTTTCCATTCAATTATGAATAGTGATCTGTCAAAGGATTTATGTTCTCCTATCCTTTTGATAGGGAAAAAACTCATCCCCTTCCCAGAATGTGTTCCAAGGCCCTCCCACTGAGGTATGTGCCCATTATTATAAGGTCGAGTTGTGTGACCCTTAATTCCATTTCACATGGAATGGTTCATTGCTCCTCGCCATCTCACATGGTTGCTTTGGACTATTCTGCAGTGGACTCTCCCTAAAAAACCAATAGGGGTATGAAGCATGTGAATTATTGAATCATTCAAATTCTATAGATTCCCACACAGAGCATGATTCTTGTGGTCTTAGAGTTTTGTGATCATTACCACATCCACACATTTCGAACTATGAGAAATTTGATTCCTGATCAAACCAGGATATATAGGATGCAAACATGAAGGCCTGAGCTAAAAAGGGTTCCCTCCAATAAAGAGTCCACGAAATCATGTCTCTTAAATGGTCAGCATTTATGCATAAACCCTACACAATATGAACTATGAGAACCCTGTTTCATTATCAAACCAGGATATATAAGATTCCTACCAGAAGGCACGATCTCAAAAGGGTTCCCTCCTATAAAGGGTCCACCCAATCATGTCTCTTGAATGGGAAGATTCTATGAGTAACTCCTCCCAATTTGAACTATGACAACTCTTATTCCTGATCAATCCTTGATACTTAGGATTCCTAAAAAAAGGCCCAAGATTAATACAGTTCCCTCCAAAAAGGTTCCACCCAGTCATGTTCCCCCAAATGGGATTCTTCCATGTGTGAGCCTCACACATCTGAAGTATGTGGGTTCTGATTCCTCTCACGAGGATATGTCGGAATCCCTTCGTATGGGCCCAATCCCAACATCAAGTCACATTCCATCCCCCTAGATGACAATAATATCTAGAGAGCCTTATTATATGGCTCAAGTCAACATCACCTACGCTGCATCAAATATATGCATGCTTATGAGGATCTTGCAAACCAAGGGTAGATAGTGGACACACTCTATGGGAATAAACTATGGATTCACCAACGTATGAAAAAAACCTAAATCAATAAGGGTGTCATAGAACAGACAAACATCCTCCATTAGAAGGGTACGGTGAGCCTAAAATCGCATCATACAGACCAATGGTGTCCTTAAGTATCATTGGTTGAGTCATCAATCAATGAGTGCATTCCTTTGGAAATAAGGTCCATGAATCATGTATACCAAGGATGTTGGAAATTCATGGCTCCCAGAATAAAACTTTTGGAGACCATCTGACGATTTTATATCTGAGGAGGACCGATTTCACAAGTGCTTGACCCCATGCACTCATCTGTTGTGACCAATAGTTCTCATGCGGTTAATTCCACCTTGTTTAAAGGGTAATGATGTTGAACAAGTAGAATCAAAATAAATATTGATCTAGATGAGAAACCATATCTATAAATAATAGAGGTGGGTGATGATTCTCATCAGGCCATTTAACCATCAGCTCGAAACACGCCACCTCGGAGGCGGAACACCCATATAGCAACATGTTATGCAAAGGGGACCTCATCTGATGTAAGAAGATGCAACATTGAATGATTCATCGCACGACGTTCTACATTCCAGCTACCAACATTCACTTTTATCGTATCATATATTCCCATGTTAGCCCCTACTAGAACTAGTCTACCAAAATCATGTTCAATCCACATCAAAATAAAACTAAAACATATGAAAATATAATAAGGCATATCATCATTTCCTTTCTATTTCACATACCAATGGTAAGCATATTGACATGGGAATCCCTAAAAATAGGGTGAACCCTCGTCCTGAACTCGGGTTTACATTCCTATAGAAATTAGTTTTCCAACATTAGGAAACTCATGTTGACATCACTATTCTATTTACTGAGGTGAACCGTTATCCTTTATTTTAAATGAGGGCTAGTGTTTAACATTCCTCTCCCTCCCAGAACCAATTTTAGTGCACTCATCCTGAGGTAATATCCTCCACTTTATTGTGGGAAGCAAAGATTTTTATCATATTAGACTCTTCCCCTGAGGTATATCGATTTATCACTAAGGGAGAATATATTGGATATGAACACATGAAAGGATAAAAACACACTCATTTACCTTTTCTCCCTCTCGTTTGGATTCCACACTATCCAAAAATTGATAGGTTGTGATTGTGTGATCATCCAATCTATTGCTTCCTCATGTTTATCACACTGATCATGACTTATGTTGGCATAGAGGTTAGTGGTGAATATTATATCCACATGATCCCATATTTCAAATTTTTCATATATAGAATATGCTTCCTAAAACAATAATTTAACCTTTAATTGTCCATATTAATAATGAATCTCCACCAAATGGGTCTTCTCCATAAATGTATCCCCCAACATAAATCTACATGGCTAGATTCCATGCATAAACCCCAAACCACTTAAATATGTGGGATTTTATTTCCAATTAACTTGGATACATAATAATCCGCCAAGATGTCCAAACCCAACACCCAAATCCACCAAAATGTTCTATGAGACATATCCTTGTAAGGGTAATGTTCTATCAGGATACTACATCTCTTATGGACCCCTCAGGACCACATGACATAATTTACACTTCATATTTGATTAGGCACCTTTCACCTACAAGTCCCTTCCACAAGTTGTTAAAATTTATTGTTTGGTTCACATAACATAACCTTATAATGTGATGTTTTTGGTTTAGCGACATCAAACTATGTGGGTTCTCATTCATATTATAGGAATATATAGGAATCCCATTTCATGGGTTTGATGACAACATGAAAAACAACTCCCATCCCCACAGGATGATGAAAAAAACTAGTGTTCCACATCACATGTCTTAAAACCAAATTCATCTTAGTTAACAAAAAAAGGATCCACAATCATTCCATAAAATGTTAACATTTATGGGGAACCTCTGATACATACCAATACCTCCATTGATAGTGAACCCCGTTTACATACAAATGATTCCAAAACTATTCTTATTCATAATGGATCATTTCCTCAGGGTAATATATAATATAAACATTTTTGAATGGACTAAGGATTGAAGAACATATCTAAAATCTGTTTGAGTGTCTCGTAATAAGAAATTGTTCCTCTTAAAGGGTGCGACGAGACTGAATTCCCTTCATCTCAACCAATGACAGTTCTTATGTTTCATTGGAGAAGTGACACAATTGGCTCTTGCCTTTAAAAGTAGGTCCATGTATCATGGATATTAGATCCATTGGGTTTTTTCTGATCCATGATAAAAACCCATTAGAGATCTTTCGAAGACCTTATATCCAATGTCATTGATTTCCCACCATTCACCCACTACTGGAAATGTTATCTATACCAACAGTTTTGGGAAAAATATGGTATAGTTCACTAATTTTGACCTATAACAGTGGTTTGGCCAAAACTGTTTGTATATGTCCCTTATATGGACCTATACAAATGTTTTGTCCAAAACCATTGATATAGGTCCCAAAATCAATGAACCTATACCAACGGTTTTTAAAACCATTCATATAGGTCTATACCAAAAGTTTCGAGACCCGTTGGAATAGGTACATGTATTTTTAATGGAATATTCTTACAGAGGACATTAAATAAATCAAAACTTGAAATACTTATGATAATACATATATTATGAAATTATGTTCACAAAAGTATGTTAGGGTAGTGGTTAGGTCATTCAATCACAAACATTAGGTGTTAGGATCAAAACCAACTGAATGATTATTTTTTGAATTAGATATACCAATGGTTTATGGAACCCTTGGTATAGATTTTCTTATTACCTATACCAATGGTTTTCAAAACCATTGGTATAGGTCTATAACAATGGTTTCCCCAAAACTGTTGGTATAGACCTATCCCCATGGCATACTTGTATACGGTTCTCCATACCATTGGTATAGGGTATTTTTCTAGTAGTGACCCCTACAGTCAATATGTCTTGACTAGGGTATGATCCCATCTTCAAAGGAAATGCTCAAATTAACATGAATTAATTGAATAAGGTAACTCTACCCCACGATAAAAAATAATATACTACCTGATCCTTGTTTAAAGATTTTGTTTCAAACTATGGATCACGTATTTGGTATTTAAAACTTGTAAACCTGACTAGAATTCATGACCAAGGTGGTAGTAATATCAGGCTCCGAGTTCCATTCACATTTTAAATAAATGTGATCTAAGTGATACCAACAAGTACAGTTGTGATCATGATATTCTACATCGATGAGGCTTTATTTCCTATATTTGTCACGAACATTGTATGAACTCTAGATAGTTTCCTTCAATATATTGGAATCTCAACAGTTTTCTCAAGAACTCATGTCACTAATGACATTGGTAGGGTCCTCCATGAATAATAAAACTCCATTTACCACTCATCATCTTCAATTTTGGGTATCCAACACATTGATTTGGGAGTACCATCAATAGGGTATTATTCACATACTAGAGGCAAGTAAGAAGGACCTCTTGGACCTGAAGCCCCACAAGTCATCCACACATTGATGGTCAGCAACCCAGAACAAGGTATATCCATTTGTTTTGTAAAACTCTATTGGTCCTATCCTCAGAATGAAAAATTGAGTGGATCCCTTACCTTAGGGAGGTTGATGAAGTTGTCATCAATGATTTAAACCCTATAAAACATGGTAACTAATCAAGGTCTATTGTCTGAAACCTTCTTTGTAGGAACCTTTTAGGCCAATATCCTCACCATACTGAAAATATCACCTCGGGGGCCTAGATAATGTAATAGGAACCAATGTCACCCATGAAACTCATGAAGGAGGCAATCATATGATCAGGAACATTCCATATTTTAGATTCCTACTAAATAATCCTACCATGTAAATACAACAGAACATTATAAGAATACATATTTTCTGGATCACAAAACCCATCTAAAAATTACGACGGCAGATTATAGGCAGATGCATATCCCTACAAGTGAATATCACTCTCATTAGTAAAATACAATGGGAAATGACGGGAAGATGGAAATTCAGTCCCCCTATTATGAATTCCACCATGTAAATATGGTTGAACATTATGAGTATAGAATAATTCATGACACTTCTCACCAATCCCACTGTAAAAATAAATTAGAAAATTACATGTTGACACGTATCCCTTCCAAATCAAATCATGTCTTTCATGAAAATACAATGATAACCAATCAAGAGTATATGAAAATCCCGACACCTAAATATAAATAATACCAATAAAATTGGGTTGAAATTAAATACAGGTAGAGTTAATTTCTTTTGGATTCATGTCAATCTCATCATCAAAATAAGTCAGAAAATGAGTAGATAAAAATCATTACTCTTGAATATGAAGCCCATTAGTAAAATATGATGGCAACTATAGATGTAAATCAGCATATCCCAAATACTAGTCAGGGATAAATCCTATATCTACACCAACACAAAAGAATTTTTGGTATATACTAATAGAAAACGGAGGACCCTAGTAGACACATATTTCCCATACAACATCAAAAGGGGAATATATTGTTATTTAATCTAAAGAAATCTTTGAACACATATTATCAATGATGGTGGATCAGATGACAATTCCTAATCTTATGTGGATAAAATATAAGTTTTTCATAATGTTTGTGATCACAGAAAGGATTCATGCCATAACCCCACCTCCCCAAGAGGGGGGATTTATTCACATAATGGGATTGACACTCTGAATAAGACTGTCATCCATGATCCCATCTAGGAGGGTCTTTAGAAATATTCCATGATAAATGGAAGACCAGATCAAGAACAAATACCAATTCAAACTATGGTTCATTGGTCCAATATGGTGTACACTCAGTCGAAGCCATATATCGCTGCTTGAAATGATCCATACAAAAGGAAAAAAGGAAAATGAAGTGAAATTTCACGACATTCGTTTCCAAGAAGCGGTTGTTATTGATACCATCAAAGGTTTGTCTCTAGGAACTCATGATCCTATTAATATATTGCAAAAATATTGAATAATCCATAGAAATACTGAATGTCCTACTTGTAATAGTGTTAATAGAAGCTCTGAATGACATCGCTAAAAACATACCATTATGGATTCCTTTGTAGGAACCAAATGATCCATCATGAGATTTATATCCTAATTATTGTCATGGAAACCCTCCTCATATAATATCAGACAACAAGATTCTTGTCCCCTTCCAATTATCCACCTAAAATTATCACCCTACGTTATATGTGGAATAATTTTTCCTTGTAGTGGAACATTATTCTTTGATGGTGGTCCTCAACATTTTGGCTCCAACTATGAATGTCCTCCCTATAGTGATGCCATATCTCAACAAGAAGGTCCTCCCATGTCATTATTCCACCTTGAATTCCTTCCCCGTAGTATAAACATTATATATTATCCCCAAATTCATATATCCAGAAAGGTTGATGGTCTTCACAATTATGGAACCAACTAGGAAGTTATACGTCTTATTAACATTTAATATCATCTGAAAGGTCCTCCCCTAGTCAAGTCGAATTTGATAAAGCACTCACAAGATGAGGTTCCTAGAAAGGTGGTGTCAAACATGTTAGAGACCCTTTTGATGAAAAATGGAATCATTTCTCAACTAATAGATGTCCTAGTGAAATGATCATTTCATTGTCCTTCCCCAGACTATTCACATATCAATGAGACCCCTACTAGCTATGATCGATTTTACCAGATCATCAAAAAGAATTCAAATTTGGACGATTAAGTAGAGTATTCCATATAAAAAGTATAAAAGTATATTTTTTCTATGAGAAGACAATTAGACAAGGATGACATATGAGTTATGTTTTGGACCAAAACATCCTCTTAGTAAAACATACCAAGGTATTTTTTGGAATAAGTAATAAATAACAATCATTTTAGTAATTAGAAAAATATCATCTAGTTGAAAAGAAATTCTTTACCTACAATTGGTATACAAGAGATATAAAAATATTTGGAGAGCTTCATTTATAATTAATCATGGAAGTCCTTCCATCTACGCGGTGGAAATAATCAGAGATGTTACAGAAATATCACCAACTGACATACCACAATGGACTGCATAATCTATGTCCACTAATGGTTTACACCCCCATTATCTGTATATTCAGTGACAGGCAGAAAATGGGTCTCTTCATTTCAACCCATTCCCCAATCACCAAAACCTATCAGAAATAGAATCATGTAATGTCATTTCCACAATAATACAATTAACTAAAAATATTTTTTCAGGAAAGGTTATATGTTGAATAATTAGTAAGTTCCAAAGGCATCTAGCCCGGTGAGAGAAAGCCATCGAAAAATGTCGGAACCATACAACTAAAAAAATTCAGAACGATTCTCTATTAAGGGATTTCAGTCTCAAAAAACAATAAATATCCATGTAAATAAATAGTTCACATGTAAACACAACATCATATCCAGATCACAGTTGAATATGAAGGAATAATATTAAGAAATTAGATATAACTAAAGCATATTCCATTGTACGAGATCATCCCCAAAGAAATATTGGAAGAATTTTTAACACAGCATTATCACATATGTTAAAAATTTCTGTTTCAAGACACAATATCAGGAGAACGAGAGTAAACCCCATCCCGCATGGATTGAATAATGTTTACATCAAACACCCACCCAACATATATCATTCGTTTCGCAATTTATGGAATATAACAAGTATATATATCTCCCATTTCATCCCATTTCTTGAATCATTTCCCCAAAAATAATGGCATAGAAAAAGGTTTCCTACGGGATCCCTAAATGTTACTTTTCAACAAGAAGCTCAAACGTGATCCAACAATAGAAGGAAGTCATCCTAAAAATTATACAAAATATCATCCTATCATTTAGTAGCCGGAACACTATCAACAACATGTTATGAATATATTAAGGATGTGGATGTTAATCTTGTAGACCAGAAAGAAAATTATGAAAATCCAGTAGTGAAGAGTGATGATAGATCTTCCTGGAATCTAATAAACATATATAATGAAGGTGTTATTACCTAAAACTATAGTATGACTATGAATTTTTGTGTTCCCCCAATCAATCCACCTCTACTTCCTCTACGAATCCCTAATAGAGAAAAGAATAATTGTATGTTTTTATATGAACCACATCTTATTCTCGATGATAACAATCGATGTATGCTCGATGAATGTTTTTCACAACGTTAATATGAAATAAAATAGTTTTCGTGAATAAATAGTGGATTTCTCTGAGGTGTTCCATAGATACATGGGTTTATCTCAACAAATTAAGAAATGCTAGAGAACCTACCCAACATGAAACCAAGACAATAAATATACTGAAACCCAGTCAAATATGAGTATCACGATCTACCTACATAAATGAGATAGCCAGAATAGGTTATGAAAAATCATCAATAGATTCTCCAGATGGATATCCACCTCAAATGCCGGTAGAACTGGATTGTCAAATCCCACCCCTCATCATTCATGTCCATGAATAAGTAAAATGGAACACCCATACATGGATAATTGATACTATCAATTCATTGGAATCTATATTGGAATCCATGGATGAGTGGTGATTACTAGTACAATCATAATAGAAACCATATCTCGATTGGGTGAGCGAGACCTCATCACCGCTAAATTTAATGAGCCCAAAATTTATAATATTTTATAGAACATGTGACCCAAGAAAACATATAATGAACTATGCATCTTATTGTGATCTCAGTAAGTAATCTTGGGAGAAACAAATTATTTTGGAACTCAGACACTTCATACGAACCCAGAATGGGTCAACTTTTGTAGGGTACAACTGTTTTCTATCTAGATGGATAATAGTATGATAGGATTTCCATCGGTAGTTCCTCTTCTATTTTAATGAAATGCGGCCTAATAAAATCAATAGTGACATATAAATTCAAAAAAAATGAGAGAATAACATAGTCTCATACATCATTTTTTAACAGAAATAGATGACATACTAATAGAACATGACACTTTTACAGAAGGATATGTGTGCTCTATGCATCAATAACCACTATGATAATCTGTGAACACCACTCATTCCAGTGATGTATAGTAGTGGGTTTTGTGATTTATCATCAATATTATAAATAATGGAAGACTCCATAGATTTTACTAAGCTCATGAACTAGTTAACTTTTCTGGTCCTGATAAAAAGATCAAGAAAAACAGAAGTCGCCTTTTTCATGGTCAATCCATCCACTACACCTGCTTCTACACCAAGAAAATTACAATATCATGAATATCTGCTTGTTCATCTATATAAACCACCACATCCATAAGATATTCTTCAAGGACCCATAATAAATCAATTTGACTAATAGAAGATTTATATTTTACTCATTTAGAGAGGATCAAGTCTGTGGCTATTTTATAGCTGAGATAAACTGTAATTTAATTCAAGTATGAGAAAGAAAAAGGGATAATGAGGGAAGTATTGATGTCTAGATAAATTATTTATCCATTGATAAAATTATTGTACACACCTAATAGGAATGATTCATCTTCAATTTCCTCCCAAAAAAATGATATATTCCACGAAATTAATACTGAAACTGAAGCAAACACTAGTTTCGTATGATTCCACTACTAATCCTAACGAAGGAGGTCACTGGAAAGAAGCTATCAGTATGAGAGGAAAAAGTAAAATAGTTGGATAAATCTAAAGAAAATCATAATAATTAGTGTTCTTCTCTAATAAATGTTCTATCAAACACCTCAATCCCTAGTTATGCCTAATGCAACGCAACCATCATCACTGGCCCCACAACCCTTAAAAACAAATTCATCTAAACAGATGGGTGACATGAAGGGCAGGAGAATGTTCAAGAAGAAACATCTTTATATGGCACAAATTCATCCATTAAACTCTAATATTTTAGGCCATTATATCTGAATGAATGGTCACCGGCCCACTAAACAGCACCCCAGAAGTAGTCAGTTAGGAAGAGTCATCATCAGATGAGGAGTTGATCTTCAACTCAGTTGGTTTAATTAAAATTAATGGATATCTACTATGATGGTGAGTCTGGATGTGGACCCAATTTACCCCTACATAATTGGGGAACTACAGGAAGAGGTCATTTGAGCCGGGGATACGAGGGAAGAAATATTCACAACAGGATCAAAACATCTAGACATGCCCCCACTCAGAGAATAAACCATACCGAAACTCATAGAAGAGCCCTCTAACAGATCCGATAAAAATATAAAAATCCCACCAAACCTTCCATAATCCACTCTTCCCTAGTTTTTATATAATATCCATCAGAGGAAGGACACTTTTAGATCGTTATCATCATGTACGCAGACCTACCTAGCGTGATCATCCATCAATGGGAAAACCTATAGATCATGTCCCAATGAATGATCCATCATCATTTAATACCCATACCACTAATTTTCACATGAAATTGAATCCTCAAACTAAAAATATCACCCATTTAGTCCGAAATTATGATATTTTAAAATATGTTTCCTTAATACCAGCCAAACTATCAATCATGTACTTTTGGAGTTTTTCAAATGACCTCTAGGAAGCTCCCATTTAATATTTTCTAAACCCCCAAATGATTGAAGTTGAAGTTACCTCCACTGAGGTATATTAGATAGAGAAATATTCAATACAATTACATGTGGTTATCTCTATTACAAATCTGGATTAATATATCATTATATAGAATAACACCATATCCATGTATGTGTTTGGAACGACAAATGGTGTTGATATCCAAAAATTATTGATTAATAAAGGCTTTTGGATTAATCTCATTATTCTGAGAACCCATCACTGGATAAGCTATCATGAAAATAATCAATAACCTTTCTTTATAATGTTTCATGGATATGAGAAAAGCTAGCTGATGACATTGGTCCAAATCATGATCAAGGAACAATATAGAGACCTCTTAGCTGACTCATAATTTCTGGGGGTTTGGTATAACACATCCATGAATTCCTTTATTGGGAGGCCCTGGTTCCACAAACATGTAGCAATTCCCTCCTTGTACCATCGATGCAAAAAACAATACATCATTTGATAAATCAAGATGTTATATGCTGACAAGGCCATGTTTGAATTCAATGAGGCACATTATATCGACGCTGGATTCAATCATGGGAAAGTAAAAAAAACCCTTGGTTAATGTTGTGGAATGGGTCACCACCATTGATGACCATGGAATGATTCCAAATAATCACATCAAAAATATCAGTGAGAAATATATACTACCAATTAAACAGATTGAGCATATGAATCCAAATTTAGATCATGTTCAGCAGTCCTCCAATCATGGATAATATGCTAAATAGTGTTAAAAAATATACTGACACTTAGGAAAATGTTGAATTATTGAATGAAAATCCCCTAAATCAATACCCAGAGTCCTAGAAAACCCCTAACTCACCCACTAAGGAAGAAGTAGAAGAATACACTCCTCCATCCCTCACTACATCCTCCCCTAAAAATCTTCTATTTCCATCCGGTTTAGAAGAAGTTGCTTCATGTTTTGAATTCCATGATTTTAAATCATCTCTCAAGCCCAGTGATATCATCTCGAGACTTGTTTTCCAATCATAATAAGTGGATGATGAACAAGAATATTAAGATGAAGATGAGGACCTTATAAATTCTCCTCCAATATTTAATGGGGGTATCTCTAACACCATTGATTAACTTAGGGAAATAAATATGGTCATAGATGAAGACCCATGACATACATTTATTAATGGCTCCATGTATTTATAAAATCATTATATATAAACCTACTTTCTAAGGAAACATTATGATTTTTTCTCCTTCATGTACATGGAAACACCATGACTTTTTCAATAGGTGGCCACTCCCCACCTAGGACTGGTTGGAGATCATCAACACTAGAAACAAGAATCTAGAGGGATGCAACCAACATATGCTACCAAGATAGATGATAAATATGACAAGATAATCATATACAACTTCACTTGGGAACTACAATACCCCAAATAGTTACCCAACATAATAGCTATAAAAAATAATAATGGAAAAATCATATATTAAATCAGTTTTAGGGATCTCAACTAGCACTACCAGTATGGTAATTTCCATATCCCAATCAAATAACTATTTAGTAATGCAATCGCCGGATATCAGGATCTCCAGATTATATATGATTATTTACGATCCATGAAAATGTGAAAGGAACAAGAAGATGAATAAGACACCACATAAATGTCCCCATGAGATATTTTACTATCATTTAATTCCTTTTATATTATTAGATGTCATCTCCACATACCCAGATTCCATGAATCATATATTCATTCATATCCTTGTAAATGTTTTCCAATACAATGTGCATGACCTGGTGGTTAAATCCCAACAACACTCAGACCACCATTCAGATCATGAAACCATATTTAACAAAATGTGAAAACACAATCCAAAAATTAACCCCTTAAATTATACTACGGTGTTACATTAGGGATGTTTTTTGGTTTTGTTTTATTCTATTGTGTCATTTATAATGACCACAAAAAGACAGATTCTATACACCACATGTCACCTCCTCACAAACTCACCGAGTTGAGGGGACTTTAAGGACACTTATTATAATGACCCATACATTACATACAAGTTTATTACTTTAGAATTAAGGAATACTAATTACAACATATAACAAAACCATGATAACACCGTATAGGTATAGTGTCTTTAGAAACTGGGAAACATAAACAACTGGTTCCTAAGTCATCTACATTTTCTCCCATTTATTTCATCATATATAGAGTCCCTTTGGGCATATCCTACTTAATACCCTTCTTCCTGACCCAGGGAAAAGAAAACACACAAAAGGGTGAGCTCAAAGGATCAGTAAGGGTAAACAAAAGAAATATCAATAATATCATATTCATAAGAATATAAAATTTTGAAAATACTAACCTGCAAAAGAGATCATAATATCATAACTTGGGATAAATCATAATAGTGAAATGTAATACCAATAATCATAACTTAAAACATGAATTTTTTGGCATACATGATAATAATAGAAATTCATTTCATATTAGTCAAGGCTCATTTTCAAGATCATCATAGAGGACTAAGTTGATTACTGAACCGAGTTCACTCCCCGTTCCAGTCCTGTATCACAGAACCATAATAACATGTCATTCTAGCCATGTCTATCTCATGAGTATAAATCCATATCCAATGAATTGGAGGGAGATATAGGTCCCACCCATCTCATAATGAAACCATTCTTATGTGTGCCACAAAATCATAAATCATAGCATAAGCCATGTAATAAAAATTGGATTCTTAAACATCATGCCATCATAACATAATCCACATAATCAAATAAATGTAAACATAGGGATAGAAACAAAACCATATATTATCATAGATGGAAAATAATTTTGATAAAACACTTGAAATCCATTCTTGAAGAATATATCCTTTCTACTTCAAAAACATATTTACTTTCTTAACAAGTCATCAAATTTTAAACTAAAAGAATTTGATTAAAAATGAACTTGAAAACATGTAAAGGAAGTTTCATGGAAATAATGTTCTATGAAATAATAAAAATCCATTCATGCCGTATAAGTTAAAAAACATTCTTCTCATACTTTGGCTGGAAAAGCCAAAAAGTACGTCATACTAAAAATGACAAAAGATTCCTTTCTTATCTTTTACTAAAAACTCACCAACAGGTAATATTGGATTTAAAAAATTGTAGGAGGATAGAAATAATATTACATATTAAAGAAACATGGACGTGGATGATAAATATTCCCCATTAAATTTTGAAGTATAAACAATCTCGGATAAAAATGAGATTGTGATATTTTCCCTTACCTTAGGTCTGATTTGCTTCGTACGTATCTCAACCTCCTGTATAATGATTTAAATAATGTCATTAACTTATTAATGAATCGTATTCATTGTTATGATATCATATATGGTCATACTATTATCTTCTTATTAGTAATATTTCATTGCTACGTGTTATTAGGGTGTTCATTACTTTATGCTCTTTTGCATGTTTTGTCAAATAAATTATTATTCGTCTTTTTAGGTTATAGATACATTATTTCCAGAATGGTATTACTGTAATTTATATCATATTTATTCATTCATTTAATTTATATAATCTTTATTCAATGAATATCATGTAGAATGAGTCACATCACATCATGGAGACGGTAGGCCATACGTACGCACGAGCGAAGATATCGTTCCCATTATCGTGGAATTGTATTGAAGTGTATGAATAATATTTCAGAATCAATATCACTTTACAAAAATTATATATAGTTATTATATACACCATTATACCCATAAAATTAAGGTGGTGGTGGAAAAAACATTACACCACGGCGTGGAGACGGTATTCCGTACGTACGCACATGTGGTGATTTCGCTTTTCGTAGGATGTATAGAAGGTGAAATAGGGTTTTTTCATATTTATAATAACATATCAGTATATGAGTGATACCAATGTTATTAATTCATAATGAAACAGCTAAATAAGAATAAGTAAAAGAAGAAATAAATTTTAAATAATCGGTAACATATATTACCTGTTCTTCAACACGCCTCTTTGAAACCTCCTCTTAGGACACTAAAATTGGTCTTTGAAGAAGACCAGAACCTCTAGTATGTTTATAGGTATGTTGAGAAGGGAATTGGGAGGGGTTTTATTAACTTAAAGGCTCAAAGTTGTGTGAGGTGGAGAGGGAGGAGGTGCCCTTTTATAAGGGAGGAGAGGGGCACCTTTGGAAATCTAAATAATATTAATTTATAATAAACTGAAACCCCACATAAAAACCTTAAAAATTACTCAAATTAGATTATTAGATGATATATGGTTTTAATCTCATCAACCAATAAAATTTCGACATTTTGGGAATTTTTTTTAAACATTATCAACATGAATTATACATATTTAATCTATTTAATTTTATTTGTGGTAATAATATTCTACATTTTAAATCATTATAAATAATTACATATATGTTTTTAATTGACCATAATTTTATACCTTATGAAATTTTAGACCATATAAATTTTAATTTATAATTATTAAATTTTTTTTGGTGATTTTTAAACAATTTTATAATATGATATTTTTATAAAATAACAATAGTGTCAATTTTGAAACTAATCATTAATTTGAATTGAAATTAAATAAACCCAGAAGATATGTTCTAAATAAAAGATTTAATAGATTCATAATATGTCATATTTATCTATATAATTAGTGGAGTACATTAAATAGTTCATATAATATTAATTTTAATATTTTTAAAACCATTAATTTGATATTTCAATCAATAAAATAATTTCAACATCACTATTGTGTCTTAATTAATGATAATTATTTAACCCCTAAAAATTATAAATTAATTTACATGATGTAGATAATTTTATTATATTTATGGAGGCGATTAATGTTCTAAGTTTTATGATGTTTATCACTAAATTATAATTATTACACTTATAAGATTAACAGGATGAGATATTGTCACTTTCTTTAGTTTTAATAATAATTACATCATTTTCATATTAAACAGTCCATGAAATGAATTTATTACGCTCCTTAGGTGACATTGGTCGACTTTTAGTCATCCAATAGAATTTTGGAAAGTGTTAGGGTAATTTTACAATCTTATTGTTACCCTTAATTACCCGATTTACCTTTACCTGTAGCAAATAAAAATTACCGTAGTTACTATTCATAATATAAAAAAAATAAAAGTAAAATATTAACATAATTTGGACCCAATGAATCCAAATATGGAATAAATTTTTCAAAATTAAAAACACAGAAGTTGCTGTAATTAATTTAAAATTAAGCAGACGGGTTTTAAAAGTTAAAACATTGCCAAAGATTGAAAAGTTTTTACCTATGAATTAAATGAAAAATTAATGCTAATGACATAAATTAAATTAAATGGTAAAAATATATTCTATTTACACATTACAACCAGTCAATAATATATTTTATCCATATAAATTATTTTGATGAAAAAACATGTTTTCAATTAAAATTTTGCATATTTTTACTATTCATAAAAATATGAAAGTTATCAGAAAAGTATCAAATATTTATCCAATGTAAATTTTTACATATTAATTGAAAGGAATAATTTTATTTCGTAAAATTGAAACTATAAACTTGTCAAAAAGTATCTTTAAAATGGGTGTGCCATCAAAAGGTAGAAAGCTGATTTTTTGAAGAAAAAAACTTCTTTTATCCGAAAAATTGATTTTTATATCTTATCATATGTAAAATGAATTATAATGTTATATAAATTTAAAAATGTTGTTAATAATATTTCTAACAGATACTTTATATAATATTTTAAAAACATATTTTTGTTTAGTGAAACACGATATTACGTACAACACACACTATCGAGGATGGTTGCTCATGTGTATAACGCAAGACAAGATAGTGTTGTGTGTAGTGAAAGATTCCTTTGATGTTGTGTATAAAATAAGTCATAAAAAATATAATTCTCATAAACTATTAGTGTGTTATATTCTACCCCCCTTAAAATGAATTTGTCCCTCAAAATTCACCACTTCGTAACAAACAGATGAGGATACCTCTCACTCATCATATCCTCAAGCTCCCATGTAGCTTATTCTAATTGGTGGTTCCTGCATAAATCTTTCACCAAGAGAGGGGTATTGTGCTGTAGAATGTTTTCTCTATGATCCAGAATATCTATCGGTTGTTCTACATAAGAAAAATCTTTCACCAGCGGTACAACTTGTGTGCATAGTAAATGTGTTGGATTAGGTATGTACTTTCTCAGGAGAGATACATGGAACACTTCGTGAACATGAGAGAGATTCTGTGGAAGCGCCAATCAGAAAGAAACCTTCCCAACACTATCTAGTATTTTTAAAGGACCGATATAACTAGGTCTCAGCTTTCCCTTATTTCCAAATATCATTACTCTCTTCCAAGGAGATATTTGTAAGAACACTTTATCACCCACTTCAAACTCGAGGTCTTTTCTTCGGTTTTCTGCATATCTTTTTTGTCGACTATGAACTACTGTTATGTGTTGTTGAATAGATATGACCTTTTCTACCATCTCATCAATAGAATTAGGTCCTAATATTTTTCTTTACCAAACTTCATCCCAGCAAGTTGGAGTCCTGCATTTCTTTCCATAGATACTTCATAAGGTTCCATATGAATACTGGAGTGAAAGCTTTTTTTATAAGAAAATTCCACCAAAGGTAGGTGTTGATCCCCACCACCTTATAAATTCCTAGAGAAATCTCTTAACATATCTTCAAGAGTATTAATTTTTATCTCAGATTGAGCATCTGTCTGAGGATGATAAGAAGTGCTGAAACTAAACACTGTATCTAAAGTATGCTGAAGACTTCGCCAGAACATCGAGGTAAACATCGAATCCCGATCAGATATAATGTAAAGTGGTACTCCATGCAGTCTTACCACTTCCTTTACATATATCCTGGAATGTTGATCTAGAGAGAAATCTTATCTAATAGTAATGAATTGTGCAGACTTCATAAGATGATCAACTATGACCCAGATAGATTTATTGCCTTTGGATGTTTTAGGATGTCTGGTGACAAAGTCCATAGTGATTTTTTCCCATTTACATTTGGGTATGGGTAATGATTGTAACATCCACATAGACTTTTTGTCTCTCAGCATTAAATTGCTGTCAAACCAAGCATCGAGAGACTTATTCTGCAACATCTCTTTTCGTGCCATCCCACCAGAAGTAATCTTTCAGGTCCTTATACATCTTCGTGCTTACTAGAGGAATATAGAATGAAGAACTATGAGCATCACCCAATAGCTTCTTCTTTAATTATTGGATGGGATAAACACAAACCCGATTCCTAACCCTTATTATCCCATCATAGTCAAGGTTGAATTCAGGAATATTTCTCACCTTCTTTTTTAACTCTACATCTTCTTTTTGTGCCTCTTTAATCACCACATGTATAGATGGTTGAACATTAATTTGAGAAAGATAAGATTTTCCCCTTCCATTATCATTCCACAATCCGTCCTTTGTAAATCCATAAATATTGGATCTTTTTTGATCCTCATAATGAATAATCTAGCATGGTCTTGTCGATTTATGAATCTGCCACGTTTTTTTCCCACGGTGATAATGAATTCAGCAGTCGTAGTACATAATTAACTCCAACCTTCTTCTTTGGATCATATTCAGTTCCTTTTGTTTGAAAATATACTTTAATCATTTATGATCAGTATAAATATCACACCTTTCACCATAAAGATTATGCCTCCATATTTTTAATGCAATGATTACCACGGCTAACTCCAAATCATGAGTTGGGAAATTTTGCTCATGAATTTTCAACTGTTGTGAGGCATAAGCTATCACTATTTCATTGTTCATGATAACAAACCCCAGTACCTTTTTTGATGAATCACTCTAGATCACAACCCTTTCTCCACTACATGGAAGTGTGAGCAAAGGTGCATTGGATAACCTTCATTTTAATTAATTGAAAATCTATTCACACGCTTCCATCCAAATGAACATAACTCCTATTCGAGTCAACCTGGTGAGTGGATTCGATAACCATGAAAAATCGTTCACAAAACGTCGATAACATCCATCCAGACCAAGAAAACATCGGATCTCAGTTACTGTTGTTGGTCTCGACCATCGTTCGATGACCCCTGTTTCTCTAGATCCACATATATCCCCTCTTTTGATATTATGTGACCCAAAAATGAAACTTTTTGAAGCGTAAATTCACACTTGGTTAATTTGGGATAAATCTTATCCTTTCTTAGGGTCTTTAATACAATTCTCATGCGATCTTTATGTTCTTCCTTTCCCTTTGAATAGACAAGAATATCACCTATAAAGAGTACCAATAACTGATCAAGATAGTTTCTAAAGACTCTATTCATTAGATCCATGAAGATAGCAGGGGCATTAGTAAGACCAAATGGCATCACTATAAATTCATAGTTTCCATACCTCGTACGGAAATCCGTCTTTAGTATATCCTCCTTTTTTACACTTAATTGATGATACCCTAAATGAAGATCAATATTGGAAAAGTACTGAGCTCCGCGTTGTTGGTCAAATAAGTCATCAATGCGTGGGAGAGGATATTTGTTCTTGATTGTGATCTGGTTATGTTCTCGATAATCAATGCAAAGTCTCATTGATCCAACTTTCTTTTTAACAAAGATAATAGGTGCTACCCAAGGAGATGCACTAGGGAATGTGAATCCTTTATCAGGATTTTCTTGGAGTTTCGTCTTCAATTCATGCAACTCAATTGGGTCCATTCTATATGGTGTCTTCGAAATAGGAATATCACCCGGTATGAGTTCTATTGATAACTCAACAACGCGATTTGGTGAAAGACCTGGAAATTCCTCGGGAAATACATTATCAAACTCCCGTACAATGGGAATATTATTAGTCGCCATTTTCTCTCCAAAAATTTGAGATAAATAACCTTCATTTATTGGAATAAGGAGCCATAAGATGGATGAAATTTCCACTAGAAGGTTATATTCATCCATGCATCGATAGATGATAGATGATTTATCAGGAATACCAAATGTGATTTCCCTTCATTAAAAATTGATATGATCTCCATATAAAGAATGCAAATCCATGCCAAAAATCACATAAAATTCCACTATAGGAAGGATCATATGATTTTCAGGAAGCACTTTCCCACAAACATCAATCAGAGAAGAATTATAAACTTTTGATGCGACTGTTGTGCCATTAGGGGTTGTCACATCTAACTCAATATCTAACTGCTGAGGTAATATGGTGATACCAATAATAAATTATTCAGAAATAAAAGAGTGGGTGGATCTAGTATCAAATAAAACATTTTCTACTTTAGAGTTGATTGTAAGTGTACCTTTCACCACTTCATTTTCATACTCCACATCACAGATAGAAATTTCATGTGAATTTACATTTCCTTTGGCCTTAAGAGTTTGTTGAAATCGATCATCATCATCAACCCTTGGATTAGGGCATTGATTAGCATAATTCCCTATTTTCGTGCACATGAATCATTGATGTATAGGAGATGCATTTTGTGTATCCCTTTATTTTTTCGCATTATTAGACATCTTCTTCCAATTATTTCGACATTAAACTAACCAATGACCTTCATTACCACACTTAAAACATTTAATTTTCCCTTTAAGAAAATTCCCTCCATTTTTCTTTCCACACATTGATAATAAGGGAAAAATCATCTTCTTTTCAGTGTGGTCTTTAGATTTTCCTTTGAATTAATATTTCCTCTACATATCAAACTTATATGATTGATGGGTTACTCCAATCTCCATCACAACCTTGAGAGCACATTGAACAATTTCCTCATGGATATTGAAGTCCCTTGTGGCTAACGCCCTTCGAAGACATGGTTTATGCCACTAAAGAATCGAACGATTTTACTCTCAGGTTTGATAATAATTTTGGAAGCGTACATTCCAAGTCTTGTAATATTTTCTTCGTATGTACCAATAGATTCATCATCCTTTTTCTCCAGTTCAAGAAACTCCCTCTCTATCTTTGTTCGAAGAATACAGGAGAATTACTTATTGAATAATATGTTCTTGAACTCATCCCATTCCATAGACTCAATTTCATCCCTTGTCCTCGTATTCTTAATAAGATTACACCATTGATCAGCTTCACCTTCCAAATGATATACTATTAAGATGACTTTATCATGTTCAGAAAATTGTAGAACTAAAATTATCTTTTCAGTGGTACTGATCTATTGTTCATCCACTAATGGATCAGAAGACCCACTGAATGAAGGTGGATGATGCCTCATAGAGGATTCAATAGAATGTTTCTCCTTGTTTTGCTTGTTAGGAAGTCTATCATGATCCATATCATGAAAAGGATGTGTGATCATGTCTATAATATTTTTCATTCGATCTCCCATAACATTTGGTTTCTCAGGGGGACAATCATTGCATTTCCCATCACATTCAGCATTAACACGGTTCCTTTGGGTTCCAGCCATTGACTAAAACCAAGAAGCATAGTTTGAGTAACACTAACCATAACCAGAAAACCACATAATACAGAATAAAATTTCACACATTAGGTAATATCATAGGTTGTTCATGGTCATTTATCAAACACTAATATTGTGTTCTATGTTTAGACATATCCTTAGAGTTCTTACTAAGGCTTTCACATCCTAGTTTCCAAAGGTAGACTATACCTTTCCTCTGATACCAACTCTAACAACCCATACATTACATACATGGTTATTATTTCAGAATTGAAGAATACTTATTAAAACATATAACACACCCATGATAGGACCGTACGGGTATAGTGTCTTTAGAAACTGGAAAAAATAAACAACTGGTTCCTAAATCATCTACATTGTCTCCCATTAATTTCATCATATCATGAGTCCCTTTTTCCATATCCTAATTAATATCATTCTTCCTGACTTAGGGAAAATAAAACATACAAAAGGGTGAGCTCAAATTCATAGTAAGGGTAAAAAAATAAATATCAATAATATCATATTCATAAGAACATAACATTTTGAAAATATTAACCTGCAAAAGAGATCATAATATCATAACATGGGATAAATCATAGTAGTTAAATGTAATACCAATAATCACAACATAAAACATGAAACTTTGTGGCATACACACATAATCATATAAAACCATTTCATATTTGTAAATGCTCATTTCCAAGACCATCATAGCAGAAAAAGTCCATTACTGAATCGAGTTAACTCCTCATTACAGTCCTGTATCACTGAACAGATTAAATTTTAGTTCCATCCATGTCTTTCTCATGAGATATCAATCTTTACCCAATCCATTGGACGGAGATATAGGTCCCACCAATCTCATAATGAATCCATTCTTATGTGTGCCACAAAATCATAAATCACATCATAACCCATGTAATAAAAATGGGATTCTTAAACATCATGACATCATAACATAATCCACATAATCAAATAAATGTAAAAATTGGGATAGAAATATAACCTTATATTATCTTCGATGGAAAATAATTTTGATAAAACACTTGAACTACTTTCTTGTGGAAAATATCCTTTCTACTTCAAAAACATTTTTCCTTTCTTAACATGTCATTAAATTTTAAACTAAATAAAGTTGATTAAAAATAAACTTGAAAAAATTTAAAGGAAGCTTCATGTAAATAATGTTCTATGAAATCATAAAAATCCACTAATGCCATATAAGTTAAATAAACATTCTTCTCGTACTTTGGCCGGAAAAGTCAAAAAGTACCTCGTACTAAAAATGACAAAATATTCCTTTCATATATTTTACTAAAATCTCTCCAATGGGTAAAATTGGAGTGAAACAATTGTAGGAGGATAGAAATAATATTAAATATTGATGAAACATGGATGTGGATGACAAATATTCCCCAGTAAATTCTGATGTATAAACAATCTCGGATAAAAATAGATTGTGAGATTTTCCCTTACCTTTTGTCAGATTTGATTTGTATGTATCTGAACCTATAGTATAATGATTTAAATAATGTCATTAACTTATTAATGAATCATATTCATTGTTATTATATCATATATGGCCATATTATTATCTTCTTATTAGTAATATCTCATTGTTACTTGTTATTCGTGTGTTCATTGCTTTATGTTCTTATTCATGTTTTGTCAAATAAATTCATATTCTTATTTTTAGGTTATAGATACCACATTTCCATAATGGTATTAGTGTAATATATATCATATTCATTCATTATATTAATTTATAAAATCATTATTCAATGAAGATCATGTAGAACAAGTTGCATCACATCGTGGAGACGGAATGCCCTACCTACGCACGAGCGATGATATCGTTCCCATGATAGTGGAATTATATTGAAGTGTATGTATACTATTTCAGAATCAATATCTCTTTAAAATAATCATATATAGTTATTCTTTACACCATTATACACCTCCAAGTATGGTGGTGGTGGAAAACAGATTACACCACATCGTGGAGACGGTATTCTGTACGTACGCACGCGCGGCGATTTCGTTTTTAGTAGGATGGGTAGAAGGTGAAATAGGTTTGTTTGAAATTTAAAATAAAATATCAGCATATTTGTGATACTGATGTTATAACGTAATAATGAAATAACTAAATAAAAATAAGTAGAGGAAGAAATAAATTTGAATGAATCGGTAACGGATATTAACTCTTCTTCGACACACATCTTTGAAACCTCCTCTTTGGGCACTAACATTGGTCTTTGAAGAAGACCAGGACCTCTAGTATGTTTATAGGGAAGTTTAGAAGGGAAATGGTCTGGGGTTATCTGAGATTTAAGGCTCAAAATTGTGTGAGGAGGAGAGGGAGGATGTGCCCTTTAATAAGAGAGGAGAGGGGAACCTTTGGAAATATAACGAAATATTAATTTATAATAAATTCAAACCCCACATAAATACATCCAAAATTACTCAAATTCGATGATTAGATGTGATAGTGTTGTAATATCTTCAACCAATAATATTTTGACATGTTGGGAATTTATTTTAAACATTATCAACTTGATTTATCCTTTTTTAATCTATTTATTTTTAGTTGTGGTAATAATATTCTAAATATTAAATAATTATAAATAATTACTTATATGTTGTTAATTTTCCATAATTGTATATGTTATTAAATTTTTTAGCATATAAATTATAATTTTTAATTTTTAAATATTTTTTTTTTTAATCAATTTTATAATATGATATTTTTATAAAATAACTATAGTGTCAACTTTGACAATATTAATTTATTTGAATTTAAGTAAAATCCACAAAGAAGACATGTTCTAACTGAAAGATTTAATAGATTCATGAATTGTCATATTTATCTAGAAATTAGTTCAGTACATTAAATAGTTCATATAATATTTTAAAAACCATTTATTTGATATTTCAATCAATAAAATAATTTCAACATCACTATTGTGTAATAATTAATGATAATTATTTAATCCCTAAAAATTCTAAATAAAAAAACATGATGTATATAATTTTAGTTTCTTTTTGTACACTATATATGTTCAAACGTTTATGATGTTTATCACTAAATTAAAATTATTACACTTATATGATTTAAGAGAGTGACATATTGTCACTTTCTTTAGCTTTAATAAACATTACATCATTTTCATGGTCAAAGGTCCATAAAATTAATCTATTCCGATCCTTAGTTGATATGGGTCGACTTTTATTCATATAATAGAATTTTGTTAAGTGTTAGGGTAATTTAACAATCTTATTTTTACCCTTAATTACCCAATTTACCATTAATGTCGTAAATAAAAATTACCGTAGTTACTATTCATAATATAAAAAAATTAAAGTTAACCTATTAACATAATTTGGACCCACTGAATCCAAATATGGAATCCATTTATAAAAATTCAATACATAGAAGTTGTAGTAATTAATTTAAAATTAATACCGTTGTTACGTATACAGGTTTTAAAAGTTCAAACATTGCCAAAGATTGAATTGTTTTTACCAAGGATTTCAATGTAAAATTAGTTATTATGAAATATATTATTTTAATTTGTAAAAATTTATTCTATTTATAATTTAAAACAATTCAATAATATATTTTAACTATATAAATTATCTTTATTAAAAAAGTTGTTTTCGATTAAAAATTTGTGTATTTTTACTATTCATCAAAATATGAAAGTTCTCAGAAAAGTATAAAAAAATTATGTACTGTACATTTTTATATCTTTATTCAAAGGAATAATTTTATTTATTCAAATTGAACATATAAAATTGTCAAAAAATTTCTCTATAATTGGTGTATCATTAAAAGGCGGAAAACTGCATTTTTGAAAAACCAATAATTCTTTTATCTGAAAAATTGATATTTTTCTCGTATCATAAGTAAAATTATATCTAATGTTATATAAAATTCAGAGTTTTGTTAATACTATTTATAACGAATAATTTATATAATATTTTAATATCATATCATTGTTTAGTAAAACCTGATATTTCGTACAACACACGCTATCGAGGAAGGTTGGTCTGGCGTATAACGTGAGCCAAGCTAATTTTGAGTGTAGTGAAAGATTTATTTGATGTTGTGTATAACATAAGACATAAAAAATGTAATTACCATAAACTATCAGGGTGTTACACTTATCCTACATTTGATACTTTATAACCAACCTTTTAGGAATTATTTTCCCTCCATTTGGTTGATGAAAAAAGGTATGACAAAATAGTGGAATGATGTCTTCAGAAAGAATTTGACAATGTCAAGAAGCATCTCTTATGCACGCCAGTGAAAATTCCACTTATCAATGGATGAAAATTTATCTAGTATGGGAAAACTACCTAGAGGTCACTAAGAGAATTCATGGAACAAAATAATAATGTCAACAGTGCAAATAACATTTATTATCATTGCCAAACCAAGATCATAATGGAGAATTGTGACTCAGTTAATGAAAGAGATTTCTGAAACAAATTTTATTCTAAAAATATTGTGGCCCTATATACAACATCTATAGGTCCATTTATTCTCTCATAGTAGACCAATCAAATATATCCTTAGACATTTTATTTTGATTATGCATCTGTCATGATGGGCATTCATCCTAAAGTAGTTTGAAATCCTGTTTGTGTCTCAGAATGAAATCAAGGGCCAGACATTAAACGATGTTGAAGAAGAAGACCACTCAGAAGAAATGAATTCATTGAATACTGAGGTCCCCGATAACGTGGTTTTTTCTATTCAAGATTACCCTATGATATAAGAGATGTATATTGACTGGGAATCAATAAGATAGTCATGAAAAATGATAGAATACCCCAAGCTAAAAAAGTGGGACTGGGAATCGTACTCATATCTCAAGGAATGGTGGTCCTTCCATAATCCTTCCTGCTATCCGAGGGGTGCATGATAAATGCGGTAGAATATCTATCTCTCATTGTAGGGATAGATCATAATGTTATAGAAAAAGTTAAACAGTGTAAGATAAAGGTTGATTAAGAATTGGTCATTAAGAAGGTAAATGGATATTATTCTATCAAAAAGAAAGAGTGAACCCCCCCCTATTAGATCTATTGTGAGGAATAATTGTGAAATTACCTACAGATCCATAATTATATCATGTACTCCAATAAAGAAATGACTAGGATTATGCATTGTCAAATGAAACCATAGATTTAGAAAATCCAGACTGGAATGAAATGGTCATCAGCATTGTGCAATTCTAAATGGTCTCACAATTCATGTAGTACAACAAGGAATAAATCCTCAGGAATATCCCCATCCCTGAATCATAAGTTCCAATGACTGGATGGATTCCACCTATTTTGGACTGCTTCAACTAGGGATATCCCCCAACTGATAGGGATGAAAGAGGGAAAATATGAACACAAGAAACTAACTTTGTTTTGTATAATGAAATAACTCAATGAATGATCCTCTATATTTGGAACCTTGACAGGGTCCTTCTCTGGTGCATTAATAGAGAAGAGACCACTTCATTAATAAATGACGTGCACACTAGATATTGTAATACCCACCAATTATTATCTAGGATAACCCATCAAATTTGAATCATTGGATACCAATTTCCATATTTAATAGAATAATATTATATATTAACCAAAAAACTTCCATTCCTACCAGGTTTATCAAAATTTCATCCACTTACAAAAGAAGTTAATTCACATAACCATGAACTCATTTTCATTCCCTATATGGGAAATAGACTTCATGTACTACACCCTCCCACTACAGTCAACAAATTAAAGGATATTCTCACTGAAACCAACTTCTTTTATGAATGATGAGAAGTTTTACCCCTCCATGAGATCAAGTAATGAAACATTATAGGCTTTTTAAAGTGAAAAACATTTACCATATTTGGTGTTTATCATACAAAACTGATGGAAAAAGGAACCAATTTCTGTTCGAGTAATGTGGGGAAGCTATTTCAAGAGTATGAAAACATGTCCCACTATTCATCCAGCTACTATGAAATATTTAATAGATAGATAATTTAATTCAACATGACCATATTTAATATACTCAAGAATATTTTAGACAAGGATAAGAAGACAATGTTGGACATGCTCCTTCGTGATTTGTGATCTTATCAGACTATGACCCACACTGCACCCCGAGACTTCCCATACTCATTAGTATATGGGACAGAGGTGGGCCTACCCATAAAAGTTCAATTTCCCTCACTCCTCATAGCCATCTGTGATTTGATTTCCAAATATTAGTAATCTGAATAAAAGGATAGTTGAGTTAGAGATCATCAATGAAATGAAATTTCAAACCATTGACCATTTATAGGTTCACTAAAACTATATTTCACAAACCATTAAACAAATTGATCACCTTAGATCTTACCAAAAATTTGAAATGGTATTGGGCCTACAGACTCTGATGATACTCTAAAAGGAACCTATAATATTGTAACCAAAATGGTAGGGACCTTGCAAATTACATAAGGTATGATTCAATGGATCGTATTTTATTTATTTGAATTGATGGTAAACTCACTATGTCTCGCACCAATGAATTTTTCTGGAATAAATATTTCATTTACATACTTATTACTAGTCCTTACTACATGAAAATAAAATATATGGAACCTTTTTCCCTTAAAACATGATGATAAACTACCTGGAACAATCATCCTTATTGCACAATGATAAACTACATGGAACCATCATCCTTAACACATGATAATAAAGATAATAGTTATTTTTTCCTTACTGGACGATGATAAATTACATGGAAACTTCATCCTCACTACATGATGATACATTGAATGGAACCACCATCATTACATCACAACAATAAACATGATTGAACCACTTCCTTACCACATGAATTTTAATTACATAGTACATTATCCTAAACACATGATTATAAAATATATGGATATCATCCCAACAATAGGAAATTAAAATGTGCTACATTCAATTGAATCACATAATGTTAAACTAAAGGACACATCTTCCTAGATACATAATTACAAACTATGTATCATCAAGGTTCATAAATCCATGAACATAAACTAAGAAATAACTTACTCATCATACGATGTTAAACTAGTCAGGGATCATTGTTTCAATCAAAAACACCCCACACAATAACCATATCAATGCAAGATAAACATGAAATTCCCATGAAACTCTGTGAGATCCAATTCCATGTCGGAATTATACTAATCTCGAAGTACATGTGGCTTGATAATTTATTTAAGATACATAGTGACAGGAATAACCTATGTCATGGGATCAACCATGAATAGATATAAGAACATTACTACTATGATTATGGTTCATACCTAAATAGGTAATTCACATCCATAACTATGGGATCATAGATTCATGTCATTATAGGATATGTATTGATTCCTAGACTCTAAATGTCATGATGAACTAAAAATATCCCCCCATCAAGGGATTAATTTCGTACAAGTATTTTCCTTAATTCCTCTTTTCACATCGGTATTATGCATCTATAATGTTTACAAAATAATCCTTCTTAATGTTTTAAAACCATCATCCTTGATGAACAATGATAAACTACATAGTGACATCATGCTTCCCTCATACGAGAGGACATTTCCTTTTGAATCAGTCATCTGTCAATACATTTCATGAACAATGTATGGATTGATTCTGATTCTATGTGATATGAAATTGATTCATAGATGTCTTGTGTCAGGTCCATCCTCCCCAAAAAAATGATCCATCTCTACATATGGGCATAACCAATGCTGGGATTGTTCATTAAAGAACTATGTATTTCTTGATTCCCATTCATATGGGATATGTCATTATAACTAGACATTCCGAATTTGCGCCTAACTATAAATTCACATAACCTTCTAGGATACTGCCCCAAGTCTCCTTTAGATGTGTGTTGTGGGACATGTTTCTTATTAGGTCCTCATTCACATTGGGTCTCAACGGCTGGGCCATGAACCTACCAATTGAAACATTCTTCTTCATCATCCTCGATGTATGATGTTAAAATGAAAACATCCATCTCGATACACTCACTTGAGAGGACATTTCCCCTAGAAATAGTCATCTACTAATTTCATGTTTGATAACTACCTATAGATTTATTTCTGTTCACATAGGATACATAGTGTCACTCGGATCTCAAATCTGGTGTCCAACCACAATAATGAAAAAATGCACTCATACCAATGTAGGATTAAGATATCCATAGGGATACCATTACTCAAGATCTACACATGGATTCATTCATGTGTTTATATGATGTGTAAAGTCTCCTCAGAATTGGGTTCGATTCCTATCCATGAGAAATGAAAAGTAATGAAATAAAAAACACCCCGGTTTCCTGCGTAAAATTTTATTTAGGTGATATCAAATTTGGGTTCCCCGTTCATATATCAATCAAATTAACAAAGATCCCACTCACGTATGAGTTAGATATATGTATAAAGTTCCCAACTCCATGGAAACAAATGGTCTGTATGTTTCTTTCATGCCTATATACATTCCTTGCATTCATTAGAGTTAGTGCACCTAACAATTTCTATTAACCATAATCCTCCCCAACCTACATAAGTGGAGGGAAAATGTCTATGGAACACCTTTATTGTACAATTCATAAAATTCCTTAGTTGGCTCTACATATGTTAACTAGAAAAAGGCATGTCGAACAAAGGTAAATTTGTCCCCAAGAGTGGCTTTTTCTAACTCTGCATGCCCCCAATGGATTCCATGACCCTTATCATTTTTCATGATTCAAGAATCCCGAGGACCATGGTTTACACTATCCTTCCCCATCACATCTGAGGAATTTTAGGAAAACATTTACCGATTATCCTCCAGTTACTTATGGTTTCTATTACATGTGTTTCAAGTTGTATGACCTTAATGAATAAGACCCCATGTCATCCTCACCACAGGAAATTAAACTGCACCCCCCATTTCTTAATTACATATCTGTAAAACTGCATGATATTAAGAACTATGTGTGGCTTGATTTCTCTTAGTATGGGATATATAGTGACACCCAGACCTCATATCATAGGTCCAGTCATAAGATGAAAATATGACCACTTTTCAAATGTATGGGTAAAAACTTCATGGGATATGTCCATAAATAACAATGTGTGGCCCCGCTATGTTCATATGCATGAAATAAATCAATGTATGAGATCCCAAAATGAGTATCTCCCCATTTCTGATATATTATTAAAAAAACTCCCCACTCCCTTACACGATAAATATATTCATGGTAGGATTTAATATTAGTCTAAAAATATTCGTGAGCTCATATCCAAAGGGAAATTACACTATGTCCATAAAAAATTTCGATTTGTATGTGGGGGATCCTTCTATGAACTACATATTGGTATAATCCATCCATTATAGGGTATGTACTGACATCTAGATATTTAATCACGGGTCTATCCACAAGAAAAAGATGTCCCCTCCTTGGGAAAAGACATACCTTTTTAGGGTACCTTCTCATAACATGTAGTGGTAATGTCTATAAATTTTACTATGATGTTTTATATTTAAATTACACATTAATGATCATTCACACTCCTTTCACATACCAAAATATATGTTTGAAAAGGTTTGATTCCCCATAACCTTCCCCGGACATCGGATGTGGAGGTCCAGTCTTTTGAGGACACCATTGTTTTTATATACATAATATGTTGTAGTTGGATCTAAATATTTTTTCCACAAAAGAAGAATGTCAACCACCGGAAAATTTTTCCCTATGACAGGATTATCATACCTTCATATTCACGAATTATTTTTACATCACAAATAAATCCAAGTATTTGTAAACCCCCAAAATTATTGTTTATAACATTTTCCGCATTCATGAATTAAGATAACAAAACATTCCTAAGGAGACTACCATGAAATGATCGAATCGTTTAACCTGTGGCCAGATTAAAGTGATATAATTATTTTAAATCTTAAACATCCTTGGTGAATGATGTAAAATTCCACCACACATGTCATGGTTATATGGCATTAAATTTTACCATGCATCAACCCTCATTTACACATGACAAATTTTTATTGGAGGGGTTTCCCATTCATGATCAAACCTAATAAAAATTACCTCATAGTATTCAAACAACATTCCATTAATAATAATTCTTTTGTGGTCTTGATTAATCGTAATTACAATTAAAATACCCATCCATTGGAAATATAGTTGCACTATCATGATAACACCTTTGTTAGAGTATGCATAGTATACCTCTGTTGGCCCTCCATATGTCACCCAAAAAAACAAATTTTCAAAAAATGTAAATTCATCCCCATGAAGGGTTTTTAATACCTCAATATACCCCAGATATATTGTGTTGAAAATTTTCTTATGGATACTCCTCACAAAATGTTTCCACATCACATTTCATATTATCCAATTATAAAACCTTGTTTATGAAATATCTCTCATTCTTGTTTTAAAAATATTGGTACATTATTCCCCAATAAATAGTATTCAGGACCATGCCCCGTAATTCATGGTCAAATATGTTTTACCTAAAACATCAATGAAATTATTATAGATTTTAGGACTTTAAAGTACACATGAAAAGAGACAAAAATATTTCAAGGGTGAAAACCCATAAAGGAAACCCTGGTTTAATGTTGATTATGAGCTCGTTAAAACTCTTATAAATAGGGTTTAGGGAAAATAGTGAGAAATAAAAAATTAAAGAGGAATAAATATTGTTTGGTTAAAAACCCAGAAAGGACTAACATTGAAAAATTAATGTTATACCCACTAATCCCACACCAATATGGACTTGGGTAAATGTTATGGTTATAATCGAAAAGACACAAATATCATAGGGGTTTTTTTAGAAAACCCTAGTAGTAGGAAAATAACACTCTAGGAGTCCCTCATCACATGAAAATGTTAGGTAATTATATGATCATTCTAATATGGAAATCCTGGATTGTGTTTATATTTGATATCCAGTGAGAAATATCATTCAAATTGAAATCAACTATAATTTATTGTCACTGTAGGAAAATTTAAAGGAAATACACTAGGAGGCAAGAAAGTTTTCATTCTATAATATGGAAAATGGAGGACTATCCACAATCAAGATTATCTCAATATAAGAAGAATATAGTAATTAAAGGAGTCACTCAATTGAATCACATTGTTGTAATAGTTCTTGGTCTGAGGCATCAATGGCTCATAAAAGCTCAAATGAGTTTTTAGTCTCAACCTCTACAGTTTCCATCATCGCCTCTACTTCTTCATCTATGTACAACCCTACCTTTTCCTTCTCTTAAACCAACCAAAATCCTTCATAAAATATTTCTAAAATGTCTGAAAATTCTGGCTCAAGTCATTCCAGTTCATGACTAAGATGCTCCAACTCTTAATGAATCCAATCGTCCTAGGTATTATACTCTATAATTTTTCCTCATTTCCACATAGCTATACTAGAATGCTCAACATATTGGTTGAGAAGGTTCTGTCGAGATACAACATGGTGAGCCATGGACTTTGTAGAAAATATGGGATAGTGGATCATGCATGTTCTATATCTTGAGAAATGAGCTATTACTTCAATATTTTATAGCTAACATGATAGTAAAGTACTTTATCCAAGAGATAAAAACATATAGACTCGTTTAGGAAGATTCACTAGCATTTTTCAGGGGGGTTTGAAAAATCAACATCTAGATATCCTTCTATATTTTTAATTGGGCAGTGAAATGGTCATCCAGACCCTCCTGATCCACCACAGAGTAAATCCGAGATGGTGGGATATATTCAAGAATAGGAGACACCAATGTGTGTATTTATCTAGGAACCTTCGTGAAACATGATCCTTCACCAGCTTTATCCTATGATGTATTGGTAAGACGAAATATTGGAGAATTGACTAAAACTATAAAAACAAGTGGTTTTAATTTTGAAATAACTATATTGAAATAGTTTGAATCTAATCCTGAAAAGAAAAATGAATTATTGGATTGATGAATAACATAATTCCACATATAAAGACATATACATTATTGTCCTCCATTGTTTCAGCATCACACAATTCAATGAATGATGTGTCCTATGCTTGAAAGCCGACTTCAACTACTTTTAATGACACCCATGACACATTTTCATCTTTAAACAGGTTTGCAATCTCCAAAATAACATGCACATAAGCTATACCGACATTAATAATCGACATAGAACTGGGGATAATTTCCAATTATGAGACTCCGTGAGTATGAATTACTTTCACCTATGTGGATGTATTCACTAAAAGGGTGGGGTCAGTATGATCAGTCGGGGCATCAACTCTTGATGATGCCCCTTTTATTGGGGGTAGAAGTCAATTGATCTAGAGTGATCGACCTCATGGGATGTGGAATCTCCTGGATATTATCCATTGTATGGGGATCCCAATTCATATTCTCTACCATTGGTAAAGATAATAAATTAGTATCTATAGGAGAAATATCAACATGACCAGTTAAATCGTTGACATCTTGACGATGGTTGCACTACAAAAATTGAGGTTGTTCGATCCTGAATAAATTACCCAAAGGCATGGGATCCCTCAAAAAACCTTGATCAGTCTGAGTTCCCTATCCTTATCATTTTCAGCCACTAGTGATAACACCTATTCATTAAGATTATTAGGATTTATAATCCTCCATGAAACTTCATAAAAGTTTTTCATCAACCCAACACTATATTATGTGTAGGGTTGTTAGTTTGAAAATAAAGGCCCATAGAATTTTAATTTAATAATTAAGTTAATGTTTAACCTATTATACCTAAATTTATACATATCCATAGTTGGGATTCATTTCAGTTCCTTATTTCATTCAATAGGGATAATTCCATTATAGGAACTGAGGATGGAGCTAGGGAAGGAAATCCCCCAGCAGGATGTGCATGGACTACCTCCATATATTCTATCACCCCATGGGTGACTAACCCAGAGAACCCTATATATGGAGGGATAGACTACATAACTATGTTACCCCTAGGGGTGTATTTTAGAAAACCAGTAGTTTCCATCATCTCCTTAGATTCTAACATGAAAAAGAGAAAAGGATTTGAGTTCATGACAATTACATGAATAAGGCTGGATGTAAATAACTATAACTACCTCCTCATATGTATCATCTGGATCCAAGATTTCCACCAAATAGTCCACTCAATATGACCAAAAAGTTATACACTTGAAATAGGGGTGGTGGGTATCCATCTCTTACATATATATAACCACCTCATTTTGAGCTTCATTATATGAAATCTACACTGGAGTAGTTATTGATCAAAATCCTATTAGCCTTAGGAGTACTGCCTAAAGTGTCTCGATGAAATATTCGGACGACATGTTATACCTCAAAGTATCACAATGCTTCCAAGAAATAGGAAATTACATATTTATAAGGATTATTATTTATGGAGGTTACATGAGGGTATGTGAGGCCATTTCATGAAGTCATAAATTCATTCTAGGATCCTGAACCACCCTATAACCCTCTAGGGATAAAATTTTTCTTAACCCCCATTTAATAAATTTACCTCCCCCACTATATTATTAATTGGGGGGTCAGCATCAATATCCCCTCAGAAACATCCCTATCATAATCATCATCCTTTTTAACCTCTAATCTCAACCTAGAAATAACATGATAAGAGTATGAAGGATTTTTGTGCTGGGAATGGATTGAATCATAATGATATTGAAGATAGACATTCACCATCACATGGTGGTAATTATAAGCGATGTCGGAAGGGGATGATACATAACCAAACATAGTTAGTTAGACCTCATTATAATTCAAGAAACACCATATTGCGTGAGATTTATGAGAAACCCTCAAAGAATATCATTATCTCAAGGCCATTAGAAATACAGTTTCAGGGGGAATGGAATATTAACATTTGAGAGCAGTTCCAATATCATTGGAAGTTGAACCCTAGGTTCTTCTAACCTTACATGAGGGTATGAAAAAAGGGATTTGGATGGTTTCATTCATTAAATCAAAATCTAAACTATTTTCTTCTATTTTCCCATGGCCTGAAATTCTCATCATGCCTGAATAGTAGGAACATGTTTTTTCCAATTGATCTGTAATGTATGATTGGTTTTGTATTTCTATATAGAATATGGCGAAGAAATATAGGAAATCCACAAAAGGAGGAAGAACAGTCCAAAATTGGTTGTCCTTATATATAAACATTAGCCATAGCTACTGAACTATAACTAGATTATTCTCTGAATGTATTTTTTTTAGGTTCATATGAAACTTTTTCTTTACATAATTGATGTGAACTGAAAATATTTAGGGTGAGTACCCCTCATAGATAAGCTCCATATCAATCCTGGAACCCAGAATACATTTTTTGAAGAGAAACGATATCATCGATCATAAAATTCCTCATATAAACAATTTTCCAATGTAATATAGTGGGTGACATAAGGATCATAAGTGAAACATTCATGGTAGTTGAGCAGTTGCATTGCTTCCCACTCACTCCAGTCTGATGGCATTACCCCACATATGATTTGGAGGTATGGTTGAATAGTGGATTTCAAAAAATATTTAGGGTTTATATATGTGTATCCTCACATATGATCTGTAACAAAGTACTAGACAATCCGGTTGGGTCCCACTATCCAGTATGGTGGCCATCCCTCACTAATTTTTCTCAACATATGGTAGATTTTTTCATAAATCAGACAACATGATTAATGATCATATTGGTGTCCAATTGATCATCCATGCTAAAATTCTTGAAAGTGACCCAATAACTAAATGATGCACCATAATAAGCTAGATACTATAAAACATGTCCCGAATTTATGTCTATTGAAATATCCAATTATTGTTAGGAATAAACTTCCATCCCCATTATAAGAACTAAAACTCTTCCATAAGGGTCTAGTAGGAATCCACCACATTTGATTATCAATGGTTGTGAAATTCATTAATCTCCATGAGGAGGCTCATTACCACATCACATAGTGAAGGCACTAATCCAATTGGTAAATGAGATGTCTTACATTTGAAAAGGATCCTCTTTCAAAAGGGAAATTTCCTTGGAAATGAATTTCATGGAAAGAATAGGATTTCTCTTCTCATTATCCAAGGATGAAGAGGGAAACTGAAATTCTTAATACATATCATCAATAATAGGAACCCTAAAAATAATTTGGGAATCCCAAACGCAAACTCTAACCTACCCATGAATCAGGAGGAAGGTGTTGTCATATATGCTCAACCTTCTCAATAGTTTTAGGATAATATTTCAGATATGTTGGGATTAAGTCTATGAATCCAAGACATTCTAATATTGTCCCATGTACTTAGAATCATTTTTTAATTCTTCATAACTCAATATGACCCAAAAGGCCACCCCTATCTAAAGAGAATGTTCCCCCAGGATGATGGTCCCATATCTATGTCCATCTCAGTTGCTTATTCATCGTGACCATCCATGAAATGCTATGATTGCAATGGGTTTTTCCATCTATCCCCAAAAGTTTTCATTCATCCATATTGGGGTACACATCAATATTAATACAGTAGAATAGGAATCTCAGATAAATTACCCCTTTGATGAAAAGATGGTTTTGGGAATATTGATGTTAAAAAATATGGAGGAGACTTGTAGAATTTTTGTGTGTTGTTCCCAAATATCGACATTAGAAACTTTTTTAAACCCATATAGTTAAAACCTTTTTATGGCCAAATACACTCATTGACTGACATTAAGGATTCATGAATGGAGGTAAAGAAATTGGTTGACGATGATTCTATTTTTAGCAGAATTAATCATAACATTATTCATTTCATCACTAGATAGGGAAGCAGTAGCAGTAGACGCTTCATTTGAAGGTTCCATCCTAATGTCTTCATCAACATTCCAATGTAAAGGGAGTTTTTTAGAAGTAGAAAATAGTGATTCCACATGATGAATTAGTCCCAAAGTGATATTCCCCGAATGATTATATCACAAAGGCATTAATATATGATCTATCAGTCCAAGAAGGTGATGTCTCATAAAGCGTTGGCTAATGAATCCATGGTCCACGGAACAACCTTTCTATGAAAAATAAAACCTCTATGCATTGGATCGAAAATTACAATTTGTAGATAAGGTTATTTATGTTCTTATGTGATGAAAAATGTGTTTATAGATGAAGGTATGGATAGGGGTGATTAGTCTTTAAAGTAGTTTTTATTGGATAGATTTTATATAGTACTAAGTTCTCTTAGAGAATTAGTAACTAAAAATTGAGCATGAACCCATATATGTATGGATGGTCTACTTGTGCGGGTCCACTCTTATAGCACAGTCTACATTGAAACATGATAATTTTCTACATCAAATAGCCACCTTTTTATATCGATAAAAATTCATTCAAATAGCGGCCTTTATTATGTCCTAAAATATCCAAAAACAAGATTGAGATATTTTGATAAACTTGGAAAAGGTTTTCAATAAAACCTGGAAATAGATTAAGGAAAATGTTTAAAACCTGGAAATAGATTCTGGAAAATGTTTAAAGGGTTGGGATAACAATGAAAAAATATCTTCATGGACCACCACTCTGCATGATGATTTATGTATTGGAAAGAACACATGAATGAAAAAAGCTTATGAGGTGGAGATGGTGTAACCAAATCCTAAAACTGAAAATGGTATTGTTTTTGGGAAGGAGGGAGTGATTCCCTCCTCCATAAATGAATATTACCCCTGAACAAATATTTGTCCTGGGATCAGGCGGTACCATCATCTATTCAAAAATGAAACCAATGTAATTTTCTAGAATGAGGAAGTGATTTACACCCTCTATAAAAGATTTCTCTACTAACATGGTCAATCACAGGCTGAGGAATCCTAGATGCGCTCTCATAATATAATGATCATGACCTGCAACGAATGTCCAGACCAGTCGGTATTCATCCCTTCCACTGTTATATAAATATAACTCTGGGAGAGCATACAGTAGAGCCACACTTGGACGTATGAACTAAATAGAGAAGAATAAATAAAGGATGGAAACTATATAACTTTGTCTAATCCCAAGAGGTAAAACCAGCTTCAATTAAATAATAATGGAATAATAAATGATCAGGCACCCTGTGATCCCCAATTCCCATTGTGGACACAATCCCATTAGGCCCAAACTGATGTCCCCTTTGTGAATAAGTATCCTGTATAGAAAAACGCTATGTGAGTGGAACAAATCCCTATGAAACCAAACTATAAGTGGGATGAACATAGACCCATGAAGAAAAATTCAATGGTGGAAGAACCTTGTACGCCAAATATAAATGCTCTGTAGGAAGAACCTAGCCACTCTAAGAAAAACTCTACACGGGTAGAACCTAGATCCATGCTGAGTAAAACTATATGGTCCAATCCTAGGTCTGTTTAGCACAATGATACATGAAAATTATAATTACCTAAATAAAAACATGCATCACTAAGGGATCCATGTCCCGTATAATAACATTCTTTGAGGAACAAGGAAACATATGATGTTCTACTCTCCATCTCCCACCATATTCTTCCATCATATCTTCAATTCCTATGTTATCCCCTCTGCAAACCAGTCTTCTATCATCAGGTCAAAGCATATTCCAAATCCACATAACCTGTATGATAAGATCATCAGTCACATCAGTGTTTCATTTTGTGATTACATTCAGATGGTCAGTGGAGTTTCATGGATGTCCTCAACAGTATGGAGGACCCTCAGAATGACCTTAGGCTTAAATTCCCTTGGTAATGATGGTTCTAACCATATGATAATCATTTTAACCTCCCATTACTAGGTTTTAAGATAACTGGTGTCCTTTAAATTCAATGAGGTCCAGTCATAAACATTCCAATAATTCCCAGAACCAATTTGAGGACACTCCTCCAAAGGTAAGATACTATACGTTAATGTGGGAGGCAGCAGTTTTGTTCCCCTTATCCACTAACAATGTCTTATCTGGATAGATAACAAAATTTTACTATACTATATATGACAAAATTGGAGGAAATTATCCCACTCTATACCCTTTTTCATTCACCCTTTAGGCTCCATCACCATCCATCAGTTGATAGTGTAAGAATGTGTGATAATTATATCCACTACTTGCATTTGTTTCTCAAAATAAACATGACTCATGTTGGATTAGAGGTTATAGTATATTATTACATCTCCACAATCCCAAACCCCAAATTGTCCTCCTACACCATATTAGTCATAAAACCATTCATCAACTCTGTGAGCGTCATACTACAATTAAGGAAACACCAAATTAGACCTCTATAAATGTAACCCCTACTTCAATAAACATGGGAAACATAAATGTATAATACCCAACAAACTAAACTACATGAGAATTGATTCCCTGCTAACTAGGATACCTATAAATATTATTTATTGTCCAAAATCAGAAAAAAAAAATCAAACCTACAATTCTCCGGGCCATAACTTTCATAGGGTCATGTTCACCCAAGATACTACATAACTTATGAACACCTTGGTTTGACTAGGAATAAGTCTTACACCATCTTTGTCCATGAACCATTCAATTGGATGTCATTTATCCATTACATTAACATGAATGGATGGGTCCTCGTCTGAAAAATTAAATGATGATGTGTCATATTAAGAATCACTAAACTACTTTTTTTCTAATTCCTATTTCAAATATACATTGGAATCCCTCTTCATGGGTTTGATTGAAACATAAATACAAATCCCATTTCCCAGGATGATGATATAATTCTAGAGTGCCCCCATCACAAATTATAATACTTTTTTTTCATTAATCAACAATATGATCCATAATATACACAAAAAAGTGTAATATTGGTTGGTGATCTTTGAAACATATTTCTTCCTCCATTGATGGAGAACCTCAAATACATACAGATGATTCCAAAACCATGTGTAGTTATAATGGAGAATTTACCTCGGTTAATATATAATATATACATGTGGTAATAAACCAAGATTCATTGACATATCATAAATCATTACAATAGTTCTGAAACATGTAGTAGATCCCCCCAAAAGGGTGTGATGAGCCCGAATTCCCGTCATCTTGGCCAATGTGGGCACTTAAGTTTTATTTGCCAAGTTACCCAACGAGTGCACGCCATTGGAATGTAGGTAAATGAATCATGGATTTGAGATCAATTGGGAGTTTCTATATCTACAAACCAAAACCATTTTAGACCATTTGAAGACCCTCACCCAACATCAGTGATTGTACACCATTCAACCCCTTGCAATCAACTATTCCTGATCAAGGTACACACCCATCATCACGGGAAAAAAATGGTGAATATATTTGAATGAGTTGACTAAAAACAAAATTTAAAATATAAAAATAATATACTACCCAATAAATATTTGATTATTTATTCCTTGAACCCATATCATGTCTTCAGTTGAAATAGACAGAAACAAAAATCAAATATAATACAGGCAATGTGTACCTAAATATAAATAAAGCGTATAATAATGCCTGATATTTGAGTCCTAAGGTACCGAACATGATAAATGATGTTATACTCCTTCATCTCATTAGTAAAATGAATAATAAATAAAATTATAATAATACAACCAATAATATCACAATAGAAATCATTTTTTCACACAATAGTGAAATATGTGATTCATTAACAAGTGAAACCAACAACATTAACAACCCAACACAAGTAATTTGGGTTTCCACTATATTTGTGTAAGCTTCTCCCAAAAACTAGATCATTACCAAATTCTAATATATCATAGTATTCTATATAATAACCAAATAGAAATTAAAAAAAAAGAACCTCTGAAACAACATTGTAGCATTTTCTCCAGAAACCACTTATTGGTTCCCATAGATGGTTGGAAACATTACCTAAAGCATGGCCAACCACATTCCAGAGGCATCTGAATAGTAGGGAATTCCTATGATGCGTATGTTTGTAGGATATTCTCTCATGATAAAGTGTGTATAACATTGGTAATCAATATACAAAATAAATAGAAATTTAATAAATATGACGCATATGATTATAATAAACAGGTGGATGCGTAATCAATAATAGATAAATGTTTTTTATGATTATAAAGATTCTATAAAAAATGAGTACAAATGATATAGATAACACCTTTATATACTGAATGATAGACAAATAAAAAAAATAACAAAAGCTTATACTATGAGAATCATGATCACATGATTAGTCATCTACTCTTTTACTCTATCCTATAATCATTATCAAACATCATAAGATATATTATGCAAATTATCTACACTTGAATCCCTGAATTTCTTTTGGGTACCATGGGAGGATAATGTAGCGTATGATATATACTCAGTAGGCCATGATAAATAGTTTCTACATGTATCCATTTTGTTCATATGAAATGAGAAGTGTTCCATTAAAAATAAATGAAATAAAAATATTAAAAATTCATTATTGTCAAAGCTACCTCTGGTTACCCAAAAAACACTACCTGTGTCACTCTAATTTGTATTCCATTAAATCATTGTGAATATATATAAAATTGTGACATAATGTGTACAAGGTTAATCAAAAATAAAGTATCAAAACATGGATCATCCCTAAGTAGGTGATTCTTATTTTGGTTCATGTCCCTATAAATTCAACAACATATTCCTTTTATATAATTAATGTGTGATATTGCTAATTTAGTATTATTAGCCTTGATCATGTCCAAGAAAAACTGGAAGGACTCTGAAGTATCACTCTAGGGGACGTATAATACCCCAAAACCATAATAGTCCATCAAGGATGATCCACAAATAGAATCTCATATATCACTCATGGCATGGTATGAAATCAAACCTATGAGCCTATCCCTAGTATCTCTAATTGTTGATCATGTATCATTTGTGACCTGGCATAAACCTCTAACTATTAAGCTTGTCAATGGTGTGTCCCCATGGGAGTCATTATCACTCACATGGAGGTAAAGTAAACACATTGTCATCCCATCCCATTAATAACTAGTATCTTTTCAGGCATGGTTACAATTCATCATATGTCACTCTTATAAATAATAAAGAGCCCATCCAAGGTGTCCTTATTTGGGGACCCATGTATGACCCTCAACAATGTAAAATTTTATTTTTACAAAAAACAACTCGTGTTATTTAAAACAGAATTTCAGTTAGTAATTTTTATTAAGTTATCGAAAAAAATTTAAATTAAGGCTAATTAAGGCATAAAGCAGATGGATTAACTCCTATCCAAATGTATTTATCTATTCACACAAAATTATGATATATATATATATATCAATGAAAATCCCTCAAAAGTGTTCTAAAAAAGCATTTGTAATGGGAAGGTGATAAATTGAAGAGATGCACACCTATATTGGTGGATCATGTCAAGGAGATCAACCAAAGGGTTGATCCTTCACTATCCAGTCCCGCAAGGGCATGGAAAACCATTTAATTTAATTTATTAATCATTTTAGAGGTGTTTCCATATATGTTTGTGGAATTGTAAAATACCCATATTATAGACACAGTGAAACATAAGAGAAGAAATCTATCCCAACAACCTCTTCTATATAGAGGACCACTCTTCATTTTCACACTTTTGTTCGATTAAAAATGGATGAAAATGGAAATTATGACAAAAATCATGAAAATAGGGCATATAGCTCACAAAATAATAGTAAAAAATATATGGAGATTAACTGGGAATATTGGGAAGAGAAGTGCAATGCTTAATGAATGGAATCCAATTCCCCTAATGATGAATTAAATAGTACTTAGATTGAGGGGAATGAATGATCACTAGATTTGTTGCAGAGGATCCCTCTCACAAAACTCCACTTCTATGTGGGGGAATGAAAAAATTCCTTATTGAAATAGGGGTTCAACCATTTTCTTTTAAAAATAATACACATTCATTAACATGTTGTTTAAATGAATTTCACATCATGTAATTCTAAATAATAACATCTTGAGAATAACCCTCTGCACGACATGAATAGGTTCCTTCTATATGAGTAAACATCATTTGTTTAATACACACCATGTATTTTTCCTACATAAAAATTCCCTCCCACCTGCTACCTCCATTCTAGAAAAGAAAGAAGCGGAACATTGGCGTGGTTTTTAGGATAAACCAAAACTAAATAATAATCTACCTTAATGAAAATACAGGACGTTACAAAATTATTTTTAATTAAAGTGAATAATTATGATATAATTATTCAACATAATCATTATATTTTTTCATATTTTCAATATGTGAGATATGTTTTTTGAAACATTACTTTTTTTAAATATCAAAGTAGTAAAATAAAGAGTGGATCCTCAAAACAAATTCTATTTTAATAACTACCAAGATTTATTTGTTTTATTTATATAGAATTTATTAAAAATTATAATTATTAATTAATTAAATTTTTTTATGATCTTATAATAACTTTTTTTTTTCATAATTTGTTTTCCCATTTTAAGTTTTTATTATTAATAACATGTTTTAAATGATTCATGAACTGTTCCATTAACAATCATGTCATTTTAAACCTTACAATAGCATTCTAATTATCCTAGAGAAACAATTTTGGAATGTATGAAAGTGAAAATTTTATAAATTCTATAATGTTCAATGGGAGTTAAATGACTATGCCACCTAAACCTGTCATCCTACTTTAGAACCTATCATTGAATTAAATTGACTATCTCACCTGACAGTGTCATCCAATCATATGAAAATAATATCACATCATGAAATATAAAGTGGGAGTCAACTGACCACGTCACCTAACTATGTTACTATACCATGTCATCATAATGAATGAAAAAAACAAATATTTACCATGGAACCTACCATGATAGTCAACATACCATGTCACCTAATCATGTCAACCTATCATTGATCATACCATGAAACATACCATGAGGGAAATTTTTTTCTATATATTTAGAAATAATATATTAGCCACAAAACTGTAAATTAATTTATTCTTATTTAATTTTTATGATAAAGTATTATATAAATTTAATTACAAGAAATAGATCATTGAATTGATCTCTATTACTATTGAAATTTGACTGATGTTGCTGCATGTTTTTCATTCTATGTTATGAAATATTCCTGAATAATAATTATTCATTACATTAATTATCGCATGAATGATATGTATTTGATTAAATTTATTCATGATTATAAGGAATTATAATGAAATTGTCTAAATATAATTCAATTAAAAATAAAAATTATTCTACAATTTTTAATGAATGTTTTATGTATGAGAAATTATATGTTATGTTGTCTACAAATTTATAGATTTTCCTATGTGAAATCAGGTATGTGAATATCCATATATAGATTTGGGTACATAAATTTTATTTTAAAAACAATAAATAAATATCATAGCTGGCGCCCATATGTGTAAGTTACTACATGGATTTTTTTCCTATATGATATTGTAAAATATAGAAATATGTGTTGTTTTATGTAAATATTTACTTTTCCATTTTCTATACAATTATTATGAATAGTATTAGTGTTTTATTTGTTATATAATTACATATTAGTTATTTCAAATTTATGATAGCATATTATAATTTATTTTATGATGAATTAATTATTACTATTTTGGGATTAAGGGTTTAATGATATTCACACACAAAATTATGGAACATGAAATATTTATATTTAAATATATTTGTATATATAGTGTTGGACTCTTTAATTATCAGGGAAAATTACAAGAATATTAATTTATTTAATACTCTATTTTTCTAATTGTTAAAAATATGATATGGAGAGAATGTTTATGTGTATATTAACAATATATATTTACATATAAAATAACTATGATTTATGTTCAAACATGAGTTTGGAATATGAGGGTTCAGTGTCATATGATTTATTGGAGTATTCTAAGAAATTTATTATCATTATATATTGAAATATTAACTGATTTTATATTTTTTGTTAACATAGTGACTGTTTTTTATTGATTGATTTAATTATCATAGTATAATAAAATGATTCCTCCTCGTGATGTCATTATTATTGGAATTTATTATTTATATTACTATCATTTTTGTGGAGAAAATATAAGTTTCAATTTTTTTTATAAAAAAACTAACACATTTTGTAAAGTGATAACATATATAAAACCTCTTTTACTCTTTAATATTTTATAGTTTTTAGTATGTTCATTGAGATTTAACTTCAAATGGATTGATGATGTACACCACTAAATGATCGAGATATACTATTACATTATCAAGAAAGGACTGAGTATTACATCACTCATTCACTAGTATCTTTATTAATGATCATTGACTTGGTTAGTATATTTTATTCTTTCATTGTGTCATAACTATTAAAGTAGTATTTTCCCAATTAGAGTGCCTTTCTTGGGGTTATACTACCCAAAAAGGTACATCTACGTTTGGCTTATCCCCATTGAATAGTGAGTTTAGTCTACACATTATAAGATTAGGTTCCACTAAACACCTAAAAATGAATTCATATATATGATTATTGGTTTAGTCTATCCCCTTATAATATTGGGTTCCCCGTAACTAGTAAAATATTTATGGAATGGACTACTTATATAAGAGTCCAATTTTAGTCTCATCCTCATAGAAAACTGGGTTCTTCCAGACTAGTATCACTAATGAGGTTAGGGCAGGGCCTGTGAAATTCATGTTTGGGTGATCACTTGTAAAATACTAGGTTAGAATTTCTCCTATAAAAAATTTTGTTCATGTCATGACTGGCCTTCACCATTATGAGGTAATGGATATAATGATGTTGAGACCTTCCTCCCTCAAGATGAATGAGAGATAATGACCATTGAGTCCTGCCTACAATAGGCCCTAGGGGTGGAAACTAGCACCAAGGGTACAGAAATATCAGAACAATGGAAACATTACCCTTTTTAAATTAACAAAGACTGAGAGATAAGGCGTATCAACCTCAAAAACACTAAGATATATATACAGAAAGAAAACAAAATCCACCCCACATGCATGTTTAAGTAAAACTGCTAGAAATACAATGTAAAATCTTAAGAAAGTACCAAAATACAAATAAATAGTGATGTATAAACCATCCCCAACATCCAAGATAATATGATATAGCATGGGTGCGGAAGGTTTATATATGGATGGTGACTTTAATGATGCTTCAGTACAACAAAAATCTTGAAACATACCCCAACCAAATTAATTTAATATATTATCATTCTGCACTATCAAATCATTCATTTATTTTCTTCCATCCTGACCTAGGTTGCTACCAAACACTATGAACATTATATGTAAAGGCAATCTTACCAACCACTTCCCAATCCATACAACGAAATATGGGGTAATTTTAAGGGTAACCATTCTAACACTCACAACATGAAATAATGACATAGCCAAGTCTTGTAGCCCAGCTAACAAACCAATACCCAGATGCAGTCCCACTATATAAAAAGTACCTCCATTATACAATAAATTAATCTATCATCCTAAGATTCCATCACACATCCATCACCCACATGTATCCCTTATAAAGAAAGAACCTCACAAGACCCACACATCACACAACCACACCAGAACAAGCTGAGTGTATTTGGATTTATCCAAAAAAGTTTTATTAATTCCACTTTGATAAACATGTGTGATCACAAATCATGTTTTATCAGGGGGAATCATTTTCATCTAACCGAGTATATATTATTAATCGATTTTCATGTTTATAGTCATTTCAAATGAAGATCGATGATATGAATGAATTATCATGGGTGCGCATGAAAATACCACCAATGTCGCTGATTTTCAAAGGGATACAACCAATATAATACACATTATAGATAAAAGATAACATAAAAAAGAAAATTATCATCTACATATTCCCTATCCATATTTATTCCTTCCTATTATCTTCTTTAAATCGGTTTCATCTATATTTAAAAGAGTCCATAAGTGCACCCACCACACATGATACACAATTAAAGGAGAGATGAAGGAATCCCGACCTTGTAAAATAGGTGACCAATGATTCTTCCTGGTGAAAAAATAAGGGGTGCACTAGTAGTAGGAAAACACTAAGAAAACATGGATCCTTGGCTACAACCCAACACAAAACTCCACTAGAAGTGAAGGATCTAGGAACACCAAGAAAAAATGAAAAATCATAGGGATGGTAATGTATTGTATTAGAAAAGTCAAATCCTATATTAACAGTAGAGGAAATATGTTCAAGGGAAATTAAAGTCAAATCGTGTCCAAGATCATGTGATTCGAATATTTCGAAGTCCCCCAAGTGTCATTATATTAAATATATAATTAATATCCATTAATACTCATTTAGAAATATAGAAACATGTATTTAAACATGAATTACATCAAATTATATGTAATATGGGTGAAACATGAAATGTTTTGGAATACTAGAAATGAGTCGCTGATTGGTGAGTCACTGAAAGCAAGCCACTGAAATTTACCCACAGATAGTGAGTTACTAATGCTGAGCTAATAATAATGAGCTACCAAATCTGAGCCACTAACATGACCTACAGATTCATCACTCCTCAACCCCCAAACTCACCAATCCCATGAGTTACTAATGCATCGACCAACTGATGCCTCGCCCCATCGATTCCCTCAGTCAATGACACCATAACTCACCAATTCCCTCCGACATCCAAAAACCTTGATCTACTGATATTGTGACCTACCAATTCCTCAACATACCTATGCTACAAACAACTGATTCCCTCGACCTATAAACATATCAACCTACTGATTCCCTTAACCTACCGATGGCATGACCGATCAATGCCCCGACCTACCGATGCCTCACCCTACTTACATCATAACCTGCTGACACCACAACCTATCGAAGCCTCGACCTACCAATGCATCATCCTACTGACACCATGACCTACCAATGCCTTGACCAAATGAATCCATAAACCTAGATTTTCCACCATAAACACCTCAAACACTGGATTTAGATAATGTAATAGACCATTGAGTTCAAGGACAATAAATCAAAAAAACATTAAAATGATTACCATCCTCTAGATTTCGAAACCAAACCTAAAAGAAAGAGGGGTCCAAATAGACATCCCTTAAGAAGACTGTCATGGAAAACCCAACTCATTGGAGTGAAACCACAATATTTGGGAACAACTCATCCATGATTATTTAACCCAACAACTGCAAGATATAACACACAAGCGTTAAAAGATTCATTTCCCATAAAAATGAATCAGGAAATTTCTTCATCCATGTTATGATACTACCTACTTTGGGCAGGACTGACTCGCCTGCACGGGTCTAATCACACCTTAAATAATGAATCTTGATTAGGGATCAGGTCCTTCTCTCCACATATGATAGGAATTCATCATACATATTATAATAGTTAAACAAATCAGCTCATAGAAAAAATGGTTCAATCATTAAATCACAAATAAAAACACATGAGAAAAACTCAAAACCAATCTGGGTTATAGGAACACATTTGCATCTCTCCCTCTCAAGTACACTCCTCTAGGATACCATGCCTCCACAACATAAAACCCAAGGATATGTTCCTTCCACATAGAACCTTCTCCCGAATATCATGAATCTCCACTGGTCACTCCATGAATGTGGCTTCGTCCTTGATATAAAAATACCCCGAATAAATGACATGAGAGTCATCATGAAGATACCATTGAAGTTGGGAGACATGAATGATTTTGTGGACCCACAACAAATGCTGTGGAAATTCCTTTTGATATTCCTCCTTGACAACTCATCCTAGAACCTCGAAAGGTCCAATGAACATAGGAGACAACTTACTCCCTATGTCGATCCTATGATGACCACATCAAGTGGAAAAATTAAAAAATGTGTAGTATCTAACCCCAAACTCCATGTCATTCTCTTGTGATCGAAATATGACTTTTTCCAGTCCTGTTATACCATCATCACTTTATGTACAAGATTCACCATCTATGTTGTATTCTGTACCATGTATCAACCAAGAGTATTTACCACCCCAACATCTGTCCAGCATAACGGTGAACGACGTGACCCATCATATAAGGAGTCGAATGGATCCATGAAAAAGGAAGTGTGATATTAATTATTGCATGAAAACTATAACAAGGTAAACTTTCACACCCATGACCGACTATAGTCCAAGACACATTCTCGCAACATGACCTCCAATGTTTGGATGGTCCTCTCAATTTGTCTATCCATTATTGGGTGGAATGTAATGTTGAGGTGTAACTTAGTGGAAAATACATACTTCAAGACACTCAAAAATCAAGAAGTAAAATGTGTAACCAATTTAGAGATAATGGATTTTGGAACTCCATGAATCCACCCTACCTCATCCATATACATCTTTGATGAGGCATCTATTGTGCTTGGTTCATTGATCCTTAATAAGTGACACAATTTCTTCTACTGATCCACTACTACACAAATAGCATACAATACTCCATGAACCATGGTTAATCCTATGTGAAAATCCATAAAAAGTTCATCACACTTCAACTCAAGGATTTCGAGGGGATACAACCAACCACCGAGAACACAGTTCTCAAGCTCCTCTTTCTCGCACACTAAGCACTTTTTCACAAACTCTGCCACCTCCCACTTTATCCCGGGCCATCATACCAGTCCATGAACCTCTGATACATCTTGGAATATCATGAGAGTAGAAATAGTGGTGAGATATTAAACTCTGATAGAAATTCCTCAGGAATTTCCATTGGAACATACAGATTCCCATTGACCAACATTTTATTATGACCATTCTTCAACCATCCATCTAGAGCATTACCCTAGTCAATGCAATCACACATCACCTCCGCCTCTATATCTCCCCAATGAGACTCCTCCACATCCTTCCTTAGAGATGACTACACCATCATCTAAAATAGATGACCTCTACCACCATCTATTCCAACATATTTGTTCATGGAATCCAAATCCTCAATCACCCTCCAAGGGATTGTAGATTCCCAAACTACCTCATTTTGAGACATCATGCCCATAGAATCTCCTATAACATTCCCCTTTCCTGAGGATTAAGAGATCATAAAATCATCAAAAAAATAGAATATACATCCATCTGTACTGCTGCAACATTTGATCTCACTGGGAAACTTTGCACCTCAAGATATTATGATCAATGAAGACCAAAAAGTTCTCCTGAATGATGTAATGATTCCACAAAATTTGTATGAACATGTCCACTACTAGTTCAAGGTCAAGAGTGGAATAGTTACATTTATGGTGATGTAATTTCCTAGACAAATATGTGATAACTCCATGTTTTTTCAATAAGACACACACCATGACAATAAGGGAAGCATCACCAATCTCCTCGAACATCACCAGTTCCTTTGGACGCCGGAGCACTGGAGAAATGAACAAATTCCCCTTCATATAGCCCAATTCTTCCTTGAACTGCTCACCCCACACAAAATCTTGGAATTTTATGGTCATAGCTATCAATGTAACTTCTATAAGAGTGAAATTAGGTACGTATCTCTAGAAGTAGCCTACCAGATCGAGAAAACCATGAACCTCTACAACATTATTTGATGTTTCCAAATAAATAACTAACTCGGCCATTGAAGGGTCAACTAGTAAACCCTTCTTAGACCCCCCCACTTCCATGTATGTAGACCTACCATTTCCAAAATAGACACTTGGGTAGATTTACATAGAGTTGGTGGTGCTGGAGGATCTCTAGAATAGTCTCGATATGCTCCACCTATGACATTGAGTAGATTATATTGGAATTGATGAGTATGAAGATGAAAAAGTCCAATAACTCATGAAATTAGAAGTATATAATTACCATGAACATGGCTAATATGTTCGAAACCCCATGTGGAATAACCAAAAACTCGAAGTTCCAATACATGCACATGAATGCAATCTTAGGGATATCATCCTCATTCACCCTTAACTAGTGAGACCCAGAACACAGATCCCTCTTATAGGACTGACATGATCCTATTAGAAGGTCGAAAAGATTTTATATTTTCTGGAGAGTGTAATGGTTTTTTATAGTTACATGATTCAGTCTCCATTAGTCTATACACAGCCTCCGACCACCATATGTCTTCTTTGAAAAGAAGACTAGAGAACCCCACAATGAAACACTGGGTCAGATGAATCCTTTCATCACTATATCATTAATCTAAATCTACAACTCTCCCAAAATTGAATGAACCATCGAATAAAGATCCATTGAGATCATTTGGTCACTAGGTTTTAAGTCTATCCCGAACTCAACGTCATGTTGAAGAGGTAGAGTCACAACCTCCTTGTAAAAAACAATAAAAAATTCCCCCAAAAATCATGAAACATCTACAATATTATCACCCATCAACCCAACTTATAGCTTATCCAATAAAGAAATATTGGGTATACATTCTTTCTAGCCACATGACAGCTCCACTCTCCAATGAATGCTACGCACGTACCTTTTACTTCTAATAACACAACCCTTCTCCGAAATATATAGATAAAAGTACACACCTAAATAAAAATCATGATTCGAAGGATGTCATCATATGGATACATCCATAGCAAAAAGATATCCCAGTAGACTAATGCATCGACATCATGAGTCTAAATCCCTGGAAAACATCAAACAATATGGTGTGGCATATAACTAGTTTACTCAAAACAAGGGGCACAAAAAGTCTCTCTATATCTATTCCCATGGCATGGGCCAGAATGGGTGCACTGAAGGAGTGTGAATCTCATGAATAAAACAAGGTTAAAGAATGTTTAAAAAAAATTTAGAATACCTTGAACGATATTTGGACCTACTAAAACAACTACCTCTCTGGCTTGAAACTGACATCACCTAGCTCCTCGAGAAAACTCTTTGTCTCCTAGTCTGGGATAGTGTCATCATACTTTCATATATTCTACTACTAGATAGAACATGGGATCTTCTACCAATAATCATCCTCATCACCTAGATTGATCGTCCACTGGTAAACTGAGTCAGCCTTCAGAACCTCGACTACTCGTACCACATACGAGCGATGTTTGGGAGCCATTGATAGGGAAATAAGGAAATCCTATTACCAAGAATTATGAAATTTTATCATACGATTAATTTCTATACTTTATTTATTTTAATTTCATGAGAAGGCACCAGAAAAAGAGAACATGTCATCATGAGGAATTTACCTTTCAGAGGGTCTCTAACCGGAAAACGGTATAGCCTCACATGGTCATCACCATCAACATTTCAATTTTATTTAAATGGGGTGTACAAAGGGAAAATTTTCCTTGTCTATGGAGGCTTGAAATAATGGAGGCTGAGGGAATAACCCCAAATCAGTTTCACCCCCACTTGCATAAATTGAGAAACATTAGACAGACACATGGCCGTGACACCAGGGGATGCTAGAGAGGCCAAGTGATCCTCCACATTGCTCCACTCTCCATATGTGTGGGTGACACTAGTTCTCATATAAAGGAGAAATTTGAATTACCTATTGGCATAGGTTAGTGAAAAGGGTATGCTACCTTTTTCCGGGAGGTCATTAGGAATTATCATCGAGTCTATGTCAACTTGCAAAATGTAAATCTCCATCTTATTGCAAACAGTGATACCAACAAGAATAGAATTATCCTCCTTATACATAGAATTTCTAATCCCATTATACCCCATGAAAGCTATGATAACACTACCTCTTGAATACCGAACCACCCATCCACCTTGCATATCACCTTGGTTAAATGAATCATCTTTATTTAATTTTTTTCAAGCCCCAGGAGAACACCACCGGGCCCATTTTCCATATGTTTGGGATCCTGACTACTAGTTCATGTCTTGAGTCTTGTACAAAATCTTAGGGAGGGGGCTTTATTCCACATTCCACCCATGGAAAACAAATCAGCTAAGAAGAACATTACATTGATAATAATGGCCCTTCCCATGAATTTAATCCCCTAGATCCTAGCATGATTTCGTGATTTACATATGAACCTAAAACTAATGTTAAATATAATGTTTCATTCCATTTGTTTCATCCATGCACTATAAAATCCTTTAATCAACCACTCCACGAAGGCATCAAAGCTTTTAGCCTGGGAGGACTACCCTGCGAACTCTCCAAAGATGCCCAAACCTGGCGGTCCTAATCCCCTTCGATGAAAACGGGGATCATACTTTCTTCGCACTTGTTCATAAAGAAATGGCAGCATGAAGCCATGACATTTCCAAGATGCTTGATATTTTAACCGGAGGACAGTGTGTGGTTCTGGATCATTTAGGTGTTGAAATTATAATTTGAAGGTATACTATTACACTGAAACATGCCATTACACCCATCTAGACTTTCCTGAGGCCTGCCAATCCTTCCAAATTCCTTCGAATTGAACTTCCCCAAGGAGGATAGAGTGAAGACACACCGGTCCCGATCTGAGATGATGAGGACATAGTGGAAAACCTCATATTGTGGTGCATCCAGAATTTATCTAAAGAACAAAGGGTGTTATACCACATCCATGAAGATGATATTTGGGACTAGATATCCTAGGTATCTAAGGATAAATTTCACCAATTAATATGCCAAAATAAAATTTTCCCCTCCCTAATTATCCATTGTGAATGGTGGAGTGTGATTGGAATCATGCTACAGATCGAAGTCTATAGGGGAGATCCACTTTCTGACGATGATTCAGTATTTTCTATATACCAGTGAGACATAATAATCCACCAAAATGTATGTTCCTCAATTACCTCCCAAGATAACTTAGCATGCATGAAAAAGAGGGAGGAGGGGTATTTGATCATTGGTAGGAAAACCAAAGTCGTGGAAGATAATCTCTCGGGTAGGCTTCCCCCTATAAAGATGTCCTGAATTGTATAAAAGGCATACCCCTTGACCACCTACCTAGATCTCCTGTAGAAATCACCAAGTGATCCATCTAGAATAGATGCACTCTCTTGATTGATCTTCACCATGGCCACATGGATATCCTCCTCATACAGGACTCCTTCCATCATATCATTTTTATGATAGGAAACAAGTTTCCAAATCCCCTCCCAAAACTCATCACACCCTGAATGATAGCCATGGAAAATATTTGGATTCAGACTAGAAAGAATATACTTAAAGTAAGAAAACAAAAATCCTCCAAAAACATCCCTATCATCAGTGAAGGATCAGTCATCTAGCTTCGGGTTTTATTAACAATCCTCCACCTCTCTGTTTTGCCGGCATGGAAAACTCAATATTCATATCACCCTCCTTCAGAAATTTAACTCAAGAGTGTTCCCTCTCCCTACATTCCTTAGATAGGACCATAACCTCATGGTCACTCTTCTTCTCAAAAAACTCTTCAAAGACAATATCTTCCCATACCTCTTCAATGTTATCCTCAATTTTCTCAATATACCATTTAAGCACATCCAACTCTTGATCCAAGGGGGAAATTATTCTAGCCCAAAGTTGTTGGACCTTCTAAAGACGTCTCAACATGGAGTGCAAGGACACCCAAGAGTGACCATGAATCGGTTCTTACCAACTCTTGCTTACCAACGGATGATAGTTTGGAATGACCGACCACTAGCTCATGAACATGAAACATTCCCTCGTGGACTCCCTCTTACTCAGAGTGAGAAAAAACAGAGACTGATCAATGATTATTTGAGTAAATTGTTCCAAAATTGTATTTGAGAACATAAAAATTGCTTTCACATTGGCTATATAATGGTCGGTAGTCTAACATGGTCATTCAATAAGCATAGAGTCCATGTATGTGATCACAAGGGTGGATAAAATCCTGTGAACCAGCCATTTATCCCTAGACTATGCCATGCACCAAGATCACCTAACTGTGTTTTCATACTGGCCCATACAGTCCTCATTGTTACTAACTCTAAACTCCTTCCAATGTCTCAACCATCACCTCTGATACCATTCTGTCATGATAGGACTTCTTTCAGATGATGGAAGGGATCAAAAGATGTTAGGACCTTCATTCCTCTAGATGAAGGAGATATAATTAACCCCAAGTCCCACCTCTAATTGGCCTAGGGGTGGTGAATTGCACCAAGGGTATATAAATATCAGAAAATTTGGTGGAATTACACTTTTTAAGTAACCATGATCATTAGATAAGATATATCAACCTCAATAAACTCCAAGATAGATAAATAAAATGAATCCACCATCCATCACACATGAATTTTTAAGTAAAACTTTTAGAATTATGAACAAAAAACCAATGTAAATAACAAAATAAAACTATTAAGTGGAACAAAAACTATCCCCAATGTCGGTGAAAGTAATGTCCAACACAATTCGTGAAATATCCCTAGAAAACCAAAACACGGTTTTTTATATTTAGGGTGAGTAATAAATTAAACATTGTAGAAAAAAACAAAATTCAACAATGCATTAGCGGTAAAACCATGCTAATTTCACTGTGAGAAAATTATAGAAACCAAAAAGCACATAATAAGGTTTATTATCCACCCTAACCACACTAAGGTGCATTCACAAAATAATTCAAGTTAGGTAATGTAATGTAGTAAGCGTATCAATATTAGTGTACTTCACACCCCATCCAAGTAGTTAACTACTCTTTCCTAATGGTGAATGATTGCGGCTACCACACTCTTCCTCAAGCCCCACTATCACAACCTACTTGAAAACACCTGATCCACACACCACATCACATCCTACCTAGAGACACATGGCCCAAACCTCTACATGTGTCACATGAAACCACCTGGGACTCATCCTGAAGACACATGGGATACAAACAACCTATCACCCCAAAAATACCTTAAGTCTCGTATTAAACATCAATCTATTACAACCTTCTCGAATAGTCTTGGGTGATTAATTCCTAGAAGTTTTTGTCGGGTAATTTCAGTAACTAGTGATCCATAATCCCACCAAGATGTTTGGAAAGGAACCGTCCCTCATAAAAATGGGCATGTTCAGAAACTTTTACCCAACACAGGTGGGGTGCGTATAAAAAACATACCTAGCTACATGTTTTTATTTATAGCTAAAAATACTCTTCTTATCATATGGTATTGAAAATATACAACAAACCCACTCAAGAAAACATTTGATACCACCCCTACATTCATATACCACCACGAATGATAATCACACGAATTTCGCTTCACTACATTCCCTAACTCGAAATATAGACCTAGAAAATTAATTTAAAAAAATTTTATTATTCATTATTAAATAATTTATTTATTTATTGCCATCCCTACCATGGAATGCACCAAACACTAAACACATTATAAGGAAAAGAAACCATACCAAACACTACCCATTCCAAATAAGTAAAAAAGGTCAAATGTTAAGGGAACTTATTCTAACACAGACAACATGAAATAAAGACACAACCTAGTCTTACAGCCTCTCTACCCAACCACTCCCCACATGAAATCCCACTTCTTAACAAGTCCATCCACTACACAATCAGTCTATCTCTCAACCTAGGATTCCATCACACCACAAGCACCACCATATATCCCACATAAAGAATAAAACCAAACAAGACCCAAGAAAACATAGCCACACCAAAAAAAAGATGACTATATTTGTATTTAGCTAAAAAAGGTTTTCTAATTCAACATTGATGAAAAGGAGTGATCACAAATCTTGTTTCATCTAGTGGAATAATTTTTGTATAGTAGGGTAATCATGATTAACTAGATTTCATTCATACTGTCATTTCAATAGAGAATCAATGTTTATCATGAAGCATCATGGGTTTCAAAAGAAAGACTAAAAATAGCTGTTATTTTCAGAGGGATACAACCCATAAAATTCCCATTACTGATAAGTGATAACAGATAAAATAAAGGGATCATCAACATCTTTCCCATCCCCATATGTTCCATCCTATTAGCTTATTTAAATTGGTTTCATTCCTATTTACAAAAGGACGTATGTACACACACCCCACATGATACACAATGAAAGGGTAGAATAAGGAATCCATACCTAGAATAACAGGTGACCAACGATTCTTCCTTGTTACAAAAAAGGGGGTGCACGAGTAGCAGGAAAACTCCCAAAAAACTGGATTGATGGTTATGACACAACACATGAATCCATTGAAAGGTAAGGATCTATGTGCACCAAGAGAAAACAAAAAAAAACTGGGAAGAGATGGTCTTAGCTTAGAAAAGGCATATCCTCTATAAATGGAAGATGTAACAGTTTTAATGGACAATAAATTAGGATCATTTCCAAGACCATACGATTTGACTATTTCAAAATCCACATAATGTTATGATATTAATGATATAATTGATATCCTTTGTGAGACCTTTCTTAACACAGAAAAATTTCTTTAAACGTGATTCAAATAAAATAAAACATAAGAGGGTTGAAAATGGAAAAACAATAAATGAGACATTGATGGGCGAGTCACCAAAATCAAGCCACTAATAGCGAGCCGCCTACCACATGTCATCGATGATATGTTTTGACGATGAACTAACGACCCTGAGAAAATGATATGAACTACTGATGCCTGACTAACTGACACCCTGACTCATTAATTACCTAACTCACTGACACAGTGACTTGCTAACACCCTGACTCATTAGTGCACAGACCCACCGATTCATTGACCTACCAACACCTCATCCTACCAACACCCTCACTCACCGATTCCTTGACTCACTGATGCCCGGAAACACTGATAACTAGATTCACTAAGGCCCTGACACACTGACACCCTGACTCATCGATTCCTTGAATCACCGATGACCTCGACCTACCGACACCCATGACCTACTGATCCTATGACCTACCGATGCATTGACCTACCAACACAGTGCCCTACTGACGCCACAACCCATCGATGCCCCTAACCTATTGACGATACAACCAAATGATGCCTTAACCTACTGATGCACGTACATACCGACTACTAATTACCTCGACCTACCATTTTCTCCCATAATACACGAAACACTGTATTTCAACAATTGAATGGATCACAGAGGTCTGGGACCTTATAGTTACATATCAAACGGAAAAAGTAAATTTATTATTATTGAGCCTGTAAAATTTTAGGTTGGGAATTCTGTTATAATGGATTTGTTTTTATTTGAACCAATAATAGAAAGTAAAATTGGTTCAAGACTCTATGTATGAAAAATGTGGATTTAAAGAGTCGTTAATCTCTTTTAAAAGTGATATACCATAGTTGGTACCATATCCCTTAGTTCACGAGAGGTGTTATGATCAGAGTATGTTCATTTAAATTTTCAAAACTATAAAAATTTCAAATATTTATATTATATACTGTAAATGTCATTATCTATCTCATTTTGAAATCATTGTCGTTGATTTTTTGAATATGTTAAAAAATAAACAATCACTCAGAATAATTATAACTGATTAATTTTTTAAGAAAACATTCACCAACCAATCTTCTATTTTCATCAAACATCCATGGAATTATATGTTTTTTGTTTATGTATTTATCATTCATATAATTGTTCCATATATTTTATACATAATTGGTGTCATATTATAGATGTTATAGATTCCATCTTGAATATGTTTCCTCTCATAGAGGGACTATGGATTGATTTTTTTAATATTATATAAGTAAATTTCTTATTACATGTATGTTTGATTCTCTATCTGTCGCTTTGATCATACTCATATAGAGATTTTCAATCTCAATCATTTATAAAAAAATATATTTGTAGTTTATGTAACTTATATATGAGATTAATTTAAATATGTCTAATTATAATTGGCATTTATTCTTTAAAAAGCAACAAAATAGTTCTTATCAAGAGTCGCATATCAATACGGATTTATTTAATTAATTTGGTATAGGGAATACTATTTCAAAAACAATAATTAGAATCATTCATTTATTGTGGAAATAAATTGTGAAATGATCTTGTGACCCATCCAATTCACAAAACAAATCAATGGATTCCGTCTAATGTATCACAAGTTAATTCCATGATCATCTTACTCGGATGGTTCATACTAATAATTTTTGTGCCAAATGATTATGTTGTTGATTTTATAGTGTAAATTAATAGTTTATATATTTTTGAAAACCAATCAATCAGTGATCATTAAATGTATCATAAGTATGAAATTATAAATTTTTTGATAGGTAGAAAATAATATTTGGTTTATCAACATGGTCTATTGGAAAGAGGTATATTTTATTAACTATATAATATTCATATATTTTATGAATGAGATTATAAACTCCATAAATAAATAATCTATTATATTAAAACTATAGTGAAATAGAATGTTACAGAAATATATATCATGGATTACAAAACCCTATGAAATGAACTCCAAGATGTAGTTCTAAATAAACATATATTATAAAAATAAATACCGATATTGATTCATAATTATTATATCATTTATATATAAATAATCTTTCAAATTCTAGGTTCATTTTATGATTATAATATAAAATAATTAGGGAAGATATATATGGTTTACATGATGACTGTTGTATCAAATAAACATTTTTCAAACTATATATGCAACTATATAATCCTTAAAAGGTCTTAATAAATTAACACATATCCTCCACACATGATACAATTATTGTCACACCTTATATGTTATATTTCATAATAACATAGGGAATTTGGAAAATATGATAAGGTGTGGTGAACACATAATAATGATAAAAATAAATAATATTAATAATAAATGATCATAAGTGATAATTAGATGAGCACATTGGTATAGTCATGATATATATGAAAATCAAACCCAAAAAATTATAGATCACAAAATATACCATTACTCATGGAATATCATAACACATGATTCTGTTGATCATCAAAACATGATTCAACAATCATGATCAATGTGAGAATAACATATTTATAAGTCTAAACATAAAACAATGCATAAAACCTAATTACGTAGAACATTAAATTCATGATCCTCACCAAGAGAGAATATGATAAGAAATAGAAAAATCTATCAAGTATAGAAAATATTAATAAATGGAAAATATAATTCTTATGGAGAACTATTAGTTCCATCACATAGGAAAAAATAAAATGTTGTAATGACCCGACCCGATGAGGCTCAAGCTGTGACTCCCCAATCTAGCCTCCAATAGGCCAGCGGCTGGAGACTAGTACTGAGTAGGCTATCAAAAATATGGGAGTCCATAGCCTAAGGTACCTGTATGCGTGAACCCAAATACACCACCCTGAAATAGTGCATACAAATTTAAAAGTTGGAATGAAATTCATACAATCATCTAACCCTACATGAGTACATCAAAAGTAAAAAATGGAAAATATAGGTCCCACTAAATTAAAACTAAAAAATTCTTCTATACTTCTCTGATGGTGGGATTCGCTGTCAAATTAACCCCCCCCCCCCCACATAAGTCTGCTCAGTTGAGCTTCGGTACAACCCCCGTTCAGTCATGCATAATAAGATCCGCCCGCACTGGGTTCTCCTGGGACTCTATCAAAAGTCGTGCAGTCTTCACATGAAACAATCCATGTCTGTACAAGGGGTGATTATAATAATACATATTCGGTACCCCAATAAAATAAAATAAAATGGAGCAATTGAAAGGGAACAATCAGCTCCCTGAGCTAGAGGTAACCCATATGAGAGATAAAATCCATCATGAGACCATCCTCGACTAAACGTGACTAGTCCCCACAACCCAAAGGGAATGTCAATGAAAATGTGACAACACCTCAATGGGATCACAATAACCAACTAGATATACTCATCTCTATCACCAAGACTATGGATTTTCTGATATCATTGCCATTTGAATATTCTATTCGAGGCTCTAAGGAAGCACATAACCCAGAGAACATAATCTACATGCTCTATGATTCTAGATTGAACATGTCAGAGAGATACACTCCATTGGGTCTCACACTGGTATCCCAAAATGACCATCCAATATAACCCACTCATTAGATATCACTACTAAGAAATTCATAGTGAAACACAGCAGAAACACAAAAAACCTTGGACAGGGGATCACTCCTAGGGAACGTTAGTGGATACATTTAACCCAATATAGTAACTCGAAGATCACTCATATTGGGGATCACTCCTAGGATCCACTTGGGAATACTATAACCCAATATGATGTTCTATATATCACATTACTCTGATAGAGGATCATCACCCATGTATAGGTGGTCATGACGATGCCAAAAACCCCCGTATGTTATAACTCATGAAATAAGGGATCCTACTGAAAATAACATAGCCCTACTAAGACCACTCAATGAGTAGGGGATCATATAACCAATGATATTGAATCCTTACATCCATCACCCACTACGTAGGGAATATTATATGCAATGATTCAATAAAACCCTATAGAGATGTTCTTCTAGATTGGGGTTCTTAGCCAATATAGAGTAGGTCATAGCAATACAAAGAACGCTATCTAGGGAACAATAAGATAGAGGATCCTACCATAGCCTCACTGTAGGGATTCTATAACTATATTTGAGCTCATCCGATTATGGGGATCTCATTTTTGTACAGGTGAATTAATTATGAAATCCCTCATAGTTTAAGGACATTGGGGACTCACTCTAACCCAATGGTTAAGGCATCACTGACCCATGATTCCCACATAACATCTCCTACACAACACACCTTCTAGGCATAAACAATGGTCACAATCATGTTAAATGCTGAAAACATAGAGGAATGGATATTTACATGCCTCAATTTGGAAACTGGTGAAAAAGGTGCTTTTCAATACAATACACTCAAAAGGGGTCTCATTTGGCCCACCCCTCTATCCCGAAAGACATAAAATGAATCATACTATTTAGATTCTCATAGAATGACATATGAGATTCTCGAATCATTTTTCCAAAATATAAAGTCGGGTAAAATGTCTCATTTCACCACAAATGGCCAATCCAGGCCTTGTGGGGCCCACACCATAGTTTTTTGTTTTAGCACCAAAATTATTCATTAAACATCCCCATAAAATCAAGGTTCAAAATACGGACGATTTCATGTCAATAAGACATCAGATGTAGTAGATACCTCTCATACATGAATCAAAAATTTATTATTATTTTTATTATTATTTTAATGGGGTGTTTCGTGCCACCAAGCCCCCAGGAAAAAATATAATTGCAAACTTGTCCTTAAATTATCCCCCTTGAAGAATGTGCCATGTTGTTTTTAGAAGACACATAAATCGAACATCTGATTTAGACGTTTTGAGGGTTTAGGTAGTTCGGGCCCGTTATAACTTGTCTCCCCCAATATGACCAGCCAACCAAGCCCACCCACAACACTTTCACCTCGGCCAACCAATCCATGTACTACACACCCAAAATTACCTCTATCTCCACCCTCTTTTTATCTATGCTTCCCAACTTCCTACATCTCACCACCACGTGGCCTCCGCTGTCGCACCGTCGGAACACACCATGCCACCGACGGACCAGAGACGCAAAGATATACTGACGATTGAATAAAAGGATGTTTATACAAAGGCAAATTGTATTTAAATGCATTAACATTATATGTAATGGTGAAACGTCAAAACATTCAGGTCATATCCACACTTTGAATTTGCTGCTACATGATCAAGGAGAAATCACCATCGTGTTCGGAGATCGACGAAGCTTTGTTTTTTTCAATATGGTCGGTTCATTTTTCGGAAAAGATGGGGAGGGTGGAGGCTTTTACTATTCCCACCAAAGGGGAATATGAGGATTTAATTTTAAATTAAATTCTCTATAATTAACATCCTGGCTCCCGACTCGCCTCTTAACCAACACATGGTGCCGACAATATTTATGTGGAACCATGGGTGAAAATGTTGTTTCAGACTCAACTGTGGTCCCAAAAATTCTTTCTGAGACTCCTTTCAAGAGTTAATCGATCGTACATCCAAATTAAAAAAAAATTATTTAAAGTTATGTCCTGGATAACTTTATCCAGAAAATGCCTACACCCACAAAAGTTGTAACCCACATCTGGAAAAACGAATGCTCTTGACTCAACCATGAACTTGGTTTTCTAATCTGAGTTACCATTTAAGAGATAAACCATTTACTCAATGTAGAGAGTATAAAAATACATTATATTTTTATAAAAATTATTCCAGGCACATCGGGACACAAAATCTCTTGACGTCTCAGCATCTATCTCTGGAAAATATATACAGAAATATTCCAATGTATTACTAGGAAAACCCCTGAGTCACTACACCCTCCCCACCATAAAGCATTTCATCCCCTAAAAGGAAAAGGCTGTGCATGGGGGAAATAAATTGGACTCTCAACAAGGTCATCCTCACTAGATATCTCACCTGAGGTCACTTTTCTATAACAAACAGGCACCGAGAGGAACCACAACACTAAGATACCGCCACAAAGTCCACCAAGGGTTCCCGTCCTACCAAAAAACACATACATAGGGGAACCAAAAGAGATACCACACCTAATTCCATCTCATCCATAGATGAAATCATGAAAATAGGAACTTGTGTCCTCACATACTATGGGTGAAACGATCTTACACCTTGTTTAATATAATCAGAGGGTCTAGTGGAATGAAATCTCACTAACATATCATAGGGACCAAAATAAACAAACTCCGAAAACAAATATCAAAGGGACTCATCTAGTACACCTCTATACTATTCCCTTTGGGTGTCACTAAATCATCCATAGGGTTTTGAATCATGTATCCAGAACATGTCTTATTGGGGAAAGAGTCCCTCATACAATTGAGTCTAATGCCACATCTAACTGCACAACAACTGCCCCATGCAATTTTTGTACCAAGAGGATTGTAGACATTTGTGGGTATCATAAAATAAATAGAGCTTCCATATCACTCACCCTTGGTCTTACATGGACCTTCATGCAATATTCCCAACACACAACCCCACCCCAAACACATAAGGCAGAGGGACTCGTCCTCCACTTCTATACACTGTCTGTTGTGGGCGTCACTGACTCACCCACACAGTTTTAGTCATGTAAAAAACCCACCTTAGAAGGGGAAAGATCCTACTTCTTCATGTATTCTAATCTAAGATGAACAACACTGATATAGGGTCTTATGGATGCCATGTGTCACCCCAAAAAATACTTGAGGAAACAACTGAAAAAAATCAGACATCTAAACTACTATAAAATGTAGAAAGGGCATAGAGAGTAACTTTTACCATCTGCGGTGCCTCCAGGTCCATGGACATTACAAAATACATGTGTCCCCTCCATCGTCACCAAGACATCCATTCATGGGTGGTCCACATGGGGTTAGTGGTATAATGTCAATTAATCTACCACATCATACTACTACAACTGACCCTACACCATGTACTACAATTTTTAGACTTCGGTGGTTGAAACGCTGCATCTAATAATATGGTTTGTCGACTGTCTCCCTCTCATCAGACCAAAAATATAGAAAATACCTCACATGATGTACCAAGGTATCAAAAGAATAACATCACATCTCTTATGGAGAACCAAAAAGGGAATACGATCCCTATTGCACAGATCATCCATCTATGGGTCACCTCATATAATGTCGTGCATGCCCAAACCTCTGAGTTTGTTTTTGGCTATAAGCTCTCAAACTAGTTGTTGAGATCACAGTTCCTGACTACCTAGAACTGACGGTTAGTGTAAACTATACAAGAAATCTCTCAACTACTAAGGCCAACTCCAACAGTACAACATAGTTGGGAATGAACAACACAATAATCAACTCCCTGATCTCCCGGTGCAAGCCCTGCTGGATGGCCAGTGATCGAATGAACGGATCTCAAACCATATCTATAGAGAAAGATGATCAGTATATGAACATTACTGAGTAATCCACCATGATTCTAATCTCCTAACGAATCTCAAAAAACTATTGTATACGCATAAACCTAAGTGGGGCCAGAAAAAATACTCCATGAAGAGTTGTTCATGCTCTACCCAAGAAAGATTCTCCTCATCATGGGGCTGCATCACAAGACCCCACTTTATAAAAACAGGCCATTGTTTGGAACACCATTTGATATGATGCTATCCCCAAATGGTGGTAAACATGCATGTCTACCAAAATCCATTCATCTACTACCTGGGGGTATGGGTCACCGCAGAACATCAATGGTCTCTACCTCTAGAACTCATTCCGCACACCTAGTATACATACATCCTCATCCTGAACATCTGTTACAACATTCTACTATATGTGTAGTGGATCAAATGGCGGAAAACCAAAAGGTATCACCTGAAAATGTGCGCCCTACAAAAAATCAATGCCATAGTGTAGATGTTCACTATAATACAGCCACAATACCCTTTCTGGATTTTCTCTTCGAGGCATCCTAAAATAACATCAATACACACAATGGTCAAAGAGTATATCTGGGGAGATGACTCATGAAGGACAAGGAAAACCCAAAACCCCTTCCTATATGAATCATGTAACCTTATTTCCTTATGAAAAGTGTCATAATATCCCATTTTGAATGTTAGATTATCAGAGCCTAGTTGAATGGATATGTCGGCCGCCACACCTACACAGGTGTCCCTGTCATGAAATCCAAACTCGAAACACACTAACACTATCTCTATGCAACCAAATCCAAGCTCATGATTACAATACCAAAGTGGAAATGACAACCTATGACACCACTATGTCATGAAATGACCTAATGGTGCTCAAGACGTGACTCCCAATGTTTTCCTCTATTAGTACAGGGACTAGAAACTAGATCCGAGTAGGTTATCGCAGACATGGTAGGCCTTGGCCTAAGGTACATGTAAGCACACACCAACATAAACCCTTATAAAATATTGTAGATAAATATAAAACTATAATGAAATTTATACATACATATACCCTAAACAGAGTAAAAAAATTTAAAAAATGAAAAATATAGGGCCCAATAAACTGATTCTACAAAAGTGTCCAACCTTCTCTGATAGTGGGGAGCACTGTCTAATAAACCAACAAGAAAACTACTTGGACACACACCAGTAAACACCCTGGTCAGTCCAACTTAATAATCTCCACCTACTCTAGGTCCTCCTAGGATGTTGTAGAAATTACTATGGTTAGAATAATACCCAAGACAATTGTGGGAAATACCATATATGGTTGAGTATAATGATACACAGTAGTCACCTCAAAACCACAAAAGAAAATGGAGAAATTAAAAGTCAACAATCAGCTTTACCAAACCATAGGGAACCCAAACAAGAGAGAAAATCCATCTCAAGGCAATCCTCAACTAAACTTGACAAGTAGTCTCAAACTATTTGGTGTTACAATAATGAATTGACTGAGATGTAAGGGAAACCCTTAAACAAACTAGATATACTAGTTTCAATCACAAAGTCTCATGAGGGTCTGACCTCATTACCAGTGAAAATTTTTCTTGAGGCTCCAAGGAAACATATAACCAAGAGAACCGACTATGTGAGCTCTGTCATCCTAGATGACACTAAACCATGAGATACACACCATAATTTAATACACCACCATCTCTGATGGTCCATAGACAAGAACATGCATGACAGATATCTCGATTCAGAACATCCTGATGAAAATCAATGTAAAAAAAAATCCTCGTATAGGGGATCACTCCTTGGGACTACAATAGATTACAAGAACAAAATCTCGTTACTCAAAGATATCTCTGATAGGGGATCAACCCCCATATATTCATGTGAATATGAAAACCTGATCTAATGTTTTACAGATCACATAACTTAGATAGTGGATCATTTCCCATGTATAGGTGGTCACAATGATGTTGAAAACCTCTTCTAGTATGAATCAAGAGGTTGGGCATCAAACTGACGATACCACAACCCTACTGAAACAACACGCTATGTATGGGATCATATAACCTATGATACTACAACCCAACTATCATCATCCACTATATAAAATATCTTATTCCAAAAGATTCAATAAAACCCTACAGAGCTATCCTGCTAGATAGGGGATCACCTCCAATGTATAGTTCGTAAAAATGAAAAAAGAAACAGATATGGGGAAATGATGAGCTTGAAGATCCCGCCCTAGCATCACTAGAGGGATGATATAATTAAATTTGAGCTCATCCTATTGTGGGGATATCAATAATGTACTGAGGATGTAATACTAAAACCCATCAGAGGTTAAGGGCTAGTTGGACTCACAAAACCCTAGCAGTCAAGGAAACACTAACTAAAGAGACCCACACAACATCATCTACACACCACGGCTACTAGGCCCAAATCTTGGTCACCACCTTATTCTACATGAAAAGACACAAAGGATAATCTATTTAATTTTAATAATTTGGAAACAGATTATTTTATACTACGTTCTCAACACCACTGATGGCACAATAATCGAACATATGATATAAGAGATAGGTCGATACAAGAATCATAAAAGTAATAATATTTATATTATTATTATTTTAATAGGACGTTTTCTGCCACCAAGCCTCAAGCCTTAATCATAAAGTTCTCAAATTGACCTCAATAGTTATTCCTTGATGTAAAGGTCATGTTGTTGTAGGAGACATGTAAATTAGATGTCCATCTTGGAAGTTACGAGGATTCATGCTGTCCTGGCCCATTTTGGTCGGTCCGGCCCACTCTAGGTAGCCCAAACTCGCCATCCCTTGGCCCAATATCCTATGCCCTTTCCCATCCCACTAATCCTGTTGACCAAAATCCTCAGTCCACCACTCTGTGGACCGTGTACCGAGTGTCCCCACCGGCTCTACCCTTCAACGCTTTGGACCACTTCCACATTCCGCGGACCACTCTGGTGGTCGAAAAAATATTCTTATACATGATTTGGGATCCCTGGGACCCAATCTACACTGACATGGTGTCTCCTAGATGATCCATTAATGATTCCAATAGAATGATTCATAAACAAGGGTGAGGGATTTAAAAACAAAATTATGTACCTCAGGGAGAAACAAAAAATATTGAAGGTCAGATCAATACTCTAAAGCTACAATTACACAATCCATGAGTGATCATTGTAAAGATTTGAGATCAGTGGTCATTCTATTCATTGATCCAACCATTTTCTTCTTGGACACAGGGGGAATGGGAGAGGAAGATACCATGAACACATAAGTGGAATGTGGATGATTTAATTTTTAATTAAATCCTCTCTAATTAACAGTTCAACTCTAGACATGCTTCGACCCAACACCCAACACTGACAATATTTATGTCATCCCTAAAGTAAAAAAACAACATTCTAAACACAATCGTGGTCCCAGAAGTATGATTCAGGACACCATTCACGGGTTATTTGATTAGATGTCTCAAATAATATAATTTTATTTACGGTTACATCCTCGATATTTTATTCCATATAATTCTCATACCAACAAAAATTATACCCCGCATATGGTAAATGGAATGCTCCGTACTGAAATGAGGATGCTGTATTCTGTTCTATGTCCTATTTAAGAGTTAAATCACTTCCTCTATGTTTTTAGTATAAAAATGATTAATATTTTTATGAATTTTATTCTGCAAATATTAGTACAAGGAATTACATGACATCTCATCATCTAGCTCTGGAAATATGGGGGGAAATATTCCAAAGTATTACAAGTAAAATCTTGAGTCGTTACAAATGTACATTCTAATACATTATATCATGTGATATACACATTTAACATATTCTTTGATGGGAATTATATGACACCACTAACCATTTTTCAATACATACATGTTAAAAAATAAATAAATAAATCATCATATCAAAAGGATGAAATGCAATGAAATTCATTTCACTGATCATGTTATGATGAATATATGAAATGAAATTTGAAATCATTTAATTTTAAAATGGATTCTAATTTTCAAATTTCTAAAAATTCTATCAATAATAAAATAATTAAAAACCATGGAAAATAATTTTTATACAATGTTATTCACTAGAATTCAATGAATATATTCTTTAATAAAGGAAATAATATTTAAAACATAGAGATAAAGGGTATAAAATTAAGTAAATAATTTTCCCAAATCGATGGATACATGTAATCTTGGTGAACAATCATCAAGAAAAGAAATAAATATATGGTATTTACTTAAGAATTTATTCATAAAATATATTCCTAAATATAATAGATAGTGTGGAAAAAAACTCTAATGATGAATCATTTAATTAATTTAAATGAACATAATATTTATAATCCATAGATAGAAGATGAATGTTAAAATTTCAAGGCTGACCTTGATCAAGAAAAGTATTTATCAATAAAGTAATTAGATGATAAATACTTTTTACTATTTTAGAAATGTACAATAGAAAATTAGAAATTTTCAAGATCGTTTGAAATCATTTTAATGATATAATTTATTAAATTATGAGAAAAGTAATTTCTTTTATATCTAGAAAAATTTATAGATAAATAATCATGTAATTCAAGAAAAAGTGGTGGGAATATATTTTTGTAGTGATGATGTTAATAATAGATTCAATTGAAATAAAAAAATTACTTATTCTATTTAATCAATTTAAAATTGTTGAAATTTATCGTTAAGAAATTATTTTATAATATATTATTATATTCATAAGATCAGCCAATTAATGTGGACATTGAAAAAGAGATGGACCCTATTGAAAAGAAAAGGATGGTCCAATTTCATTAAATTGGGTGAATAATTAATCAATGTGGAAATAAAATATTGAAAAGCATAGTAAAAGCATAAAAAAAGAAATAGTATAATAATAAGATAGGGGTTCTAGAGATAAATGTATACATGTTCTCTAAAGGAATTATTTTTTTAATGAAATCTCTATTTAAAAATGAGATTTTAAATGAAACCACTATAGTGTAGGTAATGTAGGGACTAGAGGATATTGAGTTGATGAGTATAGCATAGACAATAAAATATTAGTAAATAGAATATATTTTATAATTAGAATCAATACGGTGGTGAGTAGACCATATAAAAGAAATACTATATTTCAATATCAATCATGTATCATGAAATTAAATTAGAGACAAAGAATAGCTAACCATAATTAACAAGTTGCACTAAATCACACGAATCTACCATATAAAATAATTATTATCTTAGTCATATTTATCAAAACTATATTTATATCCACAAATTTTAAAAATCTCACATATATATATCTATATATATATTCTATCCATGTATATATATTAGTTATTAATAACATCCAATATATGTTTTAAACTGATCATTATAGTTTTGAACTATTTTCCTAGGATCAGTGTTATTATCCTTTCAATACGAAGAGTTCATTAGTCTAATATCATAAAAGATACTATAAAACATCCATGAAAATTTTTTATAATTATTTAATCGCATTATTCATATATTTAGGTTTCTATAGTAAAATATGAAATTAACAATGGGATTTTTATTTTATTTTTTTTAAAATGAATGTTGGTATCATCATTAATGATTTTAATTATAAATTCCCCACTAAAAAATTATTTCTCTCTTATTTATATAATATTTTATCTATATTTATGTGCTCATAGTCATCAATGATAATATTTTATAACATTTTCAATTTGGGGGGTTAAAATGACCCATACATGAGTATACCATAATTAATGGATGATTATTATTTTGAATGTGGATTATTTTAGAATAATAACAATATTATAATATAGTAATCATATAATATGTATTATTTTAAGATAATGAATCATATTTTGGGATATTATAATTATAAAGGAAATAGCATGATGAAAAACTAGATATCTTATTTCATGGAGGTAGTATTCTTTATAACAAAGTGGTAATATTTTTCACTTCATAATGAATTGGAGGGAAATAAAGTGGATGATATGACATTTCTTAATAATCATAGTTGTAATTTATAATTAAAATTTATTTTTCAATTTCACTATTATAAAGAGTAAATGATCCTTGTGGGGTCAAAATAAATGCAATCACTTCATGGATGTGGATGTCCACCCAACACATGAATAATAGTTTCATTTATCTATAATAAATATGGGAACATTTATTGGTAGATAGTAAAATAAAATTACAAAACTCATTATACACAGAATAATGATATAATTATATAGGATTTATAAATTTAGAATAGGAAAAATAACTTAAAAAGGAAATTGTGTTATGAAAATGAGTTCCCATGTTCAAATTTTTGGATTTTTTATAAAGTATTCCTAAACAATGATGGTTTTAGGAAAATCTTTGGTGATGAGAGGCTCCTGGAAATAAAACTGTATTGAAAATAAATTTAATGGGATGAAATTTATGTGAAACAATATTTCTTAGTGATAATGATTGTGTTTTGAAAGTTCCCTTTTATAAGAGTTGAGAATGAAATATTTTAAAACATTTCATCATAAAATAAAGTGAGAACATGTTTCAAATTTAAAAATAACTCAAAAATGAAAAAACTAATTACTTTTTTTAAAACATTTCTCTACAATACCATTTAAATTCATCTACACACATGATCAAAACATATTCATAAGTCCTTTCAATATAGTGATTTCAATTTTTCCATTTCTTGTTTTATTGTGCTATCAACGTTTTACAGAATTGATTTTATCTTAATGATTAAAAATTAAAATGGTCTTTATTAAATAATTTTTAAATTAACATTTGTGATTGGAAATCAATTTCATCAAAAAATATCAATTTTTTTTTGAAAATTACATTTTATCAATAGATAAAGTTATTTATAAAACCCTTTTATAGAGAATTGTATTTTTTTTGATTCAAATTTATTTTTAGCGTAAAATTTTGATTGTATTTCAGTTTAATATTATAAAATTTTTCATCATATTAAGAAATTTTTTTATATATCAATGAATTCCAAAACAAATATTAGTACAAAATAATATTGTACTAAAAAATAAAATAAACACCCATTATTATTTTAACACATTTTTTAACTCTATAATATATTAAATATAGTTTTCCTAAATTTTATAATTTTTTTAAAAATGTACATATTAAAATTTTGAATAACGCTTCAAATTTTTATATGTTTTTATAAAAATATATTTCTTTCTTATTAAATGAAGAAATTTACTGTTTTCGAAATATATATATATATATATATACTATTAAAATAAAAATAAATAAATCAAATATACACACCAAAGATAATTTTAAATGATGAATTCATTAATTATGTTCTTTTTACACAATTGAAATTCTAAAATGTATAAACTACTCATTTAAATATGAAATATATATAAATAAAAAATATATTTTTTAAAATTTACAATTTAATATATTATGTTTTATAAATTCTATTTTTATACATTTATAATAGCCTTCAATATTTTTATGTAATATTAGATTAATTCTAAACTATAATTTTCAAAACTAATATTTCATGAATTATATTAGTTTTGTATTACGTATGGAAATATATATCAATAATATTTTTATTTATAAGGAAAAATTATATTGTAAAATATTTTTCTGTTACATCTTACCCCTCAAAATTTAAACATATCCTCAAAATTTTTATTATTAAATAATGATGAAATTTTTTGATGGTATTATTAATATTTTCATCTGGAAGGAAATAAATTCTATTTTGAATGAAATCGTCCTATCTTAGGATATATAAAGGATCATAAATTTCATTAAACATTATTTAATTTTAATTTTCTTATATATTGACGAATTTTTATACCTTATTCATTCAATCCGAAATATATTCTATTTTTAAAAAAAATTAATATATATAGACTAAAATAACTATATAATCATATATTAATTTAAAAATGTACAATCTCTATGACCCTTAAATATATAACAACTAATTTATAAAGTAAAACACTAGTAAATACATATAAGAATACCAAATTTTATATAAACATAAAAACAATTATGCACAAACTTTTTCATTAAATAAAAAATCAATTTCAACTCCATCAATTTAATCTAACTTTTAGTTTTGTAATTTAAACAACCCATTAATAAATCAACATAAATATTATATTAATGATAAGATTTATCTATCCCTTAATAATGTGAATTTTCAATGGTTCTTCGCAATATATAACCCTCTAATAAAATCAATTTTAAATGTTATATATGAAATTACATATGTACTTTCAGAAACCATTAATATAATATAACTGAATAATAATACTTTTTCACATAATCCCAACTTTTTCAAATATATAAAAAAATCAACATTTACTATTTGCAAATAATTATGATCTCTAAAAAAATCAAAATTTCATTTCAATTAAGATAACAACCACAAAACCTTTGGTGTTACTATGAAACTCATATTTTACATCATAACAAGAATTTAATAGTGTTTTATACCATTTTATTATGATACCTTATTCATTTTTATGAAATAATGGTTTCATGATACAAACCTTTATCGCCATCTTTTTTATGATTTGGATTCAACCAACTACAAATATAAAAATTGTAATGATGATATAAAAAATATTAATATTAAATAATTAGTCAAAAGATTTAATCCAATAGGAAAAAATAATTTCTGACTTATGTTACATTCAATTAAACCTATAACACTTTTTTCCAATCCTTATTTATCTATTATTATTTTAAAAATATTTTTTCTAACCTAATTAGTAATTATTTTACCAAAAACAAATTTAATTGCCAATTATAAGGAATGTGAAATAACAATAGCGTATCTCCCTTTAGTGATACACCGGGTGTGTAGTTAAGCATCTTTTTCTTGCACAATGTGATGATATTGTTAAATCTTATTCTATGATTTTCGATTTTATTTCCCATTGGAAAATATTATTTAGAAACCACATCAATACATTCTATCTCAATAGGGATGTAATTTGTAGGAGATCCATAAAATCTATAAATTACAAAAACATCATGATTGTATCATATAAATATACTTATCCCTTAGTAATATTATAGGGGTTTCACTAATGGTTTCACTTATTAATCCCTAAAAATATAATATATTCAATATAAACATCCTAATGTATTATATATCCCTTTGAAAATATAATCAACATTAACCTCTCAATATGTAGTGACATTTATAACTATTAATTAATCTTTATTAGATAGAATCATTCTCGCCAATTTTATCTAAACCATTCCCTTTTAGATAGTATAGAGAATCAGACATACTATACATTATTCTATGCTGAAAGCACATATGTTATAGACAATATTTGTGATAAAAATCCAGAATTGAAAGTTCATTCACTCATAATGAAAATTTTACATTCTAAGGAGCATGTATTAGTTTTGAGGTGAATAGAAATATAAAAACAATTAACTTGTAGAATCCATGTTCCATGAATATATTATAAATATCATCACATCATAATAGAAATACATAATCAATTACTAGTCTGGAAAATATCATAGAAATCCTCCACACCATATAGTATTCTTGAAAAATAATGCATATTAATTTTCATCATATCTTGGGAAGGATAAAGTATAATAAATAATTATATCAATCATATAGAAATAATAAACATAAGTGAAAATAATAAATGGTCATAAGTGATGAAAATATGACAATATGAGTAAAATATATTCTAAAATAATTCCAAACAAAACAAATATCATAAAACATGATGTAAGGCAAGAGAGAATAGAAAAATTATTTAAAAAAGTGTAGAAATATGAGCTAACAATCATTATCACAAATAGAATACCCAAAAATAATTTTCATAAAACATTGGAATAAATATTTTTAGATATAACATTTCAATAATATCCCATGACATGTGGTTATATGACTACAATGAAAACCCTAATTTTAAAGCAGAACATACATTAGTATAGAAAAATTACATTCATGATACATAACACAATTCATCATGTATAACAATAAATATAACGTACCCACAAATACTTCAACACATGAGATATAAAATTATATACTATTAATAGAGGGTGTTATAAAACCCTGAATGTCATTCATCCATTCATAGATGTTATATTAGAAATAAATAATTCATTATATCATTTAATACCAATTGAATGGAAATATTTTTACTTCAACACATCATCATGATCCCATAGAATAGAATTGGGTTTTTACTGACCCTAACACAATTAACCCATATCCATTTTTTTAATTTTTTACATTGGAATAATATTTACGGAATTTCATCCCGATGGGCCGAATAGTTTAGTAGTCTTGTAAAATTAGATACATGCGTGATTACCATATTAAATTTGTAAATAAAATTTATAAAATTATTTTTTATACAATATCAATATCACATTTACAAGGTCAAAGAATCTCACTCGTAGTACACATCCTAGATTCATAGGAAAGAAAAAATAATAATAATGAGACCATATGTATTGTAATGATTAATTACATAAGAAGATATAATGAATCCAAAAGCATAATGATTTTAATTTAAATAAATAAACACAAAACAAATTTTCATAATTTTACATGAATAATCAATATTTCAATTTCAATACCAGAAGAAAAATTCTATTTAATTAATAACATTAATATCATAACTAGATATCACATAATTATATTTGAAGGGTGATTAATTGAAAAAAAAAGGCATTTAATCAAACAACTGAAAATGAAATTCATCTAGAGATAATATCATCCTAAAATCTCATACATAATAATAAGTAACTTCTTAATGAAGTAAATTATTAATTAATGAAATTTATTATCTCATGAATCATGATACCTCTACTATCAAGACCTTTCTCATGACAGTTTATATTGATGGGTAGTTATACACTAGAAATCCATCTTATTATGTATAACCAACTAATTGGTCTCATGGGAATATAGATTCATATATAGTCTATCTATAAAAATACACCGTCAGTATTTTCATTTCAAATAATTCATCATATATCAAATAATATATTTAATTCATGAATAATATGACTTATCACAAAAATATTTGTATTGAGTATTGAATACATAATTATGAATATTTCTCACTAATTAAAAAACAATTAATGTAAAATCATATATGGTTTATGAAATAAGTATATACATGACAAATAATACGGATATTCAAAGTAAATTAAATGTCCAATGATCACAGTAAAGTGGATATTTTAATAAAATAATTATAACTACAATAATGAATCCTTAAAGATAATTTCTACAATATCCTTAGTCAAAATAGTCATAATCCATCAATATAACGAATAAAGATGGTATCGATAATATTTATAACTATTTATTTCATGGAAAATAAATGGAAATTATCATTTGTGAATGAAAATACCCTAAATAGATCATTAAAATTATTATTGAGGTATATAAAGTTATAACATTGGAAATCAATTTTTTTTAAATCCAAATTTTTAAAAAAACATTTACATTTAAATCTAATCATTTAAAAATATAAAGGATGAAAATAATAAATGAGAGGTTGTGAAGAAAAGAAATTTCATACATTCTCTATACGATAAAAAATATTTCATTCACACTGTTGTTAAAATGTTTAAAATATCCACATTTGAAAAGGGTTAAGATGATTAAACTATTAAAATTTTTCATAAAATTACAAAAAATTTGAAAAATTAAAACGTCTAAAAAAATTTAAATAATAAATAATTTTTTGAATGTTATAACATTTGGAAAATTATTTCCTATATTTATATATCTAGAAGAAAAATTATAATCAGACAATGATTGAAATGAAGTCAAATAATCTTTTAAAAATTTATCCATCATTTTAAGAAAAAATAGTGGATAAAATGCAACTAATACTTGAAATAATCATAAATAAATAGATGAGATGAAAATTAAAGGGTTTTTTATCCAACTATAAAATAATTTCCTTCAATGGAAATTAGGGTATAATAAATCCTGACAAAAATGATATTGTGAAATAAAACCTTACAAAGATCATAACATTGAAGCGAGAATTAACCAATTAATCAATTATGGGTAAAAATATAAATAAAAATAAAATATGTGGATATATCAAAATTGAGAGCAAAAATACCATACAAAAATATTCCAAAAATATTAATGACAATGATGAGGTAATATAACCCAATCCAAATAATTTGATTTAGGAAATTCCTTAACACATGGTATATATTATTTCAAAATTGACAAGGATGAATAATTATTATTCACACATAAATTACAATTAATATTAAATTAATAATTATATTACATGAAAAAGTTACAGAATATACCCCATATGAAAGAAATCATGAGCATGAAATTTAAGCATGGCTCAACGAAATGAAATATAGGAAAAATACATTTTCTCAAACATACTTTGGGTTAATTGTTCTTTAAGATAATATATAATGGTTTCATAAATTTTATTAATTTAGTTCATAACCATATTAATATTTATAATATCAATCATGATCCTCTTATAACATTTTACTACCTATTTGAAAAGAATATTTCATTATTTCGATTGTTTTAAGTTTTGATATCATATACAGAAATATATTAATTTTATAAATATGATATTTAGGAATTATATACATATTTCTAAGTCATTAATTATCATTTGACATGGAAACGAAATCGCTTCACTTAATGTATACAGTTGGTTGTACATATGCACAAACCACAGTACAATTCCTTTAAAAAGTGAATGGTTAAGGAAGTGGGTGATAGGTTAATATTTTATAATAAATATAATCTAATATATATCACATATATTTATTAAATTTTTCATAATTAAATTCAATGTAAAGTGTAATTATGGAATGAATCACATCACCTCACGAAGTGGTATTCTTCCATACACATGGGTGACATTATTATATATTTAATGGAATATAATTTCAAAAAGTACATGTGATATTAAAACTCAATAATTATAATGATATCCTAAATAAAATATAAATATTTTAAATCCAACAATATATCCATCCTTGAAATTAAGTGATGTTTCATGAATTATATCGATTTGTGAGGCGGTAGTATACCATACACAAGATAGAATGTTTCACATATAATTTGATAGAAGATACAATTAATTTAGGACATATCAATATAATAATAAAATATAATTATATTTAATATTATGTTGATATTATATAAAATCATTTTAATTATCTTTATAATATGTGGTAATAGAATCAAAATAAAAACACTTGTAAAATAACATTACCTCTTCTTTATATGACCATTTTAGGTTTTCACCAAAAGACTTGCGTGGTTAGATTTATGATAAAAAAAATTGAAATTGAATATATTTAGGGGATTAATGAATTTATTTTTAGGGATTTTTTAATCTATAATGATTTTTAAGTGTAAATTGGGGAGGTGAGTGGGTTGGAATTTATAATTGGGGGAGAGGACAAACATATAATTTTTCAAATGAATCAGTTCAAACCATAATTTGGTCTAATAAAAATATTAAAAAATCTTTCATGATAAATCTTTATAGTGATTAATTTCTTAATATGGACATAAAATGGACGCTTGACAACATGGAAGGTCATTTTTAACGCTTAATTTCTTTATTAAACCCTTGGTAAATTATTATTTCCCTTAACCGCAATAATTAATTTTTACTACCATTTATATTTATAATTGTTGAACAATATTTAGAAGTAAATTTATTTTTTCAATTTGAGTTATTACCAATATGAAATACATTTTTTAGTGTCCAATTGTCATATGTTGTAGAATAAAATGTTAAATTATACCCACAGACGTTGTGAACATGTGGGTTAACAATGAGACAACTCTATTAAGTATTAATGTTTTTAATATATAAATTCAACATGAAATTGATGAAAATTATTAAAAATAGTAATATTGTAATATAATTAATGAAATTTTAAATAAAAAAAAATTAGATTCAATTTTACCTTCTGAATTATTTGAAGGAATATAATGTTTTAAATAAAACTCAATATATTTATCTATTCATATATAATATGATCTTATTTGTGTCGAGCGGACAGGATAATAAAAATTAAAAGGATTAATGTTTTTGTTTTTAGAACTCATCATCATTCAAGATGGTTCATAGAATATGGTGAAATTCACTACTGTAATCATAATTGCGTGGGTTTTGCATTGGTCACTCAAGTTTTCAATACAAAAAATAATTATTTATCCCAGGCTAAAATAAACCTGATGTATATAGAATATATAATGATTCAACAATAGAGAAAACAATTTGTGAATATAATTATGAAAAATGGTAAGGAGAAACTAGTTTTCATGACCTCCTCATTAGGACTATTTTCATTCATTGTGGATCGATCTAAGATGTATGAGTCCTCTGTCTGGGATGAGTGGTGTGTATCAATTTGTATAATGAGATCCTTGTAAAATTATGTTCCATGGTATATCAAATTAGGACTCATAGAAATAACATATATAAAGATTCTAATTTTAAAGGGATGTCCCTATCCTAAAAATATTTTTGATTCAAGGACCCCAAAGAAGAAATTCCTTGTCACTAACTCTTCCAACGTGAGTGGGTGACAGATTTTTTGATGAGTCTTGGATTTTTTTGGGGGTTGAAAACATGAATAGAACTATCAAATACTTTATTTGTATCTGTTTTCATGGATATGGGAAGGTAAAATTGGAAATTAAATCAAGGGTGGTCCTTCTGGAGGCAGGCTATTGTATTATTTATAGTAATAAGAATAAGGCTCATCTAAAGGGAACACTTAGTTTTCATATGTCATTATAGAAATATATGGGATGGTGGTGTTTGAAATTGTCTCATAGTAATGCTAAAGGATAGTTTTCCTTCACAACGGATAAATTTTCCAAGGAGAATATACCTTCCCATAGTTTAGAGTTCTAATATGAAAGGAATATGGGTTAAATGGACTCCTTTTAGTAATGTAATGAAAGCTAAAATCGATGAATCTTTCACGAATGGGCCCATCTAGGGATGTTGTGTATTACATTACACAATTTTTTGATTTTCCATATATTTCACTCATAATTATTGTCATGGTAACTTTCTACAAGAAATATCCAATTCACTTCACAATGGTATTCATCTCTACCGTGAAAGGGACATGTTCCTAGAGGCGGATAAAACATATTATTTTACCATTAATGACTATATTCAATACCATGTATGTATCCTATGGATAATCTTCTACCACATATAGAGATTTAAATTTATTATAATTTAATATGTAGAGGTACTTCATAGTTAGTATGAAGGTAATAAGGTTGGGGATTTTCTTTCTTTAGGGGGTCCTCATGATGGTCATTTCCTTAATTTCATTAGCTTGGGATATTTTTTCCTAGAGTGTGTGGTCATTATTAGGTTTTATTCTATGTTGTTTCATTATTCTCATCACCCTTATGTTTTCTGGAATTTTATTTCCTATTATCCCTTAAAATTTACCTATTATTTACGAATTAAAAATTAATCTTTCACGAGTCACGAAAAAAGGAAAAATTTCTGAAAAATACTAAAAAATGACACTTTTCTATTTTTTATATAGATTTCAATAAAATATTTTATTTTATAAAATATTTATTCTAAATATTGAAAAAATATAAATTCTGTTCAGAAAGTTCAACTAAAACATTTTTAGATAACATATAGTTTTTCGAAGAAAAAAATCATTTGCTTTTAAATAATTATTTTATTATTGATAATATATAAATAACCATAATTTTTCATAATTTATTTAGTATTATTATAACTCAACTATTAAGCTAATAATTTATTATAATATACTATATTATGTTTCACTTAGAGGTGGGTCTATGTTTTCGACATTCTCTTGACGATATTAAATGTAAAGAAATATATTTAATGGGTTGTCTGAGCTCCATGTTGCATGTCAGAAACACTATCCAATGTAATGTTCCTCTTTTAGAAGTTTTATATAGATCATTATACCTACCCTAAATAAATCGATTCCTTAGAATTTTATAATGCACCAAGAAATCAATGGATTGATATTTGAAAACTCATTTTTGGGATACCTGCATCATAATAAGGGTTAATAAGTCATTCTCATAGTAAGAGGGACAATGATGTTCAATTGTCATATAGAATAACATATAGATAAGTTTATATTTTAGATATAATTGGTTGCATGTAAAGATGAATAAATGGAATAGAGGCATAAATAATGTTATATAATTATATAGGTCACTGATATCAAGTATTTTAATGATTATTGTATGCTCAAGGACTTCAAAACCCTGAACATGTGATGAATTAAAACACCATTTGATTCATCATATATGAATTTAATAAGATATTAATCCTTTTCAAGAAACATTTTCTATTTTTTATGAGTTCATTTACTATTATATTATTTATAGAAATATAATTACATGATATGGCTATATTTCACGAGTATAATATCATCCTTCATTTTGGCTGCATTCAGTTAAATATTCCTCATTAACTCCAATAAATTAGAATCAAAAAATGATTTGTTATGCCTGATGCACTAAAACTCACATTTAATCGATCATGAGATCTATAAATTTATGAAACATCCTTTTATATATCTCAAACTGTTTTCTAAAAAATGTATGGTTTGATGAATTTACCCCATATAATACATTAAATTGTAAAAATCAATAGTAACACACCTGGTTCACCATTAATATTTATTCATAAAATCATTTAACTAAAAACTATGAAATATTAACTCCATAATTAAATTTTTTATTTGTATGTTTCGAACAATTATAATCCATTAGTTCTGGATTTATGATTCGAAAACTTACCAAATGTGATGGGTCATGATCTGACATGCAAGTTTTCTTATTTCTATAACTATATTAATAAAATTCAAATGACTATTCTATACATTAATGATCGATAGTTAAATTAAAATCAATGATACGTTAAACTTTAAATTTTTACAATATGTTTATAGTAAATACCAAAAATAAATAACGGAAAATAATTCTTCCCATAATATTTTTTTAGTATATTAAACAAAATGGTTATACTAAAATAATATTTTTCCAAAAGTATCCTATGTCATGTAATATTCCCTTCATTACAACATATACATCATTTTTCCCTTTTTTTGAGGCACCTTACTAGTGTTGGGACCATGTTGGATAGAGAAGGATGTAAGAATTGTTTTCTCTTACAGAGTGTTGTCTTTTGTCGTCAAAGAAGACAAATAAATTCACCTTATAAATGACTTGAAAATTAGATGATGATTTACAGATATGTATTTCACCAATATCATAGGTTAAGAGAACTTGTAATTAAATCCTTATAAAGTAATGGTGGATAGAAATGATGATTCCAATTATATATAGTTTTGATTGAAAGGAATAATGATGATGGATGATAGGGAAGTTTCAGTACATCCCAATGAAAAATTGATGATGCTAAAGCTATTCGATCAAAGGATATATACCACTATAGTGGATTCCATGATGATATATTAATAATGGTTATCGAATGTAGTGAATATAGAAATGGAAAAGGAATATACACTCTAGAGGTGGCACAAAATAATGTTTTAAGTTGTCGTTGTTTTCCAGTGTTTTCCAAGTTTTAGGGTCTGAAAATAGAGAGATAATGAAATGCATTATTGGAAAAGGATATTGTGGAAAATATTTAATATGGATAGGTATTTTGTGCAAAATTTGAATTCCATAACCAAAATATAAATATCTGGAAAATTAGAGGCTTGCGTGAAATATTTTTCCTTCCACACAAGATTGAAGGAAGTATGGAATCTTACACACGAGGCATGATTCGAGGCCCAAACATCAAAAAATGTAAAATGCATAAAGTGTGAGAAAGATTAATTAAGTTCACGAAATATGAGGTTGGCATGAAAGATACATGTGTGCCCAATGTGACATCAAAAGGGGTTTTTCATGACACATCAGGATCTTGCATGACACATCAGGGTTTTTCCATGCAGGGGTCAAAGAGGTTTATAAATAAAAGGTAACACCCTCATATATTTTAATATCAACACTTTGTGAAATCCAGAGCTCTGAGGCATGAGAAAATATTAAGAAAATTAGATTTTACAAAATAATTATAGTAATGTGAAAGAAGGATAATTTGTTTGCAGGAAGAGAGTTGCATGTAAGATTGAGGTTCCACACAAGAGGTGTTTCACAAGAAATGAAAAATGTTATGTGTGTTGCAAAAAAGTTACGCAAAAGACACAAGCAAGGGTGAGGGGATGATTAGGGTTCTTCACACATATTGAATTGTTCGTAAGATAGTTCTTAATGGTATCTGGTTATTAATGTGAAGAAATATACATCAGAGAAAACACATGTTTAATTGTAAAGAAGTAATGGAATATTGTAATTCCCTATTTGTGCTAAGAGGGAGAACATGCACTAAAGGATTTTTTTCGAAGTTCTACATGAGTTTAAGGGAATTTCTTACTTATTGTATTCCACATCCAATTATTTTTTTCGAGTGGATTGTGTGGTTATGGATTATTTATGTACAATACCAAGGATGTAGATACTATTTTTGAGTAGTGAACTATGTTAATATTGTGTCCATGTGGTTGTCTATGTTCATTTTGGAAGAAAATAATTAATTGGAAGCGATGGTTGTTTCAAAAAGAAGGAAACATAAAAAGGAAAAGATATCACAGATTCACCCAGCCCCCTATATGTGATAAATAGATCTTAACAGGGAGCTTCATCAATGTTTCTATTTCCACACCTAATACATGAATGAAATATCACATTATTTCCTCCATGGTCTCCACCAATAGTGCTCTTAGAAAACTCCATACATTTCTTCCATAATGCATTTTCTAGTTTGTTAAGGTATAGGTAGTTAATTATATATATGGGTAACTAATTAAGAATAATAATGATATATTTCACTCCAGTCATCATCACATTTAATTTTCTTATAATCATCACATTTTCCGTCATATTCAACATCAACATGATTCTTTCTGGTCCTCTCTATTGAGTAAAACCAAAAAAAATTATGAAAGTAACAATATTTGTAGTCTAAATTACTAATAATAGAGAAGAATCATTTATTTTTATGTAAAATTAGGAAAATGTATTATTAATATATGAAACTAGATGATTAACCTCAGAGATGAATTTTCATCGCCTATTCAAATCGCAGATAATTGTTTGTAATGAAAATTTTAATTATCCTAAGAATATCCCCTAGGAGTGGATGAATCAGAGCAATGTAAGGCCTATTTTCATGCCCCAGGTGATGACCCAATCATGGAAATTCATAACTTTTTAGAGTTATTATCCCTAGATACATATTTTCATGAATCACATCCACATGTATTATCCAGATAAGGATTTATTTCTATTAAAACCATATAATATCTAGCTAAAATAATTTTTTTGTTCTTATAAAAATATCTACAACTTATTTCATTGGGTTATATTGTAAAATATATGTTTTCAAAAATATTATTCCTATAGTTTCTACAAAAAATCCTTCGATACCAACTTTAACAAACATTAATCTAATAACATATATTTGGTGTACAACATTGTTACAGTGGAATAAGATACAAGGACCAAATAATAAAATATCAAATAATTTATTATTATTTATATACTTGATACATTAATTATTCCCATAAAACATTTGAAAAAAAAAACAAAATTTCTTATGAATATAATTATTCCTCTAGGAATATCATTAAATATTATTCATTGTATACTTCTAGGATTCCTGGTAATATAAGATAAACAATGGGGAGGTCAAATGGTCAACAATGGTAATGTATAAGGGATGGTACAAGAATGAATATTTATATAATGCAATGTTAAATAACCAAAAACACATCAATAACATGACTATGATAACATGTTAAGGCGTAGTAAATATAAAAAGGTAAATTACTAAAATCGCATTTAATTGAAATAATAATCATTGAATTAAATGAATCACAATATAATAACATTGAACAAATAAAATGGAAAATGACAAATTAATTATCAACTAATGAAAACAAAAAATTTTGATCACCCTGATATCAAGAAACAAGGTACCTCTATTTTCAAGTCCTTTCCCTAGAGATTTTAAAAATTATATGTATATATACATCAGAAAAACATATAACTATGGTTTTCAAACTAATTCATCTTAGTAGACTGTTGATTTGCTGAGGGGATATCTATAATAGAGCCCCTCTAACATATTCATATCTAAATAATTCCTAATATATATAACATTTAATTTAATTCATTAAAAAATTTATTTAACAATAAATATCCATATTTACTAAAGAAGATGTATTTTTCAGTACATGCCCAATCAAAGAAAAAATATTCAATGTAAAATACTATATTTTGAACTTAAATATATTTTTTGACAAAATATTTCCCTTGATAAATAACTTGGATATTTAAGAGAAATTTATCTTCAAATGATTAGGGAACGTGGATATTTTATGGGAATGTAAATGACTACAAAAATAAATCATCAAAGTGAAGGTAAAAACATTACATATTCAAAATTATCACAAACCATTAATTTTACAAATAAATATGATACCAATAAAAAATATCTCATGTGGAGTATAATTAAAATAAATTATTTCTATCATTGAAAATGTAAAACACCATAAAAATTTATTTAAATATTCGTGAGGAAAATATAAATCTAATAATGAAAATAAAATTTTGAAACAAAAATATTTCATAATATTAAGAAAAAAAATTATAAAAAAATCTCTAAAATGTAAGATAATATTCATTGAAATTATAGGTCCTGACATTTGTAATTTTTGTAGAAGCTATAAATGTTTTAAAAAACATTCCATTATATTGGTGTAAATGGGTAACAAACAGCATTTTAGGAAAGAGGCAAGATTATTCCTTTCAAAAAAAATTTAAATGTCATCCATGGGTTATCATTTCATCAATAAATCATTAGGATATTATTAAAACATATTTTAAATAATTTTATAAAAAGTATTATTTTCATGAATAATGAGTATCGACCAAAGAGAGAAAAGACATAATATTTTATTAAAAATATTCTCTCATACATTTTAAATACAAATGAGTGGAAGGAATGGAACAATTACATTAATATATCATAAATAACTAGAGGGGAATAAAATCAAAGGGGTTTATTGTCCATTTATTATATAATGTCCTTCAATATAAAATCAACAATAAACAATCACGATTTTAATGTGATTGTGAAATAAACCCTTATAAGGATTACAATGTTGATTTGATATATAAGAAATGAGTCAATAATGCGTATCCAATGTAAGATGAAATTAATCAATTTAATGTAAAACAATTGAAATTATAAATTAATTAAACAAATAATCAAATAATATTAAATATAATGAAGATGTGATATGACCCATTGAAATTAAGTTCTATTATGAAATTGTATACAACATTTTAACATTTATGTTAAAATTATTTTTAAAATAAATAATAAAAATTATAATATAAAATAAAAGGAATTATTATGTATCCATCATATTTAATTTTTTAATGTATAGTATATACACCATAAATATAAAAGTAAGTGCATAACTGTATAATATGAATCAATAAAATGAAATTGAAATCAAATCACTTACAACAAACTTCTTTTCAGTTGAAAGTGATATAAAATCATGCATAGTGGTTTTTATCATTTTTTATATTAATAAATGAGCCATATTAATATTCATATTATTATATATGATCCTCTTATAAAAGTTTAGAGACCATTTGCTAATAATATTTCATTATTTTCAATATTTTGGGTTTTAATTCCCAGTTTTTATCATTCGTTCTTTGTCATAAATGTTTTGGTTCTTGGGTATATGATATGGAAATATCATATCAATAATTATATTAATTTTTAAATATAATATTGAATTATTATATAAATTTATATAATAATTCATCAATGTGGGACATGGATGATGAAACTCGTCGCTTTGTGGGGATGGTAGGTCGTACGTATACATGAGAAAAAAATAATTCATGTAATGAGTGAAAGGGTTAGGAAGTGGGTGATATATTAATATTCAAGAATTAATATCATCCCATATATTTCACATATAATCATGACATTTAACTGTATTACATTTCATGTAATGTGTATGTGAAAAATGAATCACATCACTCCGTGAGGTGGTATTCTACAATAAATAATAGTGAAATTATCATATTTTAAAAGGAATGGAATGTAACAATGAATATCTAAAATTATAATTACATAAATATAATGATATAATAAATATTATATACTGTTCTGAATCAACCATTATTACCAGCTTTGAATGGTGCTGATGATAAATGGTTTTTATCGTTTCGTGAGGCAGTATTCAGTCGTACTCACGATCTATATTTTCATTTCGTATTTGATGGAATAGGGGATGGATATAGTTACTAAAACAAAGTTAATTAAATATAAGAATATTTATGTTATTTATTTTTTTATATAATCCTATTTAAATTTGAATTTAATGTGTGGAAGAAGAAACCAAATTAAAATGAAAATGTAAGAATGTTTCCTTTTCATTGTATGGCATCTTTAGGATTTCACCAAACGAATTACATGGAAGTATTTACCATTATTGAATTGAATTTATATTGTTTTTATAAGATTTTTTATGTTATATATGTTTTTATTTTTAAATCTCAATGGATTTGGAAGTCTAAAGATGAGAGGGAAGGGGGGTCATATTATAAGTGGGGGAGATGAGAGACATGGAATTTTTGAATATAATCAATCACACCCACATTTTAATCTAGGTAAAAGCTTCCAAAATTAATTATTATCGAACCTTAGTGGTGATATGGATGAAATATGTCCATCCAATTTGTTTTTCAAAATGTTGTAAGTCATTTCCAACCTATATCTTCTTAGTTTAACCCTTGATAAATATATTTTTTTCCATATATTCTTTAATTGATCATTACTTATTTTATTATATATATGGGAAATAATAATTTGGACTTATTATAAAAAAAATTATTATTATTATTCCTAATATGGAATCCAATTTTTGAAATGAAATTCATTGACATTTAAGAATCTCACATCAAATAATACTTATAGACATGATGAAAAAGTGGGGTTTGAAAGGGTACAGTTTCCCATATATATATATATATATTATATATAATAAATATTAAATTGGCTCAAATGAACTAAAACATTTACATTTTAAAAAGTCTGGTCTCATTTTACGTTCAATAAATTTTTAAATCATATTTGTGCTTCTTAATTATTTATTCTTACATATTTTTTTAATGAATTTTTTTTAAATATTAATCGGAAAATGAAAAATTTCATAAAAATCCTAAAAATACAACATAAGATAATATTTTTTTATAATGATTGAAAAACTGAAGTTTGTTTTAAGAAATAAATATTTATAATGTTGTAAAAAATATATTTAATTTATGTATATAATGAGTGACTAAACTCTACTTTGGAAAAGTATAGTTTTTTTTTGAAAATAATACCTTTTATATTAAATTATTTTTATTTTCTTTATAATAATCGTATAAATATTAATTTCATAATTTATATATTACTTTTTAAACATACCAATTTAATGGATAAGTTATAATGGTTTTCTATATTATTGTTTATTTATACTCGGGGGTGTGTGTTTTATAAGCTATCAAAGAAATTTATTTTAATAAAATATATTCTCTAGGTTGTTTAAGATCAATGTTTCATGCCACATATGTAACACTTGATGATTTCATAGTATGTTATTTCTTCATAGTAATTCAATAACTTGCACTACATGCAACACCGAGTTCAAACGCACCACGCCTTACCAATCTAGCCGTTCAAAAGAGATTATGAATAGTATTAACAGAATTTTGAGTTTTATATACTCCATATAATTTTAGCATCCATATTATGTGTTTCTTAGATATAATATAAGAACAAAATAAATTTTTTAGATAAAGGAATTATTTTTCAGAAAATAAAAATTTACCGACTTTTGAGGGAGAACCCTTTATAAATACAATCTTTTACACTTTTATATATTTAATCTGATAAAATGAACATATTCTTTAGAATTGGGAGCTAAAAATTTAGTTTTGATAAATGTTTTGTTTTTTTCTGATAACATTCATATTTTGGTGAATTGTGAAAAGTACTAAATTTTAATTAAAAACAACATTGTTAATGGAAATAATTTATATTGTTAAATTATGATTTTTATTGGTTTTTAAGTATAATTATATTGTATTTTTATCATTTAATACCATTTTTTTCATTATAATTAATTTCACATTAATATTGGACATAAACAAGTGTCAATATTTTGATAGATATTGTTGCTTAAAAACACGCTATTTGTTTTGACAATGGGAATTAATTTTAAATTAATTAATGCAACTTATATGTTTTTAATATGTTAAAATATAAATCATTTTTGAATTTGGAATATCAAATATATCTTAGGCTAAATGTTTGTTATTTTTCTGAGAAACATCAATTTTTAATGAATAGTAAAAAAACACCAAGTTATTGGTTAAACCCAAATTTTTATTTAAATAATTATTTTTTTATTTAAATTTATTTTAGTTCAAAACAGATACATAATACCTTTATATTTTCAATATAATTAATTGGAGGAATTTTATAATATGATTATATATATATAAATTTTATTGAACTTTTTACCGCAGTTTATCCACCACCTAGAAGTATTTTCAAATTTGCATAAAACATAATTTTACTACTTCTGTAAGTTTAATTTTTAAAAAATTTAGAGACACGGTTAACCTTAATAAGTAAAATGTGGTTCAATATGATAAAATAATTTTTAGTGAATAGTGTATTTTGACTTTTATTTACCAAGGTTAATGTTAAATTGGGAAATTCAAGGTAAAAAGAATATTCTATTAATTAAACATTACCTTAACACATGTCTTAACCTTATGTGATGAGTATTGTCCGGCCATATTCATCCTTGGGTCGATTTTGGGACCTCAATGAAGCCAATTATGAATGATAATGACACTTTAGATTAATTAATTTATAGTAAAGCCAAAATTGGAACAAACAAAAATATTTTAGTAATTAATTTTTATATGTTGTTATATAAGTAATAATTTGCACTATAAATATTAATTGTAAATATAAAATTATTTCCAACATCATGGTATTTTATTATAATTTTTAAACATTAAATAAATTAAATTATTTATGACACAATCATGATGCAGTATTTATCAAATTAATAAATGATTTAAATAAATTAGATTCTAAATATTGAAATAATATCAAAAAAATGTCCAATTCAGATTGGAAGATTTTATTTCAACAGTGAGTCATCTTATCTTAGACCCTAATTATTTTTTAACATTTAGAAACTGAATATCATTATATAATAAAATATTATTTTCACACTTTCCTATAGAGCCCCTCCTCCCCGTTATAAAAAAAGACCACTTATATCCAATTCCACACACCTATCAAACCTTTTGGCTCATTAAAATACGGTCAAATTAATCTCCCTACATCCCACTCCTCTCTTAGAAGACTTACCTTTGGCAGAAGGCACTTCAAGAAATCCATTTGGTTCAAACCAAAGGATGTTACCCAAATTAAAGTTAACAGTTTCTCATAACATCATTTCTTTTATTTTACTTCTACAAACCCTAAACTCTTTTTATTACTTTATAACATCACCAGTATACTCAATAGACTAGGATTTAATATGAGAAGGATTAGAACTACAATTACACACACCTCCATTTAATGGGTGAAGAACATATTCTTTCTGTCGACGGAAAACTAATGCCTCACGAAACGATGATTGTTCAATTACCTCCAACTGCCTCTCATGGAGGCCATTATGATGGCACTATATTTTTAAATGATATATATGATATATATGATATCTATATCATAAATATTATTCTATATATATTAAACTTTTTACCATGTGAACAACATGTAACTATAAGGTGTTCATTTTTGACTCAAGTGGAAAATATCGACAAACCGAACATTATTAACTTAAATTATTAAATAATGTTTATAACATGGTAATAAGTGATATAAAAGGAAGAATAAACCTGAAAAAGGTTCTTAATCAAGTAGAAATTAACTTTAGTTTATTATTCCGTATATTAATGAACGAACATGTCAAGTCAGACATGAGGTAAGGTGTTTCTTATCTCACTTTTAATTTCGTGAGATTTCCATTGATAACCACTTCTTTATTAAATGTGGTGTATTTTTGTACTGCCATTTGATATATATTATCATGATTATATTTATATTCATGATATTCTGTGATTCATTTGGTGGTTACTAACTATTTTTCGTACGACTTGATTGATTACAATGAGGTAAGTGTTAATTTTACAATCTCTTTATTATCCATGCTTGTTTATGCATAATTATCTATTGGGACCTCTTTATCATCCACATACATGTTTCTAAAAAATTACTTTCAATACATTTTTATTATTTACTAGATAATGGGTTAAACTAATTTATACCCTTATTTGACCTTATATGTTCTGAATGGAATCTGTCTTTCATTTTCCAAATAAGGTACTTTATGACCTTTTCGAAAAAAATAAGGTAGGAATGTTTTTTAAACTTATATGAAGGGTGAATCTATTTTTAACCATTATAAAATCATCAAAGCTTCTATTACAGGCTTATAATAATATTTTCAAAATAAATGTTTTTTTATAATTATCAGACTATTAAATGATTTCAAAATAGAAAGAGATATTTCTCAAAAAAAAAGTTTTGATTTCATCTATGTCAACATCTTTTGATGGATTTTAATAATATGTGAATTTGATTTATTGTGATACAAAACTTCCATATTGTATTGAAGGTTTTGTTATATGTTTGACTATTGATGTGCTATTCATATTATAGTCATGGTTTATGGTTAAAGTATTGACATTTTGTACGCTAGTTTTAATATGAATGTTTATGTTATATTTCAACCTATTCTTAAGATAAATGTATTGGAATTTTATGTTAATGGTTAGGGATGGGAAAAATTTAGTCCTCCGGGTTGGGGTCTAGTTATAGTAGACCCTCCGAGATAGATTCCAGTTATAGTTTCTCTCTGGGTTGAAGTTCGGTTACAGAGGCTCTCAGGGATGGAGTCCGGTTAAATAGGCTCTTCGGGATGGAGTATGGCTACAGAGGATCTCTGGGTTGGGGTCCGGTTATATTTAGCCCCTAAGTCCTAGCACGAGGCCTTGAAATAGAAATTAGTGACTTGAAGTATACAATCCCTCATTATGAAAATAATATTGATTCTTTATGTGGTCATTCGACTAGTATAATACCCATTATTATGTTTTATTATGTCATTATTTACTCAGCTCATATTCCTGCCATAAAAGTATTCTTGTTTATTATTGGTAAAAGAATGTGGTTTCAATTATTCACCATGATTAAGATTTATGTTATCTTCTGCTTGTTTTCTTACCCTTACTGAGAATTTGAGCTCATCCATTTCTATGTTTTATTATTCCCATGATTCCAAGAAGTGTATTGTGATTGATATATAGGATTAAACTAAGGGAATAATGGTGTTCATAAAGAATTGTTCATTTTTTTTATGTTATAATGTGTAATGTAACATTAATGTATGTAATCTATTTTCCAATACTGCTAAATTGATCAGTCCTTCAATACTATATTCCATATAATCATGCCAATGTATTAAAATAATGCACCGACTTTGGGTAATTGTGGTCGGCGCGTTACAAAATATGTTATCAAATAAAATGTTCATATTTTATAGAATAATTGTGTAATTGGTTTTATATAATTCTCATATAGACTCATATAAGAAATTTATTCAATGTTCCTCAATAATAAAAATATTATTGCCTATGGAATGTAATTTTCTAACAAATGAGATTACGTTTCAATTAATTGAAATAACTTTCAATAAATCATATAGTATATAAAATGTAGGTATAAGGGGTATATATTAATATAGATAATTTAGTTATAAAATTTATTTAGTTAATCATAGTGAAAACCTTTCCATAAAAGGAATAACAAATAGCATATTCACAAAGGAAAGACATCATAATAAACAGACATATTCTTAGAGGATGGTATGTGAAGAGAAAGGTAGAGATGCATTATTTCATTGAAAGAATATAAATTTATAAAATTCATCTATATAATGTACATGTATTTTAATATTTTATCAATGTCCTCAATGAATAATACGATATCTGGAAAGATAAGAATGTAATAAAAGTTTTGTGGGGTTAATGAAAAATCACATTATAAAAAATATATATCATTGATCTTTTGAAGTATTTTTAATAGAAATATTTTATAAAACAAGGACAAAAATAACTTATTTTATAAACTATGTATATATATAGAGAATCATTTATATAAAATCAAACATTTACCATAAATATTCATTTACTAATAAAATTATAAAAAGATATTATTTTCCAACATTGATGGAAATGACCCATATTGAAAATATAGTAATGATATTTGAATGTTTTAAATAAGATGATGTTCTAAAAATTAAAATTATTCAATTATTACTATGTAAATAAGAACATTCAGAAAAAAAATCCCATCAATATAGATATTGAAATAGTTAGCTTCATAATAAGAACAAAAATATAGTGTCTATTTTTATATAGTGGCTAATTAATGAGTCAATGGAGAAGTAAAAAAAGATAAGACAATTTTACCCCCTATAATTTACTAAATAAAATAAAATTATATGGGTATTAAAGATAAAATTTAAAAAAAAATACTTTGAATTCTAAAATATCAAAATATTTTTGAACATGAAATTATGTCTCAGGGAAGAAACCATGGATATATGGGTAATGTATGAATATAATTTTTTGGAGAGAAAGATGTTGAAATTGAAATTAAAATCTCCTGTGATTTTATATATTTCATACAATAAAAAAATCCGGGGAACACAACCATTAAATAGAATAATGGTGTGCAATATAAAACATCTAGAATAAAATTAATTTTGAGAGAGAGAATCTCTTATCTCAATTACTAAACTCTAAAAAGTTATTTTTTTTAAAGATAAAAAATAACACTCCCAATATTCTATTTTATAAACATATTGATGTTAATAACCTTTTAAAAACATTAATTTTTTGTGTCATATATATGTATATTTGTTTATTATTAAATATTTTAAATATTTGGTTTACTTGAAGAAGATATTTTTAAACACATTTCATAATATCTATTTTTTCGACATTATTATCTTGATGTCTATTATTATATGATCGTCAAAATAAAATTGTTAATTTTTTTCCATTTTTTATAATGTTATAATTTATATGTATTGTAGTTTTAATTATAGTCATTTATAATGAAATTAACGATGTGTATATTTATATGATTTTTATAAAATTAATGTTGGTATTTTAATTATAGAGTATAATATTATATATACCAAAAAATAAAAAAATCAATATTTTCACATTTATAACTGATTATATACGGAATCACGAAATCATATTAATCCATTTCATTATTTTATATCATTGTTTAAGTATGTTTTTAGACCAACAAAAATATGAACATACCGTAATTATTGAATGATTATGGAAGAATAAAAAGTTTATTTGGGCATAATATTAGTATTAAAAAATAATAATGATAATTTTATTAATCATTTATTCTACTAAATAAAATTTTATTTCATTTTAATAAATTTTAATGACACTAAATAAAAAATGATATTGGTTACTCTCAGGAGGGTGTAGTCTACATAATGCACAATTAAAGAGTTTATATATCAAAAAAATTCAGGGAAAGAAGTTATATTATAATTTTACTGAGAATTATAATTATTATATTACATTATTATCATTTATTAGTAAATTTAAATTTTATAATCGCTGAATAGAGGTCGTAGTGAATAAATGAAATTGGTTTCATTATGGTAGTGGTTGTCCTATCATTGCATGAATAATGATATAATTTTTCTTAATAGAGAATGGAAGGAGTGGTTAGTTTTTATTCACCTATCACAATAAAAATAATATTCAATAACTAAAGATTTCATTTAATATGAATAATTATACTTGAATTCAAAGAGTATTATATAAAGGATTTATAAAAAAATGTGTGGTCACATTGAAATCATTGTGTTTTCCTTGGAAGATTCCTAGAAATTTGTGTTCTAAATCCAATGCCATATTAATGGTGGATTATAGAAAAGAAAAAGGATTCCAAATTATGGATAACTAGAATTTTTTTTGGGTCAAATTAATTGATCTATGCGGTCTTAAATTTTTTGTACTAAGTCCACTTTTATAAGAGGTGAGAAAGATGTAATTTAAAATATTTCAATTTATATACAGGGAGAACATGAATCTCATAGAGTGGTGAGGTGATAAGGTTTATAATCCCAGAACCATTATTTTGATTACATGTTTTAAATGTGTTTTTATGTATTTTCTAATAGAGTTTTAACTATTTTAATTTTTGATGTTACTGTTGTAACTAATTTTTACCCATGTAATTTAATTTAATATGTAAAATGATAATTATATTATTAAATAAAATGGAACAATGGATTCTTGATATGAAATAATATTTATCATAAAAAATTCCCATCTTATGAAAATTTATTTTAATCATTATTTCATGTCATGTGTACAACCTTGTTTTTAGAAATATGAATTTTTTGAGAATAAAATTTTGGTGTAGTGTAAATTTATCAATGTCATTGATTTTAATAATTTAATTTTTTTTATAATTTATCAATTATATGTTCCATTTATTTAAAATAAATCTAAAAAATGAAAACTATTAAATATTTAATCAATTTAAATGAAATATAGTTTATATTAGAAAGTATTACATAATTTAGAAAAAGGTAAAATAGGTTATAAAATAAAAATAAAAATTTAAAATTTACAGTTTTAAATAATAAGTTATATTTTTTCTAAAATAAAATTTTTATAATATTCCTAATCAATCTTATATAGCTGATAAAAGATACAATTCTGTAATGAAAAATATTTTCTAATATTCACAAAAAAATAAATTATTAAACAATTCACCTAAAGAAAAATAGAAAATATTCATATCAAAAATGAGATTCATTTTGAAAAATAATAATTAAAAAATTATATATTTAACTTTAAAAATAATATAAAACTTATAATAAAAATAAATATTATTGAATAACATCATTATAAAACATTAATCATTATTATTCTTATATTTTATGCATGTATAATTAACTATGATTCATTTATCTAGAGTAGTTATTACTATTTTTATAATTTTCATATCTAATATGTTGTGTATTGTATTTTATTAGTGGTGTATGTCGAGGAATCATTCAAAACATTTTTTATTTAATATGAGAAAAAATATATACTAAAATAATGATTCATTACATTATCCACTAATAGATATGATAAATTACAAAAGGGGTTTCCATTTTAATGGGATTATATTTACTAAAATTGACTTGTAAATTTGAATATAACATGATACTCATCTTCTAATATCATAAAATATTTCTAAATAAATATAAAATTAAATCATAAATGTTAATTTCATCTTTAGAAAGGAGAAAACTATTCTAAAAAACATTGATAACCTCTTACATAAAGACATTTATTAAAAAAATTTAATTTATGAGTTTATGAAAAACCATATTGAGTAACCACATATTTAATTTTTTCAAAAGATGTATGAAATTTCATATGATTTATAATATAAAACACAAAAGGATTAAAATGTATAAGTTAAAAAATATACTAATAAAATTAATTCTCAACTCATAAACATAATATGATTGTATTTTTTATGATTTGGAATGAAAAAGGGTTTCCTTAATGGAGAATTCAAAATATGTACTCATCAAATTAAATTTTATAGGATGTTTACAATAATATGAATAAATTCTTGAAAATTTATGTTGATATTATAACATATTTGGAAATAGATGAACAAAGAATACAATGTCTAGATTCAATTGATATATAGACAACACATGTGGAAATATGGTAAAACTAGAATAAAGAAAGTTATTCATATATTCCAATGATGTTTTCATTGAATTACCATGAATGGTAATTTAAACATAACGGAATAATTACGAATTATGGGTAATGATCCATATGTTTTAATTGTTCATGTTACCGAATGGGGTTTTTGAAATGCCATGGATTGTCCATTACAGGTGTAAGAGACATAAATGTTTATCACCTAGTTATAAATGGTATGTAATACAATTTATATTGTATACAGGGGTTGTAAATTTTTTAATGTTTAAAATCAACAAAACTATTGATTTCAACTGATGGTTCATGTTCAAATGATTATTCAATAGTTTCAACATCAAGGATTAAAAAATTGAAATCCTAGTCAGATTACAGAAAAGGACATATATCTTCATTTTTTTTATTATTCAAGAGATTAGTGATTTTTTAACAATGAGATATTATAAAAGATGATTTGATAACTTAAATACATATGGTATATGAATCAAGATATTATATATCTTATATTGAAAATATTATAAGGAAAAAAATTTAATCCTTAACAATGTGTTTAAATATGTTAGTGTAATAATATGTGGGAAGATTCCACCAAAACCAACAAATATAATAGTTTTACTAATTTTATTGATTCAAAAGGGAATTTTCCACAAACATAGAATAAAATATATGATATAGGTTGTTTAGTTTATTTTCTAATATTCATATTTAGATTAATAATTTTTATTACCATCTGAAGTGAAATTAATGAAATTTCTATGATATTTTAATTATAATATAATATTTAATATGATCTTGGTGTTCTGATTGAGGTTATGCAATTTCAATATTGAAAAAAAATATTATATATCCCTAATATTAATTTTATTACACTTAATATAATAAATAATATAGGGTATGGGATGGAAATAGAAGATTTAATGATATAATGTTAGTTATAGTGAAAAATGAATATCAATTTTTTAAAATCAGTTATTACAGTCAAAATAAGGAGTTAATTTCACTTTTTCATAAATAATATTAATATGTACTAGTACGACATTATGTAAAAATGTTTCATTATTAATTGATGAGTATATTGATTAGTAATGATCAACGAATGATTATATTAAACATATAAAAGAAACAATTAGTAAATATAAATTAAAATCATAAATATTTATTTTCTTCAGTGTATAAGTTTTAATATGTTCAAGTAGTTAATCCTTAGGATTATAGACCCTAAGTCCAGGAAATTTTCAAACCAGATTTCATTATATAAATTTCTCATAAAATAGTGCAATGGAATGGTTTTATCATGATGTGTCATTGTGATGTGTTAAAATAAATAAATATATATATGTAATAAGTTATAACAACCACATAATGTGTAGAAAATTAACTGATATGAAATTACATCATGTTTGATATAATAGATTGGTTCTAATGTATGGTTTTGATATATATTCTTATAATTTTGTAAGAATATAAAATATATCACATAAAATTCAATCTAAATATTATTATTCATTATCATTTATTGTATAAATTTATATATATAAATACATTTTGTAAAATTTTAGGAAATTTGATCTCTTAACGAGGGACTTTGTGGTATACCTAGACGATTTTGTATATGGTGTATTAAAAGTTATGAATAAATGTATTTATCAGTGTAATTATGATTCCAAAATGAGATAAAAAATATTATCATTATGTACGAATAGTCGTTTGGTGTCAGGGATGACCCACTATATATACATTGTGGTGTGTCATACAGAATCCATAATTTCTTAACTAAATATGTGGTGAATTTATTTTTTAACAGTCATGTTATCAGTTGGATCTCAACATAGATTGTATTTGTATTTCTATATGAAAAAATGGTATCTATGTTGATATACATTGGAGTGTGTAACAATATCACAATATCATATGAAGTGTGTTTATCTATTCATATGAGGTATATGTGATGTGCTCATCTATAAAGATAATAAAAAATTAGTGTATTAATCGATCATGAAATTTTAGTCTCAGTGAATTAAGAACATATAAGCTAGATTTATGGGATTTATATAACATTTACCATGCTCATACAATGTCTTGGATGAATTGATCAAATGAGAGGGCATTACAATATATGGTGGGAATGGTGGAAATTGCCATAGGGATGCATATGTAAGAAAATGATCATGAAATATCACTTTGTAATATTCATAACGTTAACTATTTTCTAGTGTAATCACATTTATATCGTTTATAAACTGGTAAATTTATATTATTTTTAAATTCTATAGAATCCCATGTGTTCATAGATTATATTTTACTGAATGAGGATTACATCTAACGTAGAAGGTATATCTTAAGGTGTTTTTCAATTAATATAAATGATTTTTGTTAGGTTATTTATAATGTGTTACATTATATGTGATATAATATATTGTTTTAAAAGGTATTCCAAAAGTGTGTTTAATATTTGGATATTTTTTCAACTAATTATTTTATATGATAAAATATATAGTGAAATTGAAAAATGTTTTTTGCCTTTATCACTATTGGGATATGAAATGTGATTTTCCTCATATCGATATATATAATATATATAAGGTACATAATATGATAAGATATATCTTTTAAAGTATTATGAAACATATTTATAAAAATGGTATTTTATACCTATATTACAATTATCATAATTTAGGATTATGAAAAAATTGTAAGGGATGAAAAAAGTTTCTATAAAACAAAAAATGGGAAATTTATATGTAAAAATAGGACATTTCTAAGGTACCACCACCTACAAAATTAAGGTAATTTTTCCATTAAGGGCTTCCATGATAAATTTATTAAGAGAATATTTAATACAATATAATATTATATTCAAGTTATTGATACCTTGAGACTAAATTTATATGAATATATCATGGGATTTCAAAAATTGTAATAAAAAAATAAATGCATTTCATTTAAGTGATAATACCATATATTAAATCTATTAAAGAACCATTACATCTAATATAATGAAATAGTGGAGTAATATTCATATATGTGATGCATAATCTAGATGATTATTTGAAACAGAAATTAGAAATCTTGAGTTAATGCTTGCATCATTGGGTAGTTTCTGAGGGCCCATATATGTACCCTGACTAGGAGATGGTGTAGAATGGGTTTTTCAATCGATATTTATCAGGACTTCATACTAACCAACATTCCCTATTCATTTCCTTGTATTTATAGTGGTTCTAGAAAAATGTGAGGATGAAAGATAAATCTTATATGGTGAGATATTATCCTCCACCCAAGGATACATAATGGAAAAAATATAACATATCGATTCCCATGTTGATCTTCAACAATCCATTTCATTGTATGAATATATTGTATTAGATAATGAATAAAGTGTATGTGGTTTTATAATGTTCTTCATTTATAGTTATTATATTTTTTTATTCAATACATTGTGTTCTATTGATTAGGATAGTAATAACCTTAATACTTTTATTAATTGTTAATATATCCCTAAGAATCCTAGAAAATATATATTAAAATTGTTTCTATATAACTTGTGCAATTTTTGGGCTAAAATAATGACACCATAATATGATCATAAAGGCAATGATCCATTAAATTATAAACACATGGTTGAAGGTTTTAACTAAAAAATGACATGAAACATTATTCTAACATTTAAATAGATGTAATGTAAAAAATCATACAATGAAATCCTATAAATATTTTAGGTAATCCTAAAATATAACAAAGTTATGAAATATTTGAATTATTCAATTAATGCCACATTCTTACCTACTAAGGCCCTCCTGGACTTCATTATGCTAATAAGGACACCCCAGTCCCAACTTCAATATGTTGTTGGTGGGTAACTTACACAATGTAGTTATATCAAACATATATGAGTCCTTAGACTAAAGAACATATATACACATAGAAATATCTATAATCCAATACAAAGAAAATATGTAAACAATAAACTCTATATATTAATTCATAACATTTAGTCCCACAATAAAATATAAACCAGAGAATGTAAATGAAAATAGACTAAATATAATCTTTCCAAAATATATAACATCCTAACTTTCTAAAAGGGGTTAGCTATAAAAATGAAACTGACAAACCCATAAATGGTATATCTCACACAACTATGCTCCACCTACTCATGGTCTTTCGAAGACCATGTCAAAAGTAATTTCATTAACATATTACATGACATGTACAACCAAGGACCATGGACTTGTGAAGGTAAACATACAAAATAGATCACTTTGAAATCACCAAACATAAATAATCAATGATGGATTAATCTATAAAACACAAAAATAATGTAAAATATACCTGATAATATAGATATAATAAATTGGTGACCCTAAGTCTCAATGCGAGTTATGTCACAATTCAAAATTGGTGATTCTTCATGATTCTCAATGACAACAGTAACCCATGAGAACCAACTCATCAGGTATTAAAAATGTCAATGGGACCGATCAAATAGGCTATACATATTTTGAAATTCTATATTGAAACAAAAACTGGGAAACATAAGAAATTCATACATAGTTAGGGGATAAACCCCAAGGATAATGGGGTTTTACCTTTCCTTATATGTAATAACTATACTATTAGGTGATCACACTTCTTTGGAATCTATGATGATATACCTAACCCAACCAAATGATGAATGGGGTTGGGGATCACACATTCAATCATATAGAGTGACACCTGAATGTATTACTAATTATCATTCATGTGGGATCTATTATACGATTCATTGGAAATGATTTTACATTATAGTGTCATAGATACAAAGGTGACATATCAACATGAAAATACATCACATCAAATAGATCAATGGTTCTAATATTCCGTAAGAGGTTAACACAATGTGTCAAATGGGTAGAGGAAGTGTATCACTATGCCTAGTACATCAAGTGTCCTTACATGTAAAAATTAATGTTATCATATATAAATTGGGTGGTTTTATTTTAAATTTGATGTGGAGGTTATGTTGTTACTCTTTCATGTTTCTTCTTTCCGTGCCTATGTATTTTCAAAATTGTATAAGTTGTTCCCCAACACCCACAAGGGTTTCCAGGTTACATAGTTTCTTCGGATTGTGAACCCTATTCACATAGGGCATTCTAGATAAGGATCACAAGGTGTGTTTGTCTCCAACTATGATTCTAGTATTTAACACTCCACATATATCCTAGCCACAACATAGAGGGATATAGACAATGCATGTTATTATGAAATACACGCTATGTATATCATATATTCATTGAATTTTTTTATTATTCATTCATATTAATCTATTAATTATTTTAAATAAATTATAATCCAATCACCTCCAATAATTCACATAGAAAGATTGAATAACATCTATGGTGGAGTGAAAGATATATTCTGACAATTCTTTACTAGAATAATGTTAGTCATTTCATTTAATCAATTTCTATAGACATGGTCCAGAAAACCAAAATCCTTAATCATTCATAAGATTTCCACAATAATTTATCATCCACCTTCACGACATCGTACATTATCACAAAATATTATCAATAATAAATAGAAACCATAATTGGTAGTTAAATATATTCGGATCCAGGAAATGGTCAAACCACATTTCAAACAATCATTGATGGTGAATGATTGTAGTCTATAAACGGAAATCCAAAAAATATAAATGTTATAAATTGATGTTTATCAGGCTATAAATGTTCCATAACATTGAGGGAAGATAATGGATCATTGGAATTTTGATATTAAAAAAAGATTAATAATTCATAGAATTGAAATTCAAACAAAACCTGGATAAAGATCAACGAAATATTTTCTAAATGAATTTATTTGGGTTTGTAAAAAAACAATATCAATGAATTAAACTACAACAAAATACCAACCATAAATATGATCATTATTTGATTATTATATTTATTCATGAGAGACTAATAATGAATTTATTATGGTTATCATCGCCTAGGTATATATTTCCTATCACACTATAAGTATCTCCTCATCGGCTTTCCTTTCCAATATCTATGGTTATGTGGATAACACTAATTAGTAAAATAAAATTATTAGAAATATACTTTTTTATTTATTAACCATTAAATAGTTCATAAATTAATTTATTTATTTTCAGTAATATTTTCTAGTTATTATACATTACCAAAATGTCCAATAAAAAAAGATTATGTATCATCTAGTGTAAAACCACCAATAAGGAATTAATGGGGGTATTAATATTCTCATCAAATAATCTCTCTGGGAGATATTACATTAATTCCATTAAATTTTAGGTACATTAAAATTTAGATTCACATATTATTAATATATAGAGATAGAGGCTCATTGGGGTTCCGAATTCGGTGTTGTCTCAATACCTTACTTAAAAAATATTATTTAAATATTCCAAAGTATTTAATAGAAAAACAGTGTAATTATAATTAATCATTAATAAAAAAATTATAATATAATATAAATTCATCATTGAATAGAATAATGTTATTTTCAAACACCAATAAATTGTTGCAAACCATACCTCTATGTAATGTATATTTTTATTACATGTCATATAATATTCAATTCAAAATGAAATTAATCAAATTCCACAAATGGAAAAATTACCTATACCAACTGTTAGTAACCATTCGTATAGGTCCCCAAACCATTGGTTTATCCTACACCAACGGTTTGGGAATCTGTTTGGTGATTTAGCATGGGGAAGGATCCATTCCAATGGTTTAGAGAAAACCATTGGGATAGGTCTTTCCCAACTTTTTGGGGAAACCATTGTGATAGGTATATATATGTATATGTTTGAGCAGATGTTCGAATCCCCAATATACATGTTATATATCTATGACTTTACCACTATGCAAGAGATGAATTTGTGAATATATTTGAATATATATATATATATATATGTAATTTATATATTGATTTATTTGATGATATTCTATAAATGTACTCATAAAAAATAAGGGTTCCTATCTAAAGGGTATTGAGAACCGTTGGGATATATACCCATTCATTCCCAATGGTTTGGTCAAACTTTTGGGAAAAGAGGCCTCAATATGGTATTTTCCCAATGGTCTGGCCAAACCATTTGGAATTCCAAACCATTTCCCTATGGATTGGCCAAAATGTTGGGTAAAGTGGCCTCAATGTGTCTTTTTCCCAATGGTTTGGCCAAACTGTCGGGAAAAGTGGCCTCAAAGTGGGATTTTCCAAATGGGTTTTCCAAACCGTTGGGAACGCCGCACCATTTCCCAAGGGTTGGTCTTTCCCCTCTGGTTTGGCGAAAACATGGGAAATGTGACCTCAATGTGGATTTTCCTTAGAGTTTGTCCAAACCATTGGGAAATCCATACATTTTACCAATGGTTTGGGAAACTGTTGGTAAAAGTGGCCTCAAAGTGGTATTTTCCCAAAAGATTGGCCAAACTATTGGGAAAGGGGACCTATACCAATGGTTTTTACGAACCAATGGTATATATGCGTTGGTATAGGTCAGATTTACTGTAGTGGTCCCTTTTAATAAAATTATTATAAGGATTATAGGAAAATATATTTTATTATTTTTAAATCTAAAATAAAATTACATGTTTTATTAGAAAATTACAAAATAATTGTTTTTATATCTCATGCATATCACCGAAATTCACTATATCTGTTTTGAAAACATTCCATGATCATAGGTATGATTTATTAATCAAAATGATCGTACACTAAAAACAGAGGATGAACTATCATAGGGAGATAATGGTTCTTGATGGTCCACAGATCCATGAATGGTCAACAAACAAGTCCCTCCCACAAATGTAAGAGAGGCAACCTTTCCAACCCCAAGTAATTTTCAATAGTGGAAGTATTTGAAATGCATTTTATGGATGTCAGGACATACAATATCATGAAATGGTGGGATTACATCACAATAATTATATCATAATTTAGTCTGAAATGGGGATATAATTAATCAAGGTATGGTCCAGTGCTCCCCACAACTACAAAAAATCCTTGTTCTTTATTTTCAGGTTCTCCTACATCTTATAATGAATCCTAAATTCCCAAAAAAGTAAATTTGTGTTAGTCTCTCTCAAAATATTTTAAAATTTCATAATAATTCTTTTTTTTCACATGTTATTAAATATTTTTATAAGATACATGTGTTCTGAAAGAAGAACATGGTTGGTTTGTCATCCTTGTTTTCTTGAAAATTTTGTGGAGGTGGACATCTCTAAAAAAACTTTCAATTTCTTTTGGAATGGTTTTTGGGAATAATTCCACTATAAACCACCATTTTTTGAGTGTGGACTGATTGTTTAATATATAAAAGATATTGGTTCATCAAATGATAGTTTGTAGGAATGAGAGGAATATGGACAAAGTCTCTAGAAGAAGCAATAATGTTTTAGTCATTGGTACTTATTGAGGCTTGATGGATCAAATACCATTTTCTGTCTCTAGGAGCCAAAATAAGTCATAGATGATACATGAATATAGAATATAGGGAAATATGAAAGTGGAAAACCTTTTTCAATCACTTGAGAAAAGGATCTAAGAGATCTCAAGAATACAAAACAAGAACCATTGAAATTAGTGGGAACCTGTGAAGAAAGAGATTATGGAAAATTGAATTCTAATACATTCAAATATTCAAAGGATGTGTAAGTAATAAATTGTATTCCATTGGAATGGGTGACACAAATATATACTGAGGAAATCATTTAGCATGGTTAGGACTAGGAGGAACAATACATGGTTTTCATTGTTCATTGAATTCTAAACAAGGGTCCATCCCAAGAAGGACCTTGTCCTATCTGAAAATAAACAACCATTGTGACATATTGGGTGTTAATGGATGGGTATATAGAAACAAAAAATATCACCCGTGAGAAGAGCCATAAGGGAGGGGGAGATAAAACTCATATAAAGATACAATTAGAGGATATAGTAATGGTTTTCACAATCCAAGGAGGAATAATATACATATATAATATAGGAACCTTGTTAGTTTCATTTCCCCCAAGAAGAAAAAACACATAGAGATTAATGACAAATCATACCTATCTAGACTAATGGAGACACAATCAACCAAATAACGTGGTAACTCTATTGTAAAAGTGGTATAAGTTGTGGGAGGTAACCAAGATGATCAATACAAAAGAGACATTGGGACTATAGAGGATGCCGAGAGTTATAAAAAGGTGGAGGAACTTTCATATATCATGGAGGCCCCTCAAGGGTATGAAAAGAGAGGTATGGGTACCAACATGAGGATATTCAACTACACCATGATGATTTGAGGCTAGAGGAGGAGGATATATATGTTGTGGCCATTCAACCTACAAAACATTGTGATGGTGTAGTAGGTTTTGAGAAACCTATAGAATTTCTCATGAACTAGGGAGAAGATTTAATGTAATATGTTCTTATGATTAATGGAAGCTTTGTGGAAGAAGATATTATGATGAAATGACTAATATAAGTGAGTAATAACTGTAAATAAGATTAATGGATTGATAAGAGGGCTCTTATAAGGATAATTGGTATCAATAAAGGAAATATTAATAATGATATGTACATTAAAACTAGCGATAAACTGGTATACCACTTTGAAGGCCTTATAAATGATGATATATGAAAACATGTAACCACTCTCTCCTTGAAATTTTTTCGATATAATGCATTTAATAGGCTCAAGATATATTTCAAAAAAAAATTTATTAATTTTAGTATTGTATCTGGGAAAACATTTTGGTATACCACATTTCCCATTTATAGTTTTTTACAATAAAAGGATAATTTTTAGTCTAATGATCTTAGATTATCTGGAAAAATCCATTATTCTATCATAAATCCCCAATATATTCAAAAAAATTGAATTCAATAGTCTGGTGATAATATAAATTAATGAATAACTATGTGAACATTTCATGATGTCCTTCTATAATTAAACTAATATATATAGAGAGTTATTGTAAATGACTTCTCTCATCCTCTTATTTAATTCAAGTGAACCCAAGAACTAACCTAAAATTAATAATATCCTATAAATAGAAAATTTAATTATTGAAAAATACTCAAATCGAGATTTCATTAAAAACCAAATATTACATCCCTCTATATAGAATTGATTTCACCCATAGTTGGGATATTCACCAAAAAACATTTTATCAAAATTTAGAAAACGTATACATAGGAGATGAAGATAATGAAAAATTATCATTCATTTTATTTGTGAAATTACCTATAATCATTCAAAAATACTTGCAAAAAAGAGGGGGACAACAAGAAATAAAGGATAGTCTGGATGTGAATTTTTATATGAAAAATGGATGGGGTTGAAGGAGAAATTAAAATGAAATAAAATAAATTCATAAGAAAATAAAAGAAATAGATTTAGAAAAAATTGATGATGCTAATAGTTACCTTGTAGAGAGCCACTCATTACCTCTTGGAACCACCAAGTCACCCATAGCATTTACAAGATCACTAGGAACATTGTAAAATTTAACAGGGTAACTGATGCCACATTTAGTTTGAAACTATTTATTTTACCACCTCTTAACATCAAATGAAAACTATATAGTTTAGTAAAACCTCAAAAAAACCAAGGAAGACCTGATTTCAAAACATCAATTTCAATGAATGAAATTAAAAAATTAACTCAAAATAAAAGTCCAAATATTTCAATCAAAATAATATTTTTATAAGCATGAATTCCCCGGGAAGAAAATAAATGTAGGTAAATTTAAACCACTAAGGGCATAATTTTTTACACATAGAATGAGACCACCATATAGGAATAATCCCATAAACTATAATTAATAATGTTGAAAATTATATTTATGGGGACTTCATCAAGGTAGATTTTTATATTCTGTTGATCAACTGATCTTTTTAGTTTGGCGATCCTTCTTTAATTAATATACCCTTTCTTTTATTTACTCATATAAATATTCGTAATGTGATTAAGGGTGTTGGGGTTTTATTTGGTACCTAAATTCAATATATTATTCATTATTTTCTTAATAGTATCCATAAAATATTTGTACCTTCCACCAACATACTATGATTGAATTGAAAATTATATCTTTCAAAATGAACCAATAACCATCATGAAATAACATTAATTAATATCCATGATATTTATAAGTATGATTGTACTCCTTCACATTCATTTTCAAATTCCACCGTTTAGATATATAGACACATAAATACATTCATTTTTACAAAATCTCATGGTTTAAATTCATGTATATTGTTTCATTATTTTATTTCTCTACTTTTCATGTATAATATCCATATTCTATATAATTATTTTATCCATTATGTTCCATCATATCACCCCGGGGTTATAATTTCCCCACTTTTGGGATTTTATTACATTCATCCCCATATTTAGTATTAACATTTCAATATGATACTATTTATTACATGTGATTTTAAAAACTTTTTCATTATCGATTTACATCAATCATCTCATAATAATTTATTAAAAATAACTTAAAATTGTTTTTTTCAACTATATTCTCTATATTATTATTCCCCTATATATTTTTTCAAATGAGTCACAAAAAAATAGAAGAATGAGAAACTCCCTATATGAAACTTGATATATTACTTATCTTCCAGGATGTCACTATTTTTTCCAAGCCCAACAATACATTGGGATAGATCATACTAACCATAATGACATAGCGTCATGGGTTATATTTTTGGAAAGTAAAAATGTCTTTTTTACATTGATATAAATATATATTTATTCCATCAATGTCACCTTCAATAATTGGAAAATATATATTTCTAAAATAAAACATTTTTTTCAAGGTCAATCCTATATTACTATTATTTTACATCATAATGAGGATCAATTTATTTCACCCCTAACAATATATTCCTTTTTAATAGTTTTTGTGATGATGCCCTGACGTTTCGAAGCTAGTATAGATAACTACAATCAACTATATCATCATGGAACCTATAAGGATTATTAGCCCCACTAGACCACCGCAAAAAAGGTATATTTTTGTTTCACAATCACATTAGACCCCAATATGATATGAAATATATATTAAAATATTAAATTTAATCATAAATATAAATAATTTCATTCTTCTTACTTAAATATAAAATCCATGAGAATTGACCACCATGAAATTCCATAATTTTCTAAATAAATCTTGTTCATTGATAAATCTTGTAATAATTAAAAAACATTTCTCATCCCTCTTCTAAAATTTCAAATCATTTTAATATTTAGTGTTATAATATGGAATCTTTTAATTAATAACCAACCATTATTAATTTGAATTCATTTCAAATTAATAACATGCTTTCATTTAAAATATATTATTGATTTCCCTCAAGAAACATCTTACATATGTAAGCCATAAATATTTTTTCATAATTCACTAAATATATATAGTCAAATATTACAAAGTGATCATTATAAATTTAAATAAATTACAATTTATCCAAATTTACCATATATTCAAGTATACAATGACATTATTCTCCTCCACTATGGCATACTCATGTACATTCAATCAATTGATTTCACAAGAAACAACATATATTCCATGGTCTATCTGAATATATATAAATTTTTAATTCCAAATATTTAAAGCTAGACCAACTATAGTTTGGTGATCTCTAGACCACTGTATAATTCCCATGTTTTCGGTAGTAGTTTAACAACTCATAATAATGATTTCCTCTATGGGTTTCTTGTCTAATTCCTCATTTCTAATTAAATCCATGAGACCCAATACACAAACCATATTATATTAAAACATGAAATACATTTCAATCCCTATTAATTAATTCTTATTAACACAAATTTACTATATCAATTTTATTGCATGGTTTCTCATTGACAATTTTTATTTAAAAAACCAAAAAAAAAACATTCTCTTTAGAGTTATCATATCCAAGATCCTTTCTCCAGTATATATTAATCCAAATTTTTATTTATAATATGAAATATGTAATAGATTCATCCTCCATTAAAAAAAATATTTTCACAAGTAATTATGTAGTTTTTTATTAATAAATATGTTTTAATGTATATAAATTATTGGGTTTGATCATATGTTGAATATGTGAATTTGGAGGAAATGTAGATGAAATCGTTTTTTAGTTTTCATAGTTTTTTCATGAAATATGAAAAATAAGGAAACATATTCCCACTAATTAATGGAATTTATTTATATTATTTTATAAATATAAAATGTTTAGGGTAATCTCCAATAGTGATTATCACAGTCATAATTAAAAAAATGATCTATAGAGGAGAAAAAATCTTGGATAATGTAAATTTCACACAACACATCAAATTCAATGTTAAGAAAGTCACATTATTAAAAATGAATATCTTTATAGTAGACGAACATTGTGTGGTCATCTCATGTAAGGATAAGAAAAAATGCATATAAAACAATTGATGTCGTGTGTGGTATGTAATTTCTCATATCACGGGTTGTTGTATATATCTAAAATAAATTAAATCAATTATTTGGGGTGGTTTAAAGGTTATTTATATTAAAATGTTGATTAATTAATATATATATATAATGTTTTTACAATGTGTTAGAATAATTAAAAATGTGAAAATACACATTTAATGGTTGGTTATGTCTTATTATAGGTTATTTTGAAACAATATTCTATTGGAAAGTGTCGTTTGGTAGGGAATAGGGTTCTTAGAAATATGATATTTTTGTTGAGATGAGTATTTTGGATGATGGGTTATCCAAAAATCCCATTTTATAGTGCTACACACTATTGAATATTGATCTATAAGAAACCATTATAATGAAACATTTTTATATTTAAGGATAATATAATTTAATCAGAAGAAGAGACTGTGGCTCCAATTTTGAATTATTTAATTTATAAATTTTTATTAGTTTAATGAGAATTTAGAGGCTTTGATATTTATAATGATAAATATTCACACAATTCCTGGATAAATAACATTCATATCAAAATATAAGAACATGGTTTGGCAAAAAAAAGTGTTTAAAAGATGATTTGATTCGAATTTTAAAAAAGAAAAGATGCTCACTGCTACAAAATTGAGGTGTAATTTCAATTGTGGTTAATGATCTATTATTCATGTTGGGTGTGTTCTGAGCCACGTTAGTGAGATTGGACATAAAAATTTTAATTATATATGTAGCATGGTTAGTTTTTTTGTATATTGGCATATCATGAATTTATTCTCCATTGATATATTCAATTGTATATAAATGATGTAATATTTCTTGTTTCAATCATTATTTTTCTCTAATTTCTGTATTAAATTTTTTGAGAGATAATTATTCTTACTAATCATGGAATAATATGAGTAAAATGATTTATTTAAAATCAATAAATAATTATAAACTCCCCACTGAGGGTATTTGCATTACGTGGGACTAACAAAGGTTTTCTAATTATAGAATTTATATTAGGTGATGTTTTTTCTTTTGATTTCACTAGAAGTATTTATTCAAAAGGGTTTATTTATATATGTAAATATATTTATAGATTAATTTGATGACAACCAAAATCTAATCACTACTGATGGATTTATCTATAATGATAATATATTAAATCACTATTATCCTTGGAAATTACATATCTAATTGAATGAAATATTTATGAATTAAAAATTCATGAAAATGGAACCAATATTATATTGGTTTTTTCCCGTAACAATATATAAAAAATTGATTTCATGAAAATAATTACATTTTATGTGGGAGAAGTTGATGAATATTTACAATGGTTCCTCAATATTACATGAGTATAAATTAATAAATCTATAAAACATTTAATTGTACTTAATTATAATCTTGAATGAATCATTTTATGAATTATATTTGTAAGCGAATGATATATTTGAGGATATTAAGGAACATCTGAAAAACCCTTGATGATATAATGACTATGTATAAAATTATTAGAATATCAATATCATGATTCAATCTGATTTTTTTGGTGCTCAGGGATAAAGATACAAAATTGATTACATTTATACATCTTAATATCACTATCATGTATATGAGATGCATAAATATGATAATTAATCAATAAAAAAGGAAAAATATCAGGAATTAGAATTATATGAAATATAGAAACATTGGGTGGATGAGGGTCCAGAAGAACAACATTTCAGTGTAATGATATCATTCATTTTCAAAAAAATTAAATAGGTAAATGTTAATTATATGGAATTATTTCAAATGTTGGTATTTGGTGTCATAATGTGGGCCACATTACCACCATGTTTCTAAATATGTTTTGAGATATTGAATATAACTATTTAACTAGATGAAATCCTCAAATGAAATAAAAATAGAGGGTACTTCATAAAAAAAACTATTTAAATTGAATAAATTATGATCCTTGGTGGATGATATATCGAAATAAAACAATGTTGATGAAATTATGGTCAACAAAGACCTCATAAAATAAGTCCCTGTGATGTTCATGGACCAAATACAATGTGAAGTGTCCCAAAATTAAGATGATATTTATTGTTAGGGAATTTTTTACCAAAACGTAGATGTTGAGGTTTCAGTTGATAAGATAGATGTGTGGAGGAATATTGAAAATAAATCCAATAGAGTTGTTATTGATTCCCTGATCTAACATATATCAGTAAAAAATTTATCAATCCATTGATACAGATGAAATTAAAAAGCTCACATCTATGAAGATGGAAATCATAGGAATGATTATTGAACTGATGATCAATATTAAAATCCATGCCATGATAATTGATAAAATGAAAATTCCATGAAAGGTTATTTATAAAAAGACAATAACATTGGTGAAATCATCAATTTATTTTTGGAGGTTGAATTTTTTTGGCACTGAATAATTTAGCAATGAATTCATAAAACAAGATTTTTCAAGAAATAAAATAATTTAAAGTGATTCTTAGAGGTCCAATGGAGAAGTTGTATGATTTATTTCTAAAATTAATGCAAGAAAAATTATTCCAAATTGGAAATATAGCTTGAGATAATGTTAAAGAAAGTAATGGTTGATGATAGATAACCTGATACCTTTCCCCAGATGCAAGATTGTATTTTTACATTAAAAACCTATAAAATAATTCTAATTGGGTAGTGATGATACAAAAAAATCAACAAAAAACTAGTTGTTCTATTTGGTAAATGATAAGTAATAATCAATATTTATATTTTTAAATGAATCACATTAAAAGAAAATATAATGAAAAAATAGGTTAACAAAAACAAAAACATATACTCAATATTTTATCAATGACTATTTGTTTTAGTGGTTGGATATTATGAAAAACCCATATATTGAATGATATTAAATATTCTATATGAGATATATGAAACAGGTTATCAGAAATTATAATATTTTCTTGATGGAGTAAATGGATAAAAATTCTTTTTCTTCTTGAAAAATAAAATTTCCCCAATGGATCAAGAGGAGGATCAAATTTACTCATCACTAATGTTCTTTATAAAATTGTTGTGAATTTAAAAATGTAATATGAGAAGAAATTAGTGAGGATTATATTAAAATCATTGGTTTGACATGTACTATATAATTATTATGGAATTTTAAATTCCTATATGATGATAATGAATGATATTTTCACAAACAATATGATTCAAAAAAATATATCATAATTTCAAATAAATGAAGTCATAATTAACATTGGCAATATAAATAAAAAATATGAGGAAATTATATGTCCTGAATGGATGTATTTAAAGTGAGGGTGTATAGTAACAGATTTCATAGTAGATATTAATGGCCTGAATTAGGGCATGTAATTAATTTTACCAAGGATAGTTTTATTTCTAAATTAATTGATAGTGATTTTTTATACATGGGAATTAAAACATGGTGACTTATTTTATTATTATTTAGGAAAATATATGTGTTTATTATTTATTGAAGATGAATACATGTTATTTCATAAATAATTATCTACATTATCAAATAGTCTTTGGTATATTTGGCGATGAATAATGGATCTTGGGATATCTATTTAACATCCCATTATAATTCTCACATATCCAATGTTTTCTAAAAAGATGAAATCACTTGAAAAATATAAACGATGATGTAAAAAAAGTTATCAGGGTTACTTGAGATGATGTACATTTATATTTATAGACCACTGGCACTAAAATAGTCAAATTTTATATGGTTCATATTCTATTAATTAATAATTATAAATATATAGAATTATTACTAGAGATAACATGTATGTATAAAAATTTAAATTAAATTACTCACCATTATATTATTATAGAGAATATTATTATCCTAAAAATGAAAATATATCTTCTAGGGAATGTTTTAGAGTTTACTAAGAACATGTTGAGGAATATTTTTACTATCACAGTACAAGTAACCATGCCCCATCAATGTGGTATCGACAATAAATGTATTATTTTTCAAAATATGTATATATCATAAAAAAATGCACTTATTGATGATCATTGAGAAAAAAATACTTAAGAAATATTACAAGAATATGGTATCAATATATTTCTATATTTTTTAAAAAAAAATTTATGTGAATCTATGAAAATACTCCATATGATATTTTATTAATAGAAGAATCTAAAATTGATATTATTTAAAAGATTTGGATATAAGATAATTATTATCAATTAATAGATGATTCATTGGATGATTAATTCTCCTGGAGATAAAAGAATTTTTCTTGATAAATAATACATGAAAAAGGAATTTAGGTGTTTCAATAATCATATTCAAATAACAGTTTTAATACTATATTTCATAATTATAAAAGAAACATTAATTCAAATTAGAAATGTTATAAAATCACAAATTAAATTTAAGGATGAGATAAGACTCTAAGAGGGAGAAACTGGTTAAAGGAATGATTCAAAAGTTAACACATGCAATAATAGGGTTTATTTAACTATATATACTTCCCATAATACATCATTGGATTAAATGAATAAAAAATATCATTATTGAAAAAACAGCTTTTGGGAAACCAAGGAAAATGATATCACCCAAAAAAATACCCAATTATATCTAGGGGAGTTAAATATATTTGGTTATGTTACTAAATATAAGTAATGTATCAAGGAAATAAATTATGGTATTATCCAAATAGGGTAGAATTAATCATGGGAAATTCTTTTTAGAATAGTTTGTAGTAATGTTATTAGGAAAAATGATTTTGGATAAAAGTCAAGGAATAAGGAATATTTTTTTAAAACATGGAATGTATTGTATGCAGTTGTAATTTAAGTATTAATGCAATCAGTATACACAAAACATATTCACCAATCAAACATTCAAAACAATATTATATTTCCTAAAGTTGTGAAAAAGTGAAATAATTTATTTAAAATGGAGTTAAAATAAATAATCATGATTAGTGTTCTTGAGTAATAATTATATGATGAGAAACTCTATTGTTTTATTATGAAACTCAATAACCATGCTCCCTGATATTGTTCTTAAAAATATATTCTACTCATTATTTATTGATAACAATAGATTTTATCTGAAAATAAATATTTATAATTAGAATAACTATACATAATATATCAGCCCTCACAGAGCCAAACCCATTTAGTTTTAAATTTTTATTTAAATAAGTAAAATTATAATCTAAAAAAAGTCATGTCATGATAATAAAAAATAAAAATCTCCCACTAAAATAAGTATTCCATCATTTATAACATGTCTTTAATATCACACAAAAAATATTCCACACATGAGACATTTCTATATACATCATACAAAATATACAATTTCATTACATGTGGATTTTGAACAAATAAAGTGTGAAGTCAAATGTTTAGTAAGGATAAATTATAATAGTATTTATCATCGATTAAATAATGAATGATAATATAGTGGAAAATCATAATATTCAAATAATTTAAAATAATTAATTATAAGATCCTGAAATATATATCAATTTTTAGAAGAATAATTTATATAGCCACTACTAGAATAATAAGTAATTTTATAGTTATATAATGCATAATGTTGAATGTATTATTAATATCATCATGGAATAATTCAAAAAATCATATATAATTTGGTAACATATATTCAAAAAATAACAGATAGTATGTCTCATGAGACGAATTGACATATCAATGAGATATGTTATTCGGGGCCCTACCTACCATGAAATTATCATAAACATGTTTTCAAGGAATTGACCAAGAATGTATGAACATATGAGTAGGCATATATGACATACCCAAATTTTTTTAATATATGAATTTAGAGGATATGTAATTTTAGGACACAGTATTCGTTATAAAAATCATAATTATATGTCACATTAATGTATGTACCAAAATACAATATATAGTTAATATGACAAAATATTTAAAAATTATCCAAATTATTTCACAACCCCCTCCCCACAAAGAAAACCCCTCTGAGGATGAAAATGTGAAAAGGGAGATAATGACCCCCCAAGTACTGCCTCTAGTAGGTCCCTAGTTGGCGACTAGCACTGAGGGTAGAGTAAATACACAGATGGGAGGAATTACCCTCTATGATAACACATGTGAAAGTGAGAGATAAGATAAACACCAACCAACTCCAAAAGAGACTGAAAAATAAATGAAAAACCAAGTGAAAATATGTAATTTCATTCAAAACTACTATAACTAGAAGGGGAAAACTACAAGTACCCAAAAGAAAGTAAAAACTACAGTAACCACAAGCTCGATCAACTCCGGCAACCCCAATCTAGTATAAACTAGCTTGATATTTAACCTCCTCTAAGTGACCTAAAAATAGTTTATATATACATATGGTGAGTATAATGTTTTACTCAGTAGGATCTTCCTTAGAGCCTCTCATGAAAAAGTTATGAAATCATGCAAAAGCACAGTGAACTACAGGTGAAACTAACTCGTCACCTAAACAGGTATACCAGGTTTCCAACCTCACCATGGCTACTCTCAGCATGTAACACATTACATTGTATATAATATAATAAATAATATCAAGGGTAAACTTCTACTACATTTCCACTAGTTTAACACTTTTCCCCAATGTCACATGTCCTAAGAATATCTCTCAAAAAAGGATTTCCTGCGAAAAAATTGGGAAAAGCACCACAATATGCACCACGTGCAACAAAACCACCATGTCCATGAAAGAAATTAACCAGGATGTTTTCAAAATCCACCACAACTCATATTACATGTAACATACATCGGGTATTATACCTCAATCCAATACAGCCCATACACCGAGTAAGGATCATCAATCCATCACAGCCTATACATGTTACACATATAGTAGTCCATATGATACTATATCTAGAATATATGTTTGTGAATTACCACAAGCAATTACTTCTCTTTAAACACATATATAGGGAAAACTAACCACAATTCATAGCAGCACAAGTAACTACCAAGAGAAGAGATCTGGGCCAAAGGGGGTGGTTAGCCATCTATCCTCCCAGCGGAATTTTGGGGAAAACACCTCCCAAGGCATAGAATCCACAGGGTGTTAGTTTCCCTAACTGACAGGGAGGAGTAGCATATAGAAACACAAAAATTATGGAATATACTATTTCTCACAACCACACAATGTGCATAACATAGTCTTTGAATCAACTCTAGCTAATGTATCTCGGAGTCCTGACTGCCAACTATAAGATTTTGTATCCTGTGAGTACACACACATTTAAAGATATTTATTGCCTTACTCCATTCCTTTTTTGTCAGTTCTACTTTCTGTTAATTATTTATTTAAACAATATTTAATCATTAAAAATTACAAATTAAATATCATTAGAATCAATCACAAATTTCACAGCCCCAGTATTAAATTTTTTCTTAATCATTACATCCCTGCATGATCTCATTCCATGGTTTAACATTGTTTCTTCAATTATATATTTACAAAATTAATTTCCCATATTCCCAGGCAATCTAGAAAAACATACTATGCTACTAAACATAAGGGGGATCAAATAGGTGAGTAGATGAACTACCAGAAGAGTCTTTTCTGCCAATAGCAAGAGCGTAGACCCATCCTCCCATGAGAAGCTAGACATGGAACACAAAAGGCATACCCCATTCGTCTTCACCCCTTTTGGAAGAAGGGTAAGAAAGACCATGTGCCCTAAGCAGTGGGGAAAGTAATGTAGATAACTAATCAAGGAATCAAAAAGAATACAAACAGTCACATCATTCCCATTCCATCATCCCTGGTTTCCTCCCCGACACCAACATGCATAAACCAATGCATCTTTCCACCCTAGGCGTCATCTGCTTCCAAAGCCAATAAGCCTCCATGCCCCCACATATCACAACAACCATCCATGCTCATGTCACAACACAAGCAGTACAAAAACAAACATCATATCAATTGGGATCTTAGCCCTTAAACAAGAAAAAAGGGTAACACAGAACAATACAAGGAATTATCTTTTATCAAAAAACCAGTTCTTTAATCTATATCGGATTAACCAATTTATTATTTGTAGGTTCCAAAGATGGAAAACCAAACTAGTAAGCAATAAAAAATAATTAAACATGATTACTACACCAATTTTAATAACATGAAATTACATCAACATCAATAAGATTCATTCACATGCCTCTTTAACATTATCCAAGAAAATATCAATTAATTCTGTCTTTACATTATTTACGAATTTTCATCATGAATGAAAATATAAACAATCATTATTTGATATCACACTATCTATAAAAACAAGAGGAAATAACATATGATTGATATAAATTTATTTATCCAGTTAAAATATTTATTTTTTCAATTCCATTTTGATCTAGTGGAAAAAAACATGATAACAATATTGTTTCATGTAAAAGTATACAGAAGTAATGAATCCCATACATTAAACAGTTATTGACGTTCTTTATATGAGAATGATCGACACAAAGGATAATGATCGCCTCATCCTGTGACAACTACATCAACCTGAGGATGTAGAGACACCACCTATCACGACCCGTCCTCGGGGCCCGTGCCGTGACTACCCCAAGCCCGCCTTCCATAGGCCAGGGGCTGGCGACTAGCACCAAGGTGTAAATCACAGAAAAAGGGAAGGCATTACATTTTTAAAGGAACCATAAACCACAGAGAAAGCAAACATAAGAAGTAAACACTACTAGAAAACTGAGTACAACAGTATGTGTAGAAAGTAAAAGGGGGCCGGAAAGACAATCCCAAATGTAAAGTAGAACTGAAAGGGGAAAAACAGCAACTGAAAGAAAAAGCCGCAGTGTCGAGCCGTCCTCTAGAAGTCCCACCAGAAGGGTGAGTACAGATAGTCTCCACAGCTCCTTGGTCCAGCCGTCCGCTCCGAGTACACCCTGCACAGTGGTCCACCTCCATGTACTATCCGGCTCCGCAAACCTCGACCACGATCAGCGCTGTCTGTTGTCTGCAACCAACACAACGTAGTGCGGGCATAGCACATGCAGGGGTGTACTCGGAACAGACGGCTGGACTGAGGAGCTGTGGAGGCTATCTGTACTCACCCTTCAGGTGGGACTTCTAGAGGACGGCTCGATGTTGTGGCTTTTTCTTTGAGTTGATGTTTTCCCCCATTCAGTTGTACTTTAGAGTTGGGCTTGTATTTCCTGCCCCCTTTTACTTTTTGCACTTACTGTTGTACCCAGTTTTCTACTAGTGTTTACTTCTTCTGCTTGCTTTCTCTGTGGTGTATGTTTCATTTACAAAGGCAATGCCTTCCCTTTTTCCGGGATTTACACCTTGGTGCTATTCGCCAACCCCTGGCCTATGGAAGGCGGGCTTGGGGTAGTCACGGTACGGGCCCCAAGGACGGGTCATGACAAATTGGTATCAGAGGAGTTCGTTTCTACCACAGACTCTGATCTTTTTTCTATTTGAAGTAATAGTGTTTAGCGTATTGAGTGTGGTTATCAGTCCAGGGATCCTAGTGTTGGTGCGGCGGCCGACGTATCTGTACACCAGGACCCTGACTACTGATTTCCGACTTAATGCACGAAAACATTGATTTTACTGTGTTTTACAAGTTTTATTTGTGATTACTTTATGTCAGCTCACCAGGTATACAGTTCTGACTGTTTCACACCTGTTTCATTCAGGATGGCCCCACGACGACAACCAGCTAGGGTTCCGAGAGTTGAGCATGACGACCGCCCGCCGAGCGACGTGTCCTCGGTGCAGGGCCCTTCGACAGCAGAGGCACCGGCAGTACCTCTACCTGCCGATCCACCGATGCTTCAAGCCCCAGCCGCTGATGATGCACGTCTCCTTAGTGCACTGCATGAGTTTCAGTGCCAGCGACCGCCCAGGTTCCGTGGGGAGACGGACCCCCAGGCAGCCGAGGACTGGATGGAGGTGGTTGTACGAGTTTTCTGGTTAGTGAGGACACCAGCAGACCTTATGGTGGTCCTTGCAGCGAGCCTCCTGGATGCGGCAGCATGCAGATGGTGGAGCTTGATGCTCCATGTGCATGACCAGGCATCACTCCTTTGGACAGATTTTGAGAGCCTTTTTCGCTCACAATTCATCCCATCCACCCTTCGAGCATTACGCATCCAGGAGCTACTATAACTATGGAAGGGCAGCATGATAGTAGCCCAGTACTCGTCCAGTTTTAATGATCTCTCACGCTACTCCACAGATATGGTACGGGACCCATACTTCTATGCCCGGACCTTCGAGCAGTGACTGAGGCATGAGATCAGGGCTTCTATGATCTCCCTCAACATTCTGACGCAGGCAGAGGAGTTGGAGAGAGCCCTTCTAGTAGGGAGTTTTCTCGCCGAGATGGCTCTAGTGACAGGTCCCTCCGCAGGACAACCCGTAGCAGGGTCCTCAGCAGCTGGCAGTAGACAGGTGACGCAGAGGTCCAAACGGGCCAGACCATCAGATGGGCAATCTCAGGATGAAGATTCAGCTGTGCAGGGCACACGAAGGAGATCCACCTACACAAGGGGCAAGCATTGCTATGCATGCGACGGGAAAGGTCACATGGCTCGAGACTGCCCGACTTGTCTTACAGATGAGCAGCTAGTGGTAGAGGGACCTCCCAGACAGAGGTTCAACCATGGCGGTCCATAGGGTGCAGACGGGCGAGGCAGAGGAGCTGGCCAAGCAGCAGGTGGTGGACGACGCTTCGAGGTGTTGCCACCACCACCACTAGGAGGTCCACCCCGACCACAGGGAGTCGGTGGACATGGGAGAGCTCAGCATCAGGAAGCTGAGGCCTACGATCATGGGTCTCTGAGAGCAGATGGACATGAGCGGGGCTAGCTCCAGACCTGGAGACTTTTGTTTATTCTGCTTCTAGCATTGTTGATGTTTGTTTTTAGATGTTTTGTGTCTTTGTACCATGATCTGCAGTAATAAAAGACACTTTTCTTGTGATTTTTACCCTCATATTCTCTCTTTTAGTTGTTACCAAGAGTTTCCGGTTTAAAAAACATTGACTTGAACCTCACATTGAGATACCTACTGGAGGAGACCCAGTGACCACACACTGATACCGAAAGTGTAACTCAACCCTTGGAGGTGAGACTAACGTTTGGATCTCTTGGTAGTAGCGTCGAGGACTTACGACGTCATCCTTGGTATGGAATAGTATCATCCATGTCAGGGTTGACTGTATTAGGCGAAGAACATGGTTCATCTAGGGGAATCGACCAGATTTTTCTTATCGTCAAAGAAGAAATCTCAGCAGCTCTTGTAGGACCAGATAGGTCCAAGTCATCCATGAGAGGATGAGGACAACTCAGATCCGGAAAATGTATTATGCTGACAGGAGGCGGAGGCCACTAGAGTTCGAGGATGGCGACCGCGTCTTCTTGCGGGTCTCACCTCGACGTGGATTACGGAGATTTGGCCAAGGTTCAAAGTTGTCTCCACACTTCATCGGCCCTTTTCAGGTCCTTAGTAGGATGGGCGAGGTGGCTTATCGCCTGGCTCTACCACCTTAGATTCACCGGGTGCACGACGTCTTCCACATATCTCAGCTGAGGAGATACGTGCACGACCCGATGCACATCATTGACCATGGGGAGCTAGATGTTGATGATGGGGTGACTTTTGCGGAGGTCCCGGTGGAGATCGAGGATCGACAGGAGCGGGTCCTACGTGGATGGTCGATTTCTCTAGTACGCACCAGATGGCAGCATGGGATCCTCCAGGAGAGCACATGGGAGCGGGAGGCTCAGATGCGTGCTCAGTACCGCCTTGTATCCCTAAGTTTGTAGTGAAGCTTTACGGGGACGTAAAGCCCTGTGGTGGGAATAATGTAATGACCCGTAAATTTCAAGGAAATTCTTTTCATAATTTTGTTTGGAATTTTACAAGAACGCAGTTTATGATGGCACCTGATTCCGAGGCCCGGTGTGCCCAGAATCATTTTCCAAATTTTGGCTCGGGTACATTCAGTGAACAAACGAGCGGGTTTTTCCAACTTTTTAACTGGTGCTCGGAATCGAATTCCGAGGGTACCGATGGAATCGCCGCACCGGTATTTTCATTGAAACGCCTCTTCCGGAGTTGCGTTTTCTCGGGTGTGGTTTTTAATTTTTGGGCTTTAAGTTAAGAAATAAAATAATGTAGTATGACAAACTTTATTTTATTTCACTTAAAGCCGCATAAAATCCACTTAAAGCGGCTTAAGATGAGTTAAAGCGGATAGGGTACAATTCAAAATATCCTACCCTCTTGGTAGGATATTTGTGAGGTGGGGCCCGCACGAGCCCCACCGTTTCTTTTCCGCTAAGTACCGCACCCGCGAAAACCCTTTTTAATGAAGGTCAACTGGGGTGTTTTCTTAAACAATTAAACGATCCTATTAATTGGGCGGTTAATTCGTTGAAATTAATTCTATGAATTAATTTTTTCGTTTCTTAACCTGTTTTCAAACCGTTGGAATGTTAATAAAATAAGACCAATGCACCTTTCCTGAGGATTGTTCGTTGAGAGAATTTGACAATTACCATAAGTCCTTCCTCCTCCTTCGCGAAGGCCGCGAAGAACGCGATGAACACGAAGAACGCGAAGAACGCCGACCTTCGATGAAAGGTGACGTAGAACGCCAAACCCTTGGAGATCGACGACGCGACGCCGTGTTCCGCGACGCCAACGATTCTCCTCCTGCGACGTTCTTCTGTGATGATCCTTCTTCCGCGACAAATCTTTGAACATCCGTTTGAGGTAGGAGTTTACGAATCATTTAAATTCCTTTGTGTATTTTATACTTGACAGGGATGTAATTCATGTAAATTAAATCTGTGTGTCTCTTTAACCCTCGGAGATCGTCGATGCAATGCCCTTCTGCGACGCGACGATCACCTCCAACTGCGACGGTCAATTCCACGATGTACTCACACCTCACGACGACGTTGAGGTAGGGGTCGTTTTGAAAATGTTTTTTACCATGTTGTTTTCCTCCAAGGCAGGAATGCGAACCAACAAAATTAACAAGCTGGTTCGCGGATCATTATTATTGCGAGACGCGGTTTATCAATTGCTGGGATTTATGTTTTTTTTAAACCGCTAACGCGATGGGTGCGGACTAACGAACAAGTCCGAACCCACCGCAATTTTTCGTTCTTGGTGCGCAAAATGGTGGATGATGACAAACGGGGCCACAATGGTGATTTGAGGGACTGTCAGTGAAGAATGGGACCCGGGAGGAGCCACGACCTAGACAGAAGTGGAATCGGACCACCGGAGCAACTCTGGTGGCCCGCGGAATCCACCGGTGGCGCGGGTCGCCGGCGTGACGGCTGGAGGCGGCTGCGCCCCGGCGCGCCGCCGGATGGAGCCGCTGCGGCTGAAGCCGCGGCGGCGGCGGTGGACCCGACCCGTGACCGCGCGGCTCCGGTGACACACAGGACGTGGCAATGCCGCGTCCGCTGACCAAGTGCGGCCCCACGTGGGGCCGCGACAGCTCATCCCGTGGGGGCAGTGCGCCCCGCTATTCCTCCGCTCGGCCGAGCCGAGCCAGACCAACCCGACGGGCCGGGTCATGCCCAAGCCGGGCCGGGCCGCCTGGCCGGGCTGGGTCGCGCCCAACCAGGTTGGACCCGGACCCGGGTCGGGTCGACCCAGGGGGGGTCGGGCCGGGTCTGTCTGGGCCCAGACCCCCCGTTTTCGGACTCTTTTGGTTTTTCACCCATATCTTGGGCTACGGATCTCCGTTTGACATAAAATCAGCGGTGATGTGATCCTTGGATCGAGGCGTTCATTTTGATATATTACACTCAAGGTTTCGGAATACTTTGGGTTTAGCCGGGTTGGTTCGTCCACGAAACCAACCGGGCCCTCGGAGCGGAAACACTCAAATCCTGAGCTTCAGGCGTCCGATTGACGCACCGTCTGCGACGTTGAGTTCCTGTTGGAGATACGGAACTTTTGGATACATCAACTCTGGACTATGTGTCAGTTGATGTATCAGCTTCTCGGCTCGTGGAGCGGACCCTCCCGAACGATCTTGCTGTGTGTGGGAACCCTAGAGCTGGCTGCGTTTGCGACGATGAAGACTGCTGGTCTTGTATCCTATGTGGGTCCCATCTTAGATGATTCAGTTCTGGCCTTGTATCCTATGTGGCTCCCAGCATAGATGAATCAATGAAGAGTGCTGGTCTTGTATCCTATGTGGGTCCCAGCATAGATGAGTCAGAGCTGGTCTTGTATCCTATGTGGGTCCCAGCATAGATGAATCAATGAAGACTGCTGGTCTTGTATCCTATGTGGGTCCCAGCTTAGATGATTCGGTGCTGGTCTTGTATCCTATGTGGGTCCCAGCATAGATGAATCAATGAAGACTGCTGGTCTTGTATCCTATGTGGGTCCCATCATAGATGAATCAATGAAGACTGCTGGTCTTGTATCATATGTGGGTCCGAGCATAGATGATTCAGTGTTGGTCTTGTATCCTATGTGGGTCCTAGCACAGATCAATCAATGAAGACCGTTGGTCTTATATCCAATGTGGGTCCCAGCTTAGATGATTCAGTGCTGGTCTTGTATCCTATGTCGGTCCCAGCATAGATGAATCAATAAATACTGCTGGTCTTGTATCCTATGTGGGTCCCAGCTTAGATGATTCAATATCTATATCTGATCATCTCTTTCACCTTTTCTATGATGTATTCCTGTGTGAGCTGAGTCTTTACTTTCAACCCTTATCATCAAGATGATTTGGTTGTGCTTTCCTGTTTGGACTGAGTTGTGATTTCCTGTGTGGACTATGTTGTGCATTCCTTTGTGGACTGGATATGTTTTTCCTGTGTGGACTGGGTTGCACTTGGGCTCAGATGTTGGAGCTGATCTGGGATTGATAACTTAGGTATATGTATGGGCATATGCCTAAGTAGTGTTGGATGTTACTTCCTGATTGTATATTTCCGTTGTGGGTTATACTTTGTGGATTCTAGGAGACCATCGGGGGTCTCAGGGTCCCTACTGAGTAGCTCATACTCACCCATGCATGGGCTATGCCTGCACTACGTTGTGTTGGTTGCAGATGACTGACTGTGCCGATCGTGGTCGAGGTTTGCAGAGCAGGACGGTACCTGGAGGTGGACCACTGGGCGGGGTGTACTCAGAGCGGATGGCTGGACCGAGGAGTTGTGGAGGCTATCTGTACTCACCCTTCAGGTGGGACTTCTAGAGGACGGATCGACGCTGCGGATTTTTCTTTCAGTTTCTGTTTTTCCCCTTTCAGTTGTACTTTATAGTTGGGCTTGTATTTCCGGCCCCCTTTTACTTTCCTCACTTACTGTTGTACCTATTTTTCTACTAGTGTTTACTTCTTCTGCTTGCTTTCTCTATGGTGTATGTTTCATTTACAAAGGCAATGCCTTCCCTTTTTCTGGGATTTACGCCTTGGTGTTAGTCGCCAGACCCTGGCCTATGGAAGGCGGGCTTGGGGTAGTCACGGAACAGGCCCCGAGGATGGGTCGTGACACCACCACATCACGCAACACCCATGAATAGTCCATTTGAAACATAGAGATATAATTCCATAAAATGGAAAGGGGAAACATAAGGTGGTGAACCCAAAAGAATGACTATAGAACATACCATATATCGAAGATTGTTCGATATTTCTTGTTTGTATCAAAACAGAGCAGAACAAATCATAATGGAAATTATTATTTTGAAAATGATATTGGAAGGAATGAAATTTTCGGGAATCTCTTAGCTGAGAACAAGGAGAATGAACTAAGGATGAAGATATCTCATAACTTTAGAATATATAACGAAGCATTGGTTTAAGATATGTTGGGTTTTCCATTAAAAGAGAATCGCATTAAACCACACAGTTTGACCATGTAAATACATCCCAATCCTTAGGAGAAATTAATATATGATTTACATCCTTTGAATCAACATTATAGTCCTTAAAAGAAGGCTTAAAATTCGTTTTATGTCAAAGGAAAATTTATAGGGGCGAACTTTAGGAAGATGGAAACACTTTTCACAAACTCGATATTTGGAAAAGAAAAAACATTATTCATGAAACTCACCATTGGAGCCTAACCATTTTGGTAACACTGTTCATGAACCTCACCGTTAGAACCTTAACATTTTTTGGAAACATTTTTCGTGAATTCAAAATTTTTAAAAGGAAAAAGTTCACCATTTGAACCTCACCGTTCTTAAAACACTGTTCATGAACTCAAAATTTGGCAAAGGAAAATGGTCACCATTGGACCTCACAATTCTAGAAACATTGTTCATGAAATCAAAATTTGGAAAAAGAAAAAGGTCACAATTAGAACCTCACCATTCTGGAAACACTATTCATAAAAATAAAATTTGGCAAAAGATAAATGTCACCGTGGGAACCTCACAATTCTAGACACATTGTTCATGAACTCAAAACATGGAAAAGGAAAAAGGTCACCATTGGAACCTCACCATTAGAACATCACCATTGCATTGTTCACATAAGGATACTGATGACACTGTTCATAAAAGGTCACTAATGACACTGTTCACATAAGGTCACCAATGTCACTGTTCACATAAGGTCACCATTGAACTGTTCACATATGGTTACCAATGATCCTGTTCACTAAGTCACTGATGACATTATTCAAAAAAGGTCACCAATGACACTGTTCATATAAGGTCACCGATGTCACTTTTTACATTAGGTCACCATTTCACTTTACATGTAAGGTTATAGATGAATCTTTTCATAGAAGGTCACCTATGAAAATGTTCACATAAGGTTACTGATGAACTATTCACAAAGGTCTGTTGTTGGAACTATTCACTGATGGAACTATTCAAGGAAAGTTACTGATACACTATTCATAATGGTCTACCATTGGAAATGTTGACTAATAGAATTGTTCCCAGAAATCTACTGATTCATTGTTCACAACGGTGAACTGTTGGAACAGTTCACCGATGGAACAGTTCATAGAAATGGAAATTTGGAAAAGTGTTAGGAATAAGTCACCTTGACCTCCCAGAACACCGCATACATCTTATTTTCAAAATGGAATTGACCCGAGAGGTCTGGGACATTAAATCAGACACCTCACAAAACCATCTTATCCTCGAGAATTCAAAATCCACCTAAAGAGAAAACAAAATGGGGTCTGAATAAACACCCATTGAGATACCTCTCAAAAGAGAGCAAGCCACATGAAGCTAGAAAAGAAATCCATATTATAAACATGAAAGGACTATAACTACAAGGGATACATCAATACATGAGAAGAGTTAAACATCAAACAACTATGGGTACTGAGCATGTATATATGACTCATGTTCCCAGGTACTCTCTTCCATTCCACCATGTCACCAAAAGACACAAACCAAGGGGATAGAAAGCCCGCACAACACCTTTACTTTGCAGTCTTAGATCTCCACAGGTCTCTCCTCAACAGTCATATCATCATCAACAACGATCTCCACAAAATTCATGATTTGAGATTTCTCATGAAGATAATGAAGGAGATTTGTTACATGGAAATAATCATGTATTAGATTCATGTGTAGGGGAAGTGCTACTCAATACTCCACTGCTCCAATTGGAGCTAACACCTCTAAAGGCCTAATAAACTGTTCGAAAACATACTCCCATGACGAATCCTTCATTGTCCACGATGAGGAGTCAACTTTAGAAACATGTGATCCCCAACATAAAACACTAATGGTCTTCTTTTTTATTGGAATATGATTTTTGACGACCTTGCACTGTATTTATACTCTAATGAATCACCTTAACCATCTATGTTGTATTCTTTACTAGTTTCTGTTGGAGAATTGCAAACTCTCCAACCCCAGTCCAGCACAATGGCGAATGGAATGTTCAACCATACAAGGATTTAAATGGTGCATTACCAAGGGTTTAGTAGAAACTATTGTTTTATGAAAAAACCAACAAGGTTAAGTGCCTCATCCACAAACCGCCAAAATCAAGGAGACAAGAGTGTAACATGTCTTTAAAAGTCCGGATGGTTTGCTTTGTCTGAATGTCCGATGGAGGATGAAAAGTGGTGCTAAGGCATAGTTGAGAAATAAAATCATGCTGGATAAATCTCCACACCCTAGAGGTAAAATGAAGATCTTGATTAGAAATGATCATCCTTGGGACTCCATGAAATCTCAACACCTCCTCCAGATACTTCCTCGACAAAACATCCACTGATCTTGACTCGTTGATTTCTATAAAATGGGATGATTCTGTTAAATAGACCACTACCACCCAAATAGCATCATGTACTCCCTAATATTGAGGTAAACTATTAAAAATGTCCATTGAGATGTCCTCCCACTTCCACTGAGGAACATCTAATGGCTGGAGCAGACCACCAGGAACACGGTGTTCAGACTACGACTTCCGGCAGACCAAAAATTGAGACACAAACTCTGAAACCACCCACTTTATCCCAGTCCACCAAAAATGGTTCCTCAAGGATGGGCACATCTTTGTCATGCCACGATGCACCGACAAAGGAGAACTAAGTAAATATCTAAGAACCGTCTCATGCACCATCAAAGGAACAATATTCCTTCCATGATATAACACTCAATGTTGATCATCCTCAGACCAACCATTAGGGGCCTCACCACAAAAAACTCGGTCTCTCCGAACCTCCACCTCTAGATCCCCCAACTTGGACTATTCCAACATCTGCACTAGAGATGACTACACTTTCATCTGAAAAAGACAACCTCTTACCCCATCTTCTCCCATATCAATATGTAATTCTTAATGTGCTTCCATTACACTCCATGAGTCAGCAGATTCATGCACTGTATCACTGTGTGACTTCTGACTTATAGAATCAGAAACAACATTCCCCTTTATAGGTGTATACGATATTTTGATGTCGTATACATGTAAGAACTCCATCTACCGACGCTGTCTTATATTCAAGTCACACTGGGAGAAAACATTGCTAAGGCTTTTATGGTCAGTGAAATCCTAAAATCTCTCACCACTGAGATAATTTCTTCATAACATCAGAGAAAACACTATGGCTTCCTACTCAAGATCGTGAGTGGCATAACTACGTTCATCGGGACATAACTGCCAAGACCCATAGGAAAAAACTGATCATTGCTGCATCAAAATACATCCTAAACCCCATATGTGAAGAAACTCATAGAACAACAAACTGAACTCCCTCAATTGGAAGAAAAATACCTTGAGAACTCACTAACTTCTCCTCTAGATACTCGAATGCTACCTGACACTAATCAATCCATATGAACTCCTGATCCTTCCCAGCAAAAGATGTTAGTGTAGTCATAACTTGTGATAAATAGGTTACGAACCTCTTGTAATAGCTTGCAAGACCAATAAAACTTCTCAGCTCTAACACTATCTTGGTGAATAACCAAGACAAAACATCTTCTATCTTCGATGGATCCACAGCTACTCCCTAGTGGGACACAATATTCCTCATGAATAAGACTTCTCAAGCCCAAAACAAACACCTCTACATCTTCCCAAATAGATAATGTTGATGACAAACTGCCAAAATGGTGTGTAGATGCTCTACCTGCTCCTCCTGAGACGTGGAGTAAACAAGGATGTTGTCGATGAAAGACACCATGAACTTGCATAGGATCCCACAAAAAACATCATTCATCAATCCCATGAACACAACTAAGGAATTTTTCCTGCTGAAAGGCATTACCAAGAACTCATAATTCCCATGATGATAACAAAAAGAAGTCATTGGGATTTCCTCATCCTTCACAAACATCAGATGATATCCTAAAGGAATGTTGATCATTGAGAACCAACTTTCACCCTTCAGTTGATTTAATAAATCATCAATACGCAGAGGCGGCTAGCAATTCATCAATGTCACTTTGTTTAAGTGACAATAATCAACACACAACCGCAAAGTGTCATCAGCCTTCTTCACAAAAAAAACCTGTCCACCCCCAGGTGACACACTCAGCCACAAAAACTACACTGTAATAGACCATCAAGATGTATATGTTTCTCTCATAAATAATAAGAGGCCATCCTATATGGAGAATTAGAGATAGGATACTCTCTTGGTTGTAGCTCAATCTAAAACTCGATCTCCTGTCAAGGGGGTAATGCTACAAACTATTTTGGAAAGACATCAGGGTACTATTATAAAACCATGGGAAATGTCAACTGACGAACCTATGAAGAACTCATCATCAACTCAACCATCATGGATTATAAGGACGGAACACTCCTCTGATACATCTGAGGGTCTCGCTTATCAAAGAACACCACTGGATCTCCATATGCATCGATGAACACAACCATCCTCCTAAAGCAATCGAAGATGGACTACACTAAATACAAAAAATCCATGCCAATGAAGACATTATATGGTTATATTTGTAAACATATGGAATCTACCCAAGATTGGGGCTTCCCCAACACTAGATCATAGTCTCTACATACATCAAACTGGTCAGCACGGCCTCCAACTAGCATAGTCAATGCCAAGGGCAATAGAGGAATTTCTACCTCATGTCCCAAAGCACAGAAAAGGGTAGGTGATATGAAGGGGTGTGTTTCACCTTAATCCAACAAGGCATACTGCAAGATTAAAAACAAGAAATGGGTACCTTGAACAACGTCTGGCTCACCTGGAGTTCGTAACACTAAAGTGGGAAGCTGACCACGACCTCCTCCACAACCTCTTAGACCCTGGTGACATCAACAACCATGGCCACACTCTCCTCTCTAAGGACGTGGATTGTCACGAGGATATCCTCTACCTTACCCATATACACTATGATGATATAATGCTAGTGAAAACTGCTACTACTGCCCCTACTAGAACTGACTAAACTAATGAACCTAGACCAGAACACCTAGTGCACAATGACTTCACTGAAAGGTAGTGCACTCTAACTGCTGATGACATATAAAAACACAACTAAAACTTGTGCATGATCCCTTGGCATATGACTAAGACCTGATGCCCCTGGAGAAACTAGATGCTTAGGGCTGGGACCTACCCACGGTCGAATGGAAACTCTTATTCCCTGAAACTCATAAACCCCGCATCATATCTCGACTTTGTGAGGAATCCTGATGAATCGCCTCTCATGGTGATTTGCTTCAGGTCAGTGTACTATCGATGGAAACTATACCATACATCATCTCATGATATGTCTTAAGAATAAGTGTGGTAACCTAGTGTTGGATCTCTGGATGCAAAGCCTCTTCAAAATGCCTCTCCCTGGCCTCCTCATCTAGCAACAGGTCTGAAGCATATCATAAACGGTTCTGGAAATGGGTTCAAAACTCTCACACGCTAGAGTCCCCTGTCATAGGGTTAGAAGCTCCAGGAGAATGGACTCCTTTGTGGTAGAAGAATGAAACATGACTCTAAACTTGTCTTAGAACATTTCCCATGTGATCACAGACTTCTCACAATAATTGAGGAACAAGAACCACTACTTCTTCACTGCTCCATGCAGTATCGTCACAACCAAGGACACCCAATACTCTTTCTGAGCACAAATAAAACTGAAGACTATCTAAAACTACTCCAACCAGTCTTACATGACTGCATTTGAAACATACCCCTCATACATCTATTCTCTCTGACGTTGAAACTCTCGGAGTGTTCTCTTACAAGTGTCATTGTTGTCAACCACTACCCTGTGACGATCTGCTGGCACAACCTGCGGGACATATTCTATGAAATCCAGATGAGGATGTCAACCTAGATAAATAACTGTAATATAACAAATAGTTAGAGCTCCTAAATCTGGAATATGAAAGACTTGGCATAAACTAATTAATTAATTGTTTTCTTTTATTCGTTTTAGGTTAAACTATCACAAGGATTACCCATTCAAACATAGGAACAAATATTAATGATGCATGATCATTTCCTAGGTCTGTAGCCTAAAACTAGTATAACCTCATTTAATAGCCATTATAATCATAATGGTTCGTGCATAAGATCAAAGGGGGCCCAAAATGCCCATGTCACAGCCATTCTCTAGTGTTTACTTCACATTCTAACCATGACTGACATTGTTACCCTACCAACATATGCAACCTAACCTATTCCAAACACCTTACTCCATCTTATTTCTCAACCAGACCACTGATACAACTCTTTCATCACCCCCTAAACACAAATTGTAGACCTCATGGTCTGAAAATGTGGGAAGGGAGATAATGACCACTGAGTTCCACCTCTTGTAGACCCCGAGTTAGAGACTAAAAACGACGGTATAGTAAACACGCATATGGAAGTCATTACCCTCTAAGAGAACACATGCGAAAGAGTGAGATACGATAGACAGTAAATAGCTCCCAAATCGACTAAAATATAAATGAAAATCCTAGCTCACATATGTAATGTCATGAAAATATACTAAAACTAGAAGGGGAAAACAAAAATTACCCAAAAGAAAGTAAAAACAACAACAACCACAAGCCGGAACAGCTCTTGCAACACCATGTTAGTAGAAACCAACTTAATATCCAACCTAATCTAATTGGACTGAAAAAGAGTTTATATATAAATAGGGTGAGTATAATAGTATACTCAGTAGGATCCTCCTGCATGCCTCTCATGAAAAAGTAAATAGTGCAAGCTAAAGCACATCGAAAATCAAGTGAAACTAACTTGTCGCCTAAATAGGTATACTATGTTCCCATCCTCACCATGGATACTCTCACAAAGTAAAACATAAAAGAGTATATAATATAATAAATAATATCAAGGGTACCCTGCTACTAGTTCCCCACTAGTTTGCCTCTTTTCCCCAACTTCTCACATCCTAAGCATCTCTCTCAAAAAAGGATTTCCTGCAGACACCTCGGTGAAGCACCATAATATGCACCTCATGCAACAAAACCACCACGTCCACACGAGAAGTCAACACGGAAGTTTTTGGGATCCTCCATAGAACATATAACGTGTATCATACATCAGGTATTATACCTCAAGCCATTACAACCCATAAACCGAGTAAGGATCCTCAGGCCATCACAACCTGTACAGGTTCCACCTATAGTAGTCCATAGGATACTATATCCAGAATATATGTGTGTGAATAAACACAAGACATTATAGCACTCTACACACATATATGGGGAAAACTAACCACTCCTCCTACTAGGATAAGTAATAATAAAGAGAAGAGAGTGGGGCCTAAGGGGGTAGTCAGCCATCCATCCTCCCGCCGGAATGTTGCGAAAAATGCCCCCTAGGGCTCAGAATTTTTGAGGTGTCAGTTTCCCTAACTGATGGGTTGTAGTAGCATATAGAAACTCAAAAAGTACATAATATACTATATCTCACAACAACACTATGGGCATAAACTTGTCTTGGACTCAAATGCAGTAAACATCTCTCGGACTCCCAGCTTCCACTTCTAAGAGTAGGTATCTAATAAGCACACAACCGTTTAATGAGATTTACTTCCTTACATTATTCCATTTTTATCAGTTTCACATTACATTAATTAATTATTTAAACATTAATTAACTATTAAAAATTCAACATTAAATTTCATTATCATCACACACAAAATACCCTGCCCCTATTTTAAATTTTGACATCATCATTACATCCCAGAAAGCTCCCACCCCATGGGTTAACATCATTTATTCAATTATTTATTTTCATCATTACATTCCAATATCACAAGGCATTCTAGAAAAGAATTCTATTCTACTAAACACAAGGGGGATCAACACGGGGAGTTGAAAAACTACCCGTTGAGTCGTTGTCACCTATAGCAATAACATAGACCCATCCTCCCTAAAGAATCTAGATACGAAAATCACATGGCATACATCACACATCTCAACCCATTTTGGATGAAGGGTAATCAAGACTAGCTTGCTGGAGCATTGGAAAAATTAAAGTACATAACCAATGAAGGAATCAATAAGAATTTAAACATTTACATACAACCCATTCCAAAATTCCTAGTGTCCTCCCCGACAGCCACATGAAAAATGCGATGCGTCTCGCCACTCTAGGCGTAATATGCTACACCAACCAATTTTCCCTCCTACCCCCACATATCACAACAGCCATCCAGGCTCACGTCAAAACACAAGCAGCAAGAAAACAAACATCATATCAATTGGGCTCTTAGCCATTAAATAAAAAAACTGGGTAACTTAGAACCCAATAAGGAATTATCTTTTATCAAAAATCCAGTTCTTTAATCCATCATGGATTAACTAATTTATTATTTGTAGGTTCTTAAATACGGGAAACCTAACAAGTAATCTATCACAAATTATTAAACATTATTACTATACCAATTTGTTTAACACGAAATTAAAACAACATCAATAAGATTCATTCACATACCTCTTTATCTTTAAATTATCAAATTTTTAATTAATTATGGCTTTACATTCTTTACCAATTTCCATCAAGAATGAAAATTTAATCAAGAAGGGTTTGATATCACATTATCTAGAAAAAAAAGAGTGAAAAGAATACGGTCGATATCAGTTTATTTATCTAGTTCAAATATTTTTTATTTCAATTCCATTGTGATCTAGTGGGATAAAACATGCTATCAAAACAGTTTCACCCAAAAAAAAGAGAAGTAATGAATCCCCTAACTCAAATTGTTCTTGAATTTTTTTTTATGAGAATAATCCACACAATGTATCATGATCACCTCCTCATGTGACAATTGTATCCACTCGAGTGAAGAAACACCACCACATCGGCCAACACCCAACAAAATCTCATCAGGAACATAGAGATAGAAATATTTAATAGGTAGAGGGAAAACATAAGGAGATGAACCCAAAAGAATAACTATAGAACCTGCCTTATATCAAATAATGATCGATATTACTTGTTTGCATCAGAATAGAGAAGAATCAATCATAGTAAGAAAGTATGATTTTGAAAATCCTATAGAAAGGAAGGAAATGTTTTAGTGTCTCACAATTAAGAACAAGGAGGAAGAACTGGGGAGGAAGATATCTCATCCCATTAGAAGATTTAATGGAGTAGTGGTTTAAGATAGGATGAGTTTTCTGTTAAAAGAGGATCACATTAACCCTCATGGGTTGACTAGGTAAAAATATACTGAGCAATATGGGAAATTAATATAGCAGTTACGGCCTTTGAATCAGCCTTATAGTCCTTAAAACAAGTCTTTAAATTCATTTTATGCCAATGGAAATGTTAAAGGGGTGAAACTGTAGTAAGCTAGACACACTGTTCATGAACTCGAAATTTGGAAAAGGAAAAACATTGTTTAGGAACATTACTATTCGATCCTCACCATTCTAGAAACACTGTTCATGAACATCACCATTGGGACCTCACTGTTTTGGAAACACAACTAATGAACTCAAAATTTGGAAGAAGATAATGGTCACTATTGGAACTTCAGCATTCTAGAATCACTGTTCCTGAAATCAAAACATGGCAACGGAAAAATGTCACCGTTGGAACCTCACAATTGCGCTATTCGCATAAGGTTTCCGATGACACTATTCACTGAATGTCATCGATGAAACTGTTCACATAATGTCGATGATGTCACTTTTTACATAAGGTCACCGTTGAACTATTCACACATTCTTACCGATGCAACTATTCACAAAAGGTCACCGATGACACTGTTCACAAAGGGTCACCGATGACACTGTTCATATAAGTTAACCAATGTCACTATTTACAGAAGTTCACCATTCCACTGTTCACATAAGGTTACCGATGATAATATTTACATAAGTTCGCCGATTACACTATTCATAGAAGTTTACCGATGTATTTTTGACAATGGTCTACCATCGGAACTGTTCACAGATGGAACTGTTCCCCTAAAGTTACCGATTTACTATTCACAACGGTCTACAGTTGGAACTGTTCACTGATGGAATTGTTCACAGAAAGTTACTAATGCACTGTTCCCAATGGCCTATCATTGGAACTGCTCATCGATGGATATGTTCATTGAAAATGAAATTTTGCACAGTGTTGGAGATAAGACATCTTGATCACCCAGAAAACATCAAAAACTTGATTTTAGAAAAGGAATGGACCAGAGAGATCTGGGCCATTAAATGATAATGTGAAATATATGGAATATGAATAATTTTATAGTCAATAAATGTAATGATATTTATGGATCAGCAATCATCATATATAATTTCCATGAAAAACACAAATATGTTCTCCATTAATATTAAAACATTTTTAATCCCAAAATGGCTTAATCATATTAAATAAAATAAAATGGATTCATTATGATTTCAATATAGTTAGATAAAAACCATATACGGAAGAATTTGGAATTTATTATTGGATTATATCCCTATAAATCATAATAAAAATTAATGGATGTTTTCGTATGTGAAAAATATTTTTATACAAATTTAAAATTGATATAAAAAATGATAATAAATATATATATATATATAGATTGATTAATCTTTTTATAGTATGAAATAAAAACCATATGGGAATAAAAAAATATTGTAAAATAATTAAATCATGGGGAAAATATTCATTAATAAAAGTACTCATTATTTTTTGAAAATGCATTCACAAAAATAATGTTAAATATGATATTTATTTTTCATAGTTTTAATATAAATTCTATGAATTACCTATGTGAAAAATTATTTGAGGAATACTTTTAATCTTTTTGAATGGCAGTTAATGTCAAAATAAAATGACCACAAAAAGCACTATAATAGAGGGAATAAATATCATAATAAAATATAATAAATGGGGATATGTAAGGTAATGATAATTGATGGGAACGATGATATAGGGTTTGTTCCATTTATTATAAATAATTATGGTATTTCACTAATAAACATGAATATCCTATTTTTTGATGCCATGTTAACCCAAAAAGAAAAAAAAATGCAGGAAATAGATTGTGTTTTTGGGAGATGGAGAAATAATTTATCAAATGTAAATATCCCGAAATCACCTGCAATTTCAATTTGAGATTCAAAAGTAAACACTTATGAATTTGAAGACATTTGATTCATACTCTATATGAAAATAAAAAATAAAATATAAGATTATATACTATGAATAACATGTTAATTATGATATAATATATAAAAAATAGAATTTACTCCATATAAATGAAATTAGTTTCATAAAAAAGAAAATGCCTCAAAAAATAAAATTTTTCATCTAAAAAACATACAATTAATTGTCAAGTATTTTAATGTTCACCGTCGCTAATGATGAATTATATATTCCCTTAGAGGCTATCATTTTTTTATTGAATTGTTGAGTTCTCTAGACATAACATGTTTAGTAACATTTGTGAGTCTTATATGGGATTGTTATATAGTAGTATATTGGGATGAATTAAAATTTTAGGAGTTTACTTGATGGTATGGTAGAGGGATATTTTTATAATATTGAGGAGTGTAATTTTGGTAAATACTTATCTATTTACATAAAAGGAATGTCATACTCATTTCATATGGACTGATAATTCCTAAATCATATAAAATTTGTGATTTTCAAAATACAATCATACAAAAATTTATAAATAATGGTTTGGGATATTATGTGACATTACCCCTTAATATAACCCTTTTATTTAATTTTATCATTTATCATTGAAAATTATTTTTTCCTAGGTAACATATATTTTTGAAAATAAATGATATGGATATTTTTACCTAATATGGAAATTGTGATTGAAAAAATTAAATACTTTATTTTATTTACCATGGAAAAGTTAAAAAACATAATCCTAATATAATATATTCAAAATGAATAAAAATATTTTTTAGAAAAAAACATTTTTATAAATAAAAATGATTTTAGTATACTTAATTTGAATAGTATTGTTACTATTATTTAATTATTTAATGATTAAAAGATTATTTTGTCACATTAAAACCAATCCAAGATAGAATGTAATCATATGAATACATAATTTTAGTAAAATGGAAAAAATAATGACAATAATATATAAATTTGGTTCTTTACTATAAAATATAGGTTTGAAGATTAAATGTATTATATTTAAATGAAATATATTTCTACAAATACAATTATTTTTTATATAAAAAATGATTCGTATATTTATAGTCATGTCAATATCTTGATAATTTCAATATTTTCATGGTGTTTTTAAAATATTTATTATTTTACCATTCACAAAAATATTAACATTTTCATAGAAATCTAAAAATCTCACATGATTATAATTGAAACATGATGATTAAAGAATTCATATCTAGTTTATAAAATTGAATACCTATAATTTATAAATTCGTCCTTTCAATAAAACAATATAGTATATTGAAAATTTATTAATTTAAAACAAAAAGAATTAAAAAAATGATATTATAGTATGATACCTTAATTAAAAATTTTCAAAGAAAATAATAAAAAAACCATCATATAAGAATTATTTAATTCACCATAAATTTACATTTATAACATGTATGATAATTACATAATTATTTAAATTGATCAAAATTTTCTATAATTTTGTGAATGTATATTTATTCAATGAATATATTTCTATTTATCTCCTAAAAACATAAAATTTTTGAATATATAACAATTATATATTTGATTATATTTAATCATTTTAAAAATGAAATAAAAATACATAATATGTTTAAATATAGAAAATTTTATTATTTATTATCATCAAATAATAATATAGATATATTTTCTATAATATCTAGCTTGTCACAATTAATATTCATAAAGATATGGAAAATGATTTCTTGTTGAAAAATAATATTTTTAGGATAATTAAAGATGAACTATCTTTTTTTTCAAAAATTGGTGAACACTTCAAAAAGAATGGATTTCAAATATGGGGTGTTGAGTATAAGATTATTAAAAAAATATATAATTCTACGTTATAATTATCAATCATTTGAGATTTGGTGTATTTACATGTTTGGAAGTGGAATAAGGAAAAATTATAAGGTACTGTTATCAATATAATCATGCTGAAGCAGTACATTAGATATTTTGAATGAATTATTTCAAGGAAATGAAATCTTTTTCCCAAAATGGTGTTGTAAATTGATTATGATTATAAATAAATTAGTTTCAACGAATTTAGAAAAACCACCTAGAGTATCTTTTACATCAAAATGAAAACATGTTTACTTATTTCTCCATCATGTTAATATCAACAATACCATAAATTTTCCAATGAGTGGGATGATGATTATGTGAATGAAAAATATGGCCCATCAAATGATCTATTGATTTCAGATTATTTAATGACGATATATAATAGATTGAGGAATTGGGCTTCATAACTATATATTTGATTGGTTTTTTTGAGTTGGAGATATTATTAATTAGTGGTGAATGCAATGTTATAGACTTATCTATTTCTCAACTTTGATTGAAGAAATATTTAATAACATTGAGGATAATATAGGATTAATACTCTAGGTGTTCATAAGAATATACTCAATTGATTTTTATGATAACATAAATGAAGATATTATATATAATGAGAAGTGTCATATTTGAAATATTTTTTTCAACCCATGTGAATGATATATTATTAAAAATTTTATACATCATAAAAATAACTTCCCTGAGATTAATTGGATATAAATTAGTTTACATTTGGTGTAAAATAACTCAATATATGTTGTTGGTTTTAATAAGTAACACTACCCATTATGTTTCTTCCAATAAATGAATAAAATTATATTAATAATGATTAATAATGGTATCTTAATTGTGTTTTATTATAAATGTTATGAATATTATCATGGTATGATTTTTCAGAATTTGTTTTTATTTTTTAGACTATCATGGTAGAGTTCTCTTTATTATTTTATAATTGGGGTGATATATAACCATTTTTTATATAGAAATTAATTGGGGAAGGTTTTAGGGATGAAATTCATAGATGTTAAATCATGGTTTGTATGTAAGAAAATAGATGATAACAACATAGATATCAATGAAAACTTTAATGTGAGTTTTTATTAAAATATTAATTCTCATTTCAAGCATGTATCCCTTGATTTTAGAGAGGGAGATATATAAATTCATAGTATTCAATATCTAATGAAAGTTGGTAGTTGGAGGAATATAGATTTTATATGTTTATGTTATTTATTATTAAATATATTGATGATTTATTATCAATATTGATAAATGAATACATTCCAAGTAAAAAAATTAATGTGTTTTTATGATGTGTTTGTTGTAATATTGCCGTTATTATTGTCAAATAATTGAAGTTTTTTGTGGAATTTCATTATATTAACTATAATTTCCTTTGGTGTAATCATGGTGAAAATAAAATATGATATTTTATTAGTGTTTTATTGAAACATGTAGACCAAATAGCACTATTTTATGGTCTTTGATTTTCACGTTGGTTTATATTCAATATATTTAATTGTAAAAAGAAAAAAAACATAGTGACTATTATGGTGGTGATACAAAAAATAACTAAAGATAAAATAATTGTATTGATTGTGTTTAATGGATATATTTCACAAATGATTCATGTTTTAGAAATTACAGTTATAAATGTGGAAACATAAAATTGTAATGAAATGTTTCTATATGATCTTCGATAATGAGAATAAAATATATATATAATTATTTGTTACTGATATATGTATATTCATTTCAAATATCATGTAATTTTATAGAGGTTAAGAATTGTATTATCATGATTATGATATAAATTATAGAGGTTCAGTCATTTGATAAGATTATAACATAAGGTCTATACTATTTTTTAACATTTTAAAGGAAGATAGGCTTGTAAAATTCTAATTTTATTGATATATATTCTATATTTTTATTCTTTAATAATTTGATGTTTCTTTGCAAATATGTATTTTAGTGTATGATATGACATAAAAATGGTGATATTTGAAGGTAGATTGGGTTGAGGGATACTTTTTCATCCATTACATTCATTTTTAAAGATCTTCGCTAAGGATGATTGAGATAACCATAAAATATTAATCTCAAATGTTATATATTTATAGATATAATTGGTGACACAAAATAAGTATTTGATGCTCGAATTTGGATGTATGTTTTTGAGATATCACCATAAATTTAATATAATAAAGGGATTTAATGAAAAAAAATATAGGATATTCTCTACATACATTTATAGATTTCACATTGAATCAATGAAGGAAGAGAAAACTAGAATAATATAGAGAACAAGGGATGGAATAATTTAAATTATTTTTCGAAATTTAAAGGATATATTATCAACATAATTGATATTTAATTTCAATCATAGTAGATGAGGATCAATAAATTTCAAAAACATGATAACTAAATTCATTCTTCCGTGGATATAAATGACTTCATCATTACATTATAAGGGTTTTAGAGCAAGGAGTGTATAAAATCCTATTTTTTAAAATGAAATATTATGTTCGATATCGTACAAGATACTCTATATCAAGCATAAAAGAAATATTAAATATTAATATTTAAATGTTACGAATATAAACTATCCACTAAAATTATGGTTTTCAGAAATATTAACTGATTTTTAAAAATATTGTTTACACATGTATAAGGGATTAGTTATATGGTGAAAAAATAATTATAACTAAAAATACAACCCTTTTATTAAAATTAAATGAAATCTTTTTCGGAAGAACTATTTAAATGTGAACACGTGTGTTTTGTACTAATAAATAAACATATCACACTTTCTTTATTATATTAATTAAATATATATGTATATAATATTAAATATAATTTTTAAAATTCATCATATGTGTTCTCTAGACATGATATAAGAACTAATCGAATTTAACGCATAAAAAATTGTTTTCCTAAAAGTTAGTTTTTTAACCTTTTGATGGCTCACTTATATTAAATACAGTTTTTGGTACATTAATAAATATTATTTTAAAAAATTAATTTCTTTTTTAAAATAATAATAGATAAATTTACTATGGTGGAAATTTTCTTTATTTTTCTATTACATTCTTGTTTTGATAAATTTAAAAAATATTTCATTTTTAATGGAATTTTTTTTCATCTAAATATTTTATTGTTTTAAATTAAAATATTAATTATTATGTTTTGAATAAAATGATCAATATTTTATTATTTCAATAAATTTATGTCATTGGATTCAATTTCAGATAGAATTTTGATATAAAATATTTCGATATTTTGAACTTTTTAACCTTAAATACCTATTTTTTCATCCCATCAATGAGATTCATTTTTAGTTGATTTCAAAAATTTCTAAGAATTAAATATTTAAAAATGGATCCAAATTTGGACTCATAATTTCCAAATATATTAAATATGCCCATTTATTTTAGGACATTATGAATAGTAATTTTGATAATTTATTTTAACATAATTAAGCATATATCAAGTAATTAATAGTAAAAATAAAATTATAAATATTATAAAATTACCCAAAAACAAGTCCTAATTCTATTGGCAGACTGAATATTGACTAAAATTATCCTATTACCGATTTATTGTGATATTGGATCTACAAGAATGAATTTAATCTATTTATGGTATTTTATTCAAAGAATATATTTTTTTTATACAATGGTTTTTAACAAGTGAAATGTTTTTAATATGGGGATATATAAAGAATATTTTAACACTACCTGATTTTTTTATGTATCTTCATAAATTTATATCATTGACAACATATGTTCTAAAAAACACAATGCATAAATGAACAATAATAAAAAATTAATTATCATTATATTCATAAGACTATTATAACCATGGCATAAAATTGGATGGAATGAATATTATTAACCTAAATATGAAATATATTTGTTTTATATTTAATAAAATTCTTTACAATTATGAAAATTATATTATAATCATATGATAAGAATGAGTCCAATTTTACGAAATAAAATGATATATTTTTCAAAATATAGTTTTATCTACTTTTAATGGTGCACTTGTTATAAAATTAAATTTTGAAACTTTTATAAATTCAATTAAAAAAATCTACTTTAAAATCATAAAGTCAAAATCATATTATGGTGAAATTTTTCTTTTTTCAGGATATATTTATTTCTCACTGAATAGTGAAAAACCCAATTTTATAAAACATACATATTCAGTATATTAGTAGTAAATATATTATTTGAATAATAACTTCACCTATGAATGTAAAAATTAAATTGTGGTGTCATATAAATAAAAACACAGTATAATTATGTCATGGAATAAGAAATTATATTTTTGAAAAATGAAAAATGATGATATTTTTAAGAAACATGAATTATTATAAACCCTTTTATAAATAATAATATTTTTTAAAATCATATTTATATTTTTTAAATAGATTCATACTTTAATATTTTGTTTTCTTATGATTTTAACCTAAATTTATGAGCCCTTATTTATTTTTCAAATTATTATAAAAATATTTATAATATTAAAATTATTAATTTTTGAGTAAATGATATATTTATTTCAAAATTAAATTTTCTATATTTTGAAAATAATTTTTATAAAATGTTTTTTATTTTTTATTCAATAATTTCTAATAATGGTAAGGTTGAATATTTGGGATTTTTCTTAGATACTTGAATTTTAGTGAATAGTAAAATACAGTAATTTATGGTATAAATATATTATAAGTTAAATACATTATTCTTTGATTCAATGAAAATGTATTCAACATAATCTCTAACTACCCATAATTATTTTAATATAATTGGATATAATTATCAAAATATTAATAGTCTTGATGAAAAATAATAAACAATTATAAAAAATATTCTTGAACCACCCCTCTCTTCCACTATAAATGCCTCTTCTCACCACATCTTCTCCTAAAACCTCTGGTGTTGTTAATCTTTCCCAATTCCTACTAGTTATTTTTCCCTAGACTCTTGCCTAGGTCTGAGAGTCTATAGTCTCACAAAAAGGAAATTCCCAATCCCCTTAAGGAGGAACTCACAGAGAAGATTACAAGAGGTAAAACCCTTAAACCTTCATTTTAATTCTCTATTATTTTATTTTCTATAGTTATCATTATCTCACCTCCTATATAAAAAATTTTATGAGAACACCAATATATAATATATACTGGATGTTATTATTTAAATGTAAAATCCACCATTAATTCTCTTAACCTATTCAACTTTTTTTCCTAATAAAGAAAACATTGTCTATGAGGTGACCATTTACCACCTTCATGGATGATGAGTTTTCATACTTCAATTATTCCTTAATTTATGGTCATAAAATAATTTTATATTTAAAATATAATTTAATATATTTAATAATATTTATTTAATCTTTTTAACTCATATATATATAAAATTAATTAATAAGACAAAATTTGCCTGTGATGATTCAAACAATTCCCAAAACAATCTAAATGATCATCAAAAGAATCTTATCTAATGATTCAATCTCACCTAAAAAGACCAAATGATTTATATAACCATTTAATAATATTTTTATTCATTAATAAAATATTATTTCAATTCTGGATTACTATTTAATTTTCATGTTCACTTTTATAACTGTAAACAAGTGAACCCATCACGAAAACCAAGTAAATGAACAATCCCAAACAATAGAATTGAATCTTATAAGTAGTCAAAAAGGCCATAAATAATATTTAAAAAAATTAATATATCAAATACATGTTAAATAATTTTAAATTTAAATTATTAATGAATATAATATCGTTATCTTATATTATTAGTGCAGGTGTATAATGCCTTTATACATAAGCTATGGATTTTCTCATCTCGCCATTATTTATGTGAGATATACCTTATTATGTACTATTTATTATGTGTGTTGTATTTATACTAGAATTTTATTTAAAATCTCATTAATATCATGATCATTATGTTATTCAATGTTTTAATTTATGATCACTAATTATTTGGGGCTTATAGCTCGACTGTTTTCAAAGTGGTTAGAGATTTTACCCAATCTTGATTTTTTCATCGGGTTACAATTATCTGCCTTTAACCCAATGTAATTATTATTTATTTTTACATAATTATTATAAATTATGTGTATATATTCTAAAATCATGTATCTAGATCATTCTATCTTTATTTAATGGGGATATTCAGGCTTTATAATGTTTCAATTTCCTATTCTTCCTCTTAAGCATGCCATGTTAAAAGAAACATCTGAATTTTTACCCATTTTCAAGTACAAACCAAAATTTATTACAAACCACCAATAACATTCTAAAATAAATAATTTTATCATAAATAACTACCTTTGTAATTTTATTGTTTTATATAATAAATTAATCATTTGTCTACTTTAATGAATTATATAATTTCTCTTAAACTATGTGGGAGTTGTCTATTTATAATGTTTAATTAAAAACTATTTGTCACAAAAATTGACATCAGATGAAAATCATTAATTCCTCAATCTTAATTTCATTAAACATTTTTTTATCCTGTATATAAATGATCACTATATGATTTTATAGAAAATTAAAATTATTTTCAAAAATAACAAATATTTTATAAAAAATGGTATTTATCTCAAGAATTTATCAATTTTTTTATTAGAGTAAAAGCATATATGATTATGATTAAAATATTTGAATCTGGTATAAAAATTATTGATTTAATTGGATCATTGTATTGGGCATATATGAATTTAATTGCACTTATTATGTGACTGGAAGGGCCTGTTATTACCCCTAGATGCATCAGTAGGTCCATGAGACAAACATGACCAGGTTTCGGATGAGTCCATACCCATTTATATATAATTCTTGGTTGAGGACATGATGGTATATTTGTGATGTCTAGAATTAGACATTCCAGCATTATGATATTAATAATAGCTAAATTATGTGATTATTCAACTAGTAGAATATATATTGTAATGTTTTATTTTTATATGATTATTTATACATAATCTTTCAATAAGTTGTTTTAAACCACATGATTCACAGGTTATTGAATAAATGCCATGTTTTTCAGGTAATCGCATTTCTATAATCATTTGTGCTTGTTTATGATATCTTCCTATTTAATGGTTACCCATTCTGATCATATGAGCTCTCCACTTTCTTATGTTTAGTTTTTCTAGTATGGAAAGATGTATATTATGATTGATGAAATAGGTTATTCTTGGATAATTATGGTGTTAACAAATGACAGTATTTTTTATTTTATGTTTTAAAATGTAATGTTCTTTTCTGTAATCTAGTTCCCAGAACTACCAAACTAATCAATCCTTTGGGATTTTACTATTGTATATATGCCAATTTAATAAATTATGGAACTAGATCGAGGCTACTGGGTGCAGCTGTTTACTGTTTGTATCAAATCACCTTTAGTAGATACTAGGGAAACAAGATTTATAAAACATATATTAGGATCCTAACTCTAAGATATAATATTTATATAGGCATAGAGTAATACCCTCGAATTTTTGTAAGGTAGAGATTTTTTGGGTATTCTTATATATACATACCTATATGGATACTACAAGTGGGAATTGTTCTAGAATAGATGCACTTAAAAGTAAAATATCCAACCACATGTGTCGGGCCATACTCAGTGAAACCTAGTGCATGAAAATTAATTATAATGTGAAAAATATTTGATACTTCCTGGGGATTTTCATAAGATAATTCACATTTTCATTACAAACTATTATGACTGATTTAAATGTAACTATATTCCCAGAGTAATCATGTTTCTTATTATGTTATTAGATAAGAATAAATTTCCAATTTATATTATGTGTTTTTCTATTTTTAAATTATACATTAGGATTAATTTTCTTATGTGCTAATACATTATATTTTTTTATATTGAAATGGAACATGTAAGTATGTTTGGTTAAGAATATATTAAGTTATATATATATATATTCTATTAGTAAAACCTTTAGTCATTAAATATTATTTTCAGTTGAAGAACAATATTAAATTGAATGGACAAGGATCGCAAATAATTCTTCTCTCTCTTAAAAAGGATTTAATATCATGGATAATCATAAAATTATGCCCTTATGATTTTTAAACCATTATCAATATCAAGGTTACCATCACGAAACTGTACAAGAAATCTCACGCATCTGATAATCCCTATTTATTTTGGGGACCATGGTTTATAAATGAAAAATCATGTATTCTCGGATTTCCTACTACTCAATGAATGGATGTTATTTATAATGTATTTATGAATTTTTCACCCTAGCTAATCCATATGAAGATCTAATTAGTCTAGGTGGAGGTTCTAAAGAGGGAGACCAATGAGAAACATACATGTATCAAATTTTAAATTTTATTATATTTTGAAGTATTAATGATTATATTCTTACCATTGAGGGATATACAATAAGATTATTTTATAAAGGTCAGGTTCACATAGATGTTAAAAGAATTTACAGTGAAAATGAAATCATTCAAATTACTTATCAATGTCATCATCATGTCCATCCAAACTAATCAAGATTCATTTGTAAAGAGGGGTTAGAGGATTTGGGGGATTCCATAATGTACCAATAGCATTCCTATGCTCATTCTCCTCATGAGATACTTAAAAAAATAAAGACGAGGATGAAAGTATGAGATTATTTTAAAAAAACATTTATGTGTTAATGATCTAAAAATAATTATTTTAGATATGATGAAGGTCTCTGTTGGGATCATACAAATCAATACATAGAGTATGAAATGATTATTGAAGTATGAAAAAGATTCCCAATGTACAATTATTCAACTATAAGGTGATGGGACACAATGAAAATCAATTTCTCAAGCACTAAATTAATATACATAAAAATATGACAATGAATAATTGTCAAGGATACACTACTACCACTGAAGAAGTGTGATGACTAATAAGATTTTATTTGGAATAAAGAATAATTTTATTTTATTACTTTATAAATAATTAATTGGTTATAAGAATAATGAGATATATGAGTATTTTATTGTAGGACTTATTATTTTTGAAATTTGAATCATGGAATGAATAACACTAGTAATCCAGAGAAGTGATTCTGTTGTAAGTTGATCTTCTTGAAAACACTTTATTTTTTATAAATATAACTCTAAATATGTTATTTATGTCAATATAATATTAAATCTATTATTGTAGGATTGTTTTTCTGACCAAGATGGTGGTTGGTGATATGATGGATTATGTTATAGTGGAATTTTTAAATGTTTAGATTTATGGACAACATGGTATTTTAGTCATGGAAGCATGCTTGTTTCATAACAGTTTAATGGAGATTAAGGAATTAACACATTTGAGATGTTGTATTACTAACTAAATTATTTTGAAAATGTTATGACATATTGATATTGTAAATTTAGTGACCTTTCTTTTAAATGTGTTATTGAATGTTGACAGACATGTGTTAGATTGGTTTAAAGATTAACTACTTTTGGAATGGATCAAGTTAAATATTCGAAATTAATATTGGTTGATAACATATGACAACCTTATTATATTAAAAATCCTTTATATTTATTACTACTATCATAAGGACCATATGATATATTAAATACTCTCCATGTGTGATAATCTCATATTAAACACCAGTTTCATGGTGTAAGGGATGACGTGAAAATAGATCGAAGCCTAACCAAAGGATGATATCATTAATATGATATAGAATTTAATCAGAAATGTTTATTTTATCTAGTTTTATATTAATATTAAAAGGATCCATCGACATATGGAAATATAGTTTTGAACAAAAACGTTATCCATTTACTTTTATATCTGATAGATCAATAATATTTTAACAGACCACATATGAATGGTTTCGTGATAGTTAACTTTTTTATAAACTTTTTTACTATCACACCCCATAAAAAAATTATCATTAGATTCATCTTCCTTGAATTGTGGTATAATTTAATACCCCATGATTTTATTGTATGCATCTTTTAAAATTTAATTTATTTTACAAAAAACGATCCACACAACACTGAGATTAAAAGAACAATGATATACAATAAAATATCATTATTTTAAAATAAACATTATAATATAGCTCTAAAGTAGGAATTAATGAACATTAAAAACAAAATTATTAAATTTATATACTATATATTTAATAAAATGTTTTTATAATCATCCAAATGATTTTATAAGAATAAGATAAGAATGAATCCAATTTTATGCATTAAAACTATGAATTTTTTTATGAAGTCTTAATTGACTTTTAATGGTGTAGTTATTTAAAAATTAAATTTGGAAACATTTATAAATTATATTGAACGAAATAAATATCATTTAATATCATAATTCTATAAATTTCTTATGGTGAATGTTTTTAATTTTTCTAAACATATTTATTTTCAATTTAATAGAAAAAATACCAATTTATATAAAAAATTCATATTCATTAAAGGAATATTATATTGATTATTACAATATTAACTTCAAATATTAATGTATACATAACATTTTGGTATCTTATAAATGAAAACAAGGTATATTTATATAATCGAATATGAAAATAAATATTTTAATAATTAAAAATTAAGTGTTCATATTTTTGTGCAACATGAATGAATATTTATAATATTACAATTAAAATAATGATTTGAAATAGAATTAATTTTCATACTATAGTTTCATAAATACTTATTTTTTATTATTTTTATAATATAATTTTATTTGACCTTAATTAATTTTTGAATGTTTCATAAAAATAATTAAAATATTACAGTCCATATTTTTTTAGTAAAGGATGAATTTATTTAAAAAATAAATTTGTTATATTAATGAAAAAAATTTCATAATTGGATTTAATTATTTAATTATGCAATCTGAAAAAAAATTACTTTTAATGATTTTTCTAAAATAGTTGATTTTTGGTGAATAGTGAAATATGATAATTTACGATATAAATACATTATATGATAAATACATTTTTCATTGAATCATTACTAAAGTAATCACCATTCAATAAAATTCCCCTTAATTATTTAAATATATTGATTGAAATTTGTTAATCTATTCATATTCTTGACCCAAACAAAATACAAAATATTAAAAACAACACCCCTCTCCTCCGCTTAAATAAAACCCATCACCACCTCTTCTCCTTACACCACATTATCCTTGAATAATGTCCAATTACTTACCAATACTCGTTCCATGTCTCTTACCCACATATAGGATCACTTAATATCACATAAATACCAATCCCAAACCCCTTAAGGATGTTATCAAGGAGACAAATTCAAGAGGTAAAGCCCTTAATCCTTCCAATTCATTTTTAATTTTTTTGCTATCATTTATTATCTTTCCCTCAAATCCTCTTTCCAACCAAGAATGATAACTATATTAACATATATAAAATTGAATTCTAATACATAAATTTGAAATACACCTTCATGAATCATCTCATATTCCCCGTTCTATTCCAAAAATTAAAACATCTTCGATGAGGTGTCGATTTACAACCTTCATGGATGATGAAATTTTCTAATTTAATTATGCCATCATGGATTGACATAAAACCATTTTTATAGTTAAATAAAACTATAATATATGTAATAATAAATATTTATGGTTCTATATAAATTTAATATACACAATTATAATTTATAAGACAAAACTACTTTGTGATGATAAAAAACACCCAAATAATCTGAACAATTATCACTGACTTCTTATCAAATGATTCAACCTCAACCTAAATAAAAATATTATTAATATAAAAAATAGTCATATTCATTAGTAACATATAATTTCAATTATTTATAACTATTCCCATTTTATTTAATCTTTTTTACATGTATACAAGTGAACCAACCATGAAAATCAAGGAAACGAACACTCACTAATGAAGAAATTAAATCTTATAATTCATAAATAATACAATAATAAACATAATAAAATTATTCTAAATCAAAAACATGTTAAATAGGATCTTAATTAAATTATTAATAAATCAATTATCATTACCCACGATGTTTAGTACATGTGAACAACACATATGGACATATGTAAGGGTCTTCTCATCTCACCTTTATTTTTTTGACATATTCATTTTTCACCAGTATTTATTGTGTTTGGTGTATGTATACTAAAAGTTTATTTATAGTGTAATTAATATATTTATCATCAATGTATTAAATGTTTCTTTTAATGATCATTAATTATATCGGGTATATGGTTCGACATTCTATAATGTGGTAAGGAATTATACTAGAATGTCCATTTTTCCTTCGGGGCATGCTTCCCCTCTCTGAACCTCAATATAACTATTATTCATTTTTAGATACATCTTATAAAATACATTTTTATGTTCCAAAATAATTTATCAAGACCAGTTCTTCTTTTTTTTAGGAAATACAGGTTTTATATGTTCTCCCTTTTCAACTACTTGTGATGAGTAAGCCCGATTGAAGGGAACATCAAAATTAATACCAATTTCCAGGTACACTTCATAATCTATTTTGAGCCCCAAAATATTTTTCTAAAATTAATATTTTTATCATAAAAAAACATCCATTTCTAATTTTACCTAAATAATTAATACATTTTCCCCTTTAAAGACTCTTGTATTTTCTCTTAAGCTGCATAGAAATGACCTATATATAAATATTCTTAATAACTCTTTTTATATTATTTCACATCAGTTGGACTTAATTTATAACTACAATACTACAATAAAATTCCAATTTATTTTTAAAGAGATATATTTTTAATATATGATTTCATAAAAAATACAAATGATTTTTCAATATAAATCATCAATTCAAAGAAAAAGTGTGTTTCTATCAAGTGGTTATCAATGACCTTATAAGAGTAAATTCATAAATGATTATGATTAAAACATTTCATAACCAGTATGGGACACGTTTATTTAAAAAAATCATTTTATTAGACTAATTTGGGGTGGATTGGGCTTATTAAGTGATGGGAAGGGCCCACTATAGCCCCCCAATGCATCAGTTGGTCCCATAAGAAAAACTAGATTGAGTTTTCATTGAGGTCATAAACATTTATAAAGAACAATTGTATTAATAAACGATGGTATTTTTATTATTTCCATCATTATTAATTACCTCATAAAGATATTGTTAATTTATAAATCATGTGATTATTAGACTACTAGAATATCCATGGTCATGCTCCATCATCATATGTTTATTTATGTGGAATAATTAAATTCGGTATTATTCCAACCATATTATGATCATGTTATTTATTAAATTTTATGTGTTTTAGTAATCACCATTTAATAGTTGTTTATACATTTTTATTAAAGCTTCTTCTATATTTCTTTCCCTTACTAGGTATCTGATATCACCCCATTGTTATGTACTGTATTCCCCTAGACTCCATAATGTATATTATGATAGATATATAAGGATATTCTAGGAGAATGATTGTGCTATGAAAGTATTTTATTCATTGTATTTTATTTCATAAAATGTAATGTAATGTCCATGTATCTTATTTTGTTTCCAAAATAGTAACATGATCGATCCATCGGGATTCTAGGCTTGTATCTATGATAATGTAATAAATTAAGGCACTCGATCCATGATATTGGCATTGAGGTCTTTATTGATTGAATCCGAATATGTTTAGTAGAAACCTTGGAAGATAGATATTGAAAACATAAATTAGGCAACATAACCCTAAGATAGAATATGAGGATAAGCATAATAAAACATCATATAATTTTGGTAAGGTATTGATTATGTGGGTCTTTCTAATGGTACATCCATGTATTGATTATATAAGTGGATGTAGTTTTAACACATATGTGCCCAGGTGTAACAACGCAGACATGTTGTCTTTGGCAGGACTCAACATAACCTAATACACCACAATTGGCCTTATTGTGCATGTGGACTGACCATCCTATGGGATATTCTAGGGATAATTCAAATTTTTTAACAACCAATTATATGGGATTTAATATTAACACTATCCCAAAAAATGTTTATTATTATAATATTATCTATACATAAATGATCATTTTATGTTAACTATTTTTATATTATTAAATTATACATTATGATTCACGATTTTATGAGTTAATCATATCTAATCCATTATTTGGAAATAGAACCCGAAATGATGTATTTTTAAGAATAGATTAAATTTTATATGTATTTTATTATAGTAATATATTTATTCCTTATATTATATTTTTAGATTAGTAACAAAATCAAAATGGAAGGAGAAAGATCACAAAAAATCTATTTTCTCTCTTCAAGATTATTTAATTTCATGGATAATCATTAAATAATACTCAGATGATTTCAAAATCTTTATCAACATCCTTGATACTTGTATGAAACATTATGAGGGATCTCATACCTCTATTATTTCCGACTAATTATGAGGATCCTAATTATTATATGAACAAATCCATTATTATAATTTCTCTTACTATTCTACGAATATAAGATATTTCTATGGTATTTTTGTGTTATGCACCCCATCTAAACCATAACAATCTATCATTAATATTTAAAGAACTATAAAATATGGATACCTCATTGTATTTTATATGTATCAAATTTCAAATTTTTATATCTTTGTAAGTATTAAATATTATTTTTAGATATTTGAGTAAAACACCATAATATTATCCAATAAATATTATGTTGACAGGAATGTTAAGAAAAATTATATTGAAAATAAAAATATTCAAAATATTAATGAATGCCCTTATCATGTCAATAAAATCTGGAAAATTTTATTTTTAATTTGGAAGTATATGATTTGGGGGAGGCCGTAATGAAATACTGGCATTCCGGGGCCTTTCTTTTCATGAGAGATGCCAACACTGAAGACCTGGATGAGGGTATGAGTTTATTTTGGCTATAATTTATTGTTTTTAGTGATCCTAATGAAATTAATTTGGAAATTTTGAAATTACTTGTTTGGAGAATTGAAATCAATACACATATTGCAATAAAATTTCGAGGGTAAGAAAATTTTTTCTAATGTAAATTGCATTTACTGTAAAGATATGGAACACTACACAAATTAATATCTCTTGTTTCAAAGGAATATACCTCAAAATAGGATATTGGATCATGGTAAATCTTATTCTACTACGATAGATGATCATTAATGATTAATATGATTCTGATTGGATTGAAGAATTATTATATTTTAGTAATTTATTAATTATTATATTTTTGTTGAAATAATGAGATTAATATGCATTTCATTTAAGTACATATTCTTTATCGAATTTGAAGAATATAATGAATATCAATAGTAATCTATAGAAGTGATACTATTGTGTGTTCCCCTTCTTGAAAACACATAACATAGTATAGATAACAATAAATTTTTTATTTTTGAAGACATATTATTTAATATATGTTTATGAGAAAATATTGGTGATCATGAATGTGGTTTCTGATCTGACGGTTTATGTAATGCCGGATTTAATAGATGTTACGATTTAAGGAAAACCTGACATTTTACTCTGGGAAAGATGAATGTTGTAAAATGATTTAAAATAGATTAATATATTCATATATATTTAATTTGGGATTAAGAGAAAATATATTGGTTGAATTTTATGTCATATTGATTATGTAAATTTAGTGATCTTCCTTATCAATTTTACTTTGAATGTGGACATACATATTAAAATGACTTGATAGATTAATTACCTATTAAATGGATCAATGGAAAAATTTATGTTATTATTTTCTAAAAACATATAATAACATTATATGACTCAATAATCATTTAAAAGTAAGAAGAATGAATTAAGGGACTTATAATTTGATAAATGTTCTTTAGGTGTGAAACAATCATTTTGAAAAAAAGTTCTTATTTAAAGGGTTGAAGTGAAAATTGATCAAATCATGACCAAAGGATAATATTAATCTTATGACATGGAAATTAATCATGTAAGTATATTCCCTCAAGTGAATATCAGAATATTAAAAGGATCCTTCAATATTAGGTAATATATTTTTAAACATAAATGATAAATGTTTATTTTTCTATATGAGAAATCAATGGCCTTCTAACCAATCATATATTTATGGTTTTGTGATATTTAAAATTATAATGAAAATTTTTCCTATAACTCTCCCTCAGAATATGGTTGGTGGATTCCACATCCATGTCTATGTTTTTGATGTACACTATTTATTTCCTACTCAAAATCCTAGTTTTTTTTTTACCATCTCTTCTTTTCCCCATTATTATAAAGATATTTAAATAACTATATTTTTTATGCGGGTTTCCCATAAAAGAATTTTTATGTATCGACCATTTCTTTTAAATGTAAAATTTTAAATTATGAGGACACTATTGTTTTGTAGGATATGAGACTGTAACACCTAAATATTTTATTATATATTCTTTTTAAAATTTAATATTCCAAAAACATTTTTTTTTCACTACACCATGATTTAATGAATAGTGATATACAATTAAATATCATTATTTAAAAGTTCAATTTATAAAATAGAGTTTATATAGGCCTGAATGAATAGTTCTAACAAAAATTTGAAATTTATATATTATATATTTAATTAATATTTTTTATGTTCATTCAACTGATTTTATAGGGATAAGAAAAGAAAGAATCCTATTATAAGTATTAAAATGATATATTTTTCTAAAGATATTTTTACCACATTCTAATAGCACACATATTTTGAAATTTAAATTCGACACTAGTATAAATACTTTTTTATAAACAAATATTTTTTTAATTCATAATTTGAAAATTAATATAGGGAAATTTTATATATTTTCTAAAAAATCATATTATAGTTAAGAGTTTTAAACTAGATTTTTATAAAACATTCATTTTAATTACATTAATATTATATTTTTGATTTTAATAGTACCTTCACTTAATAATTACTAAACAATTTGGGGATCTTATAAATGAAGACAGGATATATTTATATAATCAAATAATTAAATAAATGTTTTAAAATGACAAATAAAGTGTTGATATTTTTGTGAAACATAAATGATTATTTAAACTTTAATAATTAAAATAATGATTTAAAATAAAATTTATTTTAATAATTCATATTGAAAATTTAAAAAAATTATTATTATTATAAGATAATTTTATGAGACCATAATTAATTTTTCAAAGTCTCAGAAAATAGATATAACATTCATATACATATTTTTCGAGTAAATCATTTGTTTGTTTAAAAATAAAACATCTGATATTTGGAAAATTATTTTAATAAAATTGAGTTAATTTTTGAAATTTATGTTTTTGGAAAATGGTATGGTTTATATTTTTTTATTTTTATGAAATATTTAATTTTTGGAGAGTTGAAAAATATGGTTATTAATAGTATAAAATTATTATAAGTTAAATACAGAAGTCCTTAAGTCATTGCTGATGTAGTCAACATAATCTCAAACTAATATTAATTATTTTATTATATTTGGTGATACTACTCAATCTATTTATTTTATTAATGCAATATAGTTGACATGCATATAAAATATTGAAAAAACACTCCTCTCCTCCACTTTAAATACAACTATTTACCCCCTCTTCCCTTCATACCTATTAATCCTTTATACATTTCTAATTTGTAATCAATTTAAATCCTTATTCCATTCATTACATCCAAGAGACTTTGGTCTCTCTAAAAGACTAATAACATGCCCCTTGAGGACGTTCACAAGGGGAATAATTCTTGGGGAAATACCTTTAATTTTACCCACTCATTTTCTATTATTTTTCTTTTCTTTTAATGTTCTTCCTTCACTTACTATTTTATAAAATTCGTGTTAACTCTAGTATCTTATATATTTTTTCATTTTATTATTTAAATGGTTTATCCACCATTATGTATCCTCTCTCATTCCACTTTTTATCTAAAAAATGAAAACATCATCTATGAGGGGTAGATATACTGCCATCATCGACAACGTGTTTTCATTTTTAAATTAAAAATTCATGTATGATCATATAGAAATTTTTATTATTAAGAAAATACTATGATATATTTAATACGAATTATTTAATTTTTTGGAACTTATATATATATATATTGTATTAATTTATAATTAAAAACGAGATCACAGTGATTTAAAAACACAAAAATAATTCAAATGTTTATCCCCAGCTTATTATCTAAGGATTCTCCCTCATCAAAAATATAAAAATGATTTATATAACCATATAATATTATGCATGTCTATTAATAACATATTTATATTCAATTATGTATAACTTTTCTCATTTCATGTGAACTTATGTAGATGTATACAAGTGAACCAATAGAGAAAACCAAGGAAAATACCACTCTGAAAAGATGAAATTGAATCTTAAAAATCGTTAAGAAGACTTTACATGAACATAATATAATTATAATAAATCAAATAAATTTTAAATAATATTTGAATTAAATTATTAATTCACTAAATTTCATTATCTTGGACATTTGTACGTGTTCAAGATGATTTCAGATATATGGTAAGGGTTTTTTATCTCACCTTTATTTATCTGATATATGCCTTATTCATAAATATTTACATTATGCAGCGTATGTATATAAATCATTGGTTAATAATATCTTAAATATATTTATATTAATGGTATTTAAGGATTGATTTTATTATAATCAATTTTCTAGACCATATGTTTCTACTAGTTGGAATGTGTTAGGGGATTTTACACAAATCAGTCTTTTTCCTTCAGGTTAGGATTTTTCTCTCTTTACCCAAGTGTAATTAAACTTAATTTTTTTATAAATATTCTAAATTATATTTATATTATAAAAAATATGGTCTCTAGAACAGATAATCTATTTTTATTTTTGGATTTACATGTTTTATAATGTTTTTTCATTTCAATTCCACCCGATAAGCATGTCTGATTAAATGGAACATCATATTTTCATAAACATTTTCATGGGCACCCTATATTTTGTATTAAACAAAAAATATTGATATGAAATAATTATTTTTTATCATGAAATCCTATTTTATTACATTTTTTAGTTTTATCTAAACAATCAATCATATGCCCACTTTAATGTCTCTTACATTTTCTCTTAAACTGCAAGAGAGTTCCCCATTTATATAGTTTCTAAAAAACTAATTTTAAAATAATTTAATTTAGTTGTACATCATTTATTATTAAAAACTAATTTTATTATTCTTCGATTTTTTTTCAATAATAATCATGTTTACATTCTAATTTGATAAAAAATAAAAAGAATTTTCTTGAATAATTAATATTTTCAGAGAAAGTAGGTATTTACCTTAAAAATTTCCAAATTATTTTCTAAGAGTACATTAATCTATGATTTTGATTCACATATTTCAAATTGGTATAAGAAATTTTGATATATACATATATTTTTATTTTAAATTGGATGAATTTGTTGGACTTATAATGTGATGGGTATGGATTGTTATAGACCCTTGATGCATCGGTTGGTCACATGAGACAAACTAGACAAGGACTTGGCTCATGCATTTCCCATTTAGGTAGAAATATTGGATGGAGTTATGATGTTATTTTTACGATATCTAGCATTATAATATCCCATAATATTATATTAGTATTTGATAAATCATGTGATCATTATGCTAGTAGAATGTTCATTTATAATTTTCATTCTCATATAATAGTTTATATGGAATAATTCAATATATTTTTATTCCCTACCTATTAAACACATGTTATTGATTAAATGTAATTTGTTTTAGTTAATCACAATTCCATAATTTTTTTTGTTTTTTATGATATCTTTTACTATATTTCATACCCTCACTGATCATCTAAGCTCACCATTTACGTGTATTTTTTTCCCAGATGCCAAGATAAATATTATGACTTATTTTTAGGGTTATTCTAAGAGAATAATAATGTGGTCAATGGATTATATTTCTTTTATTTAGTTTTATAAAATTTAATGTAATGTTCATGTATGTAATATGGTTTCCTAAACTAGTAAATTGATCGATCTGTATGGATTCTTTTCTGGTATCTATTCCAATGTAATAATCTAAGGAATTTTCTCCCAGAAGTTGGGGATAGGATCTTTACAGATTTGACCAATTATATGTAGAATTTTGAAATCTAAAATTTTTATCTTATTCCTTATAATTTATTTGTAATTGTTTGTTATAAATAATTAAATTAATGTTATGGACAATATTGATGAATTAATGGTTTAATTAAAGGATATATCAAATGAATGATATTTATAATTTAAAAAAAAATCAATTTGAGATAATTAATACCATACGAAAATTTAATGGATGAATTTGAGAAAATAGTGATTTGTAAAGGAGTTTTTTTTGAAGATATCGTGTAGTTAAGATATTTCTAAAAATTTAGGTATTGAATAGAGTCTAAAGTGACAATGAAGTTATTTTAAAATAATAAATATTTTATTAAAAGATATAAAATTCATAAAAATATAAAATTTTCCCAACTAATATAGATAATGTGGAAAATTTCATTATCTATACGTTTTTCAATTTTTTGTGAATTTTATTGTAATAATACTAACCCTCAAATTGAAAATTACATGATATCATTGTAAGAGTTCAAATGTTAAATAAGGGTTCAAATATAAAAATAAGGGTAAAAAATAGTGAAAAATTAAATAATTTTAATTATATTAATTTATTTTAAAAAAAATTCATCTTATATTCTAGATATATAATTTTTAATCTATTTTAATTATAATATAAATTTATATTAATTTAATAATTTGATTAATTCCAATAGTGAATTTCCCCACTATTATAAAAGAGAACTCATTATTCTATATAATTCACAATTCAAAACCTATTTCATTCGGCCATGATCATCCCAAAACCCTTACTATAATACCTAAAAAATTTCTATAGGCCTTATTATAGGATGTATATCCTCTTTAGAAGTGTTAAAGAGTTAATCAAAGGAGATCGTATGAAGATGTGGAGTCATTTTTAATTAACTGTTTCTATTTTATTTTTTGTTCCACTTATTAAAAATCATGTTCAACCATAATTAATGAATAAAACTAGATTATTAAATATAATTATATTTTATTATATTAATATTATCACTTAAATCCATCTCTACATGATTCAAATTGGAGATCAATTATCATTCATGTGTATGGGGAAGTACTTCCTCGCGAACTGATATTTTTCATTTTCCATAATCATCTCTCAAGACAATTTATAATTATGAAATTAAAGTTTGTATATATGATATTTTGTGAAATAATTATAATTATAAAAATAAAATATATCATTTATGTTCTCACCCTTCCATACAGGGATAAATGGTAACATCATTTGGTCCAATGTGTCAACTTTTACATCCACAATTTGATGTGACTGGTTTTCCATCACCACATTACATAGATGATATATATAAGTATATTTTAATTACTAATATGATATAAATGATATTATGATCATTTAAGAAAGGTAAATTGATACTTACCTTCTTTCCATATTGATCATTCAAAAAATGAAATCGTTACTCATGCATATGTACGTCTTACTACTTCCATTATTTCAACATAAATCCTTTTTCATATCCATATTTAATGGATAGATTCAAATGAATAATTAATGTATAAAATTGATAATTATTTCCTTAATATTAATTTTTATATTCTATACAAATAACCACTTTCAACATTTGGAACTATACCAATGTCATTTTGGAATCATGTAATAAATATTATCAAAACGTCTAACATTATCAAAATTAATTTTGTTGTTCTTATTACATGATAATAATTGATATAAAAGTAATAATAAAAATAGATATATTCTATATAATTTCAATAATTTGAAAAATTATATTATTCAGTAATACAAATATTTCACTTGATGAATCAGACTCAATCTAAATGACTTTTTTCTCAATCTACTTTCATTGAGGGATATTTTGATGATATACAACCACCTTATTTTATAAGGTGTATATATAACCCTATTAACATATCATATCATGAATTTATTTAATCTAATTTATTTTAAATGTATGTTAGATATTGTTACTTCAAGGGTCATTTGATTCAAATATTTCAATGTGGTATGAGACAATTTCATTTAAAAATATCTTTCTTTTTCTCTATATCAATATTCTTGATATTATTTTACATATTTATTGATATTAATTTAAAATTATTTTATTGAAATTTTTATGTATATTTTAATTTTTTCCTTATTCTAAAATAAGTAATGTTTTTTAAAGAAACTCTCTATTTTCTTTTATTTGAATTTGTTATTGAAAATGGGTTTTAAAAATCATTGATTATTTCTTTTTCTTGAGATTTTATCTTATGAGTGTTTATGAAAATTAATGATTGAAATAGTTAATATTTCATTATTTTTTGCATTATTATATATAATGGTATTTATATATTTTATGGGTTGTTACATGGTAATCCAGCAATGGGTGGTTCTGTGATTAATAATGGACATGTTGATATGGTATAACCACCATTGTTTTTGGTATAGAAGTCGAGCGCATGGATATTCCATTGCTAAGAGGCACATGGATGGAATTAAACTACATAGTTATTCATTTTGGGTATAATAATGTCCCAAGTCAACTAATTATCTGATATATTCTTTCTTATGTGTTATTATGAAAACTATTGGAATTTTAAAAGGTCATATAATGATCCCATTGAAATGATGATCGATTTTAGGGTAAAAATAAATGTTTTTATGGAAATGATTTATGTGTTTTCACAGGAATAATGGTTACCATTATTTCATTTTTCTTACTGAGTTTTTCTTATGATCACATCTAAAAAAAATTACATTATTAAAGGTACTACTAGGACAAGGATGGTAACATGGGAAAATTTTGAAGGAATATTAGAATGATAAATCGTTTTTTATTATAATGTTTTTTATTTTACTAAAAAATGGATACGTAATTTAAGTTTCCACATGAATTTTTTTCTTTAATTATAATACTTCTTCCCACTTAAAATAAACACTAAACCAATGTGATATTTTGTAAACATGTGATTTCTAGTTTTCAAATAACAAGAAATTGCAATGTTTAAGGCATTGTCCTTACTGTTGGTATCATAAAACAATTCAGATAGATTTAGATATTATTATGGGTTCTTAAGAGTTATAGATACAACATGGGTTTATAATTATTAGGTTTATCATATGTTGAAGGAAATAGAAACCCTTTTGAGTATCTCAGTTCAGAAATGTTTTGGCGAGTTAGTTTTAATAGTTATGACCTACTTGATCCATTATATTGTGAAAATAATTGGTATGTGGTTTTCTAGTGGGTAGGGGTGACTCATTTGAAGTTTTTTTAAAAAAAAAATATTTTCCAAATTGTGAGTCTGGAATGATAGGTCATTGATGGTAGGTTGTGATGGTGAGTTCTAATAGTGAGTTGCAATGGTGAGTCAGATTGGTAATTCGCAACAGTAGCTCACCATTGGTGACTCACATCTGTAGCTCACCAATGGTGGCTCCATCAAGTAGTTGGTCAATGATGGCTCCAACATGTGGCTCAACAATTCTTCCTCATACTGGTTTCTCACTAAGGGTTTTGTTCTCTAATACCTCTTCAATGGTGAGTCATGACTGTGATTTTTCCAGTGGTAGCTCGTCCAACTGTGCATCACCCATTTGTCACTCATCCACTGATATCTCATCAACTAGAGACTCGCGATGGTGAGACATCAAGTAGTATAGCATTCAATGATGAGTCACCAAATGTGGACTCATCCACCGGTAGCTCATACAATAGTAACTCGCAACACTTACTCACCAAAGATTGAGTTATTTCCAATAATTTTAAAAAATTATAGTTTTCTCAAGTTTTATACTTCGTTGTAGTACTCCACTACTATCATTTTCATTCAAATAAAAAATATTAAAATATTTATTTTATCATATTTACGGCCGATTGAATCCCATAATCCTATATTGATTTTAATAAGGATTTGGGTTTATTAACTCACTAAAAACACGTGAGATTGGAAAAATACACATTCAATAGAAAATCCATTATATCTAAACTGATTCTCTTTTAGATTTTCAAAAGGGACTAAATATCTTCTACACATATTTATCCTTATTATTTTCATTGGTGTAGAGCACCATGATTTCGTCCTCCCACATGACTCATGCGATTGAACTATAATCCTCAAATCGTGTACCCTAAGTGTTTTCTTGCTGCATGCACACTTCCTATTTTGGTTTAACCGAAAATAATTAAACAAACATTGATATATGGTATTTTTTACTTCTATTATTTTTGATTCCTTGATCTGTTTCATCCCATTTCTAATTTCCAGTTAATGGCATGTTATCTCTATATTTTTAAAAGAGCTCTCTCGGTTGTTGGATGTCTCGGTGGTGTCGCAACGTCCTTGGATGGATACAGTCATTGCAAGATAAGTGATCATGATCTGTTATGTGGTCTATTCTCTGTAAAATATTATCTAAAAACTTTGGAGGTCAGGTATTCATTAATTATATAATCTATTTACAAGAATTCATAGAGTTACCATGATTTATCCCACTAGATCACAATTAAATTGAAATAATAAATATATAAAACAGATTAAAATATTTGTGTCAATTGATTAGCGATGTTATTTAGGGATGATTTGATAGATATTTTGATAACAATGATTTACATGTTTAGCATGTATTTCTTGATGGAAATTGGAAAAGAACATAAATTTACGATTAATTGAAGATTTATTTGAAAAATAAATATAGAGGCATGTTAATAAATATGGTTTTAGTTGTGATTTTATGGTAATAAAATGGATTTAGTTAGGAATGTTTAATTAAATAGGTTAATTCATGATTGAATAATGAAATTTATGTTTTTTAAAAGATAATTCTTTTCAGGATTCTGATTTACCCACATTCTTGTAAATCCCAAGTACTATATTCAATGGAGTTGTGAGTCCTCGTATTGAAAGATAGATTAATTCATTTTTTATGGCCAACAACCCAGATTCTATGTTGTTTGATTTCTACTACTTGTGTTGTGGTGTGATCCTGGGATGTATGATCATAAGTGTCTGTTGTATTATGTAGGGTAAGGAGGCCCAATGTTAGTGGACGTATTTGATTCCTAGAGTTGCGAGATACATTAGTTTAGTAATGTGGGTGTCGAGGAATACACTGGGGATGATGGGAAATTAGTTTCTGTTGAATCATATTTTTGTTTATCTTCTTTACATTCCCCACTTATTGTGGAATATAGTCTTTCTTTCCCTACATTCAAAAGATGTGAAGATGCATGGGGTGTGTCACGTGACTTCCTTTTTTATCTTCTCAAGGACGGATGGGTCTATGATCCTACTATAGGTGGAAATTACTCAAGGGGTAGATCATCTTCTCACCATGTTGATACCCTTGTGTTTGAGAGCATAGAATGATTTTGTAGAATACCTAGAAATATAGAAAATGGTAATGTATGTTAATTAATTAAAAAATGTTATTGAGACCATGTGGTTGGAGTTTACTAGGATGCAATGCTGAGGTTATACTTTTGAGGAACTATGGACCCAGTTTTGTTATACATGGAGGGAATATAACTTTGTGGTAATGGTAATGAAATGTACTCTTGTATTTGATTAAGGTTTATTAATGGTTTAATAATTAATTAATATAATGTGAAACTGATAAAAAGGGATAGCTAACATAATTTATCACTTGAATTTTTTGTGTTCTTATAACATATCATGTCTTACCAGGGGCAGATGAGCTTTCTAGAGAAGATAACTATGGTTGAGTCTAATACAAGGGTTTTCACATTGTTTTGTTGTATTCTATATTATATCATTTAATATATATTTTTTCTATGCTACCCCACCCTGTCGGTTCAGGAGGATGATAGCCCATGTATTCCGAGCCATGGGGGTGTTTTCCTCAACATCATAGTGGGAGGATGCATGGATAACTTCCCCCTTTAGCCATGCTCTCTTCACGTGGTAGTTACTTGTGCTGGTATACATGATGATTAATTTTCCCTATATATGTGCGTAGAGGGGTAACAACCCAAAGTTTCATTAATGGAAAATCTCTCTTGATCTAGTTAAATGTCTCTTTATGAATTTTTTTTTATAAAATGTCAACTTATTTGTTTTTATGTTAAGAATTTGGACCGTTGTTAATATATCCATTGAACAGTGATCACATTATTAGTATAAATATAGGACCTTAACAAATCCAATTTACTTAGAAGCGTATGAGGAAAACTTCACAAGGCTTGCATGATACTCTTATGGCTTTGTCGTTACCCCCGAATGGAAGGTTGACTGCTTATTTGGTGGTATGAGGCCTAGCTCGTGGAAAGCGTTAGTGATCCGCGACTTCTACTGCTAGGAGGAAATTGCCCGATGTGCCCTCAAGGTTGAAATGGAGATCAGGGAATCACAGGGGTATCATAGGGATAAGAAGAATAAGGTGGATTCAATTCTGGTGGGCCGATGGATAAATCCAATGGTTCTAAGAAGATCTAGCACCCCACTTGCCCAAAGTGCGGAAAGAAGCACCCTAGAAATTTCCTTAAGGGGACGAGAAAATGATTCAAGTGTGGAAGAGAAGGGCACCTAGCTGTTAACTGTCGGCAGGAAAGACCCATGGCTGCGAAAGAGGAGAGGAACGCTCCGTTCAAACCTCAACGCATTGTTCAATGCTACAAATGAAAAGAACGAGGTCATTTTTAAAATCAGTGCCCTAATCCAAGGGTTTTCGGAGACAACCAACAACATCCAAGGCAGCAAGGAAGATATTTTTCCATCACTTCTACCGAAGTGAATCCCGAAAATGAAGTGGTGATAGGTACGCTAGTTATTCATTCAAGAATAGTGAACATACTTTTTGATTCAGGTTCTACGCATTCTTTTATATCTCAAATGTTTAGTAGAACAATCCCAGCACCACCAAAATTCATGGAAGTAAATATGTCAGTGAGTACGGAAAATGGGGAAATCATTGCATCCCATGAATATAAGTCCTCCCATGTTATAGTCTATGGATTGAATTTACCGGAGAACCTCATCATAATCCCTCTATTGGAATTTGATGCAATTCTTGGCATGGATTGTCTTTCCTTATATAGATCCAACATAAATTGTCTGGAGAGGGAAATCACACTCCATATGGACAATCGATCCCCGATTCTTTACAAGTGTCAGGAGAAAGATGAATCTCCTTTAGCTCCATCATCTCAATCATGGATATTACTGACTTATGAGCACGCGTATCTACATTAGATTATTGAGTCCAAGGAAGAAACCATTCTTGAAGAAATGCCTATTATGAGGGAATTTGCTGAAGTGTTTCCCAAGGAACTGCCTGGTCTTCCTCCAAGAAGAGATGTTGAGTTCTCAATTGAAAATGTACCTAGGGTGATACCAATATCCAAGACTCCATATATAATGGTTGTTGTTGAGCTTGAACAGTTGAAGAAACAACTACAGGAGAATCTAGATAAAGGGTTTATACACCCATGTGCTTCACCATGGGGTGCACCAGTCCTCTTCGTCAAGAATAAGGATGGGTCAATGCGGCTTTGCATCGATTATTGTGAACATAACAAAATCACGATAAATAACAAGTATCCTCTCCCAAGAATCGATGAATTGTTTGATCAGCTACGTGGAGCACAATACTTCTCCAAGGTGGATTTGTGGTCGGGATATTATCATGTAAGGGTGAAGAAGGAAGATGTCCCCAAGACTGCTTTTCGTACAAGATATGGGCACTATGAATTCATAGTAATGCCTTTCGGACTCACCAATGCTCCATAAATATTCATGGGAATTATTAATAGAGTATTTAGAGATTACCTTTACAAATTTGTGGTAGTATTTATAGATGATATTCTAATATACTCCAAAACCAAGGAGGATCATGAGGAGAATTTAAAAACTATACTAGAGACTTTGATCAAGGAGAAGCTCATGAAAAGTATAGCAAGTATGAGTTCTGGTTTAAGGAGGTCTCATTCTTGGGCCATAACATCACAAGCAATAGGATATCTGTGGACCCCTCCAATATAGATGAAATTGATGGATGGTCGAGGCCAACATTGGTAACGGATATCCGTAGCTTTTTGGGGTTAGTTGGATATTATCCACGATTTGCGATTAATTTATCATGATTGTCCAACCCTTTTACCAAGCTAACTCGGAAGGGAGTAAAGTTTTCTTGGAGTGATGAATGTAAAGAAAGCTTCACGGAGTTGAAAAGGAGGATTATCACTGCACTTGTGCTCACTTTACCCACAAGTGGGGAACTTTTTATGGTATTCAGTGATGCTTCGAAAAAGGGAATAGGCTATGTACTGATGCAGAATAATAATGTGATATCCTATGCCTCATGGAAGTTAAAAATCCATGAGTGAAACTATCCAACGCGTGATCTGGAGTTGGCGGTTGTGATCTTTGCCTTGAAAATCTGGTAGCATTATCTCTATGGAGAGAAATGTGAGATATATACTGACCACAAGAGTCTAAAATATATATTCACACATAAAGAGATTAATATGCACCAAAGAATATGGATAGTGCTCATCAAGGATTATGACTATTCAATACATTACCACCGTGGTAAAGTAAACAAGGTGGCAGATGCCCTAAGTAGAAAAGATCCAGCGATTCAGTCAATTATGAGAATTGAGAAGGATCCAATCTTCTTAGACATGATGAAGATGGAAATGGGAATCATAGATAAGGGAACATCATTAATCCTTTCACAAATGATTTCTCAACCATATCTTTTGGAAAATTTAAAGGATGCTCAAAATGATGATGTGGGAATTCAAGAAAAAGTGGAAGCTATCAAAAAGGAAAAATCCTCAGAGATTAATGTTACTAAAGAAGGTATTGTGTGGTTTGGGAAAAGACTATGTGTTCCATCAAATTCGGAGCTAAAGAATGAACTTTTGGATAATGCACATAGTTCAAATTTCTATATTCACCCAAGGAGCACAAAGATGTATTGAGATCTCCGAGAAAACTTTTGATGGGATAAAATGAAGAAGGATATCGATGAATATACATCAAAGTTTCTGGTGTGTCAGCAAGTGAAGGAAGAGAGGCAAAAGTCTAAGGGGATGATGCAACCATTGCCCATACCAGAATGGAAATGGGAGAACATCACCATGGAATTTTTCACCATACTTCCAAGGACATCCAAAGGAAACAATGCAATCTGGGTTGTTGTGGATAGTCTTACAAAGACTACACACTTCATTGCTATTCGGGGGGATTTATCTTTGGATCAACCGGCATGGTTATATATCAGGGAAGTGGTAAGGTTGCATGGAGTACCACTATCTATTATGTCTGACTGAGATCCAAGAATCACCTCTATGTTTTGGAAGAGTCTTCAACATGCTTTGAATACTGAACTGAACTTCAGTACGGCCTATCATCCTCAAACTGATGGCCAATCCGAGCGGACTATCCAAATACTTGAGGAAATGTTGAGAGCTTGCTCAATGGAATTTAAAGGAGGATGGGATCAACATCTTCCTCTGGTTGAGTTCTCTTATAATAACAGTTTCCACATGAGCATCCAAATGGCACCATATGAAGCCCTATATGGGAAAAGGTGCAGAACACTGTCATGTTGGGATGAGGGTGGTGAACGTAAGCTGCTTGGACTAAAAATGGTCGAGGAAATGGTGGAGAAGGTGAAAACCATTCAGCATCATATCAAGGTAGCCCAGAGTCGACAGAAGAGTTATGGAGATAATCGTCGACGAGACCTTGAGTTTAAAGTTAGAGACATGGTGTTTCTACGCATATCTCCGTGGAAGAAGGTCATGAGGTTTGGAAGGAATGTGATGTTAAGTCCAAGGTACATCGACCCCTTCGATATTCTTGATCGTGTCGGGGTGATGGCCTATCTACTAGCACTTCCGCCTACTATGGACAAAGTAAATGATTTCTTTCATGTTCCCTCTTAAGGAAGTACATACCAGACTCTTCACATGTACTCTTTTCTGAGGTGGTACAATTGGAAGACGTTCTTTCTTATGAGGAGAAACCACTGAAGATCTTTGATCGTAGAGAAAAAGTTCTAAGAAAGAAGACAATGAACCTCGTCATGGTGTTTTGGAGAAACCAAACGTTTGAAGAAGCAACTTGTGAATCGGAGGAAAAGATGAAGCTGAGTTACCCACATCTATTTTAGTGTGGGAAAAGGAAAATTTGAAGGGAGAAATTTCTTAAGGGGGGAATATTGTAACGACCCAAAGTTTCATTAATGGAAAATAACTCTTGATCTAGTTAAATGTATCTTTATGAAAAATGTTTTTATAAGATTTCAACTTCTTTAGTTTTATGTTAAGAATTTTCAACGTTGTTAATATAGCCGTTGAACAGTGATCACATGATTAGTATAAATATAGGACTTTAACAAATCCAATTTACTCAGAAAAAGGAAGAGATGGCCTCATCCAGTAGAATTTCCCCATACGAAGCCCATTTTTCAGAGCTCAGAAAAGAGGTGGCGTCTTTGGGCTTCGCCCTTGACCAAGCCCAAGATGAGCTTCATCATGTCAATCTCGAACGTGACCGTCTACGGGAAAAGTTGATGTTGATAAGGATTACCACTCGAGCGATGTTATCCGAGCCACCCCAAGAGTCTGTCACCATCACACACCTTACCCTTAGGTATCATGCAGCTGTTTTAAGCGGTTATGTAAAAAATAAGTAGTACTATGTTCATGTACATTATTTTTATATATAATAATGAATATAATTCATGTCATTTTTGATACATTGTAAATAGTTTTTAAAGTAGAAATGGTGTTTTTAGTTATTATTTAATTAAGAAATCTATTTTATTAAATTAAGGGATTTTTGAATTAAATCATATTTTAATAAAATAATAATATTATTATTAATTTAATTTTAATTAAATATAAATGATCTTATAATTTTATGAATTCAATTAGAATTTTTATTAAAGTTTGAAAGCCATTTTTGTCAAAACCCATGAATTTTCGATAAATGTCGATTTTTATTTTAAAAGTAACAATTAACATATATAGGAAATTATTTAGATAAAATAAATGTTATTTATGGAATCAGGACATTGAAATTATCCAACGGTTAATTTTTTATAATTTTCTGAGATAGTCAAATTTTTGGGTAAAAATTAAATAACGTTTAAATATATAATGTGTTATATGACATCAGAATGACCCAATAGTGATGTAATAAAAACTATAATCATTATGTTCGGCAAATATATGTTTTACCATTAAGATAATGTGATTTTGGGTTTGTTTGACTTACTTTTCAAATCATTAATGGACCCCTCAAGACTTATTCAACACCTTGCCTTTTTAAATTAATTTCCATGGGAGTGTGACTCACCTCCACATAAGAAACCCTAATATTTTAAGAAGTTCGGACTTTGGCCTAATAAAATATTTTTTTCCTCTTCTCTTTTCCAAAAACCATGGGAAAAAACCATGGGATGGTTTGGGGTTTGGATTAATTTAATATAAGGGGTCCCAAACCTAAATAATAAAGAATTCCCTCACCTTTCCTATATAAACCCACCCAATATCCCACTTACTCCTCACTCAAAAAATCTGGAGTTCGTCCAACCTCTGCCATAATATCTCTATAATCCTCCCAAGGTTCCCCAATCTCTTAAGAAGCCTCTCACAAGCCTCTATCTATCCTTTGCAGGCACACTTTCAAGTAAGGGTTCTTCTTCCTTTCTCATTTTTGTCAATTTTATTTAAGTTTTTTTGCCCTTTTAATTTCAATTATGAATGTTGGGGTATGTTTTCTCACCTCCCCCATACTTCCCTCTTATTTTTTGAATGATTGGATACCCCTTTCTCTCTCATTAAATGCCTCCCATGTACACCCGTTACAATACCGATATTCTGAAAGGAACTTCTCACTCTTCTTTTACAATAAAGAAATAATTTTGTATCATGAATATAAATTCCATTATAATTGTTGGGACATGTATCTATATGGCCTACTTACTTTCCATTACATTTAAATATGTTCAGTAACCCCTTTATCTCTAATCAATCATTTTTATGAATTCTTATGTCACGTTGTTACACTGACGAAATCGCACTGATTTTCTAAGCCAATGCCATTGTGTTGTGAATATCATTCCCATTTCTCCATCAAGGGTATTCACATTTATTCACCTTTACTTATTTATTACAAAGTTTCATGTATTAATTCCACATTCCTTTATCGTGGAATAAAATATTATGTTTTATCAATCCATGTTTTATGATCCATGTGGCAGAGTTATGCATGAAATGAAATGTTTAAGAAGGGTGCGCCCTTATAGCACTCCAATGCATTGGGTAAAGTATAGTATCATGATACATCATTTGAAATGAGTGTCGACTCATGCTAATTCAAGTGAAATGAGGGATTACTCGTGCTTTATGTGAAATGAGGATTTACTCATGCTCTATGTGCAATGAGCATTGGGTCATGCTAATTCCATGTTAAGTGTTGTTGCCACATTTCCATGTTATAGTTATCATGATTTATCATGCCTTTATGTTCATGTTTCTTTTATGCTCTATATATATTCCCATTTTCTAACATTTATTGTACTCCTCATGTTATTACATGTGTACTCCCTTACTAGGATTTATAGCTCACCCTTTTCTTATGCATGTCCTCAGGTTATCCAATGCAATTCTATGTAAGAGGGAATGTAGTGGTCTTGTAATGGAAGGTTTCAAAACACATGATGTATTTCATGTTATAAGTTTTTATGTAATGATCCTAATCCCCAAAGACACTAAACCTTTCGATCTTCTTGTTGCATCAAGTGACGTTTTATGTAATAAATCATGTTTAAGTTTGTAATAAAAGCAGGGTTGTCATAAGAGGGATGTATTGTATTTTGGTTATTTCACACACATATATTTGGGATATAGATTCATATGTACTACTACATTTATAATATGTATAGTTTGCGGTGTCTTAAGGATCCTTACTCAGTGTATGGGCTTTAGTGGATTGATGTATAATACAAAACATTTGATACACATTATGTGGAATATGGTGTCTCTTAAAAACTACTTGTTAACTTTTCATTATGTAGATGTGGTGGTGGTGTGCTTCTTGAGGTGTTGGTTGGATTTCTTCACCCATGTGTCATTGGGATAGCCTTTTTTGAGAGAGATGTTCAGGACATGAAATGTTGGGGAAAAGTGGAAAACCAGTGGGGAAGTGATAGTAGGGTACCATTAATATTATTTATTATATTATATTCTCTTGTTGGGATACATGGTGTGAGTATACATGGTGAGTCTAGAAATGTAGAATACAAGTTTAGGCAATGAGTTAGTTTCACTTTTTTTCACTGTTCTTTTTTATGATTTCTTTAATTTTTCATGAGAGGCTCTAGGGAGTATCCTAACGAGCATTCTATTATAATAAACCTAGGTTATATAAAATATATTTCAAGTGACATATATTAGGTTGGAGATCAGGCATATTAATACTTTTTTGGGTTTTTATAAGAGCTATTCTGGCTTCATAGTAGCTACCATTTAACTTTATTTTGGTACTTTTTGTTTTCCATTTTTGATGTAGTAGTCGTCTCTTGACATTTCATATCTGTACTTGGATTTTATTTTATATTTCAGTGTGAGTATAAGATTGTTTGTTTATGCCTTCCCTCTATATTATTAATGTGATCAGGGTAATGAATCTTATATGTGTGTTTATTATACCCTCAGTGTTATTCCCCATCTTGGGGCCTACTAGAGGCAGAAATGAGGGGTTATTAAATCTCTTCTGACATACCCGTCCCCGAAAGGGTAAAAATTGAATGTAAGGGGTCATGACAGAATAGTATCAGAGTTTTGTATGAGGGAATGGACAGAATTTATAGTTAGGCAAATGTGAGGTTTCATGGGTTGGAAGGGAAACAAATTTACCTATTTTTAAAAAGTGTTGTGAACATAGGGTATAGGCTGAGACATGGGTATTTGGATCCCACTATGATCTAATGCAGGGACCATTAAGATTATAGTGGATACTAAATGATGTGATACTAGTTTCAATGTAGACTATTACGAAAGGATTATGAATCATTATTCATTGTGCTTGTTTCTAATGGGTAGTCCTTGAAATAGTATGACCTAAAATGAATAAAACAAAATAATTAATTAATGTTAAATTATTCTGTATTCCTTGTTTATGAGCAATAACTATTTTTAATTTTTCAGGTATGGGTAAATATTATGTCCTCATTAGGTTCATGCAAGTGATGTCGAACTAGTTGTTCCAGCAGATCACTATAGAGTGGAAGTTGCTGACAACAACATTTAAAAAATGAAACTATGATAATTTTAGAATTACAATATGAAAAATTGTGAGGGATACATTTCGGATGTAGTAATATAATAATATTTTGAGGCGATTTAGATATCCTTATGTTCTATAGGTGCATGAACGGAGCCCAAGGTATCATTTTTTGTGATGATGTTGCATGGGGAAATGAGGTAGTGGTGGATCATGTTCCTTGAAGATCAAGAGGAGTCGTTATTCTCTTTGATGATGTTTCGACAATAGTTAAGAACTGAAATTCTTTATTTGACCATGAAGGCAGCATGTCTCTAAGAGTTTCATACCCTTTGGTAGAGGAGATCCAGTGTGTGGGAGTTTGGTTCCATTCTATGATCCTTTTCCAATATGCCTCATACCTATTTCCAAATGTGGTGCCCAAATAGTGGCATTTTTAGGAGGATTTGTATTTAGAGATCCAGCACTAGGTCACCCCATTTATGCTGGAGATGTTTCTCACTGTGCTGTAGAGAGAATAGGTCATCAAGAAGATGGTATCCCGATTCGGATCCTCATGATAGGGGAGTCTTAAAAATTCATCCTGAAGAAGTGAATTAGTCTGGAGTTCTTGGTTTTTATGGAAGAAGAGTATATTTTCTCCCAAGGGTCTTTCCCAGACCTCAATGTCTTGTTTCTATAGGGGAAGATGATATTAGGCCTTTGTATAGGGAAGCGATTCTTGTTTTTTTATCGAGGATTAGGTCATCTACGACATGTGTTCCCAGTCATTTTGAGTAGTCAGCATGTTCTGGGTGTTCCCCTCCAAGTTCCTCCATTGATACAGTTCTAGAGGTGGTAGAAGAAGTATTTTTCACTATATTTGGATTAATATAGAGAATATGGGGGTATATTGGGGGCACATAAATGGGCTCCCCATCCTTAGATAGAAGAGCACATCCCTGGAGGACGTCTTCAGAATATTCTGAGCTGTCATCTAGTAGGTCGTGTTCAACAGCATGCTTTAGCATTGCAAGTTCCGGGTGAGATAGAAATCGTACAAGGCTCTGTTTTCTTGTATTATAATAGGGTTCATGCATTGTTTGATTTAGTATTGACATATGTTTTCATATCACCTACCATATACCATGCATTGGGACATGAGGTAGAGAGGATTCAAGTTAACTTGGCATTGACTACACCAGTTAATGGTTGAGATATCTGGTTTGAAGTATGTAGAGACCAGGAGCTGGTGCTAGGGGAAAACAGCTCTTAGGGATATTTAATATGTTTATAGACACAAAAATATAATGTCATCCTAGAAATGGTTTTGTTGTATTTAGTACAGGATATCATGGATTTCTTTATGCGGTCGGTCATGTTATTTGATTCTAATGGAGATCCAGTAGTGTTTGTTGGTGAGCAAGACCCTTAGATAGGATAGAGGTGTGTTTCTTCATTATAATCAATTATGGATGATTGAATGATGATTTTTTAGAAGATAAATAGTCAGTGTTTCCATGGGTCATGTACGAGTACCCTGATTTATTTATTGATGTTTTTGTAGCCTTACCCCCTCTACAAGAGATAGTGTTTAAGATTGAGCTCCAATGACGCTTGTCTCCTATCTCGATTCCTATGTATATGATGATGCCTTTTGAGTTTTGAGGGATGAATATAAATATCTATGGTCTATTACCATGAGGTTTTTTTATTGATTGTGTCACCATGGGGTGCCCCAGTTTTGTTCATGAATTATGTTGATGATAGTTTGTAGTCTCTTTTCGATTATCATCACTTAAATAAATTGACAGTGATGAACCATTATCCTCTTCCATGGATTTTTTATTTTTCCAATCAAATTATGGGTTTAGTTTTGTTCACGAATATTGATTTTTGTTTCAAATATCATAAGATGTGTGTGATGGATGAGGATATCTGAAAGACAGTGTTTTGATGTCATTATAGACATTACAAGTTCATGGTGATGACGTTCGGTGTGAAGAATTATTCATCTATGTTCATGGGGTTGATGAATGCAGTCTTCCATGAGTTCCTAGATATATTCATGGTGATTTTAATCAATGAAGTCATTGTGTAATCTATGTCTGTGGAGGAGCATGCAGAGAATCTGTATGTCATTTTGGGAGTTCATCATTGACATAAAAGTGTGATTTTTGGGCTTTAAAAATCAGTTTCATGGGAAATGTTCTATCCTAGCAAAGAGTGGACGTGGATCTGTCAAAGATAGAAGAATTTGTGTTTTGTAAATCCACCAAGATAATGGAAGTGGTTTGTTGTTTCCTTCGTCCATCAAGCTATTACAAGAAGTTCATAGCTGATTTATCTTGGATTGTGACCACTGCAACATCATTTCTAGAAAATATCATGAATTATTTTGGATTGATCAATGTCAGGTAGCATTCATGTATCTTGAGTAGATGTTGGTCAGTGCATCTATTCTTTTTCTGCCAGTATATGGATTTTAATATGAGTTTTTCATTAATGCATCCCATCTATGTTTAGGATGTGTTCTGTTGCATTAGAGAATGGTTGTTTCTTATGGGTCTCAACAGTTGCAACCCAATGAATGTAAATGTTCCACCCATGATATCAAGTTGCTGGTAATGGATTTTTGATTATGTTGTGGCGCATTACCTCATTGGTGATCATTTTTTGGTCTTCACCGATCATAAGAGCATGAGGTTTGTACATTCCAGGTTGAACCGAACATGCAGTAATGTCATTGGATGGAGTTCTTACATGAATATTTCATTGAAATTTTTTTTTACGATGAAATGGGAAATTTTTAGCAGATGTGCTAAGAATAACATCACATATTGATGCATTGTATGAATCAAGTCGTGAATAGAGAGGGATTATATAAATTTCCACAATACATCTGGATCTGGTAGAGGTTGGGGGAAGAGGATTTCTTTTTCATATTATGGTGAAATCATCTCATGTATAATAGGTGGAGAAATCCTAGTTTGGGGGTCATGAAGTGGATGTCTAGATCGACTGAGCTATTTGTGATGAGGCCCCTAATGGATGGTTAGAGTATGATCAATAATAGGTGTTGATTTAGGGAAGGATTTTCCATCCTTTCGAATCATGGAGATGGTTCTCATAGAGTTTCATAGTTCACCCGTAGCAGTACATCATATAATGACAAGGATGTAATGAGATTTGAGGTGACAGGTTTGGTGATTGGGGTTGAATCCCATAGTTACAGAGTTTTTGACTTGATTTTTATCTTTTTAAAGGTTAATGCTGAGCACCATGTTCCTAGTGGGTTTCTCCCTCTATTAGATGTACCTCAGTATAAGTTGGATAACATCTTTATTGAATTTTTATCCATTTTATCTCAATATCTGGTAGGCTATGAAACTATATTGGTGGTGTTGGATAGATTAACAAAATCTTCCCAATTTATATTGATCAAGGATTCAAGTTCAATGGAGGTATTGTTGAGGCAATATTTGGAGGATGTTGTGTGACTCCCCAGAGTACCAAGGATGATCATTTCTGGTGGATTTCATCATTTTACCTCAAGGGTGTAGAGTTATCCGGAATGATTTTAGTTCTCATCTATGCCATAGAATTTCTTTTCATCTGTAGAAGGATGATGAGATGTCGTGGACAATCCATACTCTTGAAGACATGTTGTGCTCTTATGTCCTAGATTTTTTAGGTTTGTTGATAAGGCACATGCCCTTGGTACAGTTCGCTAACAATAATAGCTTTGACTCCACCCTCAATATGGTGTCATATGACGCCTTGTATGGATGATCATTCCATTTTACATTGTGATGGAATGGGGTCATAGAGTCCCAATTCTCATGCTAGAATAGTAATATATTAAGAAAAAGATGGATTAGGTGATCAACGAGCGGATTAAAGCAGCACATTATCACCATAAGACCTATGCGGGTCCTAAGTGGAGAACATAGATGTTTGGTGTTGTGGATCATGTGTTTTTTAAGGTGACTCTCCATCATGTATAGTAAAGGATTGGTCATGGGAGAAATATTTTTCCCTAGTATGTTGGGCCTTTTAATTTGTTGTCTTGTGTTGGAGCCATGGTGTAATGGATAAACATCCCCTACAGATGATCATGATAAATGATCATTTCTAAATGTGGAATCTCTATAATAATCATCATGATGACTATAATGACATCAATTTTGGGTGAGATTTATGTTGATGATGATGAAAACTTTAGGGAGCAACATTTATAGATCCAAGATCGTAAATATAAGGTGTTTCATGGGCATGATATCCCCATGGTTCATGTATTTTGGAGGCACAATGGCATGCAAGAGATTACATGGGAACATTAGTTAGAGATACACATCTAGTACACCAATCTATTTTATTATTGGATCTTATATTGTATTGTGGACCCCTTGGTAGTTATAGAACCTTTCTAGTTATGAGAATAGATTTATCTTCTTCCATGTGGTGTCTTTCTCTCTATTGAGAGATATGTCCCTCTGGAGAGAGTTTATAAGATTTTTGTATTTTTCACATTGTTTTTTGATGTATATTTTTTATGGGATTGACCTCATGTCGTGGAATGTGAATTGTGAGGTATCTCATAGGGTGGTCATTCCGACCAACATTTCTCTTTCCTCTCTGATATGGTTTTGAATTCTCAAGTATGAGAATGTATTGAGAGGTATCTAATTTAATGCACAGACCTCCTAGATCCATTGGGGAAAATATGGGGGTTTAGGCGTTTTTTGAGGTAGTGGTGACTCATTTAAACACATTTCCAAAAATCCATTTTTCAATAGTGATTTCTGAACAGTAGGTCACTGATAGAAGGTCATGTTGGTGAGCCCTGAATGTGAGTCACAGTAATGTGTCAAAATGGTGAGTCAGAATGGTGACTCACATGGGTAGATCACCAACAGAGAGTCACACTGGTAGCCCACCAATGGTGAATCACACTGGTATCATACCAAAAATTACATTCATTGGTGATTCATCCCACGGTAGATTGTCTAACAGTGAGTCATCTAACGGTGGCTCATCCAGCGGTGGCTCATCCACCGATATCACATCAAATGACGACTCATGACAGTGAGTCATCAAATAGTACCTCATCCAACAGTGATTCCACAAATAGTGACTCGTCCACTGGTAGCTCATCCACCAGTGACTCTCAATGGTGACTCTCCTTATGGCGATTCATTTCCAATTGTTTTTAAAATTTATTATTCTCTCAATTTTTACAATTTTCTACCATTTCTCCCCTTTGAATATTTTTTCAAGTAAAATGCATTCCAAAAAATTTATTATGGTATTTCAGGTTTATTTAAAGCCCGTAACTCATATATTATTTTTCCTAAGGTTATGGGGTCCTTTACTCAGTCAAAACAGGTGAGCATGGCCAGATCCGCCTTTCATGGAAAATCCAGCCTATATAAACTGATGCCAGGTTATATTTTCAAAAGGGTTGAGATATCTTCTACCCTATTTGTTACTTTTTGTATTAATTTGTATAGGGTACCCATATTTCTTCCTCCCATATGATTCATGAAATCGAATAATGTTCCTAGGATGGTGTTCCCTTACCGTTTTCATGCTACATACACAACCCTTATTTTGTTAAAATCCAGATGTGTCATTCAGTCTTCAATATATGGTATGTTCTACCTCCGATATTCTAGGTTCATCGATCTGTATCCATCTATTTCTATTCTCCAAGTGATGGAATGTGATCTCCATGTTTCTAATTAATATTTATTAGTTGTTAGATAGCACAATGGTGTAGAAGGGTTTTACAGTGGATTCAGTAATTGCAGGAGAGGTGATCATGATCATATATGTTGGCCATTCTCATAAAAAGAATATTGAAAAAAAAATTGAGGTAGGGGATTCCTGTATTCTTTATTCTATTTACCTGTAGTCATAGAGTTAACATGATTAATCGCACTGGATCATAATGAATTCAATATAATAAATATTTGAACCTAATTTAAGAATTGGTATCAATTTCTTAGTGATGTTATTACATCTTGATTTTATAAATAGTGTGATATATATGTTTTTTTGTTTAGAATTTCATTATTTATGGAAATTGGTAAAGAACATAAATCTAGTAATAATTATAAAGGTATTATAATTATAAATAAAAATCCATGTTAATGAATCCAGATGTTTTTTTTCTAATTTTATGACAATAAAATGGATGCAGTTAAATATGTATAACTAAATCAGTTAATTAAATATTGAATAAAGAGCATGTTGTGTGTTAAAATATAATTACTTGTAGGGTTTTGAGTTACCCACATTCATATAAAGGACAATTGCCTTATTATTTGGAGTTTTGATTGCTTGATGTGGGTGAAGGTTGAATTCCTTGTTTGGGGAGAAGAGAATGGTTTCTATGTTTTTGTTTTTTAATGCTTCTGTTGTTGTGTGATCTTGGTATGGCTGATCCTAGAGGGCTATAGTGGTATATGGGGGTAGGGTGAAAAATTTTTGTGGTATCACTTGACTCCTATAGTGGTGATATGTATCAGTTAATGCATGTGGGTTTCATGGAGGACACTAGGGATGATATAATAGGGTTAACATATGCTTACACATTGATGTGAAAGTAGTTGTTATTGAATATATATTATTTTTTATCCACTTTACATTCCCAAATCCTTGAAGAAGATAGTGCTTATTACCCTTCTGCATAAATAGGTGATGATGTGAGGGGATGGAAAATGCATTCCATTTTTTTCTTCTAAAGGATGGATGGTTCTATGCTCCTTCTATAGGTGGAAAAGAATCGATGGGTAGTTCATCTACTCACCGTGTTGATCCCCTTATATTTTCTAGATTAGAATTGTTTCATTTAATTCCTATAAATATTGATATTTTAATGTTTTTTAATAGATAATTAAATTGTGTTTAACCCATGGGGTTGGAGCTTGTTGGGATGCAATGATGATGTTATACATACGAGGAACTGTTGAGTCAGTGTAGTTATTCCTGGAGGGAATGAAACATTGTTTTTATGCTAATGAAATGTAATGTGAAATTTTATAATGGTTACTTAATGGATAATAAATTAATTAATATAATGTGAAACTAATTGTAACACGCCAAGATTTCAAAGTAAGTTATTTCTTCAAAGTAATTCAATAACTTGCACTACACGCAACACCGAGTTCATGCGCACTACAACGTACGAAACTACTCGTTCAAAAGCAGTAATGAATAGTATTAATTGAATTGTGAACTTTATATAATCCTTATAATTTTATAATCCATATTATGAGTTTCATAGACATAATGTAAGTAAAAATACAATTTTTTAGATAAAAGAACTATTTTTACAAAAAAAATGCAATTTTACCACCTTTTAATAGAAAGCCCTTTTTAAATAAAATTTTTCAAACTATTATATATTCAGTTTGACAAAATAGACTACGTCTTTAGAATCGGGACATAAGAATTAATTTCAATAAATTTTTGGTGTTTTTCTGAGGACTTTCATATTTGGGTAAATACTGAAAAATACTATATTTTAACTAAAAACAGATTTTTTAATCAAAATAATTTATAGTGTGTAATTATGAATTTTAATGTTATGGAAGTATAATTAGATCATATTTTTACCCTTTAATAAAATGTTGGTCATTGGAATTAATTTCATATTGAAATTATACATAAACAAGTGTCAATATTTTGATAGTTATTCTTTCTTAAAACATGCTATTTGTTTTGACAACAAGAATTTATTTTAAATTAATTAATGTAAATTATAGGTTTTTAATTCGGTAAAATAGAATTCTTTTTTGGATTTTTAATATCGAAATTATCTTATGGTGGTGTTTTGGTATTTTTTCTGAAAACGTTCAATTTTTTTTATGAATAGTGAAAAAACGTTGAGTTATCGTTTAAAATCGAATTTTTAGTTAAATAATTATTTAGTTTATTTAAATTTATTTTAGGTCAAAATAGATACATAATACTTGTATAAGTTCATTTTAATTCATTGGAGTCAATTTATAACAATTTTAGATATATAATGATATTATCGAACTTTTGTTGTCTTTTACCCACCTCCTAGGAGCATTTAAAAATTTACAAAAATGTAATTTTACCGCTTCTGTGAGTGGAATTTTTAAAATCAGAGACACCTGGATAATATCAAGGATTAAAATTTGGTTCAATAAGATAAAAATAATTTTTTTTTCAATTGTTACTTTTTACTTTTATTTACCACGGTTATAAGTAAATAGGATAATTAAGGGTACCAATGATATTATTATTGCCATAAAACATTTCCTAATTCTATTGGATAAGTGTAATTTGACAAAAAACAACCTTAGGAATAAAATATGACCCGTTTTGGTGCATTTTATTAGATTAAGACATTTATTATTATTTTTTTGAAGAAGAGTTAAAAGAGTTAAAATCAATGATTTATGACTAAAACATTTTTAATATAGGGTTATACAAAAGATAAATTCGACTATAAATATTCATTAGAAATATAAAAATATTTCCTACATTCTTGTATTTTATTTATAACTTTTAGGGATTAAATAATTAAATTTATTAATGACACAATGATGATGTAGTAATTACCTTATTAATGAATGAATCAAATAAATGGTATTATAAATATTAAAATAAAAATAATTTCAACGTTTTTAGGATATCCACGAATTTTATAGGATAATATGACATGTTATTATTTATTAAATTTATTTTATTTGAATTAATCATGCTTTTATTATGTTAATAAAAAAAATACCAAATAGTGTCAAAATTGACATAAAATAGTTTTTAAAACAAATATTATATTATTATTTGATATAATGGTCCTAAAAATATAAGGTTCATCCAAAAGACATATATAATAATATATATGACATTAATGAACCAATTGGGTTCTATTGGAAGTATATAGTATGTTTATTAACCATATAGTGTAAATATACAAGAGAACACTATAAAAGTTAAATTATTTAACTCAGAGTTAAATCTAAATGATATGGTTAAAATGGTAACCTAAAATTGTCTAAAACCTATTGGTTGAAATTTTTTCTACCCATAACCACCTTATAATTTAAATAATACGTTTTGGATCCATTATAACCCTAAAATGTGTTTATTATAAAATAATATTTTATGGTTTACCGAAGGTTCCCCTCACCCTTCTTATAAAAGGGCACTCTACCTTTTCACAAATTCGCACATTCAAATAATTTTGGCGCCTCCAAACTCTACCCAAATACTATCTAAACTATCCTCCCTTCAACCTAGAGTCCCTAATTTAGTCAGAAAGCCAACTTAATGAGCCCTTTTGATCAAATCAAAAGGAAGAACCCGAAGAAGTGGTAATAATTTCACCACCCTCTTTCAAGTTCTTCTCTTCTTCCACTTCTTTTTTTGTTATTTCCATTATAAAATAAAACCTCAATTATATTATATATAATTTTATGTTATTATAAATATGGAACAACTATATTCATTATTCTATCAATCTTGTGAATGATAATGTCACCATGCGTGCGTGCGTACGGCTTACCGTCTCTAGGCCGTGGTGTAATTTTTTATTCAACACTATGTTATTTGGATGGATTTAATGATGAGTAATATGTATATAAATAATTAAAATAACATGATAATGTCTCCGTAAAATTAATATACCCTCCAATACCAGATCTTTAAGAAAATTATATTGTCCCTTGTGTGTACGTACGGATTACAGTCTCCACGACTCGAGGAGATTCATTTCCACGTTCACCATTCTTCGACGATTATAAAAATATATATTACTAATAAGTATGTAATATATGACATAATAATGATAATGGATATATATATATATATATATATACTTACATATATCTTATTCACATAGTTCTTTTCAATACTATTTGAAAACGGAAACAATGTTTATGCGTACGTAAGGACTACTGTCTCCATAAATGTAGTTTTTTATTTAATATATATATATGTATATTATAAATATTTATATTCTAAATATATATGATATAGAAATAATTTTTTATATTCTGTAAGTATTTAAATTTTGATCTATGTGATACAATCAATAGTAACAAGTTAAAACATGTACGATAAAGAAAGCGATTATTACCCAAAATGTTAATTTAACATGGAAATTATTATTAAATATGTAGTATATAGTAATAAATGAATCATATATGATATCTTAAAAATTAATATGGTTCTATTATAATTTAATAACATACTATGATCTTCTTATAGGAGGTTAAACGTACCCTCGACTAAAGGAAAGTTCAAGGTAAGGGTTAATTCCTCAATCTCATTATTATCCGAAATTGTTTATATGTAAGTATTTAATGGGAAATTTTTACCATCCATGTCAATTTTTCATAAAAATGATTTCAAAATCAATATTTTATGTATTTTTGAAAGGTACACTTTATCATGATCATAATTTTAAATGTTTTTTTAATATTTATCTTTCTAAATCTTTTTAATTAATGTCCATGTTTTCAAAATGATTTTAAGGATTTATTTATATGGACATGAATATTTTGAAATGATAATTATTTTAAGATGTTTCAAAGTGGTATGGGACACTGTGATTCAAAAATATCTTTTAAATTACTTCCTTTATAAATGTGGGACTTTTAAATGATCTTACAAAAATAATATTTCTCTCAAAAAAATTTACTCATCGTTTTCAACTATGTCAGCATCCTTTACTGGATATTATTTTTGATTGAGGTTGATTTATTATAATACAATATTCCATATTTTATTGAATGAGTTATGATATGTTTAACTGTAAATGTTCTAATTTTATACCATTCAGGTTTTATGGTTAATGTAATGAAATTGCGTATGCTAGTTTTAATATAAATGTTTATGTTATGTTTCAACTATTTATATGAGGAATGCAGTGGACTTAGTAAGTGACAGGTGGAGCCTACTATAGATCCTAAATGAATCGGTAGGTCTCATGAGACAAACTAGTGTCTTGGAACAAGTCCTTGACAAAAAAAAATTTTGTAGACTTTGCAAGAGGCCTTGAATATGTGGTAATGATGTCCGGTATTAGGCATTCCTTCTTTGTGAAATTATTTATTACATGAGATTATTCAACTGGTAGAATATCCAAGTGCAAGTTTATATGGTAATGTTTAATTTATTTTTACCATATTATGTTCAAGAATATTTTTAAAAGGATTCTGTTTTTATTACACATCTCACCTTAAAATTTTATAGCTTCCGCTAAATTATTTACCCTTACAGAGCATCTGAGCTCACCCCATTCTTATGTTTTATTTTCCAAGGATTCAAAGTAGTTTATTATGATAGATATGCAAGGTCAAGCTAAAAGGGAAAAATGGAATTCTCAAAGAAATATCTATGCTTTATTTCATGTTTCAAATTTTAATGTAAAGTTAATGTATAGAATCTATTTTCCAAGACTGCTAAATTGATCGGTCCATCGGGATTTGATTCCTTATCATTGTGCCAATGAATTTAAATAATGCACCGACTCTGGGTAGCTGGGGTCAGGGCGTTACTGTTTGTATTAGAGGAAGTTTAGTAATAACCTTGGAAGCTAGATTTAGATAAACTTTGATTAGAGCACATAGACATAAGATAGACATTGAGGATTAGTATAGAAGGACTTCCTAGAATTTTGGTAATGTAGAGATTTTGTGAGTTTTCCATGAAAATACATCACTTTCTAGATACGAGCAGGAAGAGGCGGCTCTGGCACAGATGTACCTATTGGTAAAATCTAAAAACACCGCTTTGAGCTAGACTCGAATGGGAACTGGTGAACAACAATGGGCCCTATTGCACACTTGGTTACGACGCTTCCAGGGGATATGCTTATGATAATTCTTGTTTTCATTACAAACCACTATGAAGGGTTTATGAGTATATACCTCCTCAAAGAAATTTTTTTTGTGATTATTGATTATATCCATAAACTGGTCAATTTAACTTAGGTATTTTACATTTTTTGAATTATGAATTGTGATTCACAAACTAACCTAGTTTATGCCATTGTTTAGAAATGGCACCCTTGTAGAAGGAATGGGAACTCCAGAAATACATATGATCCAAAGTGTAAGAAGGATCATATCATTCACAGTATTAAGACATCATTTAAAAGGGAAACAGTCTCCCATGTATTCACAACATATGAAGAAATAATATCTTCTGTTAATAAGATAAGTAAATAATACTCTGAATCTTATGGCATTGAAGGGAATAAAGAGAATAAAAGGATGGTAGAATTAAATATGGATAAATGGAAAGAAGGATTTTCCAATACATGATAAATGTTTAATGAATCACCTTGGTAAATGCTTGAAGGAAATGGGTGTTTGTTATATGTGTGGAGAAAAATGACACCAAGTACGTGATTGGAAGGGTAAGAAAATGTTTTCAAATGTAAAGTGCTCCATTTGCAAGGCATTGAGACACTACATGAATCAATGTCCCATTCATAAGATTATACCGAAAATGATGTTATTGTATAATAATCAAGTTATGATAATAACTTATATGAAGAAGAATGACAAGTGTTCTTATGTTGTTATTATAGAATTATTTCATTTGAGTGTGGTATCAACAGTATATTGGTTACATGAATTAAGGAGATAAATAAGGATTGTACTGTAGAACTATTTCATAGGGAATTTGAGATTATATGGTCCTGATACTAAGGTAGGAATTTTAGAATAAGAGTTGGTTGATTTTGGTAATTCAGGATGTTGCGGTGTTGTAAAAGAATACACGATGAAGGCGTTCACATGTTATTACCTTCAATAAAGGATCCTCATTATGGTTAACTTCATTATAAACTTTGGATTTAGATTTTGGATATAATTATTTTCGATAATTCTAAAGTTTTGAATGGATTAAGATTCAAATTGGATACTATTATTATGTTTATATTTGGATTTCCCTAAAAAGGAAAACCCGGAGGTCAGGCGGCAACCCATTATGTTTGGTAAGGCCACAAGACTTGAACCCGCAACCAAAGGGAGAAAAAGGTGTATCACCTATCATTGACCCATGTGATGTCCTGGATTGAATAATGTAGTTTTTTAATGGGTATGATATGTGAATTATAAATTCATAATTTTTGGAACCCTATACGATTAGGATAAATAGAATATATATATATATATATTTTATTTTTTTTTGAAATAATTTAGACTGAAAGATGAGTCTGTGGTTGGAATTAGTTAATGGATTAAACTCCACTTGTCAAGTATTTATATATATATATATATTCAATTTTATTTTATGTATAAATATATTATTAAATTTTAGGGAAGGGATCTTAAAACGAAAAATGTCTTCTCCTAATACCTTATGTTTTGTTGAACCGATGGTATTATAAATCATCATAGATTTGGTGGCTTTGAGAGTGATAATTCTATAATTGCTTTTCATTGATGACCTCAATAACTCCCCCACAAATATTGACATTTTTACTTCAATTATCCGTCTTTAATTTCCACCAATGATATCCTAATAAAAATCATAATTTGGTGGCGAATTTTTCATTCCCATTTTCCGCTAATTAAGAATAATTTTTTTTAACCCATTTTCCTATGTGGGTTTTCCTACAAAGGTATTTTCTATTTTCAACCTTTTATTTTTGAAGAAAAATTTCATATTTCAAGGACATAATTTAATGATGGAGGGAAGAATGTAACACCCCATGATTTCAATGTATGTTATTTCATCAAAGTAATTCAATAACTTGCACTACACGCAACACTGAGTTCAAGCGCACCACAACTTACCAAACTCGCCTTTTAAAAGTAGTTATGAATATTAGTAACTGAATTATGAAATTTCTATAATCCTAATAACTTTAGAATCCATATTATGAGTTTTTTAGACATAATGTAAGAACAAATACTCTTTTTCAGATAAAGGAATTATTTTTCAAAAAAATGCAAATTCACTGTATTTTAATGGAACCCCTTTTTAAATCCAATATTTAAAACTTTTGTATATTAAATTTTACAAACTAAACTTCTTCTTTAGTATTGGGACATCAGAATTTAGTTTTAATAAATTTTTGTTGTTTTTATGATAACTTTCAAATTTGTGTAAATAGTGAAAAATACTATATTTTAACTGAAAACAACTTTTTTAGTCAAAATAATTTATAGTGTGGAATTATACATTTTAATGTTTTGGAAGTATAATTAGATTATATTTTTTCCCTTTAATCCAATTTTGGTCATTGGAATTAATTTCACTTTGAAATTATACATAAACAAGTGTCAATCTTTTGAGAGTTACTGTTTCTTAAAACACGCTATATGTTTTGACAACGAGAATTAATTTTAAATTAATAAATGAAAATTATATATTTTTAATTTGGTAAAATAGACTTCATTTTTGGATTTTTAATATCTAAATTATCCTAGGTTGAAGTTTTGGTATTTTTCTAAATACTGTCAATTTTTTAGGAATAGTCAAAAAACAATGAGTTATCGTTTAAAATCAAAATTTTATTTAAATAAATATTTATTTTATTTAAATTTATTTTTGTTCAAAATAGATACATTATACCTATATAAGATCACTGTAATTCATTGAAGTAGTTTATAATAATTTTATATTTATTAAACTTTTATCGAACTTTTACCGTCTTTTACCCACCTCCTATTAGCAGTTACAAATTTACAAAAAACATAATTTTACCAATTATTTCAGTTGAATTTCGAAAATCATAGATACACGGTTAAGATGAAGGAGTGAAATGTGGTTCAATAAGATAAAAATAATTTTTTGTGAATAGTAACTTTTTGCTTTTATTTACCAAGGTTAAAAGTAAATAGGGTAATTAAGCGTAAGAATGATATTATTATTACCATAACACATGTCCTAATTCTATTGGATAAGTAAAATTCCACCAAACACTATCTTAAGAATAATATATGACCCCTTAGCTCCACTTGGAATAGATTAAGATTATTATTATTATTTTGTTTAATGAAGAGTTAAAAGAGTTAAAATCAATTTTTAATGACTAAACAATTTTTAATATAGGGTTATACATAAGATAATTAGACTATATATATTCATTAGAAATATTAAAACTATATCCTACATAATGGTATTTTATTTAAAACATTTAGATGTTTAATAATTAAATTTATTAAGGACACAATGATGATGTAGTAATTACGTTATTAATGAATCAATCTAATAAATTGTATTATAAATATTAAAATAAAAATAATTTCAATGTTTTTAAGATATCCACTAATTTTCTAGGTGAATATGACATGTTAAGATTGATTCAATGTATTTATTTTGAATTAATCATGCTTTTATTATTTTAACGAAAACGAAATACCAAATAGTGTCAAAATTGACATAAAATAGTATTTAAAAAAGTATTATATTATTAATAGATAGAATGGTCCTAAAAATATAAGGTTTGGAAAAATACTTATATAATAATATATATGACATTGATGAACCAATTGGGTTTCGATTGTCAGTATATAGTACGTTTATTAACAATATAGTGTAAGAATACAAGAAGACAATGTAAAAGTTAAACTATTTAACAAGAGTTAAATATAAATGATAAGGTTATAATGGTAACATAGACGTTTCTAAAACCTATTAGTTAAGTGTTTTTCGACCCATCCCCACCTTATACTTTAAATTAAAACATTTTGAAGACATTATAAACCAAAAATTAGTTTATTATAAAATAATATTTTAAGTTTTTCCTAAGGTGGCCCTCACCCCTCTTATAAAAGTTCACTCACCATTTTCACTAATTCACACATTCAAAGCCTTTTGGGACGGCAATAATCTAACAAAATAATCTCTCAACTATCCTCACTTCATCTTAGAGACCCCCTTTTGTCAGAAAGCCAACTTAAGAATCCCTTTTGATCCAATCAAATGGAAGAACTCGAAGAAGTGGTAATAATTTCACCACCCACTTTCTAGTTCTTTTCTTCTTCTACTTCATCTTTATTTGTTATTTCCATTCTAAAATAATAACTCCAGTATCTTATTGTTGACCTCGCCTATTTTGATAATCCAAATTATGCTTTCATATACTTTGATAATCTCAATCTAATGAATTTATATATATTAATTCTTTCAATTTGTGATCAATATTATAATAATATTAAAATAATCCCTGAGATATTTTAATCCAAGTCTATCTATGTTTATATGAGTTATGAAGTTCTTCTAACCCATTCAGAAAAGTTTTGCATAAGACAGACAAGTATTAAGCCACTAATCTGGGTATAGCTACTGATATAGAGCTACTGGTACTTAGTCTACCGATAGACAGAGTCACCGATATGCTAAGGTTACCGATATGTACCGAGATACCGACAGGAAAAGTCTACTGATATGCATAAGTCCACCGGTAAGAAAGTCTACCGACAGATTCAGTCTACCGATACAGAACACTAAGAGCTACCAATACGAGCTACCGACCAGCATAATGATACACATACACAACTGATATGAACCGACACACCGGAGGTACCGATAGACAAGATCTATCGATAGACATAAGTCTACCGATAGAGCCAGTTCACAGATAGTTACCGATAGAGTAATTCTACCGATACAATTACAGTCACCGATACTTCGAGCTACCGATGGAACTAGAGAAACCGATGGAACGAAGTCACTGGTATATATAGGAACCGATGAAAGATCAAAGAGATACGGAAGGAAAGACCAGCTATACAAAGTCCATTGTACACATTTACCAACATGAGCAACTAATTGACCAACCTATCAAACACTATACTCTCAATACTATTTATTTATTAAACTAACGGTTACATTTGATGTCTTTAATGCATTCGATGATATTTAATGAATTCTGTTATCATGTAAGGGAACCATACCTATTACCCTTGAAAAAACTAATCATTCCTTTTTTCTGGAGCGGAAAGCTACAAAAATGGAAGATAAAGATATAGCTAAGATGTAGAGAAGCAAAGAACACTGAGTGTGCATACAAAAAGCATCATGGAACTAAGAAGGAACACCGGTGAAAAAGAAAAGATCTGAATATCATTCAAACATGATGCATTTGTGAACGAAGAGGAATATATACTCCAAGAACACTGGACATACCCGAAGCTACTCATTTTCAAGGATAACACAAGCTGCATTTTGAGTGAACTACAACAAACACTTCATGCACTCGGGCTGCTAAGCTGGAACAAAAATCAAAGAAGAAAACGACACTCTGTTTTTTGAACAGAAACCAGAGAAGGAATCCGAAGTTTTTCTGATCAACCAAACAAGTCCAGAGATGAACTTCCAATCACTACAGCTTTTCTAAACTCTTTCACACTTCCTTTAGTGATTCTATTTTTACATTTTGAGAAGTGTGTGTACCCTGTTTATTTTACACACACACTGTCTCCTAAGCTAAACTGGAGGATTCTTAAATCCTCACTCAAATTTCATAACCCTTTGTTTCCCACTGTGGATAGTGGTAGAGGTCGAGTAAGACCTAAACAGCCTTTGTGCTGTTGTTTGTTTTCCGCACGATGAACTGTGGTAGAGGTCTTCGGACCTAGACAATAGTGTACTGTTGTTATCCCTGATCAAGGGTGTGGATCAATTTATATAAATTGTTGAGAGGACTAAGTCTCGGCTTGAGACTGAACCTCTTGGTTAACTTTGCTATGCATTTTAATTTATGTCTATAAGTATACTATATATTTCTTTCATATTCCGTTGCTATTACTTTGAAATACAAAACTATTTTAAAGCTACTTTGGTAGTTAAATTATCAAGTTTTTATAATTATTTTAAACCCGTAATCTAGTGTCAAAAGTTAATTTAATCTTCAGATTAAGTCAACTAAGACTTAATCAATCATTGATAAACTGATTGAACATTTACACTCTGTATAGATTCAATACAGTTTAACTTTGTTTTTAAATTGGGCGATTTTAAGAAAAATAATTTTAACAGAAATTTTTTATAGGAACTCAATTCACCCCCCCCCCCCTTGAGTGTCCACACCGACCAACATTTGGTATCATAGGTACTGTTTTTGTTTAAGTATTTTTTGAAATACTCTGTTTTTCAAGTATGATTTTAGTTGCATCTTTAAAGATCTTAAATTTCTATTAGTTCTAAATTTTACCTCCTTAAAACTATTTTCTAAAATCTACCTATGGATAATAGACTAGAGGTTTCTACTACTAACTGGACACCTTTATCCAATGGCACAAAATATTCCCAGTGGAAACTGAAAATGAAAATTCATTTAGAAAGCATGGGTTTTAATATTTGGACTTCTATAGAATCTCAATATAAAATTCCAGAAACTGAAAGTACAACATGGGATGAACCTACAAAGACTGTTTACAATAATAACATTAAAGACATGAATTCCCTGTACTGTTCTTTAGGAGATGAAGAGTTTAATAGAATTTCTTCTTGCAAAACAGCATATAAAATATGGGATAATTTGGGTGTTTCTCACGAAGGAACAAACAATGTTAAATAAATACATTTGAATACTTATACTATTAAATATGAAAATTTTAAAATGAAAACTGATGAACCTATTTCTGATATGTATCTTATGTTTAATGAGATAGTCAATACAATATGTTCACTTGGAAAAGTTGTTCCAGCTAAGGAACAAATTATGAGGATACTGAGATGTCTGCCAGAATAATGGAGGGGCACATCTGTTTCAATCAGAGATTCATTTGACATTGGAGCACTTCCAGTAAAATATAATATTGGTAAATTAATGAAGTATGAGGAAAAACTCAAGGTGAATAGGGAGGAATATGACGAGCCTAAGAGAAAATCCATAGCATTCAAGTATATTGCCTCTAAGATTAAAGACAAGGAGAAAATGAAAATACAAACTGAAAGTTCAACAAGATAAGATTCAGACTCTGATAGTGATGCTGAGATGGCTCAAATAACAAGGATATTCAAGAATTTTTATAGGAAGAAGAAATTATTCATGATATCTAACTACAAAAGAAATTATGATAACAAGGGATAGTTGAAGAATGATTGGAAGAAAGATGACAAGAATGATGAAATAGTCTACTATGAGTGTAATATGAAATGACACATCCAAGATGATTGTACTAAATTAAAAGTCAAAATGAAATATGATTATAAGGACAAGATGTACAAGAAGGCTATGTAAGAAACTTGCAGCGCTTCAAAGGACAACACAAGTGAATTTGAAGTTTCTGATTCTGAGAAGAATCATGCCAACATGTGTTTCAGGACCAACACATCTGATGTAACTTTAGATAATCTTGTTTTAAATTCCTATTATCCTGGAGATGATACTGATTCTAATTCTGAAAACATGACTACTAAAGAATTATTTGAATACTTTAATATGCTCAAAGAGATATTCAATGAACTTAGGGATAAATACAAATCATTGAAGAAACAGTATGCTCTTACTACTATTGTAAAAACTAAACTTACTATTGAAAAAGAGAAGAATGCTCAACTATTAAGGGAAAATATAGAACTGAAAATGTTAAATGAGAAACTTAGAAAATACTTAGAGAAGTTTACAAATGGAAAGGATACACAAACTCAAATTCTAGGAAAGAAAGTTTCACCGAAATACAATAATGTAATAGGCTACAAACCTAGACAGAGATAGCATATTAAGAATAGATTTATTCCTAAATATGGATAGAATATTGCTTGTTCATGTTCTAGAAATCCCTATTATTAAACTAGTTATTCATATGGTTATAGATCAAATTAAGTTTATGTTTAAAAATATATTGATTCTGTTAATTATATGAGACCCATAAGACAAATATGGGTACCTAAAGCTTGGATTTCTATCCTTTCTGGACCCAAGAAGAACTGGGTACCAAAATCATTTCCTATATAAATCTATTTTGTAAGAAACATGCTTAAATAATTATCACAAGAAGGTATGTTACTTGGACATTGGATTTTCAAGACATATGTCTAGAGATCATTCATGTTTCCAAATTTTAATAAAGTTTGATGGAGGCCATGTCACCTTTGGTGATAGTTCTAAAGGAAAAATCATCGGCCTAGGCCAGATTAGAAACTCTAATTCAGTTTTAATTTCTAAAGTTTTATTTTTCGATGGACTTAATTCTAACCTGTTAATTATTTCTCAATTATGTGATGATGGATTTAATGTGAAATTTAAAAATGATTCATGTAATGTTTTTATTTCTCAAAATGCTTTAGTATTTTCTTCTTTAATAAATGAAAATGTTTATGAAGTTGATTTAAATAAGTTAGCTAAGAAAAATGTTACTTGTTTAAATGATTTTCATAAAGAATATTGGCTTTGGCACAGAAGATTAGGACACTACGACATCTATTCACTTAGAAAATTAACTAGGAAGAACTTAGTAAGAGACTTACCTAAACTTTAATTCCAAAATGACAAAGTTTGTAATCCCTGTCAAAAGGGAAAGCAACAAAATGATTCTTTTAAATCAAAGAAAGAAGTTTCAAATTCTCAACCTCTCAAGTTGGTTCACATGGACTTTTTTGGTCCATCAAGAGTTTCTAGTTTAATTGGGAAGCACTATACCTATGTTTTAGTAGATGAATTTTCTAGATATACTTGGGTATAATTCTTAACTCACAAAAGTGAAGCATGTTCTTACTTTGTTAAATACTCGAAATCTGTTGAAAATATTAATGGAATTAAGATTAAAACCCTAATAATTGTTCATGTCCATGAGTATGAAAATCAAGAGTTTTAATCCTATTTCTCACAGAATGGCTATAGTCACAACTTTTCTGCTCCTAGGACACCTCAGCAGATTGGTGTGGTTTAAATAAGGAATAAAACCCTTCAAGAAATATCTAGAACCAAGCTTAATGAATATGACCTGCCTATTTACTTTTATGCTGAAGTTGTGAATTTGGCTTGTTATATTATTAATAGAGTCTTAATTACACCAATTCGTACGAAGACCACATATGAGTTGTGGAATAATATAAAACCTAATGTTAGATACTTTAGAGTGTTTGGATGCAATGTTTTTATTCTTAATACAAAGGATAATCTGGACAAGTTTGCTTCTAAGAGTGATGAAAGAATTTTTCTTGGTTATTCATTAACTAGAAAAGCCTATAGAGTATTTAATAAAAGAACCAAAAGTGTGGAAGAATCTGTTCACATCATGTTTGATGAAACTGATCCACATGAGCCTAAAACCTCTCTTGAAAATCTTAAGGAAAATTTAAGTGTTCTAGACCTTAATGATAAATCTAAAGAACATACTGTAAAAACATACAATTTTATACATATTCTAGAATCTGATGGTATAGAACACGAACTTGGATATGAACCTGAAATTTCTAGTCCTACCTTTACTATATCAACAAGGATTCTAAAGAATCATCCTTTGGATGTTGATGTAGGTAATCTTGATAGAAGGGCATATAATAGAGCTTCTCTAAGAAATCATGTTGAACATCAAGCCTTTATTTCACAGTTAAAACCTAAAAATGTCAATGATTCTATCAATGGTGAATTTTGGGTAATGGCTATGCAATAAGAGTTAAATAAATTTGAATAAAAAAAGTCTGGGAATTAGTTGATAGACCAAAGGACACTTTAACAATAGGCGCAAAATGAGTTTTTAGAAACAAAGTTGATGAGTCTGGAAACATAGTTAGAAACAAAGCTAGGATAGTTGCACAAGTATATAGTTAAGAAGAAGGTATAGACTATGAGGAAACCTTTTCACCGTTATCCAGATTAGAATCCATTAGGATCTTACTTTCCTATGATGCTCATCTGAATTTCAAGTTATATCAAATGGATGTCAAAAGTGATTTTCTAAATGGTTTTATAATTGATGATGTGTTTGCTGAACATCCACCTGGATTTATTAATCCTCATTTTCCATATCAAGTGTTTAAACTTTGTAAAACATTATATGGTCTAAAATAATCTCCAAGATCTTGGTATGGTAGACTTAGAAATTTTCTTATTTCAAACACTCTTTATGTTCTGATTTTTTAAAATGTATTAAAAATGAGTTTCAAATGATTTTAATGGGAGAACATAAATATTTTCTTGAATTTCAAGTTTTCAAAAATAAAGATGGTATTATTTTGAATCAATGTAAATATACAAAGGATCTCTTAAAGTGTTTTGTATTGGATAGTATTAAGGAAAGTGAAACTCCTATGAGTACTGTTTGTAAATTGGATGCAGATGAAACTGGGAAACCAGTGGATCAAACCAATTACAGAGGTATGATTAGAAGCATTCTTTACCTTACTGCTAGCCGAAAAGATATTATGTTTAGTGTGTGTATGTGCTCAATATTTCAAGCTAATACAAAATAATCTCATTTACATGATGTTAAACGACCTTTTAAGTATCTTAAACATACTATAAACTTAGGTTTGTTTTACCCCAAAAGACAACCCTTTGACTTAATGAGTTATTCAGATGCTGATTTTGCTGGTTGCAAGATGGATAGAAAAAGCACTTCAGGAACATGTCACTTATTGGAAAAATCCTTAGTATCATGGTGTAGTAAAAAGTAGAATTCTATAGCATTATCCACTGCCGAAGCAGAGTACATAGCTACTGGTAGTTGCTGTGAACAAATTCTATGGATGAAACACATTATTTTAGACTACGGATATGACTTTAAGCATGTTTCAATCAACTGTGACAACACTAGTGCAATAAATATCTCGAAGAACCCTATGTCTCACTCTAGGACCAAACACATTGATGTAAGGAACCATTTATTAAGAGATCGTTACCTAAAGGGTGATATAATTCTTGAGTTTATAAGTACTGAACATCAATTAGCTGACATATTCACTAAACCATTGAGTTCAGATAGGTTATGTTACATTAGACATGAGTTAGGTATGTTTAACCTTGATCGGTAGCTAACCTCACCAATGTAAAATTCTCACCGATGTGAAATGATCACCGATGTAAAATTCTCACCGATGTAACCCTCACAGATAGTAATTCTCACTGATAGACCCTACCGATGAGTGCGCTGTTTTAAAACTTCTTTCTGCCACCAGAATCAAAATTCTTGTTACTTTATTTCATTTTGTATATTTATTTCATGATTCCTAAATGATAAAACTGAAGTCGTAGCTACTTCTCATTCCACCGAGCCTCGAACCTTTACCCTCAAACCTTAGCTTCTGAATCCTTAGTGAACCCTAAATCCTTCGAACCAACGATGGAAAAAACCAAACTTCCTACTGTCTGAGATGACTCTGTTGAGCCGAAAACCAAGAAGTAGAAGGCCGACCAAGAAGTAATTTTTAGTGGTTGTGTTACTAGAACTAGGTCGGGGAGACGACCAGTGAATCCTCATCTGCAAAATCGAGTTATAATGATTGAAAAGGAGTTGTGTGTAGAATGTATACTGCCTAGAAAATGTTTATAGCTTGAAGTACATGAAGATCAAAAATGGGTATAGTGTTTTTCGAACAACCATGGTCCCTACTTTGCAAAATTAGTGAAAAACTTTTACGATTTTGTAACCGTTGAGAAATCAGAGAATGAAAATCGGGTAACCTCTTTTGTGAATGGAATGGAGATGTCGTTTTCATCTGTTGAATGGGTTGAGTGCTTGAAAGTTCCATATGAAAGAGTATCTAGATATGTCTCGAGATCCATGCCACTACCAGTGACATTTTCGACTATGAGACTTCTTTGGAAGAGATGACTGGTGATGGAAGTCAAAGACAAGTAGTTGCTGTAGAAATGGATGGAGAGAACAGATTTCTTTTCAGATTCATTCAACATGTCTTGATACCAAGGAGAGGAGACTTTGCGAATTTGAGATATCAGGATATCAATCTCTTGGACATATTAAGACATTGTGTAAAGGTTACTTTGTGTAGATTGTTGATGATCCAAATGGAAGATATGACGAGGCACAAATCAAATACAAATGCCTTATTCTTTGCTAAATTGATCTCTATGATGATTAAAGTAAAAGGGGAAGCTGAGTATTAAGATGAGACTGTAGTAGTGAAGAATAACTTTTGTATCACCTCTACTGTTTGCAATTACATGGGGATCAATTCGAAACCTTGGAGAGGAGAATGAGTCAATGATGACTATAAGGATAATGAGAAATTCAATCATGTCCATCATCCTTCAAGACCAAAGGATGTGAGGGATCCAGGTCTAGGACCTGATGAAGAAGAGCCAGAATATAGTGATGACTCAGAAGAGGAATAGTCTATTGCTGATGAAGGAGGAGATCCTGAATTACCTCCTAGTCTAGCTCATGAAGATCTAGATCAACATAAATCAGATAAGGTAGTAGCTTCGTTAGAGGATGTTGAAGTGGTTTCTGTAGAGAATGAAGAAGATGTTCATGAAAGTGAAGCATCTCTGTCAGCTGATTTGAGCATGACTCCATTTATTGGACAATCTATAGTGCCTTATATAGATGAAAATGAGGTTGACATACCCTTACCTAATCCAAAAGTCCCTCCTACTATTGCAGAGGAAGAATTGATAGTGGAAGATTATCCTCATGATGAAATACCTGCTGAGAATGCTACTGGGAATGTTGCTGAGTATGTTGTTATCCTAATTGAGTATGCACTTGTTGAGGGGGAGCATTAAACCAAGCATGGAAGTATTATAGTGGTTGTTAATATTGAGGACTGGGAAGACGACCTAGGTTTTTTTGTTTGTGGTTTAGAATATCCAGATTCAGATAATGAGGCATCTCACAACATACCTAAGATTACTTATGATGTTGAGACTGAGTTGCTACCTGAAGATTTGGTCTGAATGCATGACCTGGATACTTTAATGAAAAAGATTAAGGACAATTTTGTGGAAGATTTAAAGAAGATGGAAGTTTCTATGGCCTCTCCAGTTCAATCGATCATGACTGACTCAGTGGTCAGTTTAGCATCTAAAAGAGTACCCACTGCAGTTGCACCTGCTGATATGATCACAAGGGGTGATCTGGAATCCATGAAGGATGAATTGAAAGAATCTTTTAATGCCTCAGTTACTGAGATGAAGCTTTGTTTTTATGGAGAGATGAGGATTTTGGAAAGAACATTTGAACTCTCTATAGGTTGTAATTTTTCAACCTTCAAGGAAGAAATAGTGGAAGGAGATAAAGACGGACAGGCTCAAGTTTCTAGACTTGAAGCAAATCTTGAAGCTTTAAAGAATTTTTTTATATCTTTGTTATCTTACATTAGCTCAAAATCCCTAACAGACAAGGACTTAGCCTATGTCAAGATTTTTCTAAACCAGATTGTTTCAGTGTTTGAAGGTTTCAAAACATCTATGAAAGATATATTAAAACCCAAGATTCCCAAGTTCTAAATCTCATCAGTGGGTTGACCAAAAGCTTCAAAGATACTATATATTTCTCCGTTGGTTCTCTTTCATCTAAACCTTCCATGGATTTGATTCAGTTTTGAGCTGTGATGAAGTATGAGCTTGGTTCAGCTTTAACCAGTGGCTCTGTGGACTCATCCGAGCTGAGCAGAGTTGTGCTCTCTACCAGAGATTCAGCTAGAGAAATAATGTAGATAGTCCGAGACTATATGAGAGATGCATATTCCTCTCATAAATAAGTGAAAAATAAGGTGGACTTCTATTTCTCTAATATTTTCACCAAAAATCAACTCAACAATCAATTCAAACTTCTGTTGGAAAATATGAAGCTACCTCCTGTCAATCATGCTTTTAGAGAACAAGTTAGAAAGATAAAGGAATTTACTCTAGCATTGGACAAGTTTATGGAGAACAAGGATGACTTCATATCTGCTATGGAGAGAGGAGGAGGGATAATTATGGATTTCAGAAATCTGTTGCTGCCTTTTCTGCATGTTGATGATAGGCCAGTAATTGTCCCTCCTTCTTTTCCGGCCTCTGCCTCTACTGCTTCTCTAGTTCAGATGACTCCTTCCTAAGCAATTCGAAGCCTCACACCTATGATAACACAAAGGACTCCTCAGTACAGACCAGGAACAATTTATGTGGCTCATCCTCCTTTGATCATTTCTAGAATTCATATGCCCTCACCTGCTTCCACTTCACCTGAATCCTCTTCTGCTCCCAAGGGTAAATCTCACATTGAGGATGTGGATTGAACCAGTGGCTATACTATTTCATAGGAATCCATTGTATTTTGTTTATTTCGTTTTAACTTATCTGGAACATGCAATGAAACTTGTTTTTCACCTCTTTTTCTAATTTTTATTTTTATTCCTCTTCTCTTTGGATTACCACTTTTTGATTACCACAAAGGGGGAGAAATATTTTACCAAGCCTTTACAAAGGGAGAGAAATACTCTCTAAGTATAATTGAGTAATACATAGTGGAAGACATATTCACCAAGGGGGAGAGATATTAATGAAAGGTGGAGAAATTTTATCTAAGGAAAAGCTATCATGCTTTACTCCTATGATACTGTTACATTTCATCCTCTGATACCATTTTCTCTAACTCTTTGATGCCACTAAAATTTACTTTTGATATCATTACATTCAATTTTATCTCTGATACTATCACATTTTCTTCCACCTATGATCCTGTATGTTCTATAACATACTGTTTCTCGGAGATAATTACATTTAATGACATATCCTCTATTAAAACTGCTCACTATTTTAAAATGATAATATCATAAGTTGTTAATATCAAAAAGGGGGAGATTGTTGACCTCACCTGTTTTGATAATCCCAATTTTTCTTTCATATACTTTGATAATATCAATATAATGATTTCTATATTTTAATTCTTTCAATCTGTGATCAAGATGATAATAATATTAAAATAATCAATGTGATATGTTAATCCATGTCTATCTATGTTTATATGAGTTATGAAGTTCTTCTAACCCATTCGGATAATTTTTTATAATACAGACAAGTGTTAAGCCACTAATCTGTGTATAGCGACTGATATAGAGCTATCGGTACTTAGTCTACCGATAGACAGAGTCACTGATAAGCTAAGGTTACCGATATGTACCGAGATAATGATAGGACAAGTCTACCGATATGCATAAGTCCACCGGTAAGAAAGTCTACCGACAGATTCAGTCTACCGATACAGAACACTACGAGCTACCAATACGAGCTACCGAATGGCCTAATGATACACAGACGCGACTGATATGAACCGACACACCAGAGCTATCGACAGACAAGAGCTACTGATAGACAGAAGTCTACCGATAGATCCAGTTCACAGATAGTTACCGATAGAATAAGTCTATCAATACAAGTACAGTCACCAATACTTCGAGCAACCGATGTAACTAGAGTAACTGATGGAACGGAGTCACTGTTATATAGAGAAAACAATGCAAGATCGAAGAGCTACAATGGAAGGACATGCTATACAAAGTATACCATACACATTTACCAACACGAGCTACTAATTGACTAACCAGTCAATCTATATACTCTCAATACTATTTATTTATTAAGCTAACAGTTACATTTTATGTCTTTAATGCATTCAATGATATTTAATGAATTCTGTTGTCATGTCAGGGAACCATACCTAGTACCGATGAAAAAACTAATCATTCCTTTTTGCTGGAAGTGAATGCTACAAAAAGGGATGATAAATATCTACCTGAGATGTAGAGAAGCAGAGAACACTGAGTGTGCATGCAACGAGCATCTAGGAACTAAGAAGGCACACTGGTGAAAATGAAAATAGCTGAATATCATTCAAACATGGTGAATTTGTGAAAGAATAAGAATCTATACTCCAAGAACACTGGACATACACGAAGCGACACATTTTCAAGGAGAACACAAGTTGCATCTTGAGTGAACTACAACAAACACTTCATGCACTCAGGCTGCTAAGCTGTACCAAGAATCAAAGAAGAAAACGACACTCTGTTTTATGAGCATAAATCAGATAAGGACTCAGAATTATTTCTGATCAACCAAATGAGTCCAGACCTGCACTGCCAATCAATAGAGCTTTTCTAAACTCTTTCTCACTTCCTTTAGTGATTCTAACTTTACATTTTGAGAATTGTGTGTACCCAGTTTTTTTTATACTCACACTGTCTCCAAAGATAAACTGGAGGATTCTTAAATCCTCACTCAAACTTAATAACCCTTTGTTTCCCATTGTGGATAGTGGTAGGGGTCGAGTAATAACTGAACAGCCTGTGTGATTTTGTTTGTTTTTCCCCCGAAGAATTGTGGTAGAGGTCTTTGGACCTGGACGGTAGTGTACTGTTGTTTACCCCGATCCAGGGTGTGGATCAATTTATATAAATTGTTGAGAGTACTAAGTCTTGGCTTGAGACTAAACCTCTTGGTTAACATTTCTATTCATTTTAATTTATTTTTATAAGTATACTATATATTTATTTCATATTCTGATGTTATTACTTTGAAATACAAAACTATTTTAAAGCTACATTGATAGTTAAATTAGAAAGTGTTTATACTTTTTGAAAACCCGTAAGTTAGTTTCAAAAGTTAATTTAATCTTTAGATTATGTAAACTAAGACCAAATCAATCTTTGAGAAACTGATTGAACATTTACACTCTGTATAGATTCAATACAGTTTAACATTGTTTTTAAATTGGGGGATTTTAAGAGAAATAATTTTAACAGAAGTTCTTATAGGAACTCAATTCAACCCCCCTTTTGTGTATCCACGCCGTGGTGTATTTTGTTATTCAACACTATGTTATTTGGATATATATAATGATGAGTAATATATATATAAATAATGAAAATAACATGATAATTTCTCTGTAAAATTAATATACCATCCAATTCCACATCTTTAAGGAAATGAAATTGTTGCTCGTGTGTACGTACGGATTACCGTCTACACGACGCGATGAGATTCATTTCCACGTTCACCATTCATCGACAATTATGAAATTATATATTACTAATAAGTTTGTAATATATGAAATAATAATGATACTGAATATATATATATATGTACTTACATATATATTATTCACATAGTTCCGTTCAATACGATGTGAAAACTGAAACAACGTTTATGCCTACGTACGGACTACCGTCTCCATAAACAGTGTTTTTCATTTCATATATATATCTCTATTATACATATTTATATTCTAAATATATATGATATATGAATCATGTTTTATATTTTGTAAGTATTTAAATCATGATCTATGTGATACAATCAATAGTAACAAGTTAAAACATGTATGTATGACAGAAAGCGATTATTAACTGGATTGTTAATTTAACATGGAAAGTATTTTTAAATGGGTAGTATAAAGTCATAAATGTATCATGTATGATATCATAAATATTAATACGGTTCTGGTATAATTTAATAACATACTACAATCTTCCAATAGGCGGTTAAACATACCCTCGACTAAAGGAAAGTGCAAGGTATGGGTTAATTCCTCAATCTCATTATTATCAGAGATTTTTTATGTGTTTTTATTTATAGGGACATTTTTATCATCCATGTCAATTTTTCATACAAATTATTTCAAAATGAATATTTAAAGGATTTTTGAATGGTACTCTTTATCATCATCAGAATTTTAAATTTTGTAAAGATTTATCTTTCTAAATCTTTTTAATTAATGTCCATGTTTTCCAAATGATATTAAGAATTTATTTATATGCACATGAATTTTCTGAAATGATAATTCTTTTCAAAAGTTTTAATGTGGTATGGGATAATTTAATTCAAAAATCTCCTTTAAATTACTTTTTTTTTAAATGTGTTTCTTTTAAATGATTTTACAGATATGATATTTCTCTTAAAGCGTTTTACTCATCATTCCCAACTATTTCAACATCCTTTACTATATATTATTTTTAATTGTGGTTGATTTATTATAATACAATTTTCTATATTGTATTGACTGAGTTATGATTTGTTTGACCGTGGATATTCTATTTTTACACCATTCATGGTTTATGTTTAATGTATTGACAGTTTCATATGCTATTTTTAATATGAATGTTTATGTTATGTATAAACTATTCATATGAGGAATGTATTGGACCTAGTAAGTGAAGGGTGGAGGCGGCTATAGCTCCTCGATGCATCAGTGGGACTCATGAGACAAACTAGTGTCCTGGCACAAGGCATTGACAAAAACATTATTTTTAGTCTTGGCACGAGGCCTTAACTATGTGGTAATGATATCTGGTATTAGGCATTCCCTCATTGTAAAATTAGCTATTACATGTGATTATTCGACTATTAGAATATCCATGTGTATGTTTATATGGTAATGTTTCATTTATTTTTACCATAATATGTTCAATATTATGTTTAGAAGGTTTTTGTTTTTATTACACATCTTGCCTTAAATTTTTATAGCTTCCGCGAAATTATTTACCCATACTGATCATCTGATCTCACCCCTTTCTTATGTATTATTTTCCCAGGATTCCATGAAGTGTATTATGATTGATATGCAGGGTCAAGCTAAAAGGGAAAATGGAATTCTCAAAGAACTATCTATGCTGTGTTTTATGTTTCAAATTGTAATTTAATGTTAATGTATGTAATTTATTTTCGAAGACTGCTAAACAGATCGGTACTTCGGGACTTGATTCCTTTTAATTGTGCCAATGTATTAAAATAATGCACCGTCTCTGGGTAACTGGGGTCGGGGAATTACACTAAAAAAATGGATAGTTATCTTAATTTATCTCTTTAAATGGTTATGTGCTTATGGGATATCTATTCATAGTATTGGATTTTGGGAGTTCTAGGGATGTTATATGTAGTTGAGTTTATGAATGGGTTTTCCAATAATGTGGTTGTGAGATATATTATATCTAGTACTTTTGGTGTTGCTACATGCTACCCTACCATATCGGTTAGGGAGACTGGCACCCGAGGGATTATGAAACCAGGGAGTGTTTTACCCAATATCTCGGTGGGAGAATGGATCGATGACTTCCCCCTTTGGAACCATTCTATTCTCATGGTTGTTAATTGGGATAATATACACAATGGTTAATTTTCCCCTTATATGTGTGTATAAGTATTTAATGTCTTTTGGTTATTTTGCACAAAATTATTATAGATATGGTTTCATAAATTCTCTTATATGTATGACATATATATGTTTTGATGGCTTCAGGATCCTTATATGGTGTACGGGTCGCAGTAGCATGAGGTATAATACCTGACATTTGATACATGTTATTTGACATGTGTTGGATCTATAAATCTGTGTGGTTACTTTTGGTTATGTGCATATAATGGTGGTTTGTTTCATGAGGTGCAAGTTATGGTGTTTTGCCCTGGGGACTATGGGCTAGCCTTTTTGGGGAGAGATGCTTACGACGTGTGCTGTTGGGGAAAATAAATCCTAAATTGGGGAAGTGGTAGCATGGTACACATTATATTATTTTTATATTATATATTCTTGTATGTGATACTTGTTGAGAGAAACTGGGTTGTGTCCAGGAACTTTGTATACATGTTTAAGTGATGAGTTAATTTCACTTGTTGTTCATTATGCTTCAACAAATTTTATTTACTTTTTCTCAATAATATATGGGAAGTATCCTACTCAGAATAATATTATACTCACATTATGATCTGTAAAAAAAATTATAGTTACATAGAAATATTGGAGATCAGGAAAGTTACTACTACTTCGATGTTTTGCATGAGCTGTTTGGGCTTCACGGTTGTTTCGGTATTAAATTCATTTCATATATTCAGTTTTCCCATTCAGTTGTAGCAGTTTTTTCATGAAATTATATATATATACTTGGGTTTTAATTTATATTTCATTCTATGAAGTAGTTTGTTAGTGTTTCTCATATCTCTCTCTTTTCCAGTATTCTTTAATATGAGAATGCCTCCCATTCAAGTGTTTGTTATACACTCGGTACTAGCCACCAACCCAGGGCCTACAGGAGTTGTGAATGGGGGGTCATTATCTCTCATTTCATATTTCCAACATTGGAGAGGTGAAATTGTTGGGGAGTGGGTCAGGACACTATGGATTTTCTACTGGAATTAATTTTTCATGTAATTATTGGTCATTGCATTTTTTCCATAAAAAATGAATGGTATGAGATAACAATTAGGGTTAAGACATATTAAGGTTATTTTGAGGAAGTTTCCCAAATTTATATTATTTAATAATTATTATATTAATATTTTATTGATACTGGACAACCAAAAGGATTGGTGACAACCCATCATATCCAGTAATTTAGGGTGAATTGAACCCAAAACTAAAGGGTGAGAAGGGTTTGTCAAATACCACAGGCCTATGTGATTTCATTATTATTATAAATTTTATTCTTTATTTAAATCCTCTAATAGATAAATTATAAGTTCATTATTAGGAAAAATGTGTATTATATATAACCAGGATATTAGAAATGGTTTTTTATTAAGTGATTTTTATAATTATAGATGATGTTCATTATTTTTGGAATCCTATAATATTATTGGAGAAACAATATTGTTGTATTTTTTTAAGAATATTAATGACACTAATATATTTAATGGTCTACGTTGAACATTGGGTATTACTATATAATTTTGGAGATTAATGCAGTTTGTTTATAATATAAAGGATTATTCATTTTAGATAATTATCTTATTATATCTGATCCATTTTATAGGTAAATGTTTCATGAATAGGTAAATGAATAGATAAATTGTTTTGGATTATTTGATTATATTGAAATTTATTCTTGTGCATCATGAATACTAATCATTTGGGGAAAAATATGAGTTTGAGGTGGAAATTGATTTAAAGATGAAACTATACATTTAAAGTAAGTATATTGCATTATTTTCATAGTATATGTCGTAAAATTATTCATCATTTCCCTAAAAATAATCCTGATAGTGAAACATTATCCATCTACTTATCTTAATGAAAAATCATGACATTTTTAACACAACACATTTTTATGTTTTTGTGGGTGTTATCTTTCTCATTATCATGTAATCTATCACTCTCTATTTGAACATGATAGTTGTTTTCTCTTCCATGTGCCTATTTTTTATGGAACCCTAGAATTTGTTATCTTATTTGTCTTTTATAATTTCATCTATTTGTTATAATGTGTGAGTCTCATTAATCCCTTTTCTGATGTTAGATTTCCAAAAAGGAATTTTAAAAATTCAAACCTTCCTTAACGAGCCCAAAGATAAAAATTGTAACATATAAATTCAAATATAGAGGGGATAATGTATCAGCCTAAGTTAAATAAATTAAATATTATGTTAGTTAGGTTCCAAGAAAATCCCCATAGAGCCTAAATTAACAACAAAATATTATAATATAAATGTTACTATTATAACTGTGCCATTAGAATGATAGTTATGGACATTATTAACCATATTATGAATGTTCGGGCTGTAGATTTATATATAATTAATTTTTTTTGTGAACAAATAATTATAAGTGTAAATCAAACACATTTTTAATATAAATTGAAATTTTATTCTAAAAACCAATTTAATTGTACACATGTTTGTTTTAAATAAAACAAATAAAAAATCCATCTGTTTGATTATATTAATGAAACATACATATATATATATATATATATATAATTTATTAATTATAATGTTCCAAATTATTCTTACATATTTTTGAGAAATGATATAATCACAAATCCAATTTTATGAACAAAAGAAGTGTATTCTCTAAAAAAGTAGTTTTTCCAATTTCAAATGGAAACCATTTTCTAAATATTCATCATGACACTTTCATAAATATTAGTTCACAAAATAAAAATTATTACTTAAAAGATATATATAAAAATTTACATTTTATTATTCTTTAGTATTTTTGTGATACGTTTCTTATTTTGATGAATAATGAAAAAAAAATAGATTTTTAATCTAAAACACATTTTTCATATAAATAATTTATACTATTAAATTATATTATTATTGGTTTAAAATTATAATTATATCTTTTATTAATAATTTAGTAAAATTTATATCATTGGATACCCTTTTACATTGAATTTGGATTTACAAACATTTAGATCTTTTGAATGTTATCACTTTTAAAACAACTTTTCTCACACAATCATTAAGATTAATTTTTAAATGATTTCTAAAAATTTTATGAATATATTTTAAAAATTTGGATTCCATATTTTGAATTATAAGGTTACATTTACTAAATAACACCATTTTTTTCATTATGAATATTAAATGTAGTAATCTTTTTAAAATGGTTAATTATAAATCGGGTAATTATGGGAAAAAATACTATCATAAAAATTGAAAAATCACCATATCACTTGTTCTAATTTTATTTGAGGGTTGAAAGAAGAAAAGAGACATTCTTGGGTATATTTGGTTATCTTTTATGGCCACCTGGATGACTTATTTCCAATTATAGTATTTTATTCAAATAAATTTGAATTTGGTCATACTTTTTTTAACAAGTGAAATATTTTAAATATAAGATTATATAAGAGATATGTTAATCTTTACATATAGGTTTCATTGATTAGAGGTTTTTACTATTCATTATAATTTATTTTCAAAATTTAATGAATAAATTAGTTAATAAAAGTCATTCAAAATGATAATGTAGTAATTTAAATGAAATATCAAATAAATTATATTGGACATATTAAAATAAAATTAATTTTAAATAATTAATTTCATCTATGAATTTTATTATTTAATATTATATATTAGTGACTTGTTAATATAGTTGGTTTGAATATATCATTATGTTATGATACTTTAAAAATTCAAGTAATGAATACGTTTAAAATGGGAAATATTTCTATTTTAAAATAATTATTATTTTAATAAATGATATATAATTATTTTTAAAATAAAAAATTAATAAAAAATTACCATAAAGTTGTAAATATTAATAATGATTAATTTTTTTATTTTTTATGTTTATATTAACAAAATTAACCCTAAAAATGAAAATTTCATGATATCACATTAAGAGTTAAATGTGCTAAATAATGGTAAAAAAATAAAAGTATTTAAAAATAAAGAAAAATTGTCAAATTTTCATTGGAGGATTTTATTTTGACCAATCATCATCAGATCTTAAAAATTAATTAGTTAGGAGCCCGATATTATATAAAAATAATGTATATTTATTTAATAATATAATGAATTCAATGTTTACCCTCCCTTCTTTTATAAAGGGGAACCAATTATTTTTTTCTTCCCACATCAAAACATATTAGGGTTTTCAAATGAATTTTGATTTGTGTATATGGTGAACTACTTCCTAGCATACCAATATAATTTTCAGTTCATCATTTTCCTCCGTGATTATTTATAATTACCGAATTATAGTTCATATATGATATTAATGTCTTATTTATCATTATGAAAAGATAATATATCATTTACATTCTTATATTTCCATTCATGAAAAATGATAACATCGTTCATATGTATATGTGAACTATAACCTCCTTAAAGATATGTGATTAATTTTTCATCACCTCCTCATATAGATGATTTATATAAGTATATATTAATTACTAATATGATATTAATTATATTATGATCTTTTTCTAAAGATAATGTGACAGTTACCTTCATTCCATAATGATCATTTAAAAATAAATTTGTTACTCATGTATATGTACAAGTTACCATATCCATGATTGTCATGTAGTTAATTTTTCATATGTTTATATAATGGAGGTATTAAAAAGTGTAATTTATGGATAAAATTTATTAATATTTAATGAATATTATTCTCAAAATTATTGAATTCTAACCACATTTGGCTTGATAACTCAAACCAAAATCAATTTGTACACGTGTAACAAATATCATCAAAACAACCAACATGAACTTAAATAATATATAAATTGTTATAACATTTTTATTATTGATATAAATGTAATAATTAACTTGAAATTTTTTTCCTAGAAAGTAGAAAAATTAACTTATGTTTATTATTCAATAATATAATGGTTACACATTACAAGTCAAACTCTATGTAAAGAACTTTGTCCTAGTATCCTTTCATGGGGACATATTTTGATGTTATACACAATTTATATTTCATGAGATGCATTTATAACCATATTTAAATATCATATGATTAATTTATTTATTAGAATTTTATTTAATGTTTTTTCAATGTAGTTCCTTCATGGGTCTTCTGAAATAAATATTTTAATGTGGTATGAAACTCTTTGACTGAAAAATATATATATTTTAATCTGTATAAATATTATTGATATTAATTTATATATATATTTTTTTATTAATATAAAATGATCATAAAGGAAATTTTATATCTATTTTTATATCTAGAAACATCTATTAGCACTCATTTTTTTAAAGGAACACCTCTTTTCCTTTTACAGGAATTTTTTTTAAATTTTTTTTATATATTGATTGGTTATTTCCATAATATGTAATTTTTTTTATGAGTCTACATTCCATTTTACGAGTGAATTATTGAGAATTTAAATATTTTAAGGGTTATTCATATGTAATTGTACATTGAAATGTTTATGGGCAGTTATGTGATAAACCTATGTCGTGAGGTTTCAGGATAAACCATGGACGGGTGGTTATATTATAACCTCCAATGAAATATGTATGAATGTCAACCATATAGATATTCCATTTGTAAGAGTGACATGTATGGAAGTAAAAAATATTGTTATTCTATTTGTTTTTAAAATTATCCATTTTACATACTTATCTTTTATATACATTTATTTGAGTTTTCAAGAAAGATGTTTGATTTTTAAATGGTAAGATAATGTTAATTTTTAAATGATGATCCCTTTTTCAGGTTAAAAAGGAATCTCTTTAAAGAAATGTTTTATAGGTTTTTATGTTACAACCCTGTACCATTATTTTAGTTACCATACAATTATTTTATTCTCATCATGTGTTTTAAAAATATTTTCATAGGATTTAATGGATAGTTGGGACAAGGATGTGATTGAGGGATAATTGTGAAGATATATCATCCTAAGAAAACATTTTTTATTTTAGTGATTTTTTTTTAATGGAAAAAATGGATTCTTATTATTGGTATCCCCTTGTATTTAATGTGTTTACTATGTATGTGTTTCTCCTAATTCTCAAAAACTCTAAATATAAAAGGTTATTAAGGAAATAAAGTGATTTCTAGATCTAAAATAACTAAAATATGTAATTCTTAAGGTCGAATCTTGATAGAGTGTATATGATTATCAAATAAATTATAAATGAATAAGTATTTATCATCATGGGTTTTTTATTCTGATATAACATTAAGGTATTCCCCTTTGACGAAACCTTGTCGTGGTGAACCATGGAAATTGCTTAACTAATTTTTTTGTTTTTCGCTTCGAGGATATAATAAAAGTAAGAGATATATTACTAAAAATCATTGAACATTATCATTAGAGAGGGTCACATATAACTAAAATTCCATGTTTCACCTTTCATTTCATAGTATTTTCCATGTGTTTGAAATAAATTATGAAGAATGAACTCATTTGGACTTTACTATTATGTGAAAATTCCACTACTATAGATTTTTTATATTCCCATTCATGAAGCCTCTTATATCAAATTCAAGATGATTCTATAAAATATTATACTACTTGAATCAATATTTTATGTGTCTATAAAAACTATTTACCTTATTTTATATTAATATGAACTAGATAGACAAACTCTATTATTAAATGGAATTCCATCCAAAAATGGGTCTTTAGGATTCACCTTATTTTATATAGATATCATTTAGTCACTCTAGTGACTCAAATATATAATATCATAGTAATATATAGATCACTATTATCATCCCCAAATGTGAAACTAATGTATATCCAAACCATTCTTTTTTCCATGAAATTTGTTATTTCCATCCCTTATATAAGTATATGATGATACCCATAATTCATTATAATATAAATCCACCATCAATTGAAAATAAATCCAACACACATCCTTTGGTTGCAATATTCCTCACATTTGTATTTTTTTCGAATTCTTAAATAAATTTGATAATATTTCCCAACGTCGTCTATTCCATGATTTTTACCCCTCCCAGTACCATTGAATCTACATCTCCCATAATTGTATGGATTTTTGGTTTATTCTTCTCTACCACATTGGAAAAAAATTAACTTGTCATATTCCTTTAATTTATTTAATATATAAAAATCCATATATTAAATAAGTTCCTTATTTATATAGAATAAATAAATATGGATCCTATTTCATTATTAATACTTATTATATGAAAATGAAATCATTGTAATTTATATTAACACTACTGATATCTAAATGTTTTTATTCAGTGAGATTAATAAGTTGTAATAAGCTATAAAAAATAATCTAACCCTACTTGAGTTAGATGTTAGTATAAGAAATAATAAAATATTTTCCCAACATAACTATTTTATATATTACTCAAGTTTATCAATATATAAATAATTCTAATCAGTTAACATTCTTTAAAAAACTGATTACAAAATCAAACACACTTACTAAAAAACATGATCAAATTAGCATGAAACAAAAATGTGTGAGAGATATTCATACATACTGTAACTCTTTATCTATCAATTTAATATATCTCTATCATTAATAATTCAACAGTCATACATGTTTTTTATATACAAACCCCATTTTGATTATCATCATTAATCTAGGTTTTGGAACAACATGATGAATTTATTAAATGGCTTAAAACATAAGATGATGATTTGAGACTGCAATAAAATTATTGATTGGTGATTATCCCAAAGAATTATTTTATATTGATAAACATAATCCTCATTGTGACAACCCAATAATTAATTATATAGTTATTTTATAATAAATTTCAAATTTTCATTTTCTTGTGGTGCACGCATCACCAGGTTAAAAAACAAAATACTAATTAAAAATACTATTTATACACGACCATTATTAATCCGATGTTAAATTGGAGTATATGAATAAATATAAAAAATAATATTTAACATATTATACATGTTCATTGGTTATCAATTTTTTGGATGTAAAATTAATATTCAGTTGAAAGTGAAATATATGTTTTAAGGAAAAAAAGGAAAAGGTTTCTTCATTTTTTACCCACATATGTTAAAACTATTTATAGAAACTTTTATAATATTTATTTTATAATTTTATCATCATTTATGAAATTATAATATCAGAATCTAATTTTTGTGAATTTTTTAGAATTTTTGGAAGATATTATTTTGCAGATGAATACAAAAATTATTAATTTTAATTGAAAAATTAAATTTCATTTAAATTTTATATAATGTTAAATTATATTTAATTTTATTTTCAATAAAATTAGGAAAAACAAATAAATAAACATATATATTTTTTAGATCATTAGAATCATTTTCATATTAAATTATTATTTAAAAACTATATAAGCCATTGAACATTTTTCTTTTAAAACCCTCTTTATCGTCCTATATCCTTGAATAATTTGAAATGATATGATTATAATTTTTGAATTTAAAATATAAAAAAGTGATAAAATATTATTAATTACAATAATTTATATTATATAATAATGCAGACGTAATCTTTAACCAAAATTTCTAGTAAGATAAGTAAAAATCAATTTCCATGATTACGGTAAATTTTATCCTCTCTTGTTCATAGATTAAAACCTCCTTGGATATTTTCATCCCTGGGTAATTTACATCTCAAACAATATACCCCCATAATAGAAACCATGTTTTGGGAAAACATTATTTCTATGATTAATTTAGGAACTATCTGAAGGAGGTTGTATGAAACGATTTAAAATTCATAACTATGTGTTTTTAATTTTCCTTCCACCTTATAAACATATTTTTCATTAATGATTATATAAAAATAAAATTATATAATATATACATAAATGTTATTATGTTATATTAATTTCCTAAAACCATCCTCAAAACAATAAAATGGGTCAAAAAATCATCATTTATTTGTATGATGGATTACCGCCTCGTGGACTGATGTAAAGTATGCCCCACCCATCACTTATAAAAGGACACCATATCCTCAATTTTTAAAAACGTTAAACCATATTTTATAGTCATATTACTACCCAATTAACATTATAAATTACATTCAACATCATATAATACATTTTTGTTCAAAATATTATACTAGGAATACATTAGAAATAATCCTATATAGGTGGTATGAGACGTGGTACAATTCAATACTATGTCTTTTAGTTTTATTTTTCTTCCACCTTATGAATTTTTTTATTTATAATTATATAAATCTAGAACCATCTACCATGTATTGATATGTTATAATGGTAATTTAAGTATGTAAAACCATCTTAACATCTATTAAATGTGTTTATAAATCATCATTAAACTTTATGGTAGATTTCCACCCCACAAACTAATGTTCCATGTTTTTCATCAACACCACACAAAATAGTGTATGATGGAAAATATAAAGAATATATATGATATTAATAACATAATTATACTATTTGAGTAATTATATCATATATAACTTTTTTTAATTTAAATTCCACATGGGACATATAACGTCACTCATTTTTACGACAGGCTATTTCCTCACGAAGAGATATGATTAATTATTCCACTAAAATATTAAATTTAATGTTATAAAGATAATATTTAATAAATATATGTGATATTAATGATAGAATAATGATATTATTTATATATTTTTAATTATTAAAATACGATATATAATCTTTTTATTACATGAAAAAATGATAATGTCGTTCGTGTATGTGTGGACAACCACCTGTATAAAGATATGTGACTCTTGTTTCATCACCAATCCTCATACATTATATGTATAATTATATTATAAGAAATAATGTATTATATTAGATATTATAATCATTCTATAAATACAAAATTTTTCATTTCTAAAACAACCATTGAATAATGGAACTGTTACTCATGAGTATGCGTGACTTACCATCTCTATGATCTTTACATACATAATTTATAAAAACAATATTTAATTTTTGATCATGACTATAGAATTTATATATATAAATTATAATAATTTCATTATTATTATTCCTTATGTAACACCCCCAATATTTCATAGTACGTTATTTCTTCAAAGTAATTCAATAAGTTGCACTACATGCAAAACCGAGTTATAGCGCAACATGACTTTCCAAAAAAGCGATTAAAAATAGGTTAAGAATAGTATTAAATGAATTTTGAACTTTATATAATCTTTATAATTTTACAATCCATATTATAAGTTTCATAGACATAATGTAAGAACAAATACATTTTTTCAGATAAAAGAAGTATTTTTTTAAAAATGCAATTTTAGAGCCATTTAATGGAGAATCCTTTTATATCCAATATTTGAAACTTTTATATATTAATTTTGACAAAATATACATGTTCTTTATAATTGGTACATAGGAATTTAGTTTCGAAAACGTTTTGGTGTTTTTCTGATAACTTTCATATTTGGGTGAATAGTGAAAAATACTATATTTTAACTGAAAACAACTTTTTAAATCAAAATAATTTATATTGTTAAATAATAAATTTTAATGATTTGGAAGTATAAATAGATTATATTTTAACCATTTAATCCAATGATGGTCATTGTAAGTAATTTCACTTTGAAATTAGACATAAACAAGTGTCAAACATTTGGTTGTTATTATTTATTAAAAATATGCCTTTCAGTTTTGACATTGGGAATTAATTTTAATTTAATAAATGAAACTTATATGATTTGAATTTGGTTAAATAAACTTCATTATTGAATTATTAATATCACAATTTTCTTAGGGTAATGTTTTGGTATTTCTCTAAAAACTTTTAATTTTTGATTTCTAATGAAAAACACTGAGTAATAGTTTAAAATGGAATTTTTATATAAATAATTAATTATTGTATTTAAATTTATTTTATTTCAAAATAGATACATAATACATATATATGTTCAAAATAATTCATTGAAGTCAATTTATAATAATTTTAGATATATAAAAATCTTATTGATCTTTTCAACGTCTTTTACCCACCTCCTAGGTTTCCATTCTTCTTTGTCAGTCCGGGTTCCGGTGGAACAATATTCATCCACACACCCCATCCCATTACTGTGTAGCTTTCTACTTTCAAATATCTGGTGCTTTTGTTTCTCTTCTTCATTCCTATGTCGATCCCCGACTTTCCGCGGTGTGAATCTGTGTTCCTGCATCCTCTCTCCTCCGCTGCTCTTGGTTCTGGCTGTCTGGGTTCTTGAAGGAGTTGGGTTTCATCTTCTTCATCTTCTCGACATCGACCTCAAGCATCGTATCGTGCCTCCCTTGGGATCCTAAAGCTTCTTCTGTCACTTTCATCCTTCGTCGGAGTCAGATCTGCGAGTGGAACACGATGCCATATCCCCATTATCTTCTTCTTCGGCACTCCAGATCTATGTGATTATTTTCTGAAGACCTTTTTAGTGGTTGAGGAAATAATTTTACTCACTGTAAGTTCCCTTTCGCCTTCAGATCCTTGTGATCTGAGTCTCGATGCATACTCAAGTTTGAGGTTGTTCCCCCCTTTTCATCTTTCCCTTCCGGCTGATCTGAAGTGGCATGGTTCTCTTGCCAGTTCCTATCTCGCTGGTTCGCGAAGTTTCCACCCTGAAGTGGTTTTTTCTCATGAAGATCCTTCTGCGATCGTTCACCACACTGTGAGACTGTGAAGTGGCAGCTGCATAGTGGTCTGAATCATGAAGTTTCTTCCGTGAGGATCCACCGCATTATGTGTTCACGAAGTGTCATCCGCGAAGCGGTCTGACTCGTGAAGTGCCTCCTGCGAGGTTACACCACGTTGTGCATTCGCATTGTGGCCACCATGAAGTGGCCTTACTCGTGAAGGGTCTCCTGCAATGAACCACCGCGTTGTCGGACTATTGTGCGATGTGGCACTGTGAACCACCTATTGTGCTGTAAAGGTCGATGGTCTGCCGCGGGGATTGATCCACGAAGTATGGGGTGAGCCGCAGTGAGAGTTTCATGGATGCGCCCACATAATAGGTTTATTTGACTTTGTATGATGTGGTGCTTGCTTCATTGGGTGTTTCGTGGATGGAGTTTGCATTGGGGCATCTGGGTCATTAACCTTCTTGGTGGACATGGCCTTGACTCAAGTGGGGGTCGTGGGGATTGATAGGGAGCTGACCCTATTAGAGGTTTTCAAAATAAATATTTCACTATGGATACTGAATTTTTCAATAAATGGAAGAGTTTATCCTTGAAGGAAAAAAAGAAAAGGTGAAAATTGAGGCACAGAGAAATGAGGAAACTCAACTGGATAAGAGTTTGTCTCTTCTCGTGGTGGTAATGTTCGTGGAAAACATTTTGGTTAATCAGGGGGCTCCCAAAAACACTCTAAAACTCATCTGGAAACATGATGTAGGATTTTCTATTCAGGATGCGGGGATCAACCACTTCGTCTTTGAGTTATTCAACGAGAATGATAGAGACAAAATCTTGCGCGGCAGACCATGGTCCTTTGATAATCAACTCCTCCTCATGGAAGAATTCAAAGGGGGGACGATATGCAACAAGTGAATTTAAACTGTTCCCCCTTATGGATACGTGTTAAAGGAATCTCCTTCTATGTAAGAACACAATGTAGCATGAGAGAAATTGGGGACAATTTAGGTCTTTTCCTCGACTGGGATAGTTCAGACCCAATACAATGGGGCTCGAAGGCTTGGATCAAGGCATACATTGAAGTGTCAGAGCCACTAATGATGGGAATGTTCTTGAAAGTTGAAGAAACCATTTCCTGGCTGTCATTCGAGTTTGAGAAACACCCAATCGTTTGCTTCTTATATGGCCATCGTGGCCACTTGGAAAGAACGTGCACCACAGAACATAATAATGGAGTGGGCAACATTACCTTAAAATATGGTCCTTGGCTCCGTGCCAAAACGAACAAATATGCTTTCATCCTTGAGACGGAAAAACAAAAGCATCGTGATCGTCTCATGAAGGCACATATCAGTCAGGTGAAACCCATACCTAAAAAATCCCTTCTTCTTGGACTAATGGACTTCCAATGTGATGGCCCTCCCACTTAGAGAGAAGCTAGAATTTACCCTAACCCCTGGAGGAAATTAATCAAACGTCGACAATGTTGGTGACGAGGCAAGAAGAATCACCATCACATTGGTCAACGCCAATGCTGAGGCACGTCGAACCACCAGATCTGTATCATGACTGACAATCGATCATAGTAGAAATTCTTACAATGGAGACCTAGGGAATGTCGGGATCTCCAATACTAGGCCCAATAACCCATTGAACATGGAAAAGTGGGAACGAGGCAAAAGTGATGGGTACACGGAAGACCCAAAACCCGGAGCCAGGAAAAGACAATATGAAACTCGTCAATCATGGAGGAATCCCACCAAAAGATTGAAAACAACAAATGAAGAAGCATGTCCAGAGGAACCAGAGGCCACGGAGGGGGAGACCCATCCCCACCTAGAGTAAGGATTGATTTATGTTGGAATTGTCGTGGGCTTGGAAACCCACGAACGGTTCACATGCTTCAGCGCAACTGCGCTCAAAGTCGCCCTGAAATGGTGTTCATATCCGAGACAATAATGGAAAACAAGGACACCAATGGTATTGCTCTAAATTGTGGCTTCCAAGGCTACTCTCTGGTACCTAGACAAGGCCACTCGGGGGGCCTCTCTCTCCTTTGGAAGGACAATATCGACGTCCAAATTTTTTCCTATTCCTCGCACCATGTGTCACTGACTATTCAGACAGACTCTCACCCATCCTGGACTTTTGTGGGATTCTATGGCTGGCTATCCAATAATGATAAGGTGAAGTCATAGGACCTTCTTTGCATGCTTCGACAAGATTTACCAAGCCCTACCCTCATCGGAGGAGATTTCAATGAGATTATGTTTCATAAGGAAAAGTGGAGCGAAATCACCCGACCAGCATCTTCGATGTCAAACATTAAGGATATGGTCTCTCAGGCGGACCTAGTCGATCTGGGGGACACAATTAATCCTTTTACATGGTTCTAGGGAAATAATGAAGGCAACCGCATTGCTGAGTGGCTTGATATATTTATGGGTTCCTCTGATTGGATTAATCTGTTCTGCATGTTTCATGTTGGCCATATGGCCATAACTGTTCGGACCATTGTCCAATTCTCATTGATTGTATGTGTGGAGAACTAAATCGAACACTCAGAAGACCCTTTAGGTTTGAGATATTTTGGGAAAAAGACCGGGAATGTGAAGAGGTGATCCGATATTGTTGGAAAAGTACCCACGTGGATGTCTGTTTCAACATCCAACAGGTCGCCTTTGAGCTGAGGTCATTGAGCTATAAAAAATTTCACCACCCCGACTGGCACTGTGAGGTCCTTGAAAAGGGACTGAACACCCTCCTCAGACAACCCACATCCAATTAAAACCTATCTTTGATTGGATAAACACAAAGAGAGTTGGATATGACCTTGCGCATCAAGGAATGATTCTGGGCTATGCGGGCGCGATATAACCACATTAAATAAGGGGATGCTAATACTCAGTTTTTTCACCAGAAATCTTCAGACAGGCATTGGAAACACTCTACTTCCTACATCTTACAGCCCGATGGAAGTAATGTTTCTGATTCCAATGGTATCCACAAGGCCTTGATTCACTATTTTCAGAAAAGCTTCGCTGTTGGAACCCCTATCATGTCCGCTAAGGTAGAAGATTGTATCAGACCTGCGATCACTGAGGAGATAAATAGGCAGCTCACCAAAGATGTGACAGATGACGAGATACGCCTGGCCCTGAAACATCTTCATTACACTAAGGCCCCGGGACCAGACGGGTTCCATGAACAATTTTTTAAACAATACTGGCACATTATTGGTCCTGACATCTGCAACATGATAAAAAATATCTGGACTCGGAAGACGAGCATTGTTGACATCAATGAATATATCTTTGTCCTCATCCCAAAAATTTAGAAACCCCTAGAAATCCATAATTTTAGACCTATCAGCCTCTACAATGTCTCCTACAAGATCTTCTCAAAGATCCTTGTCAATAGGCTATGACCTTGGCTACCTGATATTATCTTTGAAAATCAGAGCGCTTTCGTGGCCAAGAGACTAATTACAGATAATGGGATTGTGTCCCATGAAGTGTTTCATTCATTGATGTCATGCTCTACCATGAAAAGAGGAACCATGGCCTTGAAATTGGATATGACCAAGGCCTACGATAGAGTGGAATGGAACTTCCTATGTTCCATTATGCTAAAAATGGGTTTTTGCACTAAATGGACAGATTTCGTCATGGACTGCATCTCGACCATTTCTTTCAAAATAAATTTTAATGGGGATCTCACCAGATGATTCACCCCATCCCGAGGCCTCCTCCAGGGAGATACTCTCTTCACTTTTCTCTTCATCCTGGTGGATGACGTGTTTTTTAATATTATTTACAGGGGTGCATCCTCTAATTCTATTCATGGGGAAAAGTCCAGCCTTGTTGGGCCACTAGTGTCGCATCCTTTCTTCACCGATGATTGCATCAATTTTACAAGAGCCACTATTAACGAATGTCGGGTGATCTTCCAAGAAATCAACCAGTATGAGAGGGCGTCTGGCCAGTCTATCAATCATGGAAACTATGAAATTTCTTTCATTGCCAGGGTTCCTCATTCTAAGAGGGGGGAGATATGTTATGTTTCTGGTATTCATATGGTTTTGAAGCATTAGAATTATCTTGGGCTTCCAACGGTGATCGGCCGTTCCAAAAAAGAAATCATTGGTTCTATTATTGACAAAATTGAGCAAAACAATCATGGCTAGTCCCCTAAAGTAATTTCTAAAGCTGCCAAAGAGACACTCATCAAAGCTATCATCCAGTCCATCCCTAACTATTTTATGTCCTTTTATAAGCTCTCTTCATTCATAGTCGTCCAGATTCATACCCGCATTACCAATTTTTGGTGGGGTAGGAATGATGGAAGGAATCGACCCCACTGGATGGCCTGGGAGAAACTATGCAATCCCAAATCAATGGGAGGGATGGGTTTCCGGAATCTTCTTCGCTTCAATGATGCTATGTTGGACATGAATGTATGACACCTAGTTAACTGACCTTCATCTCTCTGTGCATGGGATCTCAGAGATATGTACTTTCCCCACACGAACTTTCATGATTCCTCCCTTGGTCCCCACCCCAGTTTCCTCTAGAGAAGCATTTGGGGGGCTAAAAGTCTCCTGGATAAAGGACTTGTAACGACCCGAAATTTTGAATAAATCTTATTTCCTAATTTTATGTGTTATTTTATTTTATTAATATACTCAACAAAAATATTTCATTTGATAACATTAGTATAATTAAAATGAGACTGTTGGGTTTTGACTATTATTTGACCATTGGTCAATATGACCGCTGGAAACTAAATGTTTTGATTAATATCTCTAAATACAAGCAATCTTGGTTAATTAATATAGAAAGAAGATTCTATGTCCTCACCCAGTAGTCTTGGACCGATCGAAGCCCATCTAACAGAACATGGGAAGGAGGTAGCACCACCGGGCTTTGCTCTGGACCAAACCCAAGCTGAACATCATCGTGTGAAGCTAGAACGGGATGGCCTTCGTGAGAAGTTCAAACTAATAGATATTATGACTCGTGTGATGTTGGTGGAGCCTCCCTCGGATTCTCTCACCTTAGCACACCTTACACTTAGGTCCTATGCGGGTGTGATAAGGGGCTATGTAAGGAGACCGTAATTGCCTTGTGTAATCCTTTGTTTTAAATAAAAATTTGGATTTCTTCTTATGATGATGTTTATGAATTTTCAAATGTCCAGATAAATATAGTATGCATATTTTTGATAAATTTTAGAGAATGGATATTTTAAAAATGTTTAGGTAAAACTTAAATAAATAAAAATGTGTAATGACTTTCAAAAAATGGTCTTCTACAATTATGTTCACTATGAAATTTCGAGTCTAATAAGATCAACTTGATTTTTGTTGAATAGTAAATTATGAATAGTGATTTTACGCTTAGGATTAGTAATGTGACCAAATGGATTAGTAATCTCACTTAAAGAAAGTATTAATATAATCTAGGCACCTTGATTAAGTAATGTGATTCAATAAAATGGTTAAATAACGGTTTCATAAATTATTATTCAAGTATTAGTTTTTTCGGGTGAATGGAGTTTTTTAATTAAAAATTTAATTAAAAATATTTATAAAATTATTTTTATAAAATGGATTTCATTTTTTGAACTCAGAGCACCGATATTATGCTATGGTAATTTTTGGGGTTTTTTGTGAAAAATTCAATTTTTGGTGAATAGTGTTTTTATTTAAAAATTAAATTAGTAATATTTAGAAAATTATTTTTATAAAATGGGGTTCATATTTTTAATCAGAGCGTTGATATTTGGTTAAGGTGAATTTTTGGGATTATTCTAAGAAAGTTGAATTTTCGATGAATAGTGAAAATACAGTTTTTAAGCTACGGGTGTCTAATGACATCATTAAATGATGTATTAAGTATATATTCAATATTGTAGAATTGTGAATAGTAAGATAAGGTATGAGGTGTCCCAAGTGGCCAATACCATGGGCAAATACCATGGTCAAGCCAATGGTTTTTCCAAAACCACTAATGAGGTGTCCCTTGGCCATTAATGCCTTGTCCCCTCACATTCCCTATAAATACCCACCCATTCCTCCTTTGGTTTTCACTCCCAACTCTCCCCAAACGAAGTTCTGGTCTCCTTACCTCCCAAGGAGTCCTCCCAAGGTTCCCCCAAGCCCTCATGGTCCAGAACCTTGAGTTTCAAGAGTCACATTTTAAAGTAAGGGATCCGACCTCTCTCTTTCATTTCAAGTAATCTCTTTTATGCCATTCCTTTTATTCTACATGTTTTTACGTTGGAAGATGTTATTTTATACTCCTCTTACTGCCCTTTTTATTTTAATATAATGAGAGATCCCCTATTACTCTCATTATTTCGTTTTATGAAGTTTTAAGTGGCGCCGTTAGGCTGCCGAACTTTTTGTAACAGACTCTTTCTCCCTTCTCATTTTTCAAGATCTATTTTCATGTAAAGTATTTCAAGTTCCTTTTTATTATGTTTGGGTATGATCTATAAATTAATCATACTGATATTTTATGATCATATGATGAGAGACCCCATTTTATCTCTTCAATTCAGTATTTTGAAGTTTTAAGTGGCGCCGTTAGGCTGCCGAATTTTTAAGTGGTTCTTCACCCTTCTCGTTTTGAAGTTCTACTTTCATGTCAATTCATTCAAGTTCCTTTTTTGTTATGTTGGGGTATGATCTCTATATCTATCATACTGGACTCTTATGTTCATATGATGAGAGACCCCATTTTATCTCTTCAATTCATTATTTTGATGTTTTAAGTGGCGTCGTTAGGCTGCCGAATTTTTTTAGGGGATTCTTTCACCCTTCTCATTATTTTCAACGTTCTACTTTCATGTCAAGTCTATCAAGTTCCTTTTTAATTATGTTGGGGAATTATCTCTATATATATCATACTAAACTCTTATGTTCACATGATGAGAGACCCTATTTGATCTTTTCAAATCATTTTGTTTAAAGTTTAAGTAACGCCGTTAGGCTGCCGAACTTTCATATGAGAAATCTAATTTTTGTCTTCCTTCCATGTTTTTAATTTCACATGGTATGTCCTTGAAATTTCATTAACATGATCATGTATCCTTCTTATTCTTCCCATATACTGTTTTATGGGTCATTTATGAATGTTTGACCCATTTTCCCTCTCTTTTTAATGTCTTCTAAAACCTCGTTACATAGCCGTTATGCTGCAAAATTTCCGTCTCAAAATGTCTCTCTCTTTTTCTAAAGTTATTTTATATTATTAAGTCAATACTCAAAGATATTTATTCTAAAGGGGTATTCACATATATACTAAAATTTTCTATTTTAAATTCTTGGATTTACATACATGAGACCCACCTTCCTTTTTTGTGGGTTTTAAAGTGACGTAAAGATCATGTCTTTAAAGCAGTTTTTAAAACGTTGTGATTATGAAATGAAACCCATTTATTTTATGCTATATGGGTTATTTATGAAATTTTTTATGATGATATATGTTGCTCACATGATAATAAAGGCAAATTTAAGGGTGCGCCCTGATAGCGCTCCAATTCATTGGGTAAAGTCTTAATCTCTTGAGATGACCATTTTTAATGACACCTTGGTGAATAACCTTGGTAATTTTTAATGACACCTTGGGGATGGACCTTGGTGAAACGAAATGATTGTCAATATTAAATGTTGTAGCCACATCATCAAGTTATGAAAAATGTTATTTTTGTTATGAAATGCCTCATGATTTCTTTCTCATGCCTTAAAGTTCTTTTCATGTCCTTATTGAAGTATCTCAAGTTCACATGTAAAATGTTCATCTTGTTTCCCTTACTGGGCCTTTTGCTCACCCTTTCTTTTGATGTATGTCCCCAGGTTATGAGATGCAGTAATGAACCTAGGATGAACATAAGGAGAAGCCTTTCAAGTGTTTAAGAATAATGTTTTATGTTGTTTTCATGTATAATGTTCCTAGTTTCCAAGACACTAAACCGTAAAGATCCTCAGTTTTGTGTAATGTAATGAAATTTTATGTTATTAAAAGGCGGGATGCTATAGTTGGTATCAAAGGATGGTTTAGTTATTTGTGGAAATTAGGATATGAAAACTCTAGGAATAACCCTATAGAAAAGTTAAAAAAATAGGAAATCTTCCTGGTATTTTGGTGAGTATTGAGTAAGGGGTTGCCAAGCAAATACATCCCTGTCTGGAAACGAGAAGGTAGAGGCGGCTCTGGCACAGATGTACATAGGGGTAAAACCCGAAAACACCGCTTTGAGCTAGACTCGAATGGGAACTGGTACACGACAATGGGCCTTGCTGCACTCTTGGTTACGACACTCCCGGGGGATATGCTTTGGTAAATTCATAAGCTTAGTATGAACCATTTTTAGAGGAACAAAGATAAAATAAAATAAAGATTCACATAAGAATATATGATCATGGATAACCAATATGGGAACCTAGGGGGTCACAAGTTAGGGTATACTTTTCTTCTACAAGTTATCCTTATATGCTTTCAGTTCCTTTTCATGATTATTGGCTAAGTACTTAAGCCCCTAATTATGCTTTCTCTTCATAGTTAATGGTGGGAAATGGAAGAACATGTCCAAAAAACCAATGTGATAGGAAATGCGACGATTGTTGTATTAATATGACAGGGATGATCAGGGGATTAAAATATGATTATTATTTTGGAAGATGTTCACTATTTTGGGGACCCTATATGATCGAGGTAAATAGACTACTACGGTATTTTCATTGAAGAGTAGGGTTGACTCATATTTTGAAGAATCGATGAATTTAAGGTGGAATTATAGTAATTTAGGTTACTTATGGAAATTATTAACCTATCTTGGGGTAAATATGTTTCGGTTAGTTACTTTTTTTATATGATGTTAGAAGTGGTTGATGTTGTTTGGAGATGAATGATAAAGTTTACCTTGGAAGACTATGTTATCAAATCCTTCTTGTATTTGGGTTTCAATCTTAGTTTGGTTTATTTTGAGGATTTTTAGGGAAAGTTATTTATGGAATGGACTATGATGAACATTGGGTAGTACCATGAAACTTTGAAGATTTAAAAGTAGTTTCCATTCCTATGGGATTATTTCTTTTTGAAGTATTGTTTTACCTTACCCTTTTTGTTTTTGGGATAATGTTTAAAGATAGAAGAAATAGATAGTTAATCTTTTGTGGATTATGAAGATGATTCTTGTGTTTTGATGAGACCAAGTAGTTTTGAATGCTCATAATTTGGAGAAAGGATTAGTTTTGGGTAGAAACTTATTAAAGGATGAAACTCTACATGAAGATAGATATATTTTCATATGTTTTTGTTTTATGTTGTAAATGAATTCCTAAAAATTATGAAAAGGAAGGTGCAACAAAAACGTTGTTGGTTTACATTTCCTACTTGTTAATCAAAGACCGTTTACACACATCATAAGTTTGGGATTTTCTTATGGTTAACGTTCTCCTAATCATGTTCTCTATCACTCTCCCCCAGAAATTGACCCTTTGTTTTTCTTCCATTTCCATGTTTTCCTCCATGGAATCCTAGTATGGGTTAACTCGGGTGACCTTTGTACTTCCCTTTGTTTCTTTTAAAGTAATAGTTTTACAGACTCCTTTTCCGATGTGGAACTTTCAATGAAATTTCAAAACCCAATTTTAAAAATTTCGAGAACACAATTTCTTAAGTGGGGAAGATTGTAACGACCCGAAATTTTGAATAAATCTTATTTCCTAAATTTATGTGTTATTTTATTTTATTTTTATACTCAACAAAAATGTTTCATTTGATAACATGAGTATAATTAAAATGAGACTGTTGGGTTTTGACTATTATTTGACCGTTGGTCAATATGACCGCTGGAAACTAAATGTTTTGATTACTATCTCAAAATACAAGCAATCTTGGTTAATTAATATAGAAAAAAGATTCAATGGCCTCACCCAGTAGTCTTGGACCAATCGAAGCCCATCTAACAAAACTTGGGAAGGAGGTAGCACCACTGGGCTTTGCTCTGGACCAAACCCAAGCTGAACATCATCGTGTGAAGCTAGAATGGGATCGCCTTCGTGAGAAGTTCAAACTAATAGAAATTACGACTCGTGCGATGTTGGACGAGCCTCCCTCGGATTCTCTCACCTTAGCACACCTTACACTTAGGTCCTATGCTGGTGTGATAAGGGGCTATGTAAGGAGACCGTAATTGCCTTGTGTAATCCTTTGTTTTAAATAAAAATTTGGATTTCTTCTTATGATGAAGTTTATGAATTTTCAAATGTCCAGATAAATATAGTATGCATATTTTTGATAAATTTTAGAGAAAGGATATTTTAATATTTTTTAGGTAAACCTTAAATAAATAAAAATGTGTAATAACATTCAAAAAATGGTCTTCTACAATTATGTTCACTACGAAATTTTGAGTCTAATAAGATCAACTTGATATTTGATGAATAGTAAATTATGAATAGTGATTTTACGCTTAGGATTAGTAATGTGACCAAATGGATTAGTAATCTCACTTAAAGAAAGTATTAATATAATCTAGGCACCTTAATTAAGTAATGTGATTCAATGAAATGGTTAAATAACGGTTTCATAAATTATTATTCAAGTATTAGTTTTTTCGGGTGAATAGTGTTTTTTAATAAAAAAAATAATTAAAATTATTTAGAAAATTATTTTTATAAAAAGGATTTCATTTTTTGAACTCATAGCACCGATATTATGCTATGGTAATTTTTGGGGTTTTTTCTGAAAAAATGAATTTTCGGTGATTAGTGTTTTTATTTAAAAATTAAATTAAAAATATTTAGAAAATTATTTTTATAAAATTGATTTCATATTTGTAATCAGAGCGTTGATATTTGGTTAAGGTGAAATTTTGGGATTATTCTGAGAAAGTAGAATTTTCGATGAATAGTGAAAATACAGTTTTTAAGTTATGGGTGTCTAATGACCTCATTAAATGATGTATTAAGTATATATTCAATATGGTCGAATTTTGAATAGTAATATAAGGTATGAGGTGTCCCAAGTGGCCAATACCATGGGAAAATACCATGGGCAAGCCCATGGTTTTGCCAAAACCACTAATGAGGTGTCCCTTGGCCATCAATGCCTTGTCCCCTCACTTTCCCAATAAATACCCACCCATTCCTCCTTTGGTTTTCACTACTAACTCTCCCCCAACGAAGTTCGGGTCTCCTTATCTCCCAAGGAGTCCTCCCAAGGTGCCCCCAAGGCCTCAAGGTCCAAAACTTTGAGTTTCAAGAGTCACGTTTTAAGGTAAGGGATCCGACCTCTCTCTTTCATTTCAAGTAATCTCTTTTATTCCATTCCGTTTATTCTGCATGTTCTTTTGTTTGAGGATGTTCTTCAATACTCCTATTACTGCCCTTTTTATGTTCATATAATGAGAGATCCCCTCTTACTCTCATTATTTCGTTTTATGATGTTTTAAGTGGCGCCGTTAGGCTGCCGAAATTTTTGTAACGGACTCTTTCTCCCTTTTCATTTTTCAAGATCTATTTTCATATAAAGTATTTCAAGTTCCTTTTTTTATGTTGGGGTATGATCTGTAAATTTATCATACTGATCGTTTATGATAATATGATGAGAGACCCCATTTTATCTCTTCAATTCAGTATTTTGAATTTTTAAGTGGCACCGTTAGGCTGCCGAATTTTTAAGTGGTTCTTCACCCTTCTCGTTTTGAAGTTCAACTTTCATGTCAATTCATTCAAGTTCCTTTTTGTTATGTTGGGTTATGATCTCTATATCTATCATCCTGGAATCTTATGTTCATATGATGAGAGACCCCATTTGATCTCTTCAATTCATTATTTTGATGTTTTAAGTGGCGCCGTTAGGCTGCCGAATTTTTTTTAGGGGATTCTTTCACCCTTCTCATTCTTTTCAACGTTCTACTTTCATGTCAAGTCTATCAAGTTCCTTTTTAATTATGTTGGGGAATTATCTCTATATCTATCATACTGAACTCTTATGTTCACATGATGAGAGACCCTATTTGATCTTTTCAAATCATTTTGTTTGATGTTTAAGTAACGTCGTTTGGCTGCCGAACTTTCATATGACAAATCAAATTTTTGTCTTCCATCCATGTTTTTCATTTAAAATGGTATGTCCTTGAAATTTCATTACCATGATCATGTATCCTTCTTATTCTTTCCATATACTGTTTTATGGGTCATTTATGAATGTTTGACCCATTTTCCCTCTCTTTTTAATGTCTTCTAAAACCTCGTAACATAGTCGTTATGCTGCAAACTTTCTGTCTCAAAATGTCTCTCTCTTTTTGTAATGTTCTTTTATATTATTAAGTGAATACTCAAATATATTTCTTCTAAAGGGGTATTCACATATATACTAAAATGTTCTATTTTAAATTCTGGGATTTACATACATGAGACCCACCTTCCTTTTCTGTGGGTTTTAAAGTGACGTAAAGATCATGTCTTTAAAGCAGTTTTTAAAACGTTGTGATTATGAAATGAAACCCATTTATTTTATGCTATATGGGTTATTTATGAAATGATTGATGATGATATATGTGGCTCACATGATAATAAAGGAAAATTTAAGGGTGCGCCCTGATAGCGCTCCAATGCATTGGGTAAAGACTTAATCTCTAGAGATGACCATTTTTAACGACGCCTTGGTGAATAACCTTGTTAATTTTTAATGACACCTTGGGGATGGTCCTTGGTGAAACGAAATGATTGTCAATATTAAATGTTGCAGCCACATCTTCAAGTTATGAAAAATGTTATTTTTGTTATGAAATTCCTCATGATTTCTTTCTCAGGCCTTAAAGTTCTTTTCATGTCCTTATTGAATTATCTCAAGTTCACATGTAAAATGTTCATCTTGTTTCCCTTACTGGGCCTTTTGCTCACCCTTTCTTTTGATGTATGTCCCCAGGTTATGAGATGCAGTAATGAACCTAGGATGAACATAAGGAGAATCCATTCAAGTGTTTAAGAAGAAGGTTTTATGTTTTTTTCATGTATTATGTTCCTAGTTTCCAAGACACTAAACCTTAAAGATCCTCAGTTTTGTGTAATGTAATGAAAGTTTATGTTATAAAAAGGTGGGATGCTATAGGACTGGGATGGAGGATTGGGTCTGGATCATTGGTCAATATCTGGACTAATCCTTGTCTTGTCGATAAGGATGGTATGCAGGCTACATCCCCCGTCCAACCAGGTTTTGAAGATGCCACTGTCAGATGCCTTCTTTCTGACCAGGGACAAGGGTGGTGTGTGTAAAATATCTTTGATTGGTTTAACGAAAGGGACCAAAGAATCATCCGTAGCATTCTCGGGATCCCTGACGCAGGCCCTAACCACCTTTTCTGGACCAATGACATCATGGAAGAATACACAGTGAGCTCCGGCTACAGACTGGCCCTTGGCCACCACCCTGCCGGCTGGGATGAGGGACCTTGGAAATTGATTTGGACACGCAACTTTCCCCCTAAAATTCACCAATTTTGGTGGCAGGTTTACACGGGTACTCTCCCAACCACGAGCCTTCTCGCTTACCATCATATGGCCAGTTATGATTTTTTCCCTTTTTTCCCGAGCACTATTGAAACTCCTTTGCACGCCATCATTCACTGCCCGAGAGCTAAGCAAGTTTGGAGTAAATGGGATCTGACCTCTACCAATTTACTGGCTTTGGCCTCTGACCTTCCTGATCTTCGGATTCATTGGTGATCCTCTCTTCCCTTGGCTCTCTCATGTTATCTTTTCACTTTGGCCTATATTATTTGGATCTGAGTCAACGATGTCGTGTTTCATCAAGCACCACAATCCTCCAGAATTCTGGATTGAAAAGAATTCTCCTTGGATTGAGGAATGGAAAGACCACAAGGATCTTTTTTTGATAGGTTCTACCCCCAACCCACCCTCTCATTGGAACCCCCCAATGTAAGGGACTCTTAAAATCAACGTGGCCGCATCTATCCAAAAGTATGGGCTTGTTGCCCTCATCCTTCTAGCCCGTAATCATCTGGGGCATATCCTTGTTGCAAAATATGTTTCACACCAGGCTTTCTGGGAACCTGTCGTTACTGAGGCCATGGCCATCCTTGTTGTTTTGTTGCTGGCTTTGGAATATGGATGGAGCAACATTTTTGTGGAGTCTGACTTCCTTACAGTCATTAATGCAATCAACAACAATGATGGTGGACTCTAGCCTTTTGGTACAATCATTAAGAAGATTCTCTCACCTTTCCATTTCTTCTCTTCATGCACCTTATCATTCAAAAAATGGGAATGAAACAATATATCCCATAAGATAGTGGCCTCAGGCCCTTTTGACTCCATCCAGCACTGGTTGGACAATTTCCCTGTTTGGCTTTGTTCTTGTACTTCTGCTGATTTTCGTCAATAATGATATCTGTTTTAATCAAAAAAATGATGTTATTATTACCCTGACACCAATCCAAATTCTATTGGATAAGTATAATTCGACCAAAAACAACCTTAGGAATAAAATATGAACCTCTTTGGTCCACTTGGATTAGATTATGACATTTCATATTATTTAATTCAAAGAAGAGTTAAAAGAGTTAAATTAAAAGTTTATTAACTAATTTTTTTATATATAGTTATACATAATATAAATTCGATTATAAGTATTAAATAGAAATCTAAATTGATTTCATAAATAATTGTATTTTATTTATTCTTTTTAGACATTAAATAATGTAATTTATTTATGACACAATGATGATACAATAATTACTCTATTAGTGAAATATTAAAATAATTGATATTATAAATACCAAAATAAATATAATTTGAGACTTTTATTGAATTACATAAATTTTATCAGTTAATATGACATGTAAGGATTGATTAAATGACTTTGGTTTGAATTAATAAAGTTAGTAAGACTTTTAAAAAATCAATTATTAAATAATTTCAAAATTGGCATAAAGAAGTTTTTAAAACCAATATTATATTATTTAGTGATATAATATAATTAAAAATATAAGGTTCGACCAAATGACTTATATTATGATATCTATGTCATTAATGAACCACTAGGGGTTCTCATGGTAGTTTATAGTAAATTTATTTACCATATAATATAAAAATATAGAGTGACATGGTAAATGGAAAACTATTTAACTAAGTGGTAAATATAAATGATAAAGGTAAAATAGTGACCCAAACTAGTCTAAATCATATTTTATTAGTGGTTTTGGACCCATACCCACCTTTGAATTTAAATAATTTAGTTTTGAGCCATTATAAATTGAATATGAATTTATTATAAATAATACTTCATGTTTTTCCTAAAGATACCCTCCTCCCCATTATAAAAGGACACCACTTTAAACCAATTTATCACACCTCTAAAGCCTTTTAGAACTTTCAAACTCTACCTAATTAAGCTCCCTACATCCCTCGCCTCCTCCTAGAAGCCTTACCTTAGGCATAAGGAACTTCAAGGGTCCATTTTGGTTCAATCCAAATAGAGTTACCCAAATTAATGGTAACGATATCTCTTAGCTTTTTTTCTTTTATTTTACTTCTCCAATACCTAAACTCTTATTATTTTTTTCTTTTGTAACAAAAACAGTATCATAAATATACTAGGATATTGTTATGATAATTATTCGAACTAAACTTATACACACCTGTATCTAATGGGTGAATAACACAATGTTTCTGTGGATGGAAACCAAACGCCTCACGAAATGATGTTTGTTCAATTATCTCTTACCGCCTGTCATGGTGGACATTATGATGGAAATATAATTAAATATGATATTATGGATATTTATTTTATATATAATCTTCTTTAATTCCATTTTATATCGTACCATTATTCATTTCATGTTGTATATATATATATATGATAATTTCATTTGAGGAAGTGCGGACTACCGCCCCCTCAAAGTGATATGACTCGTTCATACCATACATGGAACCTATAAAGGATTGTGTTAATGAACCTAAGTAACATATATAAGATAATATATTATAATGGAATAATAATATACCTATGTATCATTTTGTTTTGATTCCTTTTAAAATGAAAAATGAAATGGAAGTAGTGTTTGTGTGTACGTATGGACTACAATATCCACGAATGTGATAAGATTCATTCCCCGTCGCATCCATTCAAGACTAATTTTCATTTGATGATTAAAAATAAATTTTAAGGACTTGATATCATTATGGATATAAATAAGATACAACCCATGGATAACAACCATGACTTATGTAACAAAACATATAAAAAATGAGTAAGCAAACACCCGAAATGACGATAATACTAAAAACTTATTAACAAAGCAGTTTTAAAAGATCATATATGATATCATATTAATATATATGACTATTTTATAATTTAATCACAATAACTTCACCATTATACAGGAGGTTAACTTACCCTCTTCAAAGGAAAAGTACAGGGTAAGAGTTTATTTCACAATCTCTTCATTATCCGAGGTTGTTTATACGAAATTATCTACTAGGACATCTTTATCATCCAAATAAATGTTTAATAAAAATATATTTCAAAACATTTTTACTATTTACTAGACAATAGTTTAAAATAATTTATACACTTATTTTTTTTGAAAGGAATATTTCCGTTATTTTCCAAACAAGGTACTTTTTGACCTTTTCGTCAAATTTAAGGTAAGAAGGTTTTTTTAACTTTTACGGTGGGTGCAGCTATTTTCTACCGTTATAAACTCGTCCAAGCTTCCCTTACAAACTTATAAAACTATATTTAATGTAAATTTTTAATTTTATAATTATGTGAATTTTAAATGATTTCAAAATGAATATTTTATGAATTTGTGAAAGGTACTCTTTATCAAGATCAGAATTTTAAATGTTTTACATATTTATCATTCTAAATCATTTTAATTAATGTCCAGGTTTTCAAAATGATTTTAAGGATTTATTTATATGTACGTGAATGTGTTTAAGTGATATTTATTTTCAAAAGTTTCAAAGCTGTATGAGACACTTTGATTAAAAAAACATTTTAAATTACTTCTTTAATAAATGTGTGACTTTTAAATGATTTCAAAAAAAGAGATATTTCTCTCAAATAGTTTTCATTTCATATATGCCAACATCCTTTGATGGATTTTAATCTTATTTGAAGTTGATTTATTATGATACAACACTTCCATATTGTGTTGAAGGTTTTGTGATATGTTTGACTGTGGATGTGTTATTTTTATACCATTCATGGTTTATGGAGAAAGTATTGACATTTTTATGCTAGTTTTAATACGAATTTTTATGTTATGTTTAAACCTATTCATATGAGGAATGCATTGGACTTAGTAAGTGACGGGTGGAGCCAGCTATAGATCCTTGATGCATCGGTAGGTCTCATGAGAAAAACTAGTATCTTTGCACAAGGCCTTGACAAAATCTTATTTGTAGTCTTGTCACGAGGCCTTGACTATGTGGTTATGATAATCTTGAATTATGCATTCCATCATTATGAAAGTGGTTATTGATAATGCATGTGATTATTCGACTAGTAGAATATCAATGTGAATAAGTATATGACATTATTTAATTTTATTTTTTTGATATTATGGTGAAGTTAATGTTTAAAAGGATTATGATTTAGTTATACATTTCATTAAATGTTTATACTTATTTATGAATGTTTCCGCTATATTGTTATCCTTACTGAGCATCTGAGCTCACCCATTTCTCTATTTTATTTTCCCCAGGATTCCAGGAAGTGTATTGTGATTGATATGCAGGGTTAAGCCAAGGGAATAATGTCGTTCATAAAGGATTATTAAAGTTGTTTTGTATGTTATAAAGTGTAATTTGACATTCATGTATGTAATCTATTTTCCAAGATTGCTAAACTGATTGGTCTATTGGAACATGATTCCTTGTGATCATGCCAAGGTATTATAAAAATGAACTGACTCTGGGTAACTAGGGTCGGGGAGTTACAGTTGGTATCAGAGGAAGTTTAGAAATAACATTGGAAGCTATATTTAGAGAAACTCTGATTAGAGAAAAGAGACGTATGATAGAATTTGAGGATTAGCATAGAAGAACATCCTAAAAGTTTGTTATTGTAGTGATTTTGTGAGTCTTCTGAGATATACATCTCTGTCTGGATATGAGTAGGTAGAGGTGGCTCTGGAATAGATGTACCTAGGGGTAAAACCCGAAAACACCAATTTGGGCTAGACTCGAATGGGAACTGGTGCACAACAATGGGCCTTGCTGCACTCCTGGTTACGAAACTCTAGGGGGATGTTCTTAGGATAATTATCATTTTATTTACAAATCCTTATGAAGGGTTTATGAGTATATACATCCTCAATGAAAAAATATTTATGATTATGGATTTTATCCATAAAACGTTCAATTTACGTTAGTTATTTTACATGTTTGGAATTATAGTAATTCATAAACTGTCATAGTTTATGATATTGTTTAGAAATGATGCCCAATAGATGGAATGTGAACTCCAGCAATAAATATGATCCAAAGAGTAAGAAGTATTATATCTTTCAAAGTATTTAGACATCATTTAGAAGGGAAATAGTCTCCCATGTATTCTCAACATATGAATAAATAGTATCATGTGTTAATAAGATAAGCAATGAATTCTTCGAGTCCTGTGTCTTTGAAGGGAACCAAGATAAGAAAATGATGGAAGAGAGAATGATGGATAAAGGGTAGAGGGAAAAGAATAATTTTCCCATTTTGGATAAATGTGGTAAGAAACACCTTGGAACTTGCATGAATGGAATGTGAGTTTGTTATAAGTGTGGAGAAAAAGGACACCAAGTACATGACTACAATGGTATGAAAAAGGTTTCAAATGAACAATGATTCATCTACAAGGAGTTGGGACACTACACGAACCGTTGTCCAAATCATCAGAGTATTCCCCAAATGATTCTATTGGATTATAATAAAGTAATGATACTACCAAAGATGTTGAGGAATGATGAGAGTTATTATGTTCTTATTAGAGAATTATGTCATTTGAGTGTTGTATAAACAATGTAATGGTTATAATAATTATGGAGTATATAAGGATTGTACTGCAGTAGTATTCCATTAAAGACTTGAGATTGAGTGGAACCAAGAAAACTGACTCAATAGAAGGTTAAATTTTTGGAAAATATATGATTGATAGAAAGATAAACCGTAATATGGTTCGGATACAGAGGTTGTGATTCTGGAAAAATACATGATTGATTTGGATAAATTATATTGAATATTCTTCATTCAATCGAAACAGATTAATGATTTATTTATTCAATCATAGTTGGAGTTTTCAACATTTTTGGACAGAAGTATTATATCTAGTATTCTATAAGGAACAAGGGATAATGAATGTAATCAATAAGGTTTTATGGTAATTTAGGATGTGGAAGTGTTTTAAAATAATACATGATGAAGGTGTTCACATGTCATTACGCTGTAAAAAGGATCTTAATTGTGTTTAATTTCCTCATAAATTTTGGTCTGTGAGTATGGACAGAATTATTTTGGATAATTCTAGTTTGATATAATTTTTGGATTTCCATAAAAGGAAAACCCGGAGGTCAGGCGGCAACATGTCGTGTCTGGTAAGGCTACAAGACTGGATCCCGCAACCGAAGGGCGATAAGGGTGTATCACATACCACTGGCCCACGTGATTTCCTGGATGGAATAATAAACTCTTTTTTAAAAATATCTTGTAGATGAATTATAAATTCATTTTTTAAACCCTATACGAATAGGATGAATAGATTATTATTTTCAAGTTCTATTATCTTTCAGAGTGAAAGATGAGTTTGTGGTAGAAATTAGTAATAGGATGGGACACTACCTGTCATGTATATATTTTTCTTCTTCTCTTATTCTGTGAAAAAAATAATTCAAATAATTTATTCAAGGGATCTTAAAACAAAAATGTGTAATCCTAATATAATATGTTTTCTTGAACCAATGGTATTCTGAATCATCATAGATTGATGAATTTAAGGCCCTAAATTTTACACTTGTTTGTGATTGATGACCTCAATAACTACCTATAAATATTTACGTTTTTCCTCTAAATATATGTCTCTATTTTCCACCAATGATCTCCTAATCTTGATCATAATTTGGTGGTGACCATTTCATTTTCATTTTCCTCTTATTAAGACTAAATTTTATTAACCTAATTTCCGATGTGAGTCTTCCCAAAGGTATTTTCAATTTTCAAACATTTAATTTTGAAAAGTATTTTCAAATTTCGAGGAATCAATTTATTGAAGGAGGGAAGAATTTAACACCCCAATATTTCATAGTACGTTATTTCTTCAATGTAATTCAATAACTTGCACTACACGCAACACCGAGTTCTAGCGCACCATGACTTACCAAACAAGCCGTTCAAAAATAGTTATGAATTGTATTAACTGAATTTTGGACATTATATAATCCTTATAATTTTATAATCCATATTATGAGTTTCTTAGACAAAATGTAAGAACAAATACATTTTTCTAGATAAAAGAAATATTTTTTTAAAAATACAATTTTATCGCCTTTTAATGGAGAATAATTTTCAAATCCAATATTTGAAACTTTTATATATTCAATTTTACAAAATAATATTCTTCTTTATAATTGGGAAATAAACATTTAGTTTCGATATTGTTTTTGTGTTTTTCTGATAACTTTCATATCTTGGTGAATAGTGAAAAATGCTATATTTTAACTGAAAACATGTTTTTAAATATAAATAATTAATATTGATAGATTAAATAATTTAATGGTTTGGAAGTTTAAATAGATTAAATTTTTACAATTTAATCCAATGATGGTCATTGTAAGTAATTTCACTTTGAAATTGGACATAAAAAGGTGACAAACTTTTGGTAGTGTTTATTTTTTTTAAATACGCCTTCTGGTTTTGACAGCGGAAATTAATTTTAAATTAATAAATGAAACTTCTATGTTTCTAATTTGGTAAAATTGAATTCAGTATTGAATTCTTAATATCAAATTTAGCTTAAGGTAAATATTTTTTATTTTTCTGAAAACTTTTAATTTTTGATGAATAGTGAAAACACTAAGTTATAGTTTAAAACCAAATTTTTATTTAAATAGTTATATATTTTATTTAAATTTATTTTATGTAAAAATAGATATATAATAACTATATAAGTTCAATGTAATTCATTGGAGTCAATTTATAATAATTTTAGATATATAAATATTTTATTGATCTTTTCACCCTCTTTTACTCACCTTCTAGTAGAATTTGAAAATTCACATAAAACATAATTTTACAACTTTTGTGAGTTTAATTTCAAAAATTTTAGAGACATGGTTAATATGAACGAATAAATATCATTCAATAAGATAAAAATAATTTTTGGTGAATAGTAAGCTTCACTTTTGTTTACCATGGTAAAAAGTAAATATGGTAATTCAGGGTAAAATGCTATTATTATTAACCTAACACATGTCCTGATTCTATTGGATATGTATATTTCGACCAATAACAATCGTAGGAATAAAATATGATACTCTTTGATCCACTTGTATTAGATTATGACATTTATTATTATTTAATTCAAAGAAGAGTTAAAAGAGTTAAAATCAATTTTTAATAACTAAAACATTTTTAATATAGGGTAATACATAAGATAAATTCGATTATAAATATTCATTAGAAAGATAAATATATTTAATACAAAATTTTATTTTATTAATAATTTTTAGACATTAAATAATTTAAATTATTTTTGACACAATGATGATGCAGTAATTAGATTATTAGTGAAATATTAAAATAATTGATATTATAAATAAACAAATAAATATACTTTTAGACTTTTAATGAATTCCACGAATTTTATTGGTTAATATGACATGTTAGTATTGATTAAATGAATTTTTTTCGAATTAATAAAGTTATTATGGCTTTAACAAAAAGAAATTATTAAATAGTGTCAAAATTGACATAAAGAAGTTTTTAAAACAAATATTATATTATTAATTGATATAATATTCATAAAAATATAAGGTTCGGTCAAAGGACTTTTATGATGATAGTTATGTCATTAATGAACCACTTTGGATTCTTTTGGTAGTTTATAGTATGTTTATTAACCATATAATACACAAACACAAAGAGACATGGTAAAGGTAAAACTATTAACTAAGAGTTAAATCTAAAAGCTAAGGGTACAATTGTGACCAATGGTTGTATAAAACCTATTGGTTGAGTGTATTTAGTCCCACAACCACCTTATACTTTAAATAAACTTGTTTGGAATCACTATATACTTAATATGAATTTATTATAAAATAGTACTTTTAGTTTTTCCTAATGAGCCCCTACTCCCCCTTATAAAAGGACACAACTTCCAACCAATTCCTTACACCTCTCAAGCCATTTGGATCGCCCAATATCCACCCAATTAATCCCCTGACATCCCTATCCTTTTCTTAGAAGCCTTACCTTAGGCAGAAGGCACTATAATAGTCCTTTTTTATTCGAACCAAAGGAAGTTACCCAAATTAAAGGTAATGAATTCCCTTAGCTTCTTTTATTTTATTTTACTTATCCAACTCCTAAACTCTTCTAATTATTTTATTTTGTAACATAACCAGTATCCTAAATATACTAGGATATTTATATGAGAATTATTAGATCTACACTTACATATACCTCCATCTAATGGGTGGAGAACATAATGTTTCTATCCATGGCAACCAAACACCTCACAAAACGATGATTGTTCAATTTTCTCCCAATGCCTCTCATGGAGGCCATTATGATGGAACAATAAATAAATACGATATTAATGAAATTTATTTTATATATAAGCTTCTGTAATTCCATTTAGAGCATACCATTATTCATTTCATGTTGTATATATATATAAGATAATTTTATTTGAGGAAGTGCGGACTACCGCCCCCTCAAGGTGATATGAATCATTCATACCATACATGGAACATATAAAGGATGGTGTTAATGAAATTAAGTAACATATATGAGATATTATATTATCTGTAATAATAATATACCTATGTACCATTTTTTTTATTCCTTTTAAAATGAAAAATGAAATGGTAGCAGCATTCGTGCGTACGTACGGACTACCATCTCCACGAACATGATAAGATTCATTCACCATTTTACCATTCAAGAATAATATTCATTTGATGATTCAAAATAATTTTTATGTACTTGATATCATTCTAGATATTAATTAGATACAACTTATGGATAAAAACCACATCTTATGTAACAAAACATATAAAAAAATGAGTAAGTGAACACCCGAAATGACGATAATACTAAAATATTATTAACAAAGCAATATTAAAAGATCATATATGATATCATATTAATGTATATAATTATTTTATAATTTAATAATTATTATTTTACAATTATACAGGAGGTTAACCTACCCTCGTCAAAGGAAAAGTACAAGGCAAGGGATTATTTTACAATCTCTTCATTATGCGAGGTTATTTATACGTAATTATATACTGGGACCTCTTTATCATCCACATACAAGTTTCATACAAAAATATTTCAAAACATTTTTTATATTTAGTAGAAAATGGGTTAAATTCATTTATACCCTTATGTGTTTTGAAAGGAATCTTTCCATCTTTTTCCAAACAAAGTACTTTTTGACCTTTTCGACAAATTTTAGGTAAGAATTTATTTTAACTTATACGGTGGGTGCATATATTTTCTACCGTTATAAACTTTTCGAAGATTCCCTTACATGATTATAAAAATATTTTGAATGGAAATGTTTTATTTTATAATTATGTGACTTTTAAATCTTTTCAAAATGAATATTTTAAGATTTTGTTAAAGTTAATTTTTATCAAGTTCATAATTTCAAATGTTTTAAACATTTACCTTTCTAAATATTTTTAAATATTGTCCATGTTTTCAAAATGATTTTATGGATTTATTTATATGGACATGAAGGTTTTGAAATAATATTTATTTTCAAAAGTTTCAAATTGGTATGGGACACTTTGATTCAAAAAACTCTTTTAAATTACTTCCTTAACAAATCTGCGACTTTTAAATGATTTCAAAAAAAGATATATTTCTCTCAAATAGTTTTGATTTCATCTATATCAACATCCTTTGACAGATTTTAAGCTTATTTGAAGTTGATATATTATGATACCAAACTTCCATATTGTTTTGAAGGTTTTGTGATATGTTTGACTGTGGATGTGTTATTTTTATACCATTCATGGTTTATGGAGAATGTATTGACATTTTGTATGATAGTTTTAATATGAATGTTTATGTTATGTTTAAACTGGTTCGTATGAGGAATGCATTGGACATAGTAAGTGATGGGTGGAGCCCATTGTAGCTCCTCGATAAATCGGTAGGTCTCATGAGACAAACTAGTGTCTTGGAACAAGGCCGTGACAAAATCTTATTTGTAGTCTTGGCACGAGGCCTTGACTATGTGGTTATGATAGTCTGGAATTATGAATTCCATCATTATGAAAGTGGTTATTTATATTGCATGTGATTATTCGAATAGTAGAATATCCATGTGAAAAATTAGATGGCATTATTTTATTTTATTTTTGTCATATTATGCTAAAATTCAAGTTTAAAAGGATTTTGTTTTAGTTATACATTGACTTAAATGTTTATGCTTATTTATGAAAGTTTCCTCTATATTGTTATCATTATTGAGCATCTGAGATCACCCCTTTATGTGTTTTATTTTTCCCAGGATTCCAAGAAGTGTATTGTGATTGATATGTAGGGTTAATCCAAGAGAATAATTGTATTCATAAAGGAATATTTGTGTTGTTTTTTATGTTATAAAGTGTAATGTAACATTCATGTATGTAATCTATTTTCCATGACTGCAAAACCAATCGGTCCTTCGAGACATGATTATTTGTAATCATGCAAATTTATTAAAATAATGCACCGACTCTGGGTAACTGGGGTCAGGTCATTACACTTGATTTGTAGAAATACTAATACCATAGTCTGATAATCAACAAACAAAATTCAGTTTTTGAACAATATGTCAAACATAGTTGAAACACCCATTATAAACATATGAGATTATATAATGGTATATAAAATGGTTATATATTTAATATGTGGAATCATATATATGAAATTTTATATTAATAAATTAAATAATAAACTTTTGTATTTTAATATGGTTGAAAAAGAATGTACGTGAGGAGTCCAACACAATGTAAGGAACTTCATCTCAATTACTCATCATTGAGGCATATTGTAATCTTGTTGGAATAATTTATTTTATATAGTGTATATACAACATATATTTTATATAATATTATGATTACTTAAAAAAAAATTTGAATATTATGATTAAATTATAATTATTTCATCCAATTTTATTTTACATGAGAGTTACCAAGTTAAAATATATTTCATAACTCATTTTATTTTCATTTGCTTATAATACTTCTTTCTTAGAATCTGATATTCTAATATTATGTTTATAATGAGTTTTGAATATATTATGTTATAGTACAAATTTTATATACATATTTATATATGATACTAATAACATTTTCATTGAATAATTCCCAAAACTATGTTATTATCATGGTAAGGGATTTCATCTCAATTTCTATTTCATTGAGATATTTTATTAAATACAAATCTATTCAAGTTTTCGTGTTTTATTTTCTAAAATATTTATGAAATTGTCATGAAGACCTATATATTCATGATTTTTTTTGTTATAATTATTTTTTTTTCATATCCCTTTATCATGGATGTGATTATTCCTAAACAATATAACCTTGTTTTATATAGTGTTTAATTTGAATGTAATTTGATTAACTAGGGAAATATTGATAAATATGTACCCATTAATAAATATAGTTATTTGATATTATGGAATATTGATTCATTAATTAAATTTCATATTTGATATTAGAGGAACTAACAGGACTGGTAATTATTGATGGGACCTAGAATCATATAACACCTCGATTCATTGGTAGGTCTCATGAGTGAAATTATTTCCAAATATTATAAGTGTTTTCGTAGTAGTTTTTAATAGACTTTTGAAATTTCTTGAATGTGGATGTATCATGATGCTTAATAACATGAATTCCATAAATTAATAATTTTCTTCATTATGAATTAATTTACTATTAACTATGATATTTTAACAACGATATTTTCTATAGATGGATTTCATTCTCAGTATATTGATTAAATGGATTGCAATTTTAGTTATTTACATTTCCATATTGATTTTGAATTATCTTATCATTATAGTCATGCTTCTTAAATTGGATGTGTGTTTAGTTATTTCACTTTCCTTGTTCATTGTTCTTATTGATTCATGATATCATCCACAGTACAAAACCTTTTCTGTGATTTTGAGCTCACTAGTATTTTTTATCATTTATCTAGGATATAATCAATAATTCATAGAATGATTTAAAGCATACCAATTTTTTCTATTTCTAGGAATTTTATTTTATAAAAAAATGTAAAATAATTCTCATTTATGTATTCAGATCCAAAAAAATGCTACACTAGTTGGTCCTTAATGATATAATTCCTTGAATCTATGAAAATATAATAAAGAGGGTACCATATCTAGGCTACTATAGTCGAGGTCATTATAGTAAGTATTAGTGGTAGTTTTGAAAAAATCATGGGAACTATAATAAGTAAAATAATATTTGGGGACAATACCCTATGATAGAGACCGAAAGTATATATAAGGTAAAAACCTAATTTTTTTAAGGAATTGAATATGTGATTTTTTCATGAAATAAATCCATGTATGGATGTTATATGTGGACATGGTTATTGAATAAAGGTACCTAGGGACAAAAACACAAGAAATGGAGCATTTCCTTTGACTTAATCATCACATTGTGAATGAAAATTATCTATACTATACATATAGTGTGACATTACTTGGAGTTATACCTAGGATAATTCATATTGTCTTTAATAACTGTTATGAATGATTTGAAATAATGATATCCGTGAAGAAAAAATGTTCATGATTCAAAGATTAAAAATGAATTTATTTTAATTTATATTACGTGTTGCTCTATATTTTTTATTATTAATTATGATATATAATTAAAAATATTATGAGTTAAATCATTATATCCCATAATTTATAAATTTTCCCTTGACGTAAGAAGGGTACCAATACGTGTGGCCAATATAAGGATTTCCCTATGAATGAATCCAATTCAAACATTAGCGGAACTATAAAAATAATTTCTATATTAATTAATTTTAATTAGGTTTTAATATAATTCCTTTATGTGATGGAGAAACATCTTTCCCCATGAGATTATCCTAGTTTTAATTTCTTTATGCGATATAAGCCCTGACCATTTCGTTGGATTACCTATATAATGATATTAGAGAAATATATTATGTTTATAGAGTATATAGGTACGACCCTATGATTTAGTGAAGAAGAAATGGTTACAATTTCTTTATATTTTCTCAAATTATATGATGATCAATGTGGAAATTGATCTATAATACTAAGGGGGACATAGAGAATTTTTTTTGACATTTGTTGACAAAACTTTCCCTCATGAGAAGGAAACAGAAATAGAGAGAGAAATACGTAGATAAATAAATTGGAAGAATAATGTTTTTCTTTGTATCAAGCTACCATTACACATTTATAGTGGTATTCTAAATATTACATAGGAACCCCAGAGTGTATGATTAACCATTTCTATGAAGGCTTGATGACACCTCTATAAAGGGAGCTAGTATCTAAAACAATTTTATCATACAATTAAATTATTTTATGTTCCATGAAAATGGGAAAAACAATTATCTAGATCCAATATATTATTGCGTAATTATGAGAATAATTGGCCAGCCTAGCACCAAAGAGAAAGGTAATTCATCATATTAGAAGATAAGGGTAGATAAATTTCACTCATGTGAAAATTGTGGGAAAAAACATCATTGTATTTGATTGAAGGGCATGATAGTTTATTAAAAGTGAGGTTATATGTGGAATATAGAACATTTATTCATGGGGAAGAAACAAATAAATGATTTCTAATGTTTCTACTATAAGGATATTGTGTATTATTCAGACTACTTTTCTATGCGTCAAGTTAATCTACCATAGGAGATGTCAATAAGATAATAAAAAAATTTATATGATCACTACAATCAAGGTGAAGATTCCGAATAATGTGGTGTCCGTTACTTAAAATGTTTATAAAAATTTATATTGAGATTTATCTTATAATAGATCCTAACATTCTATTATGTATATCATGTTTTCTAAAAAAAATTCATTTTAATTTTAATTAACTATGTGAGTTGTCATTAAAAACACATAGAGTATGTATCATTACAAAAGGGTTGTCTTATAAAGTACCTATAATGATATAAACATGTTCTTCATTTTATTACCTCATTATCATATCTATTTTTACTACAATAATATCCTTGTAATGTACTCTCTTTCAAAATTTTATGTGAAACTTTATTTAATGAGTAAGAATATTATGATTCATTATGATGATATATAATTCTTTTTCATTAGATAATTGAAATCATCCTCTTAGAGATGTCCAGATCTTCCATAAGAAACTAAACATAATGATATTAAGAGATATTAATAATAGACACAATCTAGGCCTTGGGAATGTAATACTAAAATAGAGGATGAAACTATTTTACAATAATAATTTGATGTATTTCTTATGGAATTACCTCGAAATCCCCTAGATCATGAAGTTGAGTTTTCCATGTATTTAACCCATAATGAAAGACCTATAATAAATACTCCATATTGAATGGCCACTGGTTTATTAATATATTTTATGAAACAACTAGTGGATTTAGGTGATATGTTATTTATTATCCCAATGATTTCACCATGGTGTTGGATCTGAATCTATAGATTATACAAAAGTGGGGGGTGAATTTTGTCTTATGAAAATTTTCGACAACACTTTGATTGAAAGAGTTCTATCCTTTATGATTTATCAGATTTTTTCATGCAACAGAAATAAATAATAGCAGAACACAAATATGTATAGTGGTTTGGGGAACAGAAGGCCCCTAGTCCACTCCACCAACGCTCAACTCCCCGATCGTGGTGATTTTCACTATCTAGTCCTCTTTTCCACAGACCGGTTCACAACTGAGTACAGACAGTTGACACCTTTACAACCCAAGGAAAAACAAAGCCTTCTGGTTCAAACATGAGCCTACATATCTAAGAATGAGAAGCTGGCTACTCAAGAATGAAAAGAATTTCTGAAAGAAGTTACTCCACTTGATCTTCACAATTGCAACAAAATGCAATTGATAGCAGATGGATCAAAGTCTCTAGAAATATTGATCTTCAGGTTGAAGTAGTTCTGAGTCGATCCGGTTTGAAGTAGATATAGAGATATAGTGCATAACTTTAGCAGTAGTAGATCCACAGTAGATATTCAATGTAGGACTGGTGAATCATTTATCGAGTTCCTTCTTCTTAAAAGAACAAATCTTTGACGCTCTTTTTGAATCAGCTGATTAATCATGAATTTCTGCAGTCTCTGTTTTCCACCTTTTTAATAAAAGATCGATCATCATACACACATGTACCTAGTGTTTCAGGGAGAACATATATAATAATGCTGAGAAAATCTCCTGCACATTTAGATCCATAAAAGTTTCCTTCTCATTCGCGATATTAAAATATTTGAATTTACAGAGAAGTCGTAACTTCCCTTAAGACTCATCATAAAAAGTTCATTTTAATTCAATATTAAATACATTAATAAAACGGATTTGAATTAGTGAAAGTCGTACTTTAAAAAGAACATTAAATCCAGCTTGAAACCTGCCTGATAATCAGCTTGCTAATCGCTGCATAAAAATATCGTCTGTCAAAATTTCCGACGCCAAACGTAAGGTTGATGACATGGCCTCCAAACGTAGGGTTGATAACATAGTCTTCAAACGTAAGGTTGACAATGTAAGTTTGAACACAAACATAGGGTTGATCACAAAAGTAGGGTTGATCATCCATACTTTTTCTTCAACACTCAAACGTACGGTAAAAGATCCATACTTTTACTTGATCCATTCTTTTCAAGAACATATGGTTTTTTACAAAAGTAAGGTTGATGAACCATACTTTCGAGAAACAAACGTAACATTTAAAATTTATGTACGGTTCTTTTTCCATACTTTGCTGATAACCAAAACGTAAAGTTCCTTCCTAACGTAAGGTTCCTCTTCCATACTTTGCTGAAAACGTATGGTTGTTTAACCATACTTTTATCTTATCTCAAAAAGTATACACGCATTTAATCCTTACGCTACGTTTATCCATGTAGGGTATGGATAGTGATTCCAGAACGCGCTAAAGCAGATTCCGCTCTATATTTATCCATGTAAGGTATGAAAATTCATTCCAGAACACGTTAAAGCAGATTCCGTGCTATGTAAAAAATTCACGTTATTTCAATAGTAAAATTAAATAATAAATTCCTGCAAAATACTAAATAAAATCTTTAGAAAATATCTAAGGGTATTTGTGAGCATAAAAATTATCATAAAGAGACAGAGTATTTTTTTCAATAATCTCATCCTTTAAATAAAATTAATATGTATTGTTGAAAAGAATACTTTTCTCAACAATCTCCCCCTTTTTGATGATCACAAAACCCATAAAATAATTAAAATTATTTAAACAGAAATAACGTTGAAAATTAGTTACATAATGTTTTGAAAAATAAAATATTATGGTTATAAAAATTTCTCCTTTAATTCTCACCCTCAATAAAATGAATTCTCCCCCTAAATAAAATGTTGATGTTTATCCAAATTATCCCCCATTTTGTGATACCAAAAATAATGAGAAATCATGGATTAGAACACATTTAATGTTGCACTGAACTGTAGGTAAATTCTTATTATTAATTGTTTATCAATAATTAAATCTGGAGTACTGGAAAATCAAAAATAAAATTAGTGAAACAAATAGAGAAAGAAACACATAAACAATGATGGAATTTTTTTTTCAAAAACAGCAGTATATACATGACAGTGATATGCACAGGAATCAAGGTTTGGGTAAGATAGGCAACATGTTCTATCTCCTCTGGATTGCAGACTTGATTTCTATAAACTATTCCTGAAGTCTCTTCATCATCCCATCTCCATGTTTGATAATGAGCTCCATGTTATCTTGATTCATATGAATATCCTGGATTAAATTGACTCTAAAAAACTCATGCATCCTTTCCTCTTTTTCGAAAAACACTGACAACTTCTCTGATAACCGATTTAACAGAATTCTGACCGATGGCTCACTAGATGTCAGTTGATCCACTAGGAACTTCTGATTATCCAGCAATACTGAAAAAGGATCACAGTTGTAAGAACCCGGTTTTGCTGTGAAATACTTTCAAATATTCATGATGATATTCCAGAGAAGCTCCTTCCTACGGCGTGCAATTCCGAGCCCCAGAGTGGCTGGAATTAAATTTTCAGTGCGTTCACACAGGGAACGCCAAATAAATGAGATAACTCCTAACCAGAGTTCCGGATCAGAGATTTGATTGTACAGATGGGTCCGGAATGGGGTGTTTACCCTAGTAATGACATCAAAACTTGTCGGCGCGGGATGTTTGGACCCATCACCCGCTTCTGGAATGTTAAATGAATAAATAAATTAATTAATTTATTCTTTTAATAGTGAAACTTGAGTATCTCTTAAACGCTGGCTCGGGTTGGAAAACCAAGGGCACCATTGATTTCGGAGCGTGCCGTTTACCCTAGGAGGGGTATAAGTTTCATGGGCGTGGGTCGTTTGTGAAAAATGGCTCCAGGTTCGTTTTCGTAATTTGGAGGCCACAGGCGCTAAATTTAGTAACTTTTGAACGGGGTCTCGAAATAAAATTCTGAGACCGCCGTTGTGCTCAGATCGTGGTTTTTAGCCTAGGGGAGGCTAAATCTCGACCTCGTTAGGAGTTCAGGTTCAGGGCTATCGGGTGGGCGTTTTAAGTGATTTGTACTTAAACACCCCCACCCCTCTTCTTCTTCTTCTTCTTCTTCTTCCTCAAACCCTTCCCCCCTCCTTCACCTCCGGTGAGGCCACTCCGGCGAGGCTAGCTCTGGTGAGGTGCCCCCCCCTGGCGGGTTGATGGCGAAGCGACGAGCATCACCCAAGAGGTAGGAGTTTATCGTTTGCGTTTTTATTTCCCGCACCTCCTTTGAACCTATTTATACCCCCGAATTGTGGTTTGATCTTCGAACAAAACCCATGAATGCGTAGTATAGTTAATTCCCTTTTCAACTCATCTTTCGGATTCAAATTCCGAGCTCTGTGGCATCCGCAATGATCCGCTGAACTTTGCGGGTTTTCGGGTTCCGGCGAGTTCAAGCGGCGGCGCGGCTCGGTGGAGGCGGTGGCGCGGCTCGGTGGAAGCGGTCGGCAGTGCAGGAGCTCGGCGGAGGGTCGGCCGAGTGCAAGGCACTGGGCACCGGCACGAGGAGAAGCTGGCCGCGCGAGGCGGCGGCTCCAGTCGGCGAGGCCGAACCGCCGGGGCGCGACGACCCCACGGTCGCGGCGTGCGACCCCAGCGCGGGGACAAGACCCGCATGACACGGGTCTTCGTGCGGACCCAGTGACCGGCCACGGGCCGGTCGGTGCGCAGTCCACTGGCCAGCGGCTGGACCGCGGCCCGGGCCAGAACAGCCGGACCGGCCCAACGGGCCCTGCCCTCAGGGTTCGACCGCCCGTATTTTCTTCTACGGACGTCCGTTTTGAATGCCGTGTATGGCGGCACGGACCTGACGTCGATGCAGACTTTTTGAGATGGTTTTGGGAATTTTTAATTCCCGAAATGAGGGGCCGCAGAGGCGTGATGTGTCTTCAAGTGGACGAGCATTTTTCCCGAGAATTTTGTTTTGAGCAGCGCGGACGTATCCGAAGTCCGTTTTGAGCGCCGGCAGCGGCATTGCGACCCTGGCACCGAAGCGGAGGTTTCCGGGGCACTTTTAGGCATTGAAGCCGGAGTTGAGGCATTGGCCCCCCGGTCCGTCTTTTGAGCTGCGTGCAGTAGTTTGCGAATTTTCCCTCGGATGTCCGTTCGGGGCGTGCGAGCAGTCGATGTTGGGTTTTTTTCTGAGGGGATTAAAATGGTGCAATCCACCCGCCCTAATTCAGCACGGTGGTCCGGGTCCCACGGGGGCTGTTTGGCCATCGACGGTGATTTTCCATCTTTATCACCGGGCGACCTTTTTGGACAAGTGAGTAGTCCATTTCATGTACTTTTTCAAGAGGATCGCAATGGTGCGATCCGTTCGTTGAGTTTTTGGAACGGGATGTGAGTCCCACGTGGCACCGCTTGTGTGCGGTGCGCCGGAATGCATATTTTTCCCCGGATATCCGTTGCACTCAAGGGAGTAGTGCTTTTGGCATGTTTTCCCGAGGGGGTCACATTGGTGTGATGCGCCCGACTGTTCTCGGGGCCGAGCCTCGGGATCACGGGGTGTCGTTCGGTCGTGAGGCGGTGTTGGTGACTTTTCCGTCGGATATCCGTTGGAGGCGAGTAAGTAGTCGATCTCGCGTGTTTTTTCGTGAGGATTACAACGGTGCGAGCCATTTGGTTGTGCGGAGCCTCTTGCGCGATCTTGTTAAATATGGAATCATGGAAGCTGCTCCCGTGGTGGTTCGCCCTACTTTGTTTGTAGCGGACCCTTGGAGTGTGATCGCGCACTCTTGGGAGAGTGATATAAATGGTTCATGAGATGTGGTTGTTTGTGCCTCAACCAATGAGGTGTAAGGTTGGAGTTGATACATCACGCCTTCGCGTTGACGCTGGGTGTCGTGTACACGATAGCCTATGGGATGGAACGAGGTATACTCTGGGAGTATACGGGAGCGCATGGAGTTACGTGTGTTTGTTTGTACCTAAGAATGTTTGTGCGCATGGTTGGGGCTAAGATGTGGCCACACGTCGTGTGGTCCCCACGTGCATGTCGTGATCTGCTTTGTGTACTTTGACCTCTCGCGACGTAGAGTTTCCCTCTGTGTGTCAGTTTGACTAATAGGGTGGAGTTTTCCCACTGGATCTGTACTCGTTTGTTTGACCAGCAGGGTTGAGTGGTTTCCCCCTGGTTTCGTTCTCGATGGATTGGCCAGTAGCCGGGCTAGTGTCACCCAGTGATGGAATAGGCACTGAACCTCTTTTGGGAGAGTTGTTCTAGAGTGGGGTGGTTGGGTGATACCCACTCCGTGTTCGGTTGTCCAGTGTTATACCCTCCAGTAGAGATGGCCAGAGCAGTTTTGAGTTTTACCCTCCAGCGGGGCTGGGCAGTGGGTTACTCATCGACTACTTCATGGTTACCCTATAGTAGGGCTAGGCAGTGGGTTTCTCGTTGACTTCATGTGTTTACCCTCCAGGGAAGACTGGGCAGTGGGTCACCCGACGCTCTTAGGGTCTACCCTCCAACAGAGACTGGGCAGTGGGTCGCCCGACACACTTATGGTTTACCCTCCAGCAGATACTGGGCAGTGGGTCACCCAATGACCTCTTTGGGTCTACCCTCCAGCAGAGACTGGGCAGTGGGTCGGCCGACACACTTATGGTTTACCCTCCAGTAGAGACTGGGCAGTGGGTCACCCGACGACCTCTTAGGGTCTACCCTCCAGCAGGGCTGGGCAGTGGGTCACTCGTCGTCTAGTTCTAGGTCTACCCTCCAGCATGGCTGGGTAGTGGGTCGCCCGTCGACTTATTCTATGTCTACCCTCCAGTGGGGCTGGGCAGTGGGTCGCTTGATGATATATTATGGTTTACCCTCCGGTAGGGCTGGGCAGTGGGTCACCTGATATCTGGTTATTAATTACCCTCCAGTATGGCTGTGCAGTGGGACACCTATTGGCATTCCAGGCTCAGTCCTTTCTATTAGGCTATCTTGTGTCTTTCCTCCATGATAACCGGAGCGGGACCCCTGGTTACAGGTCAGTGTTGTGACGACCTTTACTTTGAGGAGACCTCTCGACTAAAGGGTAGTGAAGAGGTGCGGTTTGACTTTCCCTAGAACTCTCAAGTACGATGGGCGCTTTCCCCACCGAGACGCGTTCTTGTGACGCAATCTAAAATTGTGCGGGTGAGTCAGTTCCTCCCAAAGCGGATAGTGTCAAGGTGCGATGATTGAGGCCCTTGGCTTGCGGTTCATGGCAGACGTGTGGGATGTTGGGCATCGATGATGGAGTTTTCTTATGGGACTGTAGGCGACTCACTTTTCTTGGGCTGAGCTACGAGATAGAGATCCCCTTACGAGCTTGTTCGGGTTTCATGTTGAGCATCCAGATATGTATATACCGTGTTTCAGTACCCACTTCATGGGTTTGGCTACTCTCCTTCCAAGAGGGGCGAAGACGCGCGAGGTATGCCACGTGGTTTCCTTGTATAGATTCTTGTGGTCGGATGAGTCTACTCTCCTGCTATAGGTAGTGAAGACTCGACGGGAAGTTCATCTTATCACCGTTTCTAGATCCTTATGTCTGGATGAGTCTATCTCTTTTCTCTTGTTGGGTTGAGTTGGACTCTTTACTACACACTCTATTGTACTTCTGTTCTACTCCCTGTTCACTCTACTGCTCACCCTTCGGTACCTCCTTTGTTGATCCCTCAAGCTTTCGGGGTATCCTACTGAGTATTTTTATACTCATCCCTACTTGGGATTTGACCACCCTTGGTGTGCCCTTGCAGACGACGGACAACTAGAGTGTGACTTCAGTGGAGCGTAAGAGCTTGGGAGCTTGGACCGCGTGTGGTGGTCGTGACCAGGTTCTAGGTGTGAGACCTATCAGCTGTTTCTTTTTTTACCTGTTGCCGGGTTGTGGCACTTGTTGGTTGGGCGCATGTTTTGCCCCTTTTCTTTTCATTGTAATTTCATCTTTCTTTATACTTGTAGAGGTCGATGAACTTTGTGGTATATATATATCAGTTTCCCTTTCCTTTTCATTGCTTGTCTTTACTTTTACTCTGCACTTTTGCATTGAGTTTGTTGCGTGTGTGTGTACAGGTGCTTAGGGAAACGCCTCCCCGAGTTATTGTGCCTTCGGCACTGGTCGCCAGCCACTGGCCTATGGAGGTGGGCTTGGGGTAGTTGCGGCTCGAGCCCAGGTAGGGTCGGGTCATGACAAAGTTTTATTAAAGGTCGTTCATTCCGTGGGACGTTGTGCAGACTTCCCTAAAAAGGAATTGGGTGGGATTTAGGGAAACTATGTTAACATGTCTCGAGAGCGGCTCTCAGGCCAAGGAGTCCAGTGATGGTGCGGCGGCCGATGTATCCATTCACCAGGACCTTGATAACCCGCTTGTCGACTCGGCATGCTGAGACAGTTGTTGCAGGGAAAATTTGTTTGTGCATCACATAGGATTGAGTCTTTGACTGTCCTTCTTGAGTAAACTCCCCATTGATGTTGTTATTGGTATATACACATATGTCGGGGTGCTAGAGAAGGCACGGGTGACAGAGGGCTTCTTGTCACGTTCTAGTGTTTGTGGTGGCAGCATGAACGTCGGAGCTGAGACGTCTGTCCCGGCTAGTGGGCATCTGTAAGCAGAACCTTGACACAGGTAGCTTTATGACAACTGGACGCAGGGGCATGGTCGTACACCATAGTGGCGCCGAAGGGCACCAGTGAAGCCCATAGAGAGTCGGTGCTATGCTTGTGACGGGCGAGGTCACTTGGCACGAGACTGCCTGACCCGAGATGCTAAGAGCTTCGGGCAGGCAGCAGGCAGACCACCACGATAGAGGCAGTGCCGTCATCGGAGTTGTACCAAGAGAGGTGGTTCTAGAAGAGTAGTGGGAGGAGCTGGTAGTGGGGGACGACGTTACAAGATCTCCCCATCACCACTAGGTGGTCCACGTCAGGCTCCGGGAGCTGACGGTTGGGACCACGGACACCCGTGACCTTTGGATATCTACGATCCTGCAGAGCATGGGATTTTGAGAGGTACCCCCTTGCGACTCTTCTACTTTTTTCAGTAGAAATTTTAGGCTCTGCGTGTGAAAGGCGTTTCTCCATGCACCTTGTTTGAGGTGTTACCAGGGTGACGCAGGGCGTCGGGTGTAACCCAGTGTTGGTAAGGAAAAAGGTGTGACACCTTTTTCCTTTAGTCGATGGGGTTGATTCCTTCTCCTTTTGAGCGTGTAAGAGAGCATCAACTGTGGAACCTTGTGTGACTAGATATCCTTGGGTGTTTCACCATATGGATATTCTGAAGGATGGAATCACCGGGCCTTGTTTCAGGTGCGGGCGGTGATTCCAGTCTCGACGTGCGACGTAGAGGTTCGTTTGGGGAGGTGAGCTGCCCCCCATGAGCCTTCGGGTCGTTAGAGACCATGCAAAGGGATGGAGAGGTACCCTACCACCTTTCCCTAACCCCAAAATCTGGAGTGGGTGCACGACATCGGCAAGGGTCGACCCCGTGTGAACGGATCAATGCATTGGCTTGTGTGTGTGGGTTCTTCTGGGTATGGGAAAGCCCAGTGTGGGCTTAGTACCCTATGTTTCTCCCTAGTTTTTCTTTTCGGGGACGAATATATTAATGGATATAATGATGTAAGAACCCGGTTTTTGGTGTGAAAGACTTTGGAATATTCTTGATGATATTCCAGAGCATCGCATTCAGACGGCGTGCGATTCCGAGCCCCGGAGTGGCCGGAATTAAATTTTCAGTGCGTTCACACTAGGAATGCCAAATAAATGAGATAACTCCCAACCGGAGTTCCGGATCAGAGATCCGAGTGTACGGATGGGTCCGTAATGGGGTTTTTACCCATAGGAACGCCATAAAACTTGTCGACGTGGGATGTTTGGACCCCTCACCCGCTTCTGGAACATTAAACGGATAAATTAATTTATTTATTTATTAGTTTTAATGGTGAAACTCGATTATCTCTTAAACGGTGGCTCATATTGGAAAACTGAGGGCACCGTTGAGTTCGGAGCGTGCCGTTTACCCTAGGAGGGGTTTATGTTTCTTGGGCGCGGGCCGTTTGTGAAAAATGGCTCGAGGGGCATTTTCGTATTTGGCGGCCTCGAGCGCTAAATTTAGTAACATTTAAACGGGTTCTTGAAATAAAATTCCAAGACCACCATTGTGCTCAGAGCATTTTTCTTAGCCTAGGGGAGGCTAAATCCCGACCCCGTCAGGAGTTCGGGTTCGGGGCTCTCGGGCAGGCGTTTATGTGATTTGTACTTAAACACCCCCACCCCTCTTCTTCTTCTTCTTCTTCCTCAAACCCTTCCCCCCCCCTTCACCTCCAGCAAGGCAACTTTGGTGAGGTGAGCTCTGGCGAGCCCCCCCCCCCCCCCCGACGGGATGACGGTGAAGCGACGGGCATCTTCGAAGAGGTAGGAGTTTATCGTTTGCGTTTTTCTTTCCCTCACCTCCTTTGATCCTATTTATACCCCCTATTTGTTGTTGGATCTTCGAAAAAATCCCATTAATGCATATTATTGTTAATTCCCTTTTCAACGCATCTTTCGGATTCACATTCCGAGCTCTGTGGAATCCACAATGATCCGCCGAACTTTGCGGGTTTTCGGGTTCCGGCGAGTTCAAGCGGCGGCACAGCTCGGTGGAGGCGGCGACGCGGCTCGGTGGAAGTGGTCGGCGGAGTGGGTTCTCGGTGAAGGGTCGGCCGAGCACGAGACACTGGGCGCTGGTGCGAGGAGAAGCCGGCCGCGAGAGGCGGCGGCTCTAGGCGGCGAGGCCGAGCCGCCGGGGCGCGGCGACCCCGCGGTTGCAGCGCGCGACCCCAGCGCGGGGACAAGACCCGCGCAATGCGGGTCTTCGCGCGGACCCAGCGACTGGCCACAGGCCGGTCGGTGCGCGTTCCTCTGGCCAGCAGCTGGACCACACAGTTGGACCGCGGCCCGGGCCAGAATTGCCGTACCGGCCAGTTTAGGCCGGTCCGGCCCAAGGGGCCCTGCCCTCAGGGTTCGGACGCCCTTATTTTCTACTACGAACGTCCATTTTGAATGTCGTCTGCGGAAGTGCGGACCTGACGTCGATGCGGAAATTTTGAGATGGTTTTGGGAATTTTTAATTCCCTAAACGAGTGGTCGCGGAGGTGCGACGTGTCTTTAAGTGGATGAGCATTTTTTCAAAGAATCTTGTTTTGAGCAGCATGGACGCATCCGATGTCCGTTTTGAGTGTCGTCAGCAGCATTGCGACCCTAGCACCGAAGTGGAGGTTTCCAATGCGGTTTTGGGCATTGAAGCCGGAGTTGAGGCATGGGCCCCACGGCCTGTCTTTTGAGCTGCGTGCAGCTATTAGAGTCCTTTTCCTCGGAGGTCCGTTCGGTGCGTGCGAGAAGTCGATGTTGGGTGTTTTTCCAAGGGGATTGAAATGGTGAAATCCGCCCGCCCTAATTCGGCACGGTGGTGCGGGGTCCACGAGGGTCTTTTGGGAGTAAATGGTGATTTTCCATCTTTATCACCGGGCGACCGTTTTGGACAAGTGAGTATTCCATTTCTTGTACTTTTTCATGAGGATCGCAATGGTGTGATCCGTTCGTTGAGTTTCGGGACTGGGATACACGTCCCACATGGCACCGATCGTGTGCGATGCGCCAGAATGCATCTTTTTATCCGGATATCCATTTCACTCAAGGGAGTAGTGCTTTTGGCGTGTTTTCCCCAGGGGGTCGCATTGGTGCGATGCACCCGACAGTTCTCGGGGCCGAGGGTCGGGATCATGGGGTGTCGTTCGGGCGTGAGGCGGTGTTGGTGAATTTTCTATCGGATATCCATTGTAGGGGATTAATTAGTCAATCTCACGTGTTTTTATGCGAGGATTGCAATGGTGTGAGCCGTTTGGTTGTGCAGATCCTCTGGCGCGATCTTGTTAAATGTGGAAGCATGGAAGGTGCTCCAGTGATGGTTCGCCCTAATTTGTTTGTAGCGGACCCTTGGCGTGTGATCACGAACTCTTGGGAGAGTGATATAAATGGTTCATGATATGTGGTTGGCTATGCCTCAACCGATGAGGTGGCAGGTTGGAGTTGATACGTCACGCCTTCGCGTTGACGTTGGGTGTCGTGTGCACGATAGACTATGGGCCGAAACGAGGTATACTCTTAGAGTATACGGGAACGCTTGGAGGTACGTGTGGTTGTTTGTACCTAAGAATGTCTGTGCGCATGGTTGGGGCTGAGATGGGTCCACATGTCGTGTGGGCCCCATGTGCATGCCATGATCTGCTTTGCATACTTTAACCTCTCGCGGCATTGAGGGTCCCTATGTGTGTCTTTTTGACTAACAAGGTGGAGTTTTTCCCCTGGATCTGTACTCGTTTGTTTGACGATCATGGTTGAGTGGTCCCCCCTGGTTTCGTTCTCGATGGATTGCCCGCTAGCGGGGCTAGTGTCACTCGGTGATGGAACAGGCACTGAACCTCTTTTGGGAGTGTTGTTCTAGAGTGGGGTGGTTGCATGATACCAACTCCGTGTTCGGTTGGACAGTGTTATACCCTCCAGTAGAGAGGGCCAGAGCAGTTCTGAGTTTTACCCTCCAGTGGGGCTGGGCAGTGGGTTACTCATCGACTACTTCAGGTTTACCCTCCAGCAGGGCTGGGCAGTGGGTTTCTCGCTGACTTTTGGGGTTTACCCTCCGGCAGAGACTGAGCAGTGGGTCACCCGACGATCTCAGGGTCTACCCTCTAGCAGAGACTGGGTAGTGGGTCACCCGACACACTTATGGTTTACCCCCCAGCAGATACTAGGCAGTGGGTCACCCGACGACCTCTTAGGGTCTACCCTCCAGCAGAGACTTGGCAGTGGGTCGCCCGACGCACTTATGGTTTACCCTCTAGTAGAGACTGGGAAGTGTGTCACCCAACGACCTCTTCGGGTCTACCCTCCAGCAGGGCTGGGCAGTGTGTCGCTCGTCATCTAGTTCCAGGTCTACCCTCCAGCAAGGCTAGGTAGTTGGTCGCACGTCGACTTATTCCAGGTCTACCCTCCAGTGGGGCTGGGTAGTGGGTCGTTTGACGATATATTATGGTTTACCCTCCATTAGGGCTTCGCAGTGGGTCACCTGATATCTGGTTATGAATTACCCTCTAGCAGGGCTGGGCAGTGGGACACCTGTTTGCATTCCAAGCTCAATCCTTTCTACTTGGCTAGCTTGTGCCTTTCATTTGTTGTTATCGGAGCGGGACCCCTGGATACCGGGCGGTGTTGTGATGGCCTTGAATTTGAGGAGACCTCTCGACTGTAGGGCAGTAAAGAGGTGTGGTTTGACTTTCCCTAAAACTCTCAAGTACGATGGGCACATTCCCCACCGAGATGCGTTCTTGTGACACGATCTAATACCATGCGGATGAGTCAGTTCCACCCAAAGTGGATAGTGTAAGGTGCGGTGATTTATCCCCTTGGATTTCGGTTCAGGGCAGACGTGCGGGATGTTGGGCATCGATGATGGAGTTTTCTTATGGGACTCTAGGCGACTCACTTTTCTTAGGCTGAGCTACGGGACGAAGATCCCCTTACGAGCTTGTTCGGGTTTCTTGTTGAGCATCCAGATATGTATATACTGTGTTTCAGTACCCACTTCTTGGGTTTGGTTACTCTCCTTCCAGGAGGGGCGAAGACGCGCGGGGTATGCCACGTGCTTTCCGTGTCTAGCTTCTCCTGGTCGGATGAGTCTACTCTCCTGCTATAGGTAGCGAAGACTCGACAGGAAGTTCATCTTCTCACCATTTCTATCTCCTTGTGTCTAGATGAGTCTATCTCTTTTCTATTGTATGGTTGAGATGGACTCTTTACTGCACTCTATGTTGTACTTCTGTTCTTCTCCCTGTTCACTCTACTGCTCACCCTTCGGTACCCCCTTTGTTGATCCCTCGAGCCTTCGGAGTATCATACTGAGTATTTTTATACTAACCCCTGCTTGGGCTTTGCCGCACTTGGTGTGCCCTTGCAGACGAAGGACAGGTGGAGCGTTACTTCGGTGGAGCGTAGGAGCTTGGGATCTTGGACCGCGTGCGGTGTTCGTGGCCGGGTTCCATGTTGGAGACCCGTCAGCTGTTTCTTTTTGTTTACCTATTGCCGGGTTGTGGAACTTGTTGGTTGGGCGAATGTTTTTCCCATTTTCTTTTAAGTGTACTTTAGATTTCTTTGTACTTGTAGAGGTCGTTGCACTTTGTGGTATATATATACCAGTTTCCCATTCCTTTTCTTTTCTTGTCATTACATTTACTCTTCACTGTTGCATTGATCTTGCTACGTGTGTGTGTATAGGTGCTTAGGAAAAGGCCTCCCCGAGTTATTGTGCCTTTGGCACTAGTCTCTAGCCCCTGTCCTATGGAGTCGGGCTTGGGGTAGTTACGGCTCGAGCCCGGGAAGGGTCGGGTTGTGAAAAAGTTGTATCAAAGGTGGCACGTTCCTTGGGACGTTGTGCGGACGTCCCTAAAAAGGAATTGGTTGGGATTTAGGGAAACAATGTTAACATGTCTCGAGAGTGGCTCTCAGGCCAGGGAGTCCAGTAATGGTGCGTCGGATGACGTATCCATTCACCTGGACCTTGATAACCTGCTTATCGACTCGGTATGCTGAGACAGTTGTTGCAGGGAAAACTTTTTTGTGCATCACATAGGATTGAGTATTTGATTGTCCTTCTTCAGTCAGCTCCCCATTGATGTTGTTAATGGTATATACACATATGCCGGCGTGCTAGAGAAGGAGCGGGTGACAGAGGGCTTCCTATCACGTTCTAGTGTTGGTGGTGGTAGCAGGCACGTCGAATCTGAGACGTCTGCCGCAGCTAGTGGGCGTCGGTAAGCAGAACCTCGACATAGGTATCTTTCTGACAACCAGACGTAGGGGCATGGTCTTACACCACAGTGTCTCCGGAGGGCACCAGTGCAGCCCAGAGAGAGTCGGTGCTATGCTTGTGACAGGCGAGGTCACTTGGCATGAGACTGCCCGACCCGAGTTGCTAAGAACTTCGGGCAGGCAGCAGGCGCACCACCACGACAGAGGCAGCGCCGTGATCGGAGTAGTACCTTGAGAGGTGGTGCTAGCAGAGGAGTGGGAGGAGCTGGTAGTGGGGGACGACAATATGAGATCTCCACATCACCACTAGGCGGTCCACGTCAGGCTCTGGGAGCTGACGGTTGGGACCACAGACAGCCGCGAGCTTTAGATTTCTACGATCCTGCAGAGCATGGGATGGTTAGAGGTACCCCCTTGCGACTCTTCTACATTTTTCAGTAGAAATGTTAGGCTCTGCGTGGGAAAGTTGTTTCTCCCTGCTCCTTGTTTGAGGTGTTACTAGGTTGACGCAGGGCATCGGGTGTCACCCAGTGTTGGTAAGGAAAAAGGCGTGACACCTTTTTCCTTTAGTCGATGGTGTTGACTCCTTCGCCTTTTGAGCGTGTAAGAGAGCATCGACTGTGGAACCTTGCGTGACCAGATATTCTTGGGTGTTTCACCATATGGATATTCTGAAGGAGGGAATCAGTAGGCCTTGTTTCAGGTGCGGGCGGTGATTCCAATCACGGCGTGCGACATAGAGGTTCGTTCGGGGAGGTGAGCTACCCCCCGTGAGCCTGCGGGTCGTTGGAGACCGTGAAAAGGGATGGCGAGGTACCCTACCGCCTTGCCCAAAACCCCAAAATCTGGAGTGGATGCACGACATCGGCAAGGGCCGACCCAGTGTGAACGGATCAATCCTTTGGTCTGTGTGCGTGGGTTTTTCTGGATATGGGAAAGCCAGGTGTGGGCATAGTAGCCTATGTTGCTCCCTAGTTTTGCTTTTCGGGGACGAAATCTTGAAGGACGGAATGATGTAAGAACCCGGTTTTTGCTGTGAAAGGCTTTGGAATATTCTTGATGATATTCCAAAGCAGAGCCTTCAGAGGACATGCGATTCCGAGCCCCGGTGTGGCCGGAATTAAATTATCAGTGTGTTCACATTGGGAACGCCAAATAAATGAGATAACTCATAACCGGAGTTCCAGATCAGAGATATGAGTGTACGGATGGGTCCAGAATGGGGTTTTTACCCTAGGAACAACGTAAAACTTGTCGGCGCGGGATGTTTGGACCCCTCGCCCGCTTCTGGAACGTTAAACGGATAAATTAATTAATTAATTTATTCGTTTAATGGTGAAACTCATGTATCTCTTAAACGGTGGCTCGCATTAGAAATCTGAGGGCACCATTGAGTTTGGAGCGTGCCTTTTACCCTAGTAGGGGTATAAGTTTCATGGGCGTGGGTCATTTGTGAAAAATGGCTCCAGGGGTGTTTTTGTAATTTGGCGGCCACGGGCGCTAAATTTAGTAACATTTGAACGGGGTCTTGAAATAAAATTCTGAGACCTCCGTTGCACTCAGAGCATGGTTCTTAGCCTATGGGAGGCTAAATCCTGACCCCGTCAGGTGTTCGGGTTTGGGGCTGTCGGGCGGGCGTTTAAGTGATTTGTACATAAACACCCCCCACCCCTCTTATTCTTATTCTTCTTCTTATTCTTCTTCCTCAAACCCTTCCACCCTCATTCACCTCCCACGAGGCAACTCCGGCGAGGCGAGATCCTACGAGGTGAGCTCCGGCGAGGCGCCCCCCCCCTCGGCGAGTTGACGGCGAAGCGACGGGAATTGCCCAAGAGGTAGGAGTTTATCGGTTGCGTTTTTCTTTCCTGCACCTCCTTTGAACCTAATTTATACCCCCCTAATTGTTTTTTGATCTTCGAACAAAACCGATGAATGTGTAGTAGAGTTAATTCCCTTTTCAACGCATCTTTCGGATTCAAATTCCGAGCTCCGTGGCATCCACAATGATCAGCTGAACATTGAGGGTTTTCAGGTTCCAGCGAGTTCAAGCGGCGCTGCGGCTCGGTGGAGGGGGCGGCGCGACTCGGTGGAAGCGGTCGGGGGCGCGGGTGCTCGGTGGAGGGTCGGTCGAGCACGAGGCACTGGGCACCAGCGCGAGGGGAAGTCGACCGCACGAGGCGGCGAGGCCGAGCCGCTGGGACGCGGCGCGCGACCCCTGCGCGGGGACAAGACCCGCGCGATGCGGGTCTTTGCACGGACCCAGCGATCGGCCATGGGCCGGTCAGTGCGCGGTCCTCTGGCCAGCCGTTGGACCGTGCGGTTGGACCACGGCCTGGGCCAGAACGGCCGGACCGGCCGGTTTAGGCCGGTCCGGCCCAAGGGGCCCTGCCCTCAGGGTTTAGACACCCGTATTTTCTACTAAGAACGTCCGTTTTGAATTCCGTCTGCGGCGGCGCAGACCTGACGTCGATGTGGACTTTTTGAGATAGTTTCGGGAATTTTTAATTCCCAAAACTTGGGGTCGTGGAGGCACGACGTGTCATTAAGTGGACGAGCGTTTTTCCCGGGAATTTTGTTTTCAGCGGCGCAGACGCATCCGACGTCCGTTTTGAGCGCCGTCAGTGGCGTTGCGACCCTAGCACCGAAGTGGAGGTTTCCATGTCGGTTTCGAGTGTTGAAGCCAGAGTTCAGGCATAGGCCACATGGCCCGTCTTTTGAGCTGCGTGCAGCTTTTAGCGACTTTTTCCTTGGACGTTCGTTCAGGGCGTGCGAGCAGTCGATGTTGGGTGTTTTTCCGAGGGGATTGAAATGGTGCAATCCGCCCACCCTAATTCGGCACGGTGGTGCGGGGCCCACAATGGCCGTTTGGGCGTCGACGGTGATTTTCCATCTATATCACCGGGCGACCGTTTTGGACAAGTGAGTAGTCCATTTCATGTACTTTTTCAAGAGGATCACAACAGAGTGATCCGTTCGTTGAGTTTCGCAGCCGGGATGCGGGTCCCACGTGGAACCGCCCGTGTGTGGTGCGCCGGAATGCATCATTTTCTCCGGATATCTGTTTCACTCAAGGGAGTAGTGCTTTTGGCATGTTTTCCCTAGGGGGTCGCATTGGTGCGATGCACCCGACTGTTCTCGAGGCCGAGGCTCAGGATCACGGGGTGTCGTTCGGGCGTGTGGCAGTGTAGGTGACTTTTCCATCGGATATCCATTGAAGGCGAGTATGTTGTCGATCTCACGTGTTTTTCCACGAGGATTACAACGGTGCGAGCCGTTTGGTTTTGCGGACCCTCTTGCGTGATCTGGTTAAATGTGGAAGCATGGAAGGTGCTCTAGTGGTGGTTTTCTCTACTTTGTTTGTAGCGGACCCTTGGGGTGTGATCGCGCACTCTTGGGAGGGTGATATAAATGGTTCATGAGATGTGGTTGGTTGTGCCTCAATCGATGAGGTGACAGGTTGGAGTTGTTATGTCATGCCTTCGCATTGACGTTGGGTGCCGTGTGCACGATAGCCTATGGGCTGGAACGAGGTATACTCTGGGAGTATACGGGAGTGATTGGAGGTATGTGTGATTGTTTGTACCTAAGAATGTTTGTGCGCATCGTTGGGGCTGAGATAGGGCCACACGTCGTGTGGGCCCCACATGCGTGTCATGATCTTCTTTGCGTACTTTGACCTCTCGCGACGTAGAGGGTCCCTCTATGTGTTTGTTTGACTAACATGGTGGAGTTTTTCCCCTGGCTCTGTACTCGTTTGTTTGACCAGCAGGGTTGAGTGGTCTCCCCCTGGTTTCGTTCTCGATGGATTGGTCGGTAGCGGGGCTTGTGTCACCCGGTGATGGAATAAGCACTGAATATCTTTTAGGAGTGTTGTTCTAGAGTGGGGTGGTTGTGTGATACCCACTCCGTGTTCGGTTGGTCAGGGTTATACCCTCTAGTAGAGATGGCCAGAGAAGTTCTGAGTTTTACCCTCCAGCGGGGCTGGGTAGTGGGTTACTCATCGACAACTTCTGGTTTACCTTCCAGCAATGCTGGGCAGTGGGTTTCTTTCTGACTTCTAGGGTTTACCCTATAGCAGAGACTAGGTTGTGGGTCAACCGACGCACTTAGGGTCTACCCTCCAGCAGAGACAGGGCAGGGGGTCGCCCGACGCACTTATGGTTTACCCTCCAGCAGACACTGGGCAGTGGGTCACCCGGCGACCTCTTAGGGTCTACCCTCCAGCAGATACTGGGTAGTGGGTCGCCCGACGCACTTATGGTTTACCCTCTAGCAGAGACTGGGTAGTGGGTCACCCGACGACCTCTTAGGGTCTACCATCCAGCAGGGCTGGGCAGTGGGTCGCTCGTCGTCTAGTTCCAGGTCTACCCTCCAGCAAGGATGTGCAGTGGGTCTCCCGTCGACTTATTCCAGGTCTACCCTCCAGTTGGGCAGGGCAGTGGGTCGCTTGACGATATATTATGGTTTACCCTCCAGCAGGGCCAGACAGTGGGTCACCTGATATCTGGTTATGAATTACCCTCCAGAAGGGATGGGTAGTGGGACACCTATTGGCATTCGAGGCTCAGTCCATTCTACTAGGCTAGCCTATGGCTTTCCTCCGTGATTACTGGAGCGGGACCCCAGGTTACTGGTCGGTGTTGTGACAACCTTGACTTTTAGGAGACCTCTCGATTGCTGGGTAGTGACGAGGTGTGGTTTGACTTTCCCTAGAACTCTCAAGTACGAGGGGCACATTCCCCACCAAGACATGTTCTTGTGAAGTTATCTAAAACCGTGCGGGCGAGTCAGTGCCTCCCAAAGCGGATAGTGTCAAGGTGTGGTGATTGAGCCCCGTGGCTTGTGGTTCAGGGAAGACGTGCGGGATGTTGGGCAGCGATGATGGAGTTTTCTTATAGGACTGTAGGCAACTCACTTTTCTTGGGCTGAGCTAAGGGATAGAGATCCCCTTATGAGCTTGTTCAGGTTTCTTGTTGAGAATCCAGATATGTATATACCATGTTTCAGTAACCACTTCTTGGGTTTGGTTACTCTCCTTCTAGGAGGGGCGAAGACGCACGGGGTATGCCATGTTCTTTCCGTGTCTAGCTTCTCGTGGTCGGATGAGTCTACTCTACTGCTATAGGTAGCGAAGACTCGACGGGATTTTCATCTTCTCACTGTTTCTAGCTCATTGTGTCTGGATGATTCTATCTCATTTCTCTTGTTGGGTTGAGCTGGACTCTTTTCTGCACTCTCTGTTATACTTCTGTTCTACTCTCTGTTCGCTCTACTACTCACCCTTTGGTACCTCCTTTGTTGCTCCCTCGAGACTTCGGGGTATCCTACTGAGTATTTTTATACTCACCCCTGCTTGGGATTTGCCCGCACTTGGTGTTCCCTTGCAGACAACGGACAGGTGGAGCGTGACTTCAGTGGAGCGTAGGAGCTTGGGAGCATGGACCGCATGCGGTGGTCATGGCCGAGTTCCTGGTGGGAGACCCGTCAGCTGTTTCTTTTTTTACCTGTTGTCGGGTTGTGGCACTTTTTGGTTGGGCACATGTTTTTCCCCTTTTCTTTTCAGTGTACTTTCAGCTTTCTTTGTACATGTAGAGGTCGATGCACTTTGTGGTATATATATAGCAGTTTCCCTTTCCTTTTCTTTGCTTGTCTTTACTTTTACTCTGCACTGTTGCATTGAGTTTTCTATCTGTGTGTGTATAGGTGCTTAGGAAAAGTCATCCCCGAGTTATTGTGCCTTTGGCACTGGTCGCCAGCCCCTGGCCTATGGAGGCAGGCTTGGGGTAGTTGCATCTCGATCTCGGGTAGGGTCGGGTCATGACAACTGTTACATTAAAGATCATGAAACCTATCATTCATGTTCCTCATCACAGTTGTGATAGCTTCAAACCTTCTGATTAAATCAAGTGAAGTACCTGATCCACTAGCAGCACTATTTGCAACTGATGTAAATTGGTTCTCCATAAACAAATTTAGATCTGATAAATCTGACTTCATACACATTTCATATTTCAATTGTGTAACAGCAATCATCATATCCTCTTTAAGCATTTCAACTTATTTCCTTGAAACTATACACTCCTTCAGCTTTTGAAATTTCAAATGTTCTACGTCTAAGGCATTTCTCAGAGAAACATTCTCAGATTCCAACTAAGAATCATTTTTGTACAGTTTTTCAATTTTTTCTTTTCTTGAATCCGAGGCACCCTGTTCTTGATTCATATTCACATGCTCTGGTTGATGAAATAGTACCAAAGTCATTGATTCATCATCAGATTTTTCTTTTTCTCTATTCTGAGAAGGTTGGTCCACAAATTTTTCCTTATAGTTCTCAAACTCCTCCATCGAAAAATCCTCTTGTAGTACCTCTGTGCGAGCTTCAGAAGCATGATCATCACATTTATCTGCATCTTTGTCTTCTAATAGGTTTTCAAGAACAATATCTTCAATAGTTTCCTGAGGTCTGGCCACTTTTTCACCAGGCACTACCTCCATCTCTTTTTCCTGTTGAAGTGCAACTTCAACATCAGCTACAATCTGTTCCTGATTCTCCCTTTGAGATTCTTCTAGAACTCCTGATCCCTCTACTGGTGTTTTTCATTAAGTAACAACTTCCATGGTCTTATCAATAACAGCTTACCTTACAAAAGAATAAGAAAATAAAGCTTCTGAGGTTTTTTCCAAAGCATGGGAAGTAATTTCTTCATTGACAAGTCTCTTTCATTATGATTGAAGTCCTTCCTAAATTTTTTCTTCCTCAACATCTTCCACTTAGAAGAAAATCCTTCTTGCTACATTTTCGACTCTGGATTCATCTTGTCCCTCCTTGGACTTAATAGGTTGAGCCTGAGCACTCTCTGAGTCTTCCTCAACTCCTACTAGAAAAAGTTTTCCTTTAAATGTGCTCCAGAAATATCCAACTTTCCTTAATGTTCCAGCATTAACCGTATTACTGTGATGACAGTTTACTTGAGAATACACTAATCTCACCATGTATTTATTAAATAGAAGTTTAGCAATAAACCGACCAAAAGGGTAGATATTCATCCTGGCCTCGCTTTGACAGCAATAACTGAGATACCTTATCATATAACTTGGAAATTTTAACTTAATATCTCTTAACATAAGAAACATTATATACATATCAGGGTACAAAATCTTTTCCATTTCTTCCATTCTTGGAGCTATTCCAATCTGAATAAATTTGACCAAAATCTTTTGATCAAGCTCCAAATCCTTGACAAACATCTTCTTTATTGTCTTAGTACCAAAAATAAAAGACATGATGTCTTCTGATTTATGAACATAATCTCCAATATTTTTCAAATCGAAATGAAAAACTCCCTCATGAGGGCAGTTAAGAATTTTACCAATCTCTACTGATGAGATTGAAAAATCCCTATCCTCTATCTTAGCCATCATACTATCCTCGGTATCCCCCATGCTAAACTGTACTGATTTGAAAAAGTATCTATGTTATACTTCATACAGAAATTCTGTATTTTCACTATTGAACATATGTTCAAGATTCTGAAATGACAGCGCTTGTTTCAACAACATATTTGTATGCAATAACCAGTCGAGATCAATTTCCTTGCCCTGTAAACTTTTTCTTCCCTCGGCGCGTTGTCTCTTGGTATTTCTTGGCTCGGCTTCAATGGATCTTTTAGTCATTACGATTTCTATGAGAATCTCTAAAGGATTGATGGTTAGGGTTTCAGAGGTTCGAAGGATAGGGTTTAGGCGAGGAAGTCTGATTTTCATATTCTGAAAGGTTTTCGATAGAAGTGAAACCGTTTAGAAGTCGAAAATGCTCTGACAGCCTCGATTCCCATGTAATCACTAATCATTACATATATTTAAAACAAATAATGTTTTAATATGGACAAATAAAAAAAATATTAAGCATTATTAAAAAAAATTATAAAAATAAATAAAAATAAATAAAAATAAAAATTATTTAAAATTAAAAAAACCTAGCTCCCCCTTAATAAGATAAAACCGTGCAGTGAGAAGTGGTTTTGTAAAAATATCCGCTAATTGAATTTCAATATTTATAAATTCTAAAAATATATCCTTTTTAATAACATGATCTCTTAAAAAGTGATGTCTCATATCAATGTGCTTAGTTCTAGAATGATTAATAGGATTTTTTTGAAATATGAATTGCACTTGTATTATCACATATAATAGGTGTATTATTAAAATTCAATCCAAAGTCTATAAGAGTGTTTTTCATCCATAACACTTGTGCACATCAACTTCCAGAAAAAACATATTCTGCCTCAGCTGTTGAAAGGGAAATTGAATGTTGTTTCTTACTAGACCATGACACTAATGACTTTCCTAAAAAGTGACATGTACCTAATGTGCTTTTTCTATCTAATCTACAACGTCCAAAGCCAGCATCTGAATATGAAATAAAATTAAAAGCAGAAGTTTTAGGATAAATAAGAGATTGAAAAACAGTTTCTTTTAAATATCTAAAAATTATTTTAACAGCAGTCAGACGAGATACATTAGGATTTGATTGAAATCTAGCACAAAGATATACTAAATACATTATATCTGGACTACTAGCAGTAAGATATAACAAACTACCAATCATACCTCTATATAACTTGTTGTCAACTGATTTCCTAGTTTCATCTAAATAAAGTTATATATTAGTACAAATTGTAGTTGTAAATGGCTTGCTGTTTTTATGTCCAAATTTCTTAAGTAAATCAGTAATGTATTTTCATTTATTTAAATCATTTCAAAAATATTTTTTATAAATTTGAAGACCCAAAATGAAATTTAATTATCCCATCAAGATGATTTCAAATTCTTCTTACATTAATTTTTAAAATTCATGAAAAATAGTTTTATTAGTTTATCCAAATATTACATCATCAATATAAATTTGAACCAATAAAACATTATTTTTCATAGTTTTCTTAAAGAGTGTTGGGTCTGCCATTCCAACAGTAAAGTCATTTTTCAAAATAAAATAACATAATCTATCATACCAAGATTTAGTTTCTTATTTAAGGCCATACAGAGCTTTAGTATGTTTAAAAACAAAATCAGGTTTTTGAGAATTCTCAAAACCAGGAGGTTGCTCAACATAAACTTCCTCCATTAAATAAAAATTAAAAAGGAATATTTAACATCCATCTGAAATAATCTAATATTAATATAATATTAATAAGCTAAAAGGGTTCTTATGGCTTCTAACCTAGTTACAGGTGCAAAAGTATCATCATATTCTATTACTTCTTCTTGATTGTATCCTTTAGCTACTAATCATGCTTTATTTCTAGTTATTGTGCCTTGGTCATCTGGTTTATTTCTAAAGACCCATTTGGTTCCTATTACTGGATAATTCTTAGTTCTTTCCACTAATTATCAAACTTCATTTCTTTTAAACTATTTTAATACATCTTGCATTGATATTACCCACCTTTCATCATCTAAGGCTACTTTTTGTAGACTTGGGTTATTGTTGATATTGGAAGGAAGCGAATTCCACTAGGTTTCTGAAGTTTCTTCTAGTTTGAACACCAGTTTCTAGGTCACCTATTACATTTTCTAAAGGGCCATTCTTTAGGGTTATAGACTGTCTATGTAATATATTTAAAGGTTTTTCAATATCATGTTCCTCTGAATTGGACTGAATTTCCTTTATATTATTTTCAAAATCATTCTTTAAGTTCCCAGGTCTCATGTTATCATTAGAGTCAAGTTCATCCATTTGTTCAGTACTTTTCTCAAAGGGGTCATTTTCATCAAATTTCACATGAACTGATTCTTCAACAATCCTTGAAATCATATTATAAACTCTATAATCTTTGGAGGTAGCAGAATATCCTAAGAAAATACCTTCATCAGAAATTGTATCAAAATTACCAATATTATCCTTGGTGTTTAAGATGTAAACATCACATCCAAAAACTTTTAAGTAATATACTTTAGGTTTTCTTTTATTCCATAGTTCATAGGGTGTCTTTTTCAAAATAGGTCTAATTAAAACCCTATTAATTATATAACAAGCAGTATTTACAGCTTCTTCTCAGAAATATATAGGTAGGATATATTCATTTAACATAGTTCTAGCCATTTCTTGAATTGTTCTATTTCTCCTTTCTATAATCCTATTCTGTTGAGGTGTTCTGGGTGAAGAAATGGTATGTTTAATACCCATTTTTGAGAAAAATGAATTACATTCCAGATTCTCAAATTCTCCACCATGATCACTTCTCAATGAGATTATATTAAAACTTTTTTCATTTTGAACATATTTACCGAAACTTTCAGATAAAGTAAATTCTTCATTTTTAAATTTCAAAAAGAAAACCATGTAAATCATGAATAGTCATCAAATAAAAAATATACATATAATTTAACAGTTAAGCTTGTTACTCTTGAGGGTCCAAAAAAATCCATATGAATATGTTCTAGAGGAATAGATGTAGAAACATTATTAACAGATTTGAAGGATGATTTGTGTTTCTTGCCCAGTTGACATGCATCACAAAATCTGTCACTTTTAAATTTAAGAGAAGGTAAATCAAAAACTAAATATTTCTTAGATAAATTTTGTAAAATATATACATTTCAATGACCAAGTCTCCTATGCCAGATCCATGATTCACTTACTTTAGAATCAAGAAGATTACTTGTTGTTTATACAAGGAATTTAAATCCAAAGTATAGAAACTTTCAGTTCTTGGTGCTTTAAATTTAAACAATTTATCATTAGAAATTGTACATCAATTTTTAATAAAATAATAATGATATCCATCATCCCAGAGTTGAGTGATACTTATCAGATTATGTTTTAGTCCTTGTACATTAAGAACATTGTTGATTGAGACTATTTTTGGATCTCAAATAGTTCCAATGCCAATGATCTTCTTTTGGCATTAAAACCAAATGTTCCAAGTCCTCCTTCCTTTTGAGTGAGGAAGAAAAATTTAATGATTTTCCACTCATATGTATTGAGCAGCCACTGTCCATGTGCCATATATCTTTTCTTCTCTGGTGGCCTTCTACCTGCAAAGACATTCAAAAAAATTGCTTTGGTACCCATATTTTGTTGGGTCTAGGGGTGTTATCTAGCAATGATCTGGGTATCCATATTTTCTTTGTTCTTTTAAAATTAGCTGAATCATATAAGTCGTTTGAAACATAGGTTTTCTTAATACGAAAAATTTGAGGTTGTCTTAAGATACAGTTTTTAGGTATATGTCCATTTGTTCCACATAAATTACAATTATCCTTTTTAGATCTCGGAACAAAATATTTTTTATATAGCTTAGGTTTTTCTTTTTTACTGCCAATTCCAAATCTCTCTTTTTTAATAATAGTTTTTCCAAGAATTTCATTTAATTAATTTAATCCATTTTTCAAAACCAATGCATCATGTTTGTAAGATTCTACTTCATCCTCCAGTGTTTTTATTCTTGATTCAAATTCAATATAGTTAGTGTTAATTGAATTGTATTTATCAGTTAATTCCTTATGTTGTTTCAGCATTGTATCTCTTTCATCTGAAACAGCTTTATGTATGTTTTTTAGTGACTTATGTTTTTTAAATAGTGAATCATATCTTTCTTCAAGAATATTGCAGTAAGATGCATGTTTTCATTTGTGTAGCTTGATTTAGAATTTGATTCAGAGGAGTAATATGAGTGTACCTCATCCGTTTCAGCCATAAAACACATTTTTTTACTTTTAGATTGATTTCTTCATTCTCTGAGCTTGATTCTGGAGAGCTACTGGAGTCTTCAGATACACTCAATGTGGCTTTCATAACTTTCTTGTCTTTCTTCTCATAATCATTTCTTTTAAAGAATTTTTTCTTCTATGCATCCTTCAATTGTGGGTAATCTGGTCTGGTATGCCCCATCCTTTTTCATTCATAACATCATACTTCCTTATTATCTCCCTTAATGTATTTTTTGAATCCTCTTTTCTTACTGTAGAGATTTCTAAATTTCGTGGCTAGCTGGACGAGGTTCTTCATCTGAGTTTGATGAGTCAGATCATTCTGATTTAGCTTTAACTTCTCTATTCTTCATCTTTCTATTATTTTGTTGTAAAGTTACCTTCAAGGCAGTATCTTATCTTTTGATATGCACTTTATGTTCATTAGCCTCATCTTTCATTTCATCTTCATACATCATCAGTGTACCAATCAGCTCTCTCATGGTTAGATCTTTGACAAGAGTTGATTGTATGATTGCAGCAGAGATACCATGCCATCGAGTAGGAAGTACCCTATGTGCTTTTAATGCTTGATAAGCCTGCTTGATAGGTTCTCCTAGAGCTGTTATATTATTTACAATCTCTGTCAATCTCCCATTAATTTGGGTAATGATTTCACCTTCGAACATTCTAAAAGTATCAAATTTCAGTTTTTCTATTGCATATCTCATTTGCCTCACATTGTTTGTTCCTTCAAATGCCATAGCTATTGTTTTCCACATCTCATATGCTATCGGGCAGTGAGATACTCTGTTAAATTCATCTAGTTCTCGACCGTAGATAATTGAATTCATAGCCTTTGAGTTCATATCGTACTCGGCCTCTGTAGCAGTACTCCATGTCTCGGGATTTTCAGGAATTTCATAAGGAGTCAGAATCTTTGAATAGACTTTATATCTGAGTTTTTTCAGATATATTATCATGCGCGATTTCCAACAACCATAATTGTATCCATTAAAATATGGTGCTCTGACCATTGAAATCCCTTCTCTGGTATCAGTCATGATGGTATGTTGTACAATCTTCCAAGGCTTCTAGCTTGATAAGGCTCAATCAGAAGCTCTTCCTGTAATACCAACTGTTGGATCTATTTCTACAGATTATACACAAGAGGGGGTGAATTGTGTCTTTTGAAATTTTTTGGTAACACTTAGATTGAACGAGTTTTGTCCTTTATGATTTATCGAATTTGATCATGCAGCGGAAATTAATAAAAGAATAACAAAAAGATGTATAGTGGTTCGGGGAACAGAAGGCCCCTAGTCCACTCCACCATTGCTCAACTCCACGAGCTTGGTGATTTTCACTATCTGTTCCTCTTTTCCATAGACCGGTTCGCAAATGAGTACAGGCAGTTGACACCATTACAACCCAAGGAAAAACAAACCCTTCTAGATCAATCACGAACCTACACAGCTTAGAATGAGAAGCTGGTTACGCAAGAATAAAAAGTATTTCAGAAAGAAGTTCTCCAGTAGATCTTCACAATTGCAACAGAATGCAATTGACAGCAGATGGATCAAAGTCTCAAGAAATATTGATCTTCATGTTAAAGCAGTTATTAGTCGATCCAGTTTCAGTAGGTATAGAGATATAGTGAAAAACATCTGCAGTAGTAGATCCACAATAGATATTTGATTTAGAACAGGTGAATCTTTTATCAAATTCCTTCTTCTTAAAAGAATAGAGCTTTGATGCTCTTTTTGAATCAGTAGATTAATCATTAATTTCTGCAGTCTCTGTTTTCCACCTTTTTAATAAAAGGTCTATAACCATACACACACGTACCCGGTGTTTTAGAGAGAACATATATAAAAAAGCTGAGAAAATCTCATGCACATTTAGATCCATAAAAGTCGCCTTCTGATTCGTGATATCCAAAAAATTGAATTTACAGAGATTTTGTAACTTCCCTTAGGACTCGGCATAAAAATATCCTTTTAATTAGATTTAAAATCCATTAATAAAACGGCTTTGAATCAGTCCACGTTGTACTTTAAAAATGACTTTAAATATGGCTTGAAATCCGCCCGATAATCAGCTTGCTAATCGATGCATAAATATATCGTTTGTCAAAATTTCTGACGCCAAATGTAAGGTTGATGACGTGGCCTCCAAACGTAGTGTTGATAACAAAGTCTTAAAACGCAAGGTTGACAACGTCGGGTTGAACACAAATGTAGGGTTGATCAAAAACGTAGGGTTGATCATCCATACATTTTCTTCAACACTCAAACATAGGGTAAAAGACCCATACTTTTACTTGATCCATACTTTTCATGAATGTATGGTTGTTTACAAAAGTACGGTTGGTGAACCATACTTTTGGGAAACAAATGTAACGTTTAGAATTTACATACGGTTCTTTTTCCATACATTACTGATAACCATAATATATGGTTCCTTCCTAACGTAAGGTTCTCCTTCCATAAATTTCTGAAAACGTATGGTTGTTTAACCATACTTTTCTCTTATCTCAAAAAGTTTACACGCTTTTCATCCTTAAGCTACGTTTATCCACGTAGGGTATGAACAGTGATTCCAAAACATGACAAAGCAGATTCCGCACTATAATTATCCACGTAAGGTATGAACAGTGATTCTAGAATGCGCTAAAGTAGATTTCACACTAAGTAATAAATTCTCGTTATTTCAATAGTAAAATGAATTAATATATTCCTGAAAAATACTAAATAAAATCATTAGAAATGACAAAGGGTATTTGTGAGCATCAAAATTATCATAAAGAGACAGAGTATTATTTTCAATAATCACCCCCTTTAGATAACATTAATATGTATTGTTGAAAACAATAGTTTTCTCAACACATTGGTATCCCATGTTCACTTCATTAACATGGAAGATAGATCTAGAAGTTTATGTATTGGTTATATGGATATAAATAATATTATGATAATGAAAAGATATCATATATAAAACCTTTATAAATTATTTATTTAACTTCAAGGAGCCCACAATATTAAAATATTGAACCTCATTATTTATATCATCAATTTCATGTATCGAAGGAATACATTACAAAGACATATTTTCGAATGAGGTACATACATTATGAGTTTATAGTAATCCAATTTGTTTTAAAAAATAATTCCAAAATTTTTATTGATCTAATGAATTTAATTTTCATGTAATACATTAATTATTAAGTGGTGGTATTCATTAACTATTTTTTCATTATTTAAAAATAAATAAGGATCAGTAGAATCACTTATAGATAATTATTGAGACTCTTATTGGGAATCAGTTATATGTGAAATTTTGTATGTTTGATTAATAATTTCAAGAATTTTTTTTTATTTTATATATTTTCTATATGTAAAGAATATATGTTGATCCTATAAAAATAAGGGATGTTAGATAATGTCATATAACAATGAACACAACTGTGTTTCATATTAAAATTGGTTTAGTGTGTTACTATTAGATATTCCTTTAGGAATTTTCATGATTCTATATTCAATTAACAATGACTATATGTAGTATGGTTATTCTAATTTGGATAGTGGAATATGAATTTTTTTAGATGAACTAAATTGTATATTGTTCAATGCTATGATTTTCAATATACTATCTAAAAATAATGGGATTTTGATATATAATGATGTACCAAAAAATGTAATTGATTGTGTACTTTTGAAAAATTATAATGGTATTTCATATGCATCATATAAATTGAAAATCATGAGTAGAACTATCAAACCCATGATCTTGAGTTGGCAGTTATAATATTTTCATTGAAGAAATGAAGACATTATCTCTTTGGTGAAATTTCTCAAATATATATAGATCATAATATCCTAAAATATATATTTTCACTTAGAGATATCAACTTGAGGAAAAGGATATAATCCAAGCTAAAAAAGTATTAGGATTTAATAATAAAATACCACCCTAGGAAAGCCTACAAGGTAACTTATGAATATAGTAGTATTGATAAGGGAGTTTAGACCAAAATATTGATTGATAGAAATCATTTGTTTAGAGATATAGTAAATATGGACATGCAATTTATTATTAAATAATATAAAACTCATTTTTTTTAATTATTGTAAAATCATATTTCCTATAAAAGAGAAAATATACTCAATATGATGCTAATAACATCAAGAAGAAAAATAAACCTATGAAATATGGTAAATTTGAAAACATAATTGGTAAAAATATTTTCCTGAAATTTTAAAATAGATTATGTTTTGTATCTATACCTGATAGAAAAATTTAATTTATGGATGATGATCATAAGCTCAAATTTCTCTATACATCATAGTATCACCATGTTGTATAGGAATATGTAGGAAACAATTGATGGGAAAACATAATGTTAGAAATTGATAATTATGTGTCTATATGTTTTTTTCAAAGAATTAAAAATGTGAGATAAAATCCATCATGAGTGATGAAATATATCCAGTTTTAATGTCGAAATGGAATGAAAATTTCCTAGAAAATTTCACATGAAAACCAAATACTCCTAAAAACAATGATCCAATATGGGTTATAATTTATCACATGACAAAATATTCACATTTCCTCACCACAAGAGAATATATTCCACTTGAACTACTCAAAGGGATTTATATTAATAATTATTTAATACATAATTTAACACCTCATTAAATTGTGTCTAATCATGATCCCCATTTTACATAGACATTATAAAATAATCTTTAGATGTCTCTTAATACTGAGCTTCATTTGATCATTTCCTACTATCAAAAAAATGATGGAAATTATGAAAGTACTTGTCAAAAAATGGAATAAATGTCTAGATTATTATCCCATAATATTAAAGGTATATTTGATTATAATTTCTTGTTGGTATAGTATTATTACAGCATAGTTTTCATTAATGTATTCAAATGGATATGTGTGAACATTTCAATGGAATGAGATGTCATACAAAAACATGATTGGATGGAGTTAGTAAAAAGAAACATGTGGACTGAGAACCTATTGAAGATTGTAAAATAATGTTAAATATTATTCATTATCAAATAAAATAATCTCAAAGTATGTAAAAGAGTAATGATGATAATCAATGGAATTATTTATAATTCTTTGTGGGAGTTTATGTTTAATTAAAAGAGTCTATAGGGAAGATATTTAAAGTTTCAGAAAAAAAATGGAATCTGTTCTCCCTGTATATCTTAAAAATAAAAATTATTGATAAATTCGGGTATTTTTTCTTAACGATTGGAATTTACACAATGTCTCTCAAATGAACATGATTCTTTCTATTTGTCATTATCCAGGATGTACATAAGAGAACCAATTCTTGTTCCCACCTATGATGAAATATAATTGGAAAATGATCTATCATACTATCAATAACCCATCCATGTTTATTATTTTAATGATATATTATTGTGGAATTATATTACTCTAGTGTTAAAGGGGGTTTAATGAAATAAAAAAATAGAGGAATAAACATGGGAACCATATGATGTTATAAAGAATAACTACCAACATATATTTATAAAGTAATACCCTTGAAATATGTACGAGGATTCTTATGTAAGAGGGAATAATGTGACATCCCAAAACATTGAAATATATTTATTTGATAATAAATTTAATATATTTGATCACTTACGAGGCACACAACATGATGTTTTAACAAAATTAAAAAACTCTCTTGAAATATGATTTGGTACATCACCATTATAACATGGATGTTAAATTTTTTCATATTAATAATAATGAATAAATTATTATACATATTTATACATGATAATTTTCTATAAATTCGTTTTACATAAAAACAAGATTTAGTTTGATGTAAAATAATTATTTTCTAAAAAACTAGTTTTATAAAAAGAAACAGTTTCATCACTTCATGGAATCATATGATAAAAAAATTTGAAATCATGTATAAAAATTATATGATAAAACGACATTTATTTATGAAATCATCATATTAAAATTTTATTTTGGTGAATATTTAATTTTTTTTATGAAAAAATTATATTTTGATAAATAGTGAGAAATATAGTATTTTAATTGAAATTTGAATTTTCATTTAAATTGGTCTCAAAGATAAATTTTATTTTATATTTTTTTAATGTATAATTTTTTCAATTATATGTATATATATATATATATATTAATCTAGTTCAGGTTATTGGACCAATATTCATCATGGGTATTCATATAAAACATTTATAAACTTTTAAACATTCTCCCTTTGAATAACCGTTTATGCATTTCATCTACATATATTATTTAATATTATAATTTTCCACTTTATTGATTCGAATTTTAAAAATTAGATTCCATATCTCTAATCATCATTATTTATATTATCTATTATGTTGTAAAAAAGATTTTATCAAAATAAATAGTGAAAATAAATAATATTAATTACCATGGATAAGGTAAAAATAGGTTTATCGAGGGGGGTGTTAAACTATAAGGATACATTATAAAATCACATTAAACCTTTTACAAAATATATTTTATATAAATATTTAATCTTCCTAATTTATATTAATATATATTAATTAATTTATGACACTTTTGGTCAGTGGAAATCATGGTTACACCATTTTCTTTTGAAAAATTACAAGTGTGTCACTCAGGTCACTTATAAAATGCCACCCACAACATTCACCTATTCCGAACATAAAAACATTTATAATTGAAAATTAATTCCAAAATAACTTTAAAACTGGAATACCATCGCATTAGATTCCTTTAGTGGTTATAAATCCATTCAGGGAATACATTATTTTTAATCCAATAGTGGTTGTTCGAGAAGAGTGAAAATTCCAAAAATATGGGTATTAATTTATTTATTTTCTCACACAACTGAATTATTATTAATTTGTTAATATATAATAAAACAATTATATATCATAAATTGAAATTTTATTATGTAATGTAAATGTTGTATAATAATCTAAACTTCTATCAAATGGGTTTCGAAATCATCATTCGTGTGGACAACAGACTGCTGCCTCACGAACCGATGTGACATGTTTTTCATAAATACCACTCATGGATGGGTGGAATGATGAATAAAAAGTATATTTATATGATATTTAAAAATATATTAACACAAAAATATTCTTTATATCATATATACCATTTTAATTTCTATTATGTAATGGATACGATAACCCTGCTCGTGTGTACGGAAGGCTACGACCTCAAGATGCAATGTGATTTTTTCTTCAACCTATGAATTAAATGCTTGGTAAAAAGCTTAATTTAAAATTTTCTATTTTATATAAATGAAATAATTATTATATTAATAGAATATTTTTTATTTTAAAAGAAAACAAATAAATTTAATTCTTACACTGAAAAATGATAACCTTTGTCATGTACGTGTGGTCTACAACCTTAAAGAAGCGATGAGAAAATCTAATCCTCACCATGAAAAATGAATTATAGGTATAAGTTCATCTAAATATATAATAGGGTATATATTATATTATTATAATTATGGAATAATAAAATATTACTGAACTTCTTTCCATAATTACAATTTCAAATTATAAATGTTACGTTGGCGTACATATGAACTACAATCTCAATGATCATAATGTACATTATTTATCAAAATAATCTTCATGAATGGTATTAAAATTATCATTTTTATATAAAGATGATTAGTTTTTAATTATTATTATTATTATTTATATTTTCAAATAATATCCTTTTAGACCAACATTCAACCTACCAAATTAATTGTGGAGTTAGATGTCAAATATCATCAAAACACCCAATGTAAAAATAATTGATTATGTGATTGTATATATGATAGTGGTATATTAAATAAATCAAATAATTAATGTTAAAAATGATATTATATATTTAGGTACTTAAAATAATATTTTATTTCTAATGAAATATAACCTACGTGAAAAGTCGGACTCAAAGTGATGGACTTCTTCTCAAATTCACTTCATTATGGAAAATTGTGATAGTGTGAAGCTAATTTATATCATATAATTCATATAAATTCACATTTTAATATAATGTTATTATTAATTAATTAATTTTTTTATATTAAATTTAAATTTAAATTATTTAATCAATGTGAATTTTATAATATATTCTCCATGTTTTAAAGATTTTCAAAACTCGATTACATTTTGATTATTTATACTTCATTTTGTTTTTCTTTTTATATTCTAAGATTATGTGTATAATTAAATTTCATTATCCTAAATTTTATTTTCTCGTGTATTATGTGGATTTAAATTTATTATACATAAAATATTCATTCATTAATTTTCCCTTCAACATTAGAATCATTATATGAGATTTTTCCTAAATGTCTATTTCCTAGAGGTATTTTTTTTAATATTAAAATATTCTCCATTATGTTGTGTATATACTACCCCTTTTATTGATTCAAAATGAGAAAATATTTATTAACAATAACTAATTTTACAGATCAATTTTATCAATAATTTGTATGATTTATATGAATATTTCACAAACCATATAAATTTTTCATAGGATGGAAACATTGAATGTTATTTGATTAATTGTGGGAGTATTGAAAAAGCCATATCAGTTATTCAGTTTATATATTTGATATTAATGAATATTATTCGTAAAATGAATTGATTATTCAATATATGGGGAATTATTTAGATGTAAAAATATTTTTTGGGTCTAGAATTATATTGTCCCTCAATGCATTGTTAAGTGTCATCAGTCAAATCAGTTGGATATATTAATTACGTTTTTATCCATTTTATTTAAAATTTATTGTGAAATGACTTGAAAATATTGTCAAGATGATTCATTAGAACATGTAATCCTATAATTATGACTATCCTTCAATATGAATTCAATTTATATTGCCCTGAAAACATTTATACATTTATTATATATCGATGAATTGAATTATCATTTTATTGATAAAAAAGATTTTTTTTTCATTTATTTACCTTTATATATTGACAATAAGTTATCATATGTTGATTTTAATTATTTCCATGTTGCATGTTTTTTCATTTATTTAACTCTACATGTTTATTATTCATAATTATTCATCATAGATTTCAATTTACTTATGAAATAATTGGTATTTTAGATCACACTTATATTGGTTCCATTCCCTGGTATATCAAGAATAATTATTGGAATGAGTATAGAGACACCTATGTTTTTTTCATTTCTATTATTTATATTTTATATCTCCTCATAACATGGGTGTCATTTGTATATTTTTTTCCCAAAACTTAGAAAATAAATTGTCCCTCCTGATTTTAAGCCGTGTATGTATGATAATGTAATAAAGCATGCACCAGCTACTGGGTATTAGAGTTATGGTCATTACAATCCTTCAGTTAAAAAATAATTTTTTTATACGATCATACATTGTAATTTACTCACACATTTTATAATATCTACGCGTTAACAAACCCCACTCCAAAAACAACTACAATAATTATTTATCTGGGAAGAGGGGTACTTCTTAATCAGTCAAGGGTCAACGAATATTGTAGTTATATATTTACCAACCCATTTATTTTAACATAACTTTTATCATACTTCATAGTTATCCATTGAAGGAAAAAATATTAAAAATTAATATAGGATATTTTAATTTTTATATACAATCTTTATTTTCATGGTTTTTTATTCTTTTGTGGGACTAATTATACTAGTCCATGTTTCCTATTTTGATTCAAAAAAATACATCGTCGTATATTCAATTATATTTAACAATAACTCACCCACTCATAATATTTATGCTTATCATGGAATAAATAATGATAGTTGTTAATTTTTCGGTCTACTAGGTTAGATACCCTGAGAGGGGGGGTGAATCAGGGTATGACAGATCAAAACAACTGCCCCTTTTGATCTTTTTTGTTGTTAGACAAAACCCTTTTCTCTCTCCTTCTCGATGCAGAGTATGAGAAAAATTTAAAGCATGAATAGGACACATAGATTTTTACTTGGTTCACCCTCACTGGGCTACATCCAAGGAGCATACACCGGAAGTGTGTGGATGTAACAATTCCACTATAAGTGCACTGCTGTTTACATGTTCGACGTGGACTCACTGTCCCTCCCGGTTTACAACCACTCACAATTTGAGAACTCACTACTCTCTCAACTGATGTGAGCTCACTGCTTCTTTAGAAGATCCACTCATAGTTTATAGACCTATAGGTCTTTTCATTTTCATGAAAGAATTCATCCTCAACTGTTGATAGATTCTCTATTTGAAGTTCAAAGTTCATCAACTGATGAACAACCCTTTTCCCCTAAACATTGGGAAATTCCTTTGGAAAAACCTTCGCAAAGCACACTACATTGCAAGGACCTCAATTTCGCGAATCTCAAACAATCCTTCACAAAGATCCTAACTTTTCGTGAACCACTCTCATGATGAACTATCGCAAAACTCAAGTCGTTGAAGAGAAACATCCTTCACGAATCTCACTAAGCCAACGTGGAGCTCGCATCATTCGCGGAGCTACAATAGTCGCGCAGCTCTTCTTTCACGAAGCACACGGGAAACATGAACTACATTAGTTAAACTAGAGCAAAATATCTTCTTCAAAGATAATATGTTTCACTTGAGGGGGTTGACCTCTATTTATAGGCAATTCCACCAACCCCGAATCTTTCAGCGCGAAGTTAACGCCACGTCACCTCAAATCACGAAGCTCTGAAATTTCCACCAGAATTCTCTCAAAATAGTGAAGCACCACGGAAATATTCAGATCGCGGAGATCTTTGTAATCGCGGAGCATCAACGTCAACATTGTTTCACGCCTTCGCTGCGAAGCTCCCTCGCAATTCCCATAACCCCCGCGATTCACTTCAACCTCTTCCGTTCATGAAGCTTTGACGTAATAGTGAAGAATCACCACAATCATTCTTACGGTCTTCACGAATTCCTAACCATGATGAATCTCTTCGCTAAATTCATGCATTTTCCATATTTAAATATCATCTTCAAGGAAATCCTATTTCCGTGATGCTCACCAAAATACAAATTGTTGGCCCCAAAAATTTGGCAAACACTGGAAAACGGCACCACCTTGTACTGCTCTTTTGTACCACCTCCAGAATGTTAATTACTTTGACATAGTTCTTTGTCAACATTGATTATCAAAAACTTCTCTGGAACTCAACAATTCTCCATGGAAACCATATTTTTCAACAAACACAATCAACCCAAAAATACTGCAATGTTACCTTGAGGGATTTTTTTCCAACATTAACGAATGACGATTCTCTATTGTTAACCATTAAGATATCCATAGACTTGATAATCATTATGCAGTCTTTCCACAAGTGTTCATATAATTAAAATATGAATTTTATTTTGGCTTTTCATTTCTAATGTAATGGACCGAACCTCTCTGGACTATTTCTTTTTGAAAATATGGTGTCTGTGGTGTTATAGGAGGTCAAGGTGAGTTGTCCTCAACACTTTTCCAAATTTCCAATTCTTTGAACAGATCCATTGGTGAAAAATTCCAACAGTAGACCGCTGTGAACAGTTCCAGTGGTATACCGTTATGAACAGTGAAATCATAGCCTTATGTGAACAGTGTCATTAGTAGACTTATATGGATAGTGGAATGGTAAGCTTAAGTGAACAATGTCATAGGTAGTCTTATGTGAATAGTGAAACAGTAGGCTTATGTGAACGGTGTCATCGGTAGCCTTATGTGAACAGTGCAATATTAGCTTTATGTGAACAATTTCATCAATTGCCTTAGGTGAATAATTCAATGTTAACCTTATATGAACTTTTTCATTGGTAGACTTATGTGAACAGTGCAATGGTAACCTTATGTGAACAGTGTCATCGGTAACCTTATTGGAACAGTGCAACGGTAAGCTTATGCGAACAATGTTTCAAGAATTTTGAGGTTCAATGGTAGCCTCCATTTCCTCTTCCAAATTGTGAGTTCATGAACTGTGTTTCCAAAATGGCGTTTTCCAACGATAGCCTCTATTTCCAATGCCATATATTGAGTTCATGAATAGTGATTCCAAAATGGTGAGGTCCAACAGTAGTGTCTATTTCCTTTTCTAAATTTTGAGTTCATGAACACTATTTCCAGAACGGTGAAGTTCAATTATAGCCTCTATTTCCATTTCTATATTTTGAGTTCATGAACAGTTTTTCCAGAATGGTGTGGTCCAACGATAACCTTTATTTCTTTTTCCAAATTTCGTTTTCATGAACAATGTTTCATGCTTCCTGTAGTTTTTCCCCTTTGACAATTTTGTTGACATAAAATGTATTTAAATGCTCATTTTAATGAATATAAGGACAATTCAAAGGTCATAACTCCAATATTAATTTTTACTAAGGTTCAGGATGATTTAACTGGGTCAAATTTTTTTGTTTAATGTGATCTACATTTAATGGAAAATCAATCATATCTTAAACCAATGCTCTGTTAAATATTCTAAAGGGATGAGATATCTTCCTCCCTTGTTCTTCGTCCTTGTTCTGGATGAGAGATTCTAGAACCTTCCATTCATTCCCGTAGGATTTGTCCAATCAAATGTTCCTACTTGGATTGGATCTGCTATATTTATGATGAAAACAAGTAGTATCGATCAATCTACCATATAAGGTATGATTTATAATCATTATTTTGGGTTCATCTCCTATTGTTTCTTATTTCCCTTTTATATAATGCTATATCCATGTTTGTAATGGTATTTTCTTGGGAGATAACTATTGTGGTGTGTCTCTGCATCCTCTGGTGGATATAGTTTTCATGGGGGGAGGATATCTTAACCTATTTTGTGGCTCATTCTAATACAAATAACATCAAGAACTGTTTAATGTTGGGGACTTGTTGCTTCTCTTTAACTTTATGTGAAACTGTAGAGTTGGCCTATTTTATCCCACTAGATCACAATTGAATATACATAATAAATTTTCTAACTGAATAAATAAATTTTTATCTATCATCTATTATTGCCTCTTGTTTTTATAGGTAGTGTGATATCTATGTGTTGTTATTTAGATTTTTTTTCTTGATAGAAATTGGTAAAGGAAGTAAATATGGAATTAATTGATAACTGATTAGATGAAGATAATGAGGCATGTGAATGAATCTGATGGTTGTTGTTGTAATTTTCTGTTAATCAAATTGATGTAGAATGAATGTTTGACCAATTTTTGATATATTAATTTTTAGGTTTCACTATGTGGGAGCCTATGAATAATAAATCTGTTTATCCAAGATAGATTAAATAACTGGTTTTTTTATAAAATATAATTTATTGTAGGGTTCTGATTTACCCTACTGTTTGTTTATGGTCAAAGAGCCCATTAGATATGATGTTTGTTTTCATGCTTCATGTGTTGTGATGTGATCTAGGATGGATGTTGTGATATGTGGGGGCATAGAGGCTGTTTCTTGTGGTAGAAGAAGACACCTGGATTTGTTAGATGTCTCAGTTTATGCATGTGGGTGTCAGGGAGGTCATAGAAGATGATGAAATGGGTTGTATGTGAATGTTTGGATGCATTCTGATTCCAAAATGGTTGTTTATAAACTTTACATTCCACCCTTCTCAATGTAGCTAGTCTTGTATAACCTTCTTCCAAAAGGGGAGAAGATGCATGGGTTATGTAACATGATTTCCGTGAATAGCTTCCTAAGAGAGATTGGTTCTATGATCTTGATATAGGTGGAAAAGACGACGTTTAGTTCATCTACTCACCATCTTGAGCACCTTCTGTTTAGTATAATATTTTTTTCATATAATGTCTTGGAATATGGGATTTTTATAATTTTGATAATAAATTATTGAATAAATGATGCTAACCCATGGGGTTGGAGTTTTCTGGGATGCAATACTGAGGTTTCAATTTAATATAATAGTAAACATTAGGAGTGATTCTAATGAAATATAATGTAGGAAATTATTGATGGTAAGTTAATGTTTAAATATTTAGTTAACATAAAGTGAAATTTATAAAAAGGGAATGGAATAATGTCTCAAATCTATTTAAATGGTTGTGTTCTTATATGTTACCTAGTCATAGAGGTGGAAGCCATGAGTCTGAGGGACGTTAGTTATAGTTGAATCTATGACGGGGATATGCCCATACTGTGGTTGTGAGAAATTGTATATTCTATACTTTTATGTTTCCACACACTAATCCTCTTCGTCAGTTAGGATAACTGACACCCCATGGATTCTGAGCCCTTGGGGTGTTATCCCTAACATTCGAAAGGGATGATGGATGGCTGACTACCCCCATTGGATCCAATCTCTTCTCATTGTAGTTACTTGTGCTGGATGTCACATTGGATAGTTTTGACAATATATATGTGTAGAGGGATGTAATTTCTTGTGGTTATTAAAACACATATATTAGGGATATAGTTTTCTATGGACTATTATAGGTAAATGTTATATAGGTTTTGATGGTTTTAGGATCCTTACTCAGTGTAAGAGATGTAATGGATTGAAGTATAATGCATGATGTATGACACACATTATGTGAGCTACGGTGGCTACCAAAAACTACCTGTTTAATTTTCATGTGTGAACATGGAGGTTTTGTTGGATGAGGTTCATGTTGTGGTGATTCCCCCCTGGTGTTTGTGGTAAATATTTTTTGGAGAGAGATGCTTAAGACGTGCGATGTTGGGGAAATATAGAAAACTAGTGGGGAAGAAGTTGAAGGGTAATCTTGATATTTTTTATCATAAAATATAATCTTGTATGTGTTACTTGGTAAGAGTAGCCATTGTGAGGCTAGGAACATAGTATACCTATTTAGGTTCTGATTTAGTTTTACATGTTGTTAAATGTGATTTATCATCATTTCATTACATTTGGATGAGAGGCTCTGGGGAGGATCCTACTGAGTATACTGTTATACTCACCCTATGTTTTTATAAACTATTTTTTAGGTAACATTGAGCAGGTTAGAGATAATGCTGGTATCTACTAGATTGGGTTTACAAGATATATTTGGGATTCTTGTTTGTTGTTGTTTTTACTATGTTTGGGGTACTTGCATTTTTTCCCTTCCATTTGAAGTAGTTATTCATGAAATTACATATGTGTTCTTTGGATTTATTTTATATTTCAGTGTATGTTGGAGTTTTGTGGTTCCTATCTTATCTCTCTCTTTCGCATGTGTTATCGTAGAGGGTAATGCCTCCCATTTGTGCGTTTATTATACCCTCGGTGCTATTCACCAACTCGGGGCCTACAAGAGGTGTGACATAGGGGGTCATTATCTCTCATATCACATTCCCAACCCATGAGGGGTACACCATGTGGGGAGGGGTCATTAAAGAGCGGTATCAAAGGTCTAGTTGAGGGATAGGATGGAGTGTGGAGTTAGGCACCGGTGAGGTTGCATGGGTTGGCAGGGAAACCTTTTCCTTAATGTTTATAATGTCATGTAAACAATAGATAATGGCATAGACAAAGGCGTTTAGGGCCCCTTATGATCTGATATATGGATATTTATGTTTAAAAATGATACTAAACGCAGTTATAATTGTTGCATGGTAGAGACCTAGGAAAGGATCATGAATCGTTCTTCTATGTGCCTATTTATGAATGGATAGACCTTAGGATAGGGTAACATAAATGAATAAAAGGAAAAAAATTAATTAATGGTTAGTCATCGATATTCTAGGTTTAGAAGATCTAACTATTTTTTATTTTGAAGGTATGACTCCAGGTCGACTTCTTCATTAAGATATCAAAGAAGATGTCTAGAAGGATGTGCCATCAGATCTCCTTCAGGTAGGGGCTGATAAATACAACACATTGAGAATGACATTATGAGAGTTCCAGTTCCAAATTCTGTAGAAGTACAAGGGCTCCGTTTCAGATGCAGTCATAGAAGACTGGTTGGAGGAGGTTTAGATAGGCATCGGTTCGATCTGTGCTTACAAGGAGCAATGTGTGTCCACAGTTGTGGCAATGCTGTGTGGAGCAGTGAGGTAGTGGTGGTTATTGTTCCTTGGGGATGGGGAGGATTCAACGATCACATGGGAGGAGTTCGGAGACATTTTTAGAGTCTAGTTTCATTATTCTATGGTGAAGGCGTCCAGTCTCAAAGAGCATCTTACCCTTCGACAGGGGAGCTCTAGTGTGCAATAGTTTGGAATATATTTCTCGATCCATTTATGATGTGCTTCGGACCTGTTACCAGATGAGGAGGCTAGGGAAATGCATTTTTAGGAGTCATTGTATCCAAATATCCAGCACTAAGTCACCCCATTCGTGCTGAAGACATATTTTGAGGTGCTAGAAAGGGTAGACTTCATCGAGAGGAAATTGGCTAGAACTAGATCTTCATGATAGGGGAGTCATCATGAGTCCTCATGAAGAAGATTTATGGTCTAGGGTTACTAGTTTTCAGTGAAGAAGAGTTATTGTTCGGCCAGGGGTAGGTCCCAGCTCTCAACATCTTGTTTCTGTAGGGACAGTAGCTCTCAAGCCTATGCCAAGGGATCATGCACATATTTTTCTTGTGTTAGTCAGGGTCATTAGTAGTGAGAGTGCCTGATCATTCAGATCAGTCATCACGAACCATGTTTTCCTCTCTAGGTTCCTCAATTGAGGTAGTTCCAGCTGGGGAAACAGTACTTCGTTGCACCAGCTTTAGAGCAGCCGAGGTTAGATGGGGCAGGCAGAGGACATCCCCATGACGCTCCCCATCCTCAGATAGTAGAGTATGTCCATTGTGGTGGTCTTCATTAGGGTCATAGAGACTGTGGAAAAGTTGATGGTTAACTTAATGCTTTAGAATTTCCAGTGCTAGGAGATCAAGATGTTGTTCGAGGTACCCTTTTCATGGTTTCTACCTTGGTGTATTCCCAGTTTGATTCAGGAGAAACACTTTCCTTCTTATCACCTACCCTTGTCCATGCATTGGGACTTGAGGTAAAGAGGCTTCCAATGCCCTCGGCATTGAATATGCCAGATGGAGGTCGATCTGACTTGTTTGAAGAATGTAGAGACTATAAGCTAGTGTTTTGGAAACATCTCTCTTGGGTAGATTTCCCACCATTGTGAATATAACCATATGATTCCATCCTCTACATAGATTTTTTGTATTCGGTGTGGGCTATCTTGTGTTTCTACAAGAGGTAGATTGTGTTCTTTGATGCCAATGGATAGGCAGTGGTGTTTGTTGGCGAGCGAGGCCCTAGGATGGGTCAGAGGTGTGTTCCATATTTATCATCCATGATGGCTATGCTGATGTTGAGTTTTTCATAGGTTCAGTAGTTGGCATTACCTATGGTCATAATGAGTGCCCTGAGGACTTTCTAGAATTGGTTGTAGCATTACCCTCTTTACGAGAGATAGAGTTTTGGATAGAGATACAACCAAGAGCATCTCCTGTATCTTTTTCTGCTTATTGGATGGCCCATGATGAGTTGCAAGAGCTATGTATAAAACTTCATGGTATGTTATAGTGCAGTTTTTTCAGACGAGTGTTTCACCATGTAGTGCACCATTTTTTCATTAAGAATTCTGATAGCAGTTTTCGGTTTTGTGTCGATTATACACACTTAAACAAGGTGACTGTAAATAATCAATATCCTATTCCATATGTTGATGATTTATTTGATCAGATGAAGGGTTAATGTTGGTTCTCAAATAGAGACATGCAGTCAGGATATCATCAGATGCGAGTGAAGGATGAGGATACCCCGAAGACTTCTTTCTATTGTCTTCATGGGCATTATGAGTTTGTTTTAATTCCTTTCAGCATAAAAAGGATCCAGTTGTATGCATGGGATTGATGACTGTTGTGTTCCATGAGTTCCAGGACATGTTTTTGGTGGTTTCCATCGATATAATCCATATGTACTCCATGTTTGAAGAGAAACATAAAGTGCTTCTACAAGCGGTTTTGGGTGTTCTTCGTCAAGATCAGCTATACATTATGTTGTTGAAGTGTGTGTTTTGGGATCAAGAAGTCCATTTAGTGGGGAATTTTGTGTCGTAGAGGGGATTAGTTGTGGATCCATTCAAGAAAGAAGTATTTGTGTCTTGGGAATCCCCCATGATAGTGTCAGAGTTAGGAATTTTCCTTGGTCTATTAAGATACTACCATAGGTTCGTGTAATATTTCTCTTTAGTCATGACTCATCCGACTGCTTTGACTAGGAATGATCAAGAATTCATATGGAATGATCAATTTTAAGAAGAATTCAAGTATCTAATGTAGAAGTTAGTATGTTCTCCAGTTCATTGTCTTCCAGCAAACGGAGTTTAGTTTGATGTTTTTTGCAAGGCTTCGCATCTGGGTTTAGGTTGTGTTCTAATGGGGTATAGATCTATTGTTTCTTAAGGGTCTCGGTAGTGTAATCCCCATGAATGTTAAAATTCCACCCATGATATTTAGTTAGAAATAGTGGTATTTTCAATAATTTTGTGGATACATTACTTCATTTGAGGGTGCTTTTTGGTTTTCACCGTTCATAAGATTTTGAAGTATGTTTTATACCAAAGTGACTTGAGATTATGACAACATCGGTGGATGGAGTTCATACAGGAATATGAATTCAAAATATCATATACACCTAGAAAGGGTAATTTTATAGCTGATTCACTGATTTAAAAGACACATAGTGATAGAGTGCAAGAATTTGGTGAATCCTTTAGAGTAATTGAAGAACTGTCAGCATTAAATATTGATATGGGAGAAGTTGGGGGAAGAAGTTGTCTTTTTTAGATAATGGGAAGTCATCACTGGTGCAGCAGGTGGAAGAGTCCTAGTTGGGGGATCTTGAGGTGGAGGTCTGGAGAGACTGAGTTTTCTGTGGTGAGGCCCCTGATGGTTTGTCTGAGGATGAACTACACTGAGTATTTTATAATGGAAGGATATTTATTCCTTTGGCTATATGTGAGACAGTTCATAGTGATTTCCATATTTCTCCTTTAGCGGTGCATCCTAGAATGACAAAGATTTATCGAGCCTTGTGGAGTATGTTTTGGTGGCATGGGCTGAAGCATGCAGTTACCGAGTTTGTGTCACGATGTTTGGTCTTCCAGAAGGTGAAGTCCAAACCCCATGTTCTGGGTGGTCTGCTCCAGCCATTACATGTTCCCAAGTGGAAGTGAGAGGACACTTCATGGACAATGTTTCTTGGTTACCTTGAGCTTAGGGAGGGGATGCCACTATTTGGGTGGTAGTGGGTTGTTTAACAAAACCAGCGCACTTCATAGCAATATAGGATTAATGCACAGTGGATGTTTTTTCAGGGCAGTATCTGGAGGAGGTGGTGATACTTCATGAAGTCCCATGGAAATAATTTCCGATCAAGATCCTAGTTTTCTCACTGGGTGTTGAGAGGTCTCCAGTAAGGTTTTGGATCTCAGCTATGCCCTAATACTGAATTTTATCCTCAGGCAGGCAGCCGGACAATGTGAACCATCCAGACTCTTGAGGACATGTTAGACTTTCGTGTCCACGATTTTGGAGGTTCGTGTATGGGATACATACCCTTGGTGGAGTTCACTTATAAAAATAGTTTTCACACCACCATCGGTATAATGTTGATTGAAGAAATGTGTGGTCATCTTCGATGTTCTCCGTAGTGTTGGCTTGGGGTCATAGGGTCAGCAATTCTCATAACGGATATACTGCATAATACAACAAAAATGGTTTGGGTGATTTGTGAGAAGATGAAGGAAGCGCAGGATCATCAGAAATCATATTCCGATCAAAGGATGAGACCTTTAGAGTTTAATATTGGGTATCATGTGTTTCTGAACATGACTCCCTATCATGGGCAGTGAAGGTTTGGTCATTGGAGTAAGATTTATCTCCAATTGGTTCTTCCTTTTGAGATTTTGGCTTGTACGGGAGTTGTGTCATATTTAGAAGCACTTCCACTAAAGATGAGCCAGATACATATTATCTTCCATGTATCATAGCTCCATTGTTATCATCATGACGACACACACATCATCGACTGGGGAGAGATCTATGTTGATGATTATGTTACATCGATGAGAGGCCTGTGGAGATCCAAGACCACATAGAGAAGGTATTTCATGGGTGTTCTATCACCTTGGTTCGTTTCTTATGGAGACATGGTGGCATGGAGGAGATTACCTGGGAACATGAGTCACATATACGTGATTGGTGTCCAAGAGTTTATTATGGTTTAGCTATACCTATGTAACGATGTCCCCTTTGTAGTTATAGATATTTCGTGTTTATAAGATTGATTTCTTTTGGTTACATCATGTGGCTTTCTCTCTTTTGAGAGGTGTCTCGATGGGTGGTTGTTCAGACCCGGTTTTGGTTTTCCTTTAGGTGTGTTTTGAATTCTTGAGGATGAGAATCCTTTGTGAGGTATCTAAAGTATTTTCCCAAAACTCTCTGGCCCATTCCTTTCCAAAAATTTTGGGTCTGGGGTGTTTTAGGTGGTCACAGTTACTCATCCCCAACACTTTTCCAAATTTCGAATTATTTGAAAAGTTGCATCAGTGAACAGTTCCAATGGTAGACCGCTTTAAATATTTCCAATGGTAGACCTCTATGAATAGTGACACAGTAGACTTTTGTGAATAGTGTCATTTGTAGCGTTATGTAAATAGTGCAATGGTAGGATTATGTGAACAGTATCATCGGTAGCCTTATATGAACAGTTCAATGGTAGCCTTATGTGAACAGTGCCCTTAAGAATCCTTATTTGAACAATGCTACAATAGCCTTAGGTGAACAGTTTCATCAGTAGCCTTAGGTGAACAACGTATGGGTAACCATTTGTGAATAGTGTCATCGATATCATTATTTGAACAGTGCACTGGTAACCTTATATGAATAGTTTCTTTGACATCCTTATGTAAACAGTGAAGCTGTAACCATATGTGAACAATGACAATATTAGGCTTATGTGAATAGTATAATGGTAACCTTATGTGAACTGTGTTTCCAGAAAGGTGAGGTTTAATGGTTGCCTCAATTTCCTTTGCCAAATTCTGAGTTAATGAATATTGTTTCTAGAACGGTGATGTTCAACGGTTGCCTTGAATTCCATTTAAAATTTTTGAGGTCATGAACAGTGTTTCGAAAATGGTGAGGTAGAATAATAGCCTCAATTTCCTTTGAAAAACATTGATTTCATGAGCAGTGTTCCTATAATGGTGAGGTACAACAGTATCCCCTGTTTCCTTGGAACAATTTTGAGTTCATGAATAGTGTTTTCATAATAGTGAGGTTCAACGGTAGCCTTTTTTCCTTTTCCCAATTTTTAGTTCATGAACAGTGTTTCCATAATTGTGAGGTCCAACTATAGCCTTTATTTCCTTTTCAAAATTTCATGTTCGTGAATAGTGTTTCCCGCTCCCAATAGTTTCACCCCTTTTACGTTCCCTTTGAAATAAAATTCATTTAAATACTCGTTTTAAATACTCTAAGGCTGATTCAAAGGCCATAACTACTGTATTAATTTTCCTATGGCTCGGGATGATTTTACTTGGTCAAACCACATGGTTTAACATGATCCTCTTTTAAAGGAAAATTGTGTTTATGTTAAACCAATGCTCCATTAAATCTTTTAATTGAATGATATATATTCCTCCTTATTTCATCCTCTTCATTCTTAGGTGTGGGACGCTGGAACCATCCATTCATTCCTGTAGGATTTGTGCGATCAAAATTTCCTCCTTGGATTTCTTCCTCTATATTTTTAAGAAACCAAGCAGTATCACGTAATCATAGATATATATTATAATCAATCTTCTTTATTCTGGGTACATATCCTTCTATTTCTCATTTCCCTTATATAGAATTATATATCCTTGTTCCTAATTGGATTTTCTTGGGTGTTGACTGGTGTGGTGGTGTCTCTACATCCTCGAGTGGATATAATTATCATGGGGGGGGGATATTTTAACCCGTTGTGTGGCTCGTTATTATATAATGAACGTCACGAACCATTTGAGGTAGGGGATTCGTTGATTCTATTTTCTTTTATGTGAAACTGTAGAGTTTTTATTTTTTATCCCATTGGATCACAATGGAATTTTCAGAATAAATATTTTTATCAGAAAAATAAATTGATATAGGTTATATGTTATTGCCTCATATTTTTCTATATAGTGTAATATATATTCTTTAGACTTTTTCAATGAGTTTTTTATTGAAATTGGTAAATAACCTAAATCCAGAATTAATTGATATGTTTTTTTATAATGATAAAGAGGCATGTGAATGTATCTTTTGGTTATTGTGGTAATTTGATGTTAATAAAATTGATGCAGTAAGCATTTTTAATCAATTTATAATTTCTTAGATTTTAGGTTTCTCTATTTTGGAACCTTTGAATAATAAATCAGTTAAATCAGGATGGATTAAAGAACTGGTTTTTTAATAAAAGATAATTTCTTATAGGGTTATTAGTTACCCTATTGTTTGATTATGGTCCAAGAGCCCAATTAATATGATGTTTATTTTCCTACTAATTCTGATGTGATGGGAACCTAGATGTATTTTGTGATACGTGGGAACATGGAGGCCTATTGGTTGTGGAAGAAGTTGACTCCTATAGTGATGAGATGCATCAGTTTATGAATGTGGGTGATGGGGAGGACACTGGGGATGATTAATTGTGTTGGATGTGATTTTTTGGATACTTGTTGATTATTTTTGGTTTTTTATCTACTTTATAACCCCCACCACTCAATGTAGATGGTCCTACATACCCTTCTTCCAAAAGGGGTGAAGATGTGTGGGGTATTCCACGTGCTTTCCATGTTTAGCTTCTTGATGGAGGATGGGTCTGTGCTCTTTCTATGGGTGGAAAAGACTCAACGGGTTGTTCATCTACTCACAGTGTCGACCCGCCTAATGTTTAGTAGCTTATAGTGTGTTTCTAGAATAAATAGGAATATGGGAATGTAATAATATTGTTAATAAATGACTGATAAATGATGCTGACCCAAGGGGTTAGAGCTTGCTGGGACGCAATGCTGAGGTTAAAATTTAAAGGAACAATGGACTTTGTTTGTGATGGAAATGAAATATAATGTAGGAAATTATTGATGGTTTTTTAATTTATAAAGAATTAATGTAAAGTAAAACTGATAAAAAGTGAATGTAGTAATGTATTAAAGATATTTAAAATGTTGTTTGCATAAACGATACGTAGTCATAGAGGTGGAAGCCGAGATTCTGAGAGATGTTAGATGTAGTTGAATCTAAGACTAGGTTATTCCCATCGTGTGGTTATGAGCTATATTATAATCTATAATTTTTCTTCATACACTACTCCACCCTGTCAGTTAGGGAAACTGAAACCCTGTGGATTCTGATCCCTTGGTGGTGTTTTCCCCAACATTCTCGTGGTTGGATGGATGGATAACTACCCCCTTTGGCCCTACTCAATTCCCATTGTAGTTACTTGTGCTAGTAGGAACATCATTTATTTTTCCCCATATATTTGTTTAGAGGCCTATAATGGCTTCTGGTTATTCACACACATATATTCTGGATATAGTTTTCTATGGACCACTATAGGTATAACATGTATAGTAAGTTATGGCTTGAGAATCCTTACTTGGTGTATGGGCTGTAATGGCCTGAGGTATAATGCTTGATGTATGATACACGTTATGCGAGCGGGGGTGGCTTACAGACACTACTATGTTACTTTTTTATGTGTGTATATGGTTGTTTTGTTACATGAGGTGCATGTTTTGGTTCTTCACCCATGTGTCTCCGGGCAAGCCTTTGTGGAGAGAGATGCCTAGAACATGCGACGATGGTGCAAAGCGGAAAACCAGTGGGGAAGTATTAGCAAGGTAACATTGATATTAATTATCATATTATATACTCTTGTATGTGTTACATGGTGAGATTAGCCATGGTGAGGTTGGCAACATAGTATACCTGTTTAGGTGACAAGATAGTTTCACTTTTCTTTCACTATGATTTAGCATACTTTCATTAATTTTTCACGAGATGCTCCAGGGAGGATCATACTGAGTATACTGTTATAGACACCCTTTGGATATATAAACTGTTTTTTAGGTCACATGGAATAGGTTGGAGATCACTCTCGTAGCTACTAGCTTGGGGTTGCAGGAGTTGTTTGGTATTCTTGGTTGCTTTTGTTTTTACGTTATTTTGGGTAATTGCAGTTTTCCATTTACAATTATAGTAGTTGTTCATGAAATTACATATGTGTACTTGGGATTTCTTTTATATTTTAGTCTGAATTGGAGATTTTTGGGGCTTATCATATCTCTATCTTTCACAAGTGTTATATTAGAGGGAAATGCCTCACATTTGTGTGTTTACAATCCCGTCAGTGCTAGTCTCCGACCTAGGAATTACTAGAGGTGGGACTAAGGGGTCATTATCGCATTTCTCACATTTCCAGACTAGAAGTGGTAAACCTTGTGGGAAGGGGGTCGTGATATCTAATATATAATTTTTTCTTCCCTTTAAATTATGATTATTGTATTTATGAAACCATGATTTTACTATGAACACTCATTTTCTCTCTATATATTTAATTTTCCAAACCACAAAATCTATTTTTTGAAATAGTAGATTCTTTTTCTATTTGATGTCTACAATTTTTTGGTAATACACTAGTGGATTTCCTCTTGGGAAATAAAACATTTTTCATTTCCTAGAACCATTCATTGTCCCATTATCAACATTAATAGAATATCTCCCATGAAAATAATAACTCATTTATTTCTATATACGATGTGATATTATAACATATGTTCCTCATTAATTTATATATTAGCTTTTCAAAACACATAATCAGGGTGTATAATATTTACATTATAGTATTATATAATTATATCATTGGTAGGAGGGATATTTCTCCCAGATTTATTCTCACCAGTTCGGTATTTAATTCCTTGCACCCACTATTTGTTGAGGATATCAAGATAGTGATCTATAACATTCTATTATATATTCAGTATCTCATTGTTGTTTATAACCCCAGGATCAATAAATGAATCTATTTTATTTGACTGATCACCACCTCCTCTTTCATTGATTTCCTTCTCCTTGATAAATTTTTCAATAACATCACTTCCATTTTCACTACATAAATAAATTTTACTTTTCATTTCCTCAATATTATTTTTAACATAGCACATTAGGTATATCAAATTTATGCTAAGACATTACTATATAAAAACAATTATTATTTAAATACATATTTTCATTCATGAAGAATATTAAATTGATGCACAATGAATTTTTTGATTACAACTCATTTGGACTAATTCAATATAATTCACTAGTGTCGGGAACAATCCTAGATACACTAGCACCCTGAAAACCAGGGTGAAACTGAAATAGTATGAAGGGATTTTATGATCCCCACATGTTATTTACTAGAACCAGGCATAATAAAAGAAGAAATAGAGAATGATTTTTTCCAGAAAATATTGAAAAAAATAATGATACATATTGGTATATCAACACACCTTAAGAAAAAAGAACCAGAAGTCAATCATGTAATGTTGTACCCAAGAATATATATAAGAACTCAATGAAACATTAACTCAAACTACCAAAAATAACCAAAATATGTCTCAAAACCCTAGGTGAAACGTGGAAAATAGCTCCACCGGTATCCATCATGACCCCACTATCCAAATGATGAAGAACATCAAACACCTCATAGTGGATCAATATCAATGTTAGGACATGGAATTAGAAAATCTATAAATGCCCAGTGGAAATGGTTTGGTGTTACATATAAAGACAGTAGGGTCTTACCAAGTGTCCTATAATAGATTCCATAACAATATTCCAATCATGGGTTAAATATAAAAATATAGTTGATGAAATAATTTATAATTATTAAATTTAAAGAAAAATAATAATTCATTTTAATAGAAGGAAAACATTTAAAACATGTATTAAATAAAATTTTTATAAAATTGATTTATAAAAATAAATGGCATCAAAAATGTAGTTCTATAATAAATAGAATATATAATAAAAACATACATAAAAATCACTACAGCAATCTACCCTAAATAAGATTAGTTTCTATTTATAATATCCTTTCACTTGTGAAATATGTGATCATAAGAAATCATGTGTGGACACATCCCTCTTACTCAATCTAAAAAGGGATGATCAATATCTCATTGGGTATAACCATGTCAAGAATTGTTTATTATAGATATTTCATTATATGTGATTTTCTAGAGGGTCAAGATCATAGAATTATTATCCCAAATAATCAAATTACTATTTATGATTCCATGTGCTCAATAAATAATTCAATAATAGAAAAATCATATCATTCAAAATAAATTATAATTTTAATTAATTTTCTCAATTATCAGTGTCAATATAACTATTAAAATACAAACGAAAACATATGTTTTTCATTATTTAATTGCATTTCAAATCATTCGTTTTTATCATATCAATTTAATACATTTACCCAAGACAAATAAATCATTTCATCAATTCCATCATTTTCAAAATTCATCCAATAATTCCAGCTCCATTAGAATTTAAGGGTTTTTCCAAAAATGAAATTTAAATTTTCATAATCAAATCAAACAATATCATTTTATTCTATATAAATTGAATGATATAAAAAATAATAATAAAAATATGGTTTCCAATAACATGAAAGATCTAAAATGGAATCTCCTACCTTTAAATAAAGTAATCAAATAATCAACTACCCAATAGGAATGAAAACAATGATTAAAGGAGAAAAGGATATTTATATACTATCTAGAATCAAGATCCACAATATAACAGTTTTTTCTATTTGAATACATTTTATATCAATCAAACTAAAATTATCTAATAAATTTTACGTAAATGATGAATATGGATTGCAAATAAAACATCCAAGAGGAGATACACTTAACAGAGAGGGATTGGGTCCCACACATGCACATTGATTCGCCAAATTATGAGGTTAGAGGTGCAAAAATTACTTCTTGATGGTCTTTAATGAAGGAAAATTATATTAGGTATTAATAGGGTGATTAGGTAACTTAATCATAAAGATATGAAAATTAAAATAACTCTTTTTACTAATTAGAATCCTTATTAACATTTTCTAATATGGGGAACATTGTTGTTGGAAACCATATGCCACTAATGATCCTATTGTATTTGTGGTGAATGGTTCCCACTATGTGGTAACATGGTTATGATACCATGTGTCGATAATACATTCCCTAACATATATGGGGTGCAAAATTATCACTTGGGGGAGGGTGAACGGTTTGGTCAAACCATGTTCAAAATTTTAATAACAAAAAAAAACATTATAAAAATTCCATGGTATCCATAAATTACACCAAAACATGACCCATATAAAAATTTATCATATAAGGGTTGAGGAATAATAAAACATATTAAATGGATGTCACAACCTCATTAACATAAAAGAATTATATCTCCAAAAAAGCATGAAAAAAATTCTATATGAAAGAGATGATGACACTAATATCTCATTAGTTCCAAATTAACAAAAGTAAGAGAGAATTATAGAAATGATTGTTTAGAATAAAAACCATTGGTATCTTCCTCCCTGGGGGTTCCTTTTTCATTGAATAAAAAACATAACTATATTCAGGTTCACATATATATCAGGATCAACATTAAGATCCTCACAACTCCGTAAATGTGATGGGCCAAAAATTGAATTTCAAATATATGATATATAGAACATATTGTGTATAATTTTAAACCATGGAAGATGTTCTAAATGGTATCCCACTTTCACATCTGATCAACAACATAAAAAGATCATACATACTATGGTGAAATCATTTCATATCTTTAAATATGTTCTGGATCCAACCAAGTCGAAACTCTCAAGAACACTAGGTGTGAAAAAAAACTCAAATGGTCATTTAGGATGATAAACAAATGATTTTTATCTATTCTATGATGTAATCAACTTCTGATGAATCTGCTGATTCAGAAACCTCTTCTCATGGACCAAACATGGTCCACCCATATATCCTTCACTTAGATAGGACCATCAAAAAAAATTATCATGGGAGTCTATATAATAACTCAAAGGGATCTAAAGGAATGGATGAACAATAACTATTGATATAGGAGAACACATCTAGTCCTAATTTTTTTCCCTATATCTACCCCAAATTAGGATTCATGTATGGATCATGTCTTCCAAAATCTTTGTATCCCATTATTTATTTACTTCCATCTATGTATTATATATAATGATCAAGATCACTTGTGATCCCACTACCATAACGATTTAACTCAAAAAGAAGAAGTTAACTAGGTATCCCTATCATATATTGTGGTTGAGCATCAACTATTGGTTGAGCATGAACTATTGGAAGATATAGTTATGTTAAACAATGTTTTTTTGGTAATGACTCAGTCATGGACTGAAGCACCATTGATTAATTAAAGAAGAAAAATTTTACATGAGATGAAAGGATGAGATCTTATTACAATCTCTTTCAAAGATGTGAAATAGATCAGCTGGTAGCACATCCAGCCAAGTCATGCTCTGGTGAACACCTTTATTGGAAAGGGCATCAGCAACAACATTCGCTTCCTGGAAGGCATGTGTGGCAATGTAGTCAATTTCCTATAGCAAATTCAGGCAATTCATCCAAAGCGTAGTGAGCGGCCAGGCGAGATGAATGACTCCATTCCAAAGTGCTTGAAAAATGGTGGTATAATCACTTTCAATCCAAAGTTTTCTCCATCCTCTTTGCAGTGAAAAATCAACAGCATGTATGACTCCTAGCATCTCTGATTTTAGGGATGAGGCAGTTCCTCACCCACTGTAAAAGAAACCTCGGCACTGGTCAAAAGAATCTCTAAAAATAGCCCCACAGCTGGTAGGTCTAGGATTTCCTTTTGAGGAAATGTCGATGTTCACTTTAATCCAACCCGGCATCGTAGGTTGCCAGAAAACTTCAAAGAGGTGCCTGGTCTTCGGGAAAATACCCGGGACACGGATACATCTGAGGACCAAAAAGTCACCAATATAATTGTTGCAACATTCTTTTTGAATTGAGGCAGCTTAATGAATCATAATGAGAATTCAAGATTTTCCTTCATTGAGAATGAATGAGTGCTTATTATGAATAAGGTCATTTCTTGCATACTATATTTCATGTAGGATTTCCACCACTGCCGCAAGAAAAATGTTTTTAACTTGCTGAGAGGCTTAATGTTTAGTACATTTCATCAAAATCGTACAAATCGGGTCAGATAAGGACCATGAATAATTAAATAACTCAAAAATGTAGTTCCATAAAGCCGAGGCCATACCACAAGACAAAAAAAGATGATCAGAATCCTCCCTGTGCTGATTACACAAATGACATTTAGAGCATAGTTGAATGCCAAAGGCTTGAAGTCAAGTTTCAGTGTGCAATCTATTGTGAGAAATGCGCCAAATAAGGGTGAACCTAGAGGGTGTGATCCAAGTCTTATTGAAGGTGCTCACCCATTTATAATTAGGTTCATTTCCTGAGAAATTGTGCATGTAGAAGATTTTCGAGTCAAGGTTGCCATTAGGAGCAGGTTCCAAAACAAGGAAGTCCCCAGAATTAGAGAAAGTGTAATTCTCAATGATCTGAGCAATGTTGTTAGGGATATCATGCCTATAAAGTTTCATAACATCTTTAATGGTATGTATTGTGTCTTCAATAGTGTTATTATGAGGCAGCAAGGATATCAATAGATTACCCATCTAGTTTTCACACCCGAAATTAATGTTAGAGTCAGTGCTAACCATCCATCTAGAATTAGCCATAATCTTCTGATACGAGTTTCTAATGGAGGGCCAGATCGAGGAGTTAATGAAATTAAAATTTCGTTTTAATAGATTATTTAGGAATCTATGGTTTAAAAAATCAGAGGCTTTGGAGTTGTCATTAATGAGACGCCAAGTGAATCTCGCTTGCAAGGCATCGTTAAAAAATTTTATGTTTTCGATGACAATGCCTCTGTTATCAATAGGTTTACAGTAGGTCTTCCACGGGATGGTGATGAGTTTCCTTTCAAAGATACTTCCTGTCCAAATAAAATTTTTTATATAGGTATTAATTTTCTTGAAAGTACTTGTGGGACATTTATAAATCATGAGGGAGTAAACCAACTTTGAGACAATGGTTGATTTGACAAGACTAATTCTACTAGCCAGGGAAAGGGATTTCCCCTTCCAAGTAGAGAGTTGATTTATGATTTGATCAGTGATGTTAGAGAAATAGCAGGATTTAGGTCATCCCCATAAAATCAGTATTCCTAAGTACGTGAAGTGAAAGAACCCTTCTTTAATTCCACGGTTACTCGTGATAGTAGTTTTCCTTCTAGTAGGGAAGTTTTTTCCGAAGAAAATATGAGATTTTTTCCAGGAAATTGTTTGTCCAGAAATGTTCTCAAAATGAGAGATAGCTTTCTTTAGACATTGAATGTTCCTTTGATCTCCTTTTAAAAACAAGATAATATCATCAGCGTAGAGGAGGTTAGTGGGGACATTGAGGTTTCTAGCATCTTGAATTGGTTTTAGTTGATTTTGATCGACCAGATTATGAATGAGTCTGTTGAAGTAATCTTCCGCAATAACAAACAGAATGGCCAAAAGGGGATCTACCTGTCTAACACCTCTAGAACATTTGAAAAAACTGTGAGGGGTGCCATTTATCAAGATGGAAATGATAGCAGATGGAAATGAAGTCTTGATTCTCTTGATAAAAATATCATGAAAACCAAAGTTTCTCAAGACTCTAAATATAAATCCCCAATCAATAGTATCAAGAGAATTTCTAATATCATGTTTAATGGCAACAATCCCCCCTCTAATTTTTTATTAGTGGTGATGGTACAATATGAGGTAAGACAAATACAGTCTTGGGTGGATATGCTTTTGATGAAACCAAACCGATTCCATGAAACAATTTTGTTGCAAATCGCGACCAATCTGTTGGCAATGATTTTGGTAATGATCTTCTAGAGGGTATTGATAAGAGAAATCAGTCTAAACAATGTCATAAATGGTCTAAACAATCATTATTTCATATCAAAGGAAATCATCATAGTACCTAGGTGCATTGACCACTGTTAACTATGATAGTATCCCATTACACAATTTCCCTGGGAAAAGGTCAGAATGTGCTGTTTGGAAAATATAGAATACCCTTGATGAACAAATACCACTCGGTGGAAGTCTACCCCCTATAAAGAGAGTCTCAAATACAATAGAAACCATCGTCATGATGTTGATCACAAATAATCATCTTAATAATAGTTTATGATAGATGAGAAATTGTAAAAATATCCATAGGATCATTATCCTTGACTCCCATGGGAAACAAATAAAATATATCCATCAAATTCCACTATTATTATGATTCTTTTTATCAATAGGTCAGATGTTTCCTTCTCAAAGAAGAAATTTTGACATTCCTCTTTCACATAGAATAATTTATGATTAAATATAATTACTATAAGAACTCCACAAAATGAATCTAATAGAGAATGTTTATGAGAAAATATATTTCTTAGAATTTTGTGATTTGAAATCATTGTAAACCTTTATCATAAAATGTAATAAGACAATATCTTACGTGCACACATCAAGGATTTAATTCATGGTCATTGGTTGGATAATTCTTATCATGTTCCCAAATTTATCAATACCCATAGGAAATATTTTGATCACTCTATCTAAGAAAAAATATGTATCCCTAACCTGAGGAACCATATAAGACCACATATCCTAGTTCTGCCTCTAGAAGTGTCAGTACCAATGCAAAAGAGAAACGATTCTTCATATCAATAAAAAGGAATCAAAATATTACATTTATATAAGAAAATATATTGATTTTGTGTGAGAGAGATCGTTGGATCATCCATCATTGATAAATCCTTGCCCAACCAATGATAATACACCTCTAATCTCATGATGCTATGAATCTCTAAATCATGTTTCAATTTCCCCCATGTTAAGAATAATTTCACCATTTAAGGATCAAGTGAAATACCATTTTCTTAGAACATGTGTCCTAAGAAATTAACATCCCAAGAACTGAAATAACATCTTGATATCTCTGGACAATGTTGGAGTATTCTAAACATTTCTATAATAACTATCTAATGATTCATGTGATCCTAATTATTCATAGAGTAAACTATATTTTAATTCAAAAAGATCACCATGATCATATTGAGATACTCATGGATGTTTCTGATCATAAAAGTCATAAAAATAGTGGGAATATTGGTTTGAACAAATGGAATGAAATAATACTCATAATGGCCATACCTACTCTGTAATGTAGTTTTCATAATGGGATGTTCTTTTATTCTCAACTTGGGATTACAATATCGATGAGAAATCATTGATAACAACTTCTAAAATATCATTTGGTTAAACAAATCATCTGTTACTAGTAATTGATACATGTTCTTTAACATAATTAGATTTAATTTCAAGAAAAAACCCTAATGGTGATGTGTCCAATCAGATCTCTAAGAATAGTGCAATGGATCCACATATGGTGACACATACAGTATTATATATCCTTTTCTTAACAAATCATCCAAATGATTATTCAAATCTCTCAACAATGTCATTAAAATTTTATTAGAAGGAATAGAAATAGGATGTGTTCCATGGAAAAAATCAACAGAAATCCTCATATCTCTTATCGGGGGATTTATAAATAAATCAGAGGTTAAAATGTTGAGAAAATCAATGAAATTAGAGATATAACACCACTCATATATTCTCACTCCATTTCAGAAGAAATAATGATATTACCCAACCCAAGTTGGTAATATATGGTTTATCTCTACCTGTTCTTCGATCCCATTATCAATGACAGACATGGCCCACCGAATTGGGTGTGGTAATGGAGACCCACCAAAGATAATAGTCAATCTCATCCTAATGTGAAATCATCTAATCCAACCCAATAATGGCCTCAAAAAATTTTATATAAATTAATAGATAATTCTTGGGAAGATCAATATCTAATAAAGGGAAAACACAAGTAGGTCCCAAAAAACCATGTTATTTCTTCATTCATAATATTTTAGTAATATCGATAACATATGATAAAGTATTCCTAACAATGTTAATAAATTAAAAATAATCAGTTGAAATTAATGTTTGAGATTCAATGATATAAAATAACGAAATATATATGGATGAATCTATAGTGATATGAGCTCTTATAGCCACAAGACCTGTATCAAATTCATCTGGAGACACTTCTATTGCATAAAGAAGTATTGTTATAGACTCCTTTGGGTGGAACCCATTCATTCTTGATCAATACAAATTCACTATTGTATATTTTGGAACTAAATAAACAATTCCATTAATAAAGGAATACAATAAATAAGAGAACTCAATTAAGTTCTATAAGCATCTACATGAACTATAGACCTTGGGTGCCTCAGTGGAAACCCATTTTGAATTCCCAACCATTCCACACTATAAGAAAGTCAAACAGACACTACTAGGAACCTTATAAGGTTATGAAGAACCCTACTATAATGATCCACCATAATATTCATCATGCTTCTACATTCCATTAATATAAATCGCATAACATCCACTTGGAAAAAGAGAAATTCCTTCCAACCCTGACATAACTGGTAGGCCGAATTAATCCATCAATGATCTATCCATCCAATCATCTCATGAATTTAACATTATCATGAAACATTTATATTTAATATACCATATATGTCCCATATCATTTCCTCATTCCACTGCCTTCTAACTAGTCACATTATTAACAAAAAAATGTACTACCTCAATAAGGTATATTTCATATTGATACATGATCTTGTAACAATTCTAATGATTTAGAAACTACAAATACTCTTCAAATACAATGGACTTCATAAATAACTGATGGTTAAAAGAACCTCAATGTAATTACAATATAAATAAGACCTACTTATTCTCTATCTCCATTGAATCCCACAACATTTTTCTTGGTCCTTCAATTTTTAAGGTTTCACACTTCACATTAATTCAATGAGGAATTTCCAATAACATAAAAATACACTCAGTTAAATTGAACTAATCCTCAACCTCTTATGGGTCACTAAATACTTGGAAATATAGGGGTTTATGGTAATGAAACTCAAGTACATCAAATTTAGGGTTTTCCAATGTATGTTCACCGACTAGAGCCTAAATTGGAATGATTTTTTTTTCCTGTCCCAAAGCATTGACATCATGCTCTACTGTCTTAGTGGGATTTCGGTGAAATTGTAGTTTCTCCAACCATAGTTTATTGCGATCACCCACCTCATTTCTATTCAAAAAATTCCTCAATGGAATTTTAATGCACACCAATTGTATAAAATAAGGAATCATTAATAAGGATACTAAACTCAATACTCAAATAGGAGTGAAGAGTATTGGATTTTAATAATACTATAGTAAAATAGGGAACAAACTAGAAACATATAAATATAATCATCAAATACACTTTTCCTAACCACTCATATATACTTATGAATCCTTATGATGATATCCCTCTTAGAACATGATTATAACTATCTCCAAATTCCGATAAATCACAAAACATATATTACAACAAAAACTATAACACATATCGACCGCAATGATAGATGTTTTACCTGAAGCCTTATTACCACATTGTCATGAACGGGAAATAATACCATGGTACCCTAACAACCATAATTATAGTGACATAGCCCAAATGTTTTTTCTCATCAACAAGGTTTTGAAACTTGTACATGGAATCATATAGGAATAAATAGGGAACAATTTTTGAAATATAATAGCGGAATATAATCGAGATACATGTATATATATCAACATGCCTCACACAGAATGTACCTAAAGTAAAACTATAAAATTGTTCCCAGGTAGATAGGTAAATAAATCAATGAATCATTAACCCAAACTAACAAAAAAACCCATAAAATTTCTCAAAACCCCATGTAAAAAGGGGAAGGTTGATCCATCAGTTACTATCACCACTCTATGGTACAAGGATTAAGAACATCCACCACCTATAAGTGGTTTAATCCCCTTTCTTGTACCTAGAATAAAAAATCTACAGATGGACAAAGAAAAAGGTATGGTTTGACAGATAAACCCCGAAAGGGTCTCACAAAGTGTTCCAAAATAAATTATATAACATCAAACCAATAATTAAATCAATTTAATTAAAGAAGGAATTTAATAGAGGATAATTTTTATATTGGAAAACATGATTTTATTATAATAGTTTTTCAAAATTTCACACATGTCCTAAATAAATATTTAATATAAAAACTTTTGAACATATTATTTTGCATGAGTAATATTGTTATATAATTTGCAGAATTTGTAATCAAAACATACAAAAAAATACAATAGATATATTCTATAAAGTACATTTGTATTTATCTATTGGATCCTTACACTTCTAAAATTAGTGAACACAGTAAATCAAGTGTTCATGCATCCCTCAAGCATAGACAGAATTGCGGTGACCAATATCCCATCAAGGATAATCATGGTGAAAAAGATATATGTTAGAGATTTCATCATCAATCCTCTTCTTGGGGGTTAATATCCTAGTGTTCTTATCCCAAATAACAGACTAACAACCCAATCACAAATGTGCTTGATCATTAAATAAATATTATCTAATTATTCTCATTTATAAAACTCAAAAATTAAAATTCAATTTTTGAATTTTCATTTTGAATATTACAATTCAATTTCAAACAAAAATATATATTATTTAATCAATTAAATTATATTCAATGAAAAAATAATAATTTTTTTTATCATTTAATTTTATGAAACTTTGTCAAAACATTCTAAAATCATTTTATCAATTCAATCCATTGGAGAAGTAATACCACAATTCAAATTACATTTATTTTGGTATTTTTTCTTAAAATCACTAAAAATTAAAATTTTAGTATCACGTCACCAAATTTTTATTTCATAAATTAGTTTATTGATATTTCAAAAAATAATAATCAATGTAAAGCTTCCAATTACATTTAAAATCTCATGGGGAACCAACTACTATTAAATCATGGAATCCAACGATTAACACCCACAATTGGAAACAAAATGATTATCAAAGGTGAAAAAGTGACAGGAATCAGACCGAAAATAAAAATATAACCATATAAGGATTAGATCCATCGAAATGGAGTTTAGATACTTAAAAAGAAAGATGATCTAGTACTCTCAATGGATGAGGCAATGGATGATCATAAATGAACAATCGAGAGAAGACTCACTTACTAGAGGTGGATTAGATCTTCCAACAATAAATTGATTTTAAAAATGAAGAGCCAATAAGATCCAAAATTTCATCTATAGTTACTATATGCAATATAAAATTGAATTAGTGATGAATGGTGTGATTAGTTAACATTAATGGTGTTTTAGGAATTTAAAATTCATTTTTGGATTAATTGGAAACATTATGCAGGGTTAACTAACTAGTTTCATAATTATAGTAGAAACCATGCACTAGACATGTTCCCAATATTATCGGTTCATGGTTTTAAATAGACAGGTTTATTTTTTATGAAACTATTTTCCAACTCTTCATTCCCCACATTCTAGGGAGTACATGGTTTTCTGTTGGGGGTAATGTTCGGTTAGAGGTTTCAAAAACTATTAAGAATCCCTAAAGCCTCCAGATAATTACAAGTTCTTCATAAATAACGACAAAACAAGAGCATATAAAAATTATATAACCATGAGTGTCATGGAATACCTCAAAAAATGTTACAAGATGTTATAAAGAAACTGAAAACTAGATGTTTTTTCCTCTTCTATTAGTGAATCACCATCCTCTTAATCCTTACAAGGAGATAAATATTCCCATATTTTATAATATATTTCCAAATATAATGTTTTAAAATATATCAATAACCTAATCACACATACCATAATGGTTATGTCATTATTTTCATTATTTTGATCATATTTTCCCCCACCTCTTCCCTTTTGGAAAATGATAATTTAGAAAACTATTTTCTCTGAAAAACATTTATTCATAAGATTTTGTTTATACTCTTCTAGAAGATATTATAGAGTCCTTTTATTTCATGGATTACCCATAAATCTCAATTAATTTTTCCAACATCTAAATAGAAGTAAAATAATGAATGGCTTTATAGAAAACATTATTGTTTATTACACAAACCAATAACTTTTCAGTTTTTTGATATCAAACAAATTCAATGTTATAACACAAAACACCTTCAAAATATATATACATAATTACAACATGACTAGAAGATTATAAAATAATAAAAATATCCTTTACATCCCATAAATGATAAAAACATAAAAATATAATTCTTCACAAACATGTATAACTTGAAATGAAATATAAAAACATGATTTTATATATTATAGAACAATTCACAACCTCCCAGATCTAATTTCAATTTTTTGGTCCTACATGTTATGATATAAAACATTATACACCATAAGATAATGGGAGATAATGAATTATTAGGATAAAATAGTTTATTATATCTGAAAATAATTTCATAATTTTATGTTTGTAAAAAATCCATTAAAACTATAATTCCATTAAATAAAACACTATAAATTTACAAATCACAAGGAAAATCTAAATAAAAAAATTATATGAGGAGTTTACTTTGGTTTAAGAACATATATATCTTATTATTATACATACATAGATATTTTGATCTAAAAAATTTCACTATCACATATATCATATTGGTTATGAGTCTAGCACCCTTAAATTCTATAAGAGTAACATTTATTTAATAGCGTGTACAACACACAACTCCAGGCACAAAAGATATATAAAATCTTGAGGATATATGATATATTATGTTTTATTAAAAAATTAAATATATTATAAAACGTTAAATTCATAGAAGAAATTTTTATATATTGCTTCACGCAACATTGAGTTTTATTGATAGATTATGTTACTCAAAAGGATGAGTTTTTATTAACAATAGTCTATTACTTAAAAAGTGTTATTTAATATAACAAGATATAACCTAGATATTAAACTTGAGTTTATGAATTTTATATAAAATATTAGGAAAATAAATGGTTTGCAGAAATATAAAATTAATTCATTCATTAATAATTAATAATACATGAATATAAAAAATAACTAAATATAATCTATTATTTTCTAAATAACTACTTTTATTCAAGTAATGTTTTTTATCATAATAAAATAGATTAATTACTACTATTGAATGATCCTTTTTCAATTGATATATTATATATTTATTAATCTATTTTAATGTAAATATAATATATTTGATATAAATAGAATAAAAGAAAATCCAATATTATGTATAAAGGCTATATTTTTATAAATGTAGTTTTACCGCCATTTAATTGTACACAAATTTTGAAATTAAATTTTTACATCTTTAAAAATGTTTTGGGAAAAAATAAACCTAATATATTAAATTGGAAAATAAAATTGATCTTAGGTTTATTATTTTATTTTATCTAGGAAGTTCCAATTTAAATAATAGTCACAAGTAATAAATTGGTATTGAAACTACGTTTTCTTTTTAATAATTTAAAATGTTAAATTTTATTCTTTGAATTTGTTTTAATTTTAAAATAGGTCAATTATAAATTTATTAATATCATTTAGGTACTTTTAATTATTTTCAATTTGAAATATCATTTAAAATCATATCAATATTTTAAAAAATTTACAATAAAAAACGACTTTATCATTCCATCAATGAATTTAATTTTCAAATAATGTGTATAACTTTTTTGATTAAAATATGTAAAAAATTATTACATATTTTGAGTTTTCAGTATGAATAATTTATAACATGTTAAAATTAGTTTCTTACAAAAAAATTATTAGTGAATTAAATTAAAAATATTTACAATAATTAAGAATTAAACTACCTTAATAAGGGACTAAAAAATAAAATAAGGGACAAAATAAACTAGAAAAACATCCATAAACAATATTATGGATATATTTTGAAATCATCAACTATTTTTTATAATTTTGTTTAATATAGAATCCACCTCACATGGTTAAAAATGGGTGGACTTCCCTCTTTCAATTATTTACATGAATACAAGTCCTTCGATATAAAAGGCATTGACACCTCACAATTATTCACACATCTCAAGAAATTTGGATAATAAAATAATTAAAAAAATAATATGAAAACATGACATACCTAATCTATTATGCCAAAAAAAGTTCATAAAACCAACCATGTATGTGTTTTTGATTGAACCAAAAGGATTTATAGTAACAAGAGGTAGCCTTCTTCAATGATAACTTTTGTTTCATTTATTTATCTACCTGTTAAATTATTCGCATTTCATGATTTTATAATAATATAAATATCATAAATATCGTTATATGTTGTTATTCTATCTTTATTACCTATAATCACACACACATCCCTCATATGGGATACACAATAATCATCGGTGTGTATGCTGGACTATTGCCTCGCAAACATAGGCAATTCATTCTTCCATGAAAAACTTTCATGGTCGTTAATAATTATGCAATTATAGTTTATATTTTATATCTATTATTTTTATAGTATTTTATTCATATGGATTTATTTTATTACAAAAACCATCATTCTTTCCAATTTTTGGGAATACGATCACATCATTTGTGGGCATGTTAACTACCGCGTCCCTAAAGCGATGTGATTCATTCACACTAAACATGAAATTTATAAAGGTTGATTTGAATATAAAAATTATATATATATATGACAAAATATTATAATATATATTATATACTTATATACTATTTAATATTTATTTTTATGATATGACCAAAAAATGAAAACAATATTCATTCGTACATATGACCTACCATCTCTACAAATAGTGAATTTCATTTATATATAAAAATTATATGGATTGTTATATATACATATATAATTAAAACCAATTATATTTAAATAATCATTTAAATAATTGATATATAAATTAATGACTGATGTAAGAGGAACAAGAAAACAACAAGTCAAAATATACATGGAAAACAAGGTAATTGAGGCCCAAAACAATTTAATTAAAGAAGGATTTTTAATGAAATGTTAATAAAATTATTTATAAGATATCAAAAATATCAACATGATTCTATTTTAAGTTAATAACACACTTTAAACCATTTTAAATGAGTTTCAAGTATGATCATCCAAAAGGAAATGTGAGGTAAGGGATTACATCTCAATTTCATTCCCTTGAGACATATTATAATGTTATGCATATTGTTTTTTAATAACATTTATATAAATATTGTTTGAAATTTTATATCATTATTATTTCATTATTCATGGAGTTTTTAGTTTCAATTTTAATTATTTCACCTATAGAGATTTGTACTTAAATTTTCCCAGTGGTAAAAAAGTGTTACCACTCAATTCATGTTCATTGAGTTATATTACTTACCTGTTTCAATTTTTTTATATTTAATATGACTATATATTGATGTCATTAAATTTTAATTATGTGAATTTATATTTTATACACTGAATAAATTCATTTATTAATTCAGACTTCAATATTTTGTTCATTTTATGGTTTTATTTTAGAATTTGATTCTAATTTTTATTCATCATTTTAAATATCCAATAATTGAAATTATTTAATAAAAACATTATTTTTATTCACCTTTTGTTATTAAAAATCTTAATCATGTAGTATTATTATATTACCATTCTTTTGGGATAAAAATGTTTTAGAAAATGTTTTTAAAAAAACTAGACTCAATTTTTCTCGTGGGTATAGTGTTTTCAATCAAAACCATGTTTTTTAAGATGATTTAAAAAATTGGTATAAAAATTAAAAAATGATTAATTATTTTCATTTTGACTTCTTTGGTCATTTCAAATATTTTTCAAATGAATATTCATGTCGTATAATTAATAAGGAAATTTTATAAGCATTTTACCATGTAAAAGGAATGTTCTTTTTAACTAATACGAAATTAACAAACACCATTTCATTGATGAATTCATTCAAAAATTTCAATGATAATTTTAATGAATATGTTTATAAAACTAATTATTAGTAAAATTTTATTTTACAATTATTTCAATATGAAATGTATATTTTTGTATACTAACATTTTTATGGTATTTTTAAGGTTTTTTATTTCATCATTGAAAACAACTATACTATTAATCCACTGGGTATATGTCATATTGATACTATATTTATTATTATTTTGGATATATAATGATTATTTATAGTATGTAATTAATTGAAAATCACGTCCTTCAATAATTTTTTCCATTAATATCCCCTTAAATTATTATCCTTCTCGGGATAATTTAAGAAAATATTTCCCGTTAATCCATTTCAATTATCAAGTATATGATTATTTCATAAATAATATTATATTTTTATATATATTGTGAACATGATAGTTATTTGATTAGCTATGGATAAATTGATAAATATTTTTCTTTTTTGAAATACTGATATATTTTTATTAGGCACATTGTTTATGAATTAAAATAATTATTCGATAAATAAGCAATTAATTGGACTCATATAAAATTGGTTGGGGACCATTTAAAATAATACCAATGTTGAATTAGTAGTCTCATGAGAAGAAAAAAGTTAGGAGCCAACCATTTTTGTTTTTAGCAAATAATGTTCTGAAATAGCTTTTGAAAGGACTTCACTTTAGTATGTTAAACTATTTGGTGAAAGGTCTTGATAGTAAATATAAATTTTTCCTAGGAAACACGACATCAAATTATTATGAATTTCCATAATTTTAATTTAGTTATTATTATCTATGATATTTTAACTATGAAAATCTATATGGACGTGTTATATTTTCAGTTTTTTAAATTAATATCCCTCTTTTAAGTTATTTATATTTTAATATTGATTATTATACATATTATTAGGATAGTTAAAATATTAAAATGGAATTTTCATTATGTCATTAATCATTACATATTTTAATCCACCTCATTTTTATTTTATTTCTTAAAAGGAATGTGCGTAAAGATATTTACGATTACATAATGATTATTCACATTAATTCATTATTACTTCCAATATACTTTACCCTTATTTAGCATTTAAGCTCACCCTTATTTTTATTCCATTCCCCAGGATTACCTAAAGTGTAATAATATATACCTGGATAAATTAGATATAATAAAGTTATTATAAAAACATTATCTTCAAATTTATGTATTTATTTGTAATACAAGACTCATGAATGTATGTAGTTTTCCAAGACAACTAAACATATCTGTCCTTCATGATTTGATTCCTTGTAATCAAAATAATGTAATGGTAGTAGAAAATGGATCTAGAATTATGGGGGTCATGTCTTGATAGTTGGTATCAAAGGAAGTTTAGTAGTAACCTTGTGAAATATATTTAAGAAAACACAGATTAATAAATATATACATAAAAGAGAATTTTAGGATTAGTATAGAAGAACATTTGTATAAGTTAACTTATGATTTAGGGATTCCATCCTAAGATTATGAAATTATGGTTGATCATGTGTTTTAAGTCATAAACACCTAATTTTTTACGATTAATTTAATAAGAGTCTACAAATAATAAGGATGTTTTTGAAAAATTTATGGAATATAAAATTTTCATTGGAAAATGTATTTGAGGAATAATGCTTTACATTTTATAGACGTAACATTTACAGAATTTATAAATATTATGGCTGATATAATATATATTATTATACTTTGTAAAACGAATTTGTTGTATTGAAATCCCATGTGAAAAAGGTTTTATAATGATAAAAGTAATTTCAAGGGTAACCATTATAATTTTTAAATACAATATTGGAATCATATTAATTTAGTTTAAAAAAGGAAAACATGTATGACAGGTGACATACATCATGTCTATTAAGGGAATATGTCATGAAACCATGAATGGAGGATGATAAGGGTTTAACACCAACCACTGATCAACACAATTTCTAGTTTATTTTTTCATTTCATAAGTTAAACAGTTTGAAGAATAAATTTTAATGACGAACCAATAGTATTACTTTTTAGGATTTGAGAATAATTTATTAACAATACTGAAATTGGGGAATAGTTTGAGAAAATTGGTATATTTTATACTATTTTATGGTCATTTTGTACATTAATATTTTATATAAGTTCTTGGGGAATAAATGTAAATTTTTTGATATACATTTCTTGATGTAATGGTTGAATTTGAAATTTATAGAAGATAAAATGAGGGATGAAATTTTTTTTATAGAAGTACATCATGTATGTATATTTCCATATATTATCTGGTAGTAAAATAAGTACCAATAATTTGTAAAATGATATTATAATAAAAATATTTATAATAAAATAATTTCTTTATAACAAATGGTATTTTAAAACCATCACAAATTTATATCTTTATGGCCCTCAACATTCCATTGATCATTAAATTGTTTGCGATCAATGAAAAAAACAACCCTCTCTAATTATTTATTCATTTTCTCTAATTCAATAACATCACTTATCACTAAATTTAATCCTACCCAGAGTCCTATATTTTTATTGTTCCACATGCCCTTGGTACTTCCAATTATCTATTTTTAAGAGGATGTTTTTCCAACCCTTCTCACAATGTGGGGATTCAATTAATTAATTTTTTTATATTAAAATATTTATGACAAAGATCAAGTTTCAATCGTGAGGTCACAATTTATCTATTTTTGTGATAATTTAACACCCTGATAATTCTTAAAGAATATATTTTATCCAATACCATGTATTAAACACCGCACCATGCATCGAAATGTATATTACCTTATGAGAATTTATTATATATATATATATATATTATTTTAAATAAATTTAATTTATTATATATCTTTAAATTCCCACAATACTATGTTATATTCTGTCACATTCAAAAATGAGTTTCTTCAATAATGTATGTTACAATAAGAACGAGTTCTGTCGAACAACAATATGTTAATAAAATATTATTATTATTTAATATAATAACCTGAATTATATCTATCAAATTATATATAATGTATAGGATTAAATCACTTGTGAAAATATATGGTTTTCAATAATATAAAATTAATTCATTGGTTACCAATTAATTATAAAATAATAATAAAACATTTTGAATATTAAAAAAACTGTTTTATTAATAAAATTATGCTCACAAAGGTGTTTTATACTAATAAATTAAATTTTTTACTATAATTGAATAATTATAATTTTATTTATATTTTATTTGTTCAATTAAATATATTTTAATTTCACAAAAATAGATTTTACAATCATTACATAAGATCAAACACAATATTATGAATAAAAAATATATTATTGTAATTTCAATTTTGTCACATTTTAATAAATCAACTATTAGAATACTAAATTCTAAAACATTTATAAATATAATTTTAAAAATAATGTTACTTTTTTAATTTTGAAGGTCAAAATTATCTTATGGTTCTCTTTTGGTATTTTTGTGTATTTTTTATTTTTCAATGAATAGTGAAGACACTGAATTTTAATTTTAAACATCTTTTTCATTTAAATAATTCAAAAGGCTAAATTAATTTTTTGATCAGTTTTAATGTTAAATCTGATCAATTATACATATATTAATCCAATATATGTTATTATAATAAATTTCACTTTGAATTTGGATATAAAAACATTTTATTTTTTTTTGAACATTTTCAATTTAAATGTGGATTAGTATTCCAATATGTGGGATTAATTTTAGATTAATTTCTTCTACTAACGTAATTTTAATTAGGTAAAATATATTCCATATTTGAAATTAATATTATTTATAATTTAAAATAATGTAAAATTATTATTTGAACAAAAAACATAGTGAAATAAAATAAAAGTAATTATACTGATTAAGAGAAAAACTAACATAATTAGAGACTATATCTTGAACATAAGGGAATCAATAACCTAGACACAATTACAAAGCCTATTTTTGACAATATTTCGACCCTAAACATGGTTTTATAGGCGTTTTTTCATTATTGAATTAATATTACATTTATTAAAAATTGTTGGAATTCACTCATTCAAAAATTTACAACAAGGCTAATCCTCCTCCACTATAAAATGGCACTCACACATCCCACTTATCCACACATCTCAAGCCATTTGGATTATCGAAAACTATATGAAATGTGTTCCAAAAATCACTCCCATACTCCTTGAATCTTAAATTTCATAATAATTATATCAATGGATGTATTTTTGTATAAACCAAATAGAGTTCTTAAATATGATGTTACGTTCTCCAATGAATACTATTGATTCATTTCTTTCTCCATAAATTTAATTATTATTTTTTAATGATCATATAATAACATAAGTATAATTAATATTAATAGATATTTTCATTTTATGGTAAAAACAAACACTCACACACACATCCATCAAATGGGATATAAAATCAGGGTTCTGGTGTATGGTGGTTATAGCCTCGCGAACCGATGCCGTGTGTTCATCCATTACCACATTTAATAGATAGGAATAATGAGAGATTTTTATTTTATAACTGATATATATATATATATATATATTATTTTTATAATTTCATTATTTTTTTTAATAATTTTATATTGCATACCCTCATGCTATACAATATTTATAAATATGATAACATCTTTTGTGGAAATCTAAAAAACCACCTCCTCAAAATGATGTGATTCGTTCCAGATATACAAGAAGATTTTAAATTATGGTTTTAATATAAATATTTGATATATGTGATAAAAATATTATAATTGAATTTTAATATATATATATACTATTTTCATTTCATTCTTCTTAAATGACATGAAAATGAAAACAATGTTCATGCGTACGTACAACTTACTATTTCAATGAACGGTGCATTCTATTTAGATCTCCAAATTGTATGGAATATTATAAATACAAATATAATGAATATATATGATACTTATATCATTATTTAATGTATATATAATATAAAATCATGAAAAATGTCGTAGGATCAAAAAAGAACAAGAAAAAACATGCTAAAAAACAAGGAAATTTAATCATGAAAGGATGACACTAATGAAAGACTAATATTGAATTGGTTAAAATTTGTTATAAAAATTCTATATATCATATAATATATATAGATATATAAAAAATATATGTTAAGAGAGTTTTTTAAACCACTATACAATAATTTAATGGTTTACGACCCAAAAGGGAACATAAGTTATGGGATTCAGAATCAATTTCATTTCTTTGATTCATATTGTAATGTTTTGAACATAGTACATTTAATATGGTCTATATAATTACCCATTAATATTTATTCTCATGGATACATCATTTTTATTGGTATTTATAATTAAATATTAAATTTTTTCAAATAATGGTATTTAGACATAATGTCACCTAGTATTAAATATATTTGAGAACATAATTACTTTTCATTGAGTTATATAACTCATCATTTTTACTTATTTATTATTAGTATAGTTAATTTTACTATATGTTAATGTAATTACAATTATTTTTTTGTATTTAATGTTTATTCACACAATAAATTCTTTAATTAATTTACATATCAAAATTATTTTTTAAGGGTATCTTTCATATTCTCATTATAATTAATAATGATTATTCTTTAATATCCATTACAATAGAATTATATATTAATTTTTTAATAAATCCATTAATTATATTACCCTCTTGTTCTTCATGAACATTTTCATGTAATTGTTTCATTTACCCACTATTTGGTTCAAAACATGTTTTATAAAATGTATAGATGATAACACAACGTCATTTCTATATTTGATCAGAGATAAGTTTTATCTAAAACCCATGTTTCATAAATATTTATTTAAATATTATTACCTTTTCAAATTCAATTTTTAATGCAATTTTACCCCTGTTTATTTTAAAAATGTCTTCACATAAATATTTTTGTTTCATTATGAACAAGTCACTTTTCTATCCATTTTATTGTGAGAATGTAATGTTATTTTTACATATTATTTAATTACACTCAATTATTTATTTAAACAGTACATTAAAAATGTACATGTATATTTTTATATTATTTTTATAATGTTATTTTCAAAAAATATTATTTTCAATTTTTTTGATAATAAAATGGATTCATTCCTTAATAATGGTTTTGAAGATATTTTTTTGTATTTTTATTTCATAAATTAATAAAAACATTTTTCCTAATCCAATGGGTGTAATCATGTTGATACCATACTTATTATTGTTTTGGATTTTTATTATTATTTTGACCAAGGATAGTATAGACATTCCATAAACATGATTCATTTTTGTTATCATTAACTTCCCGTTGAATTATTCACCTTATGGTGATCGTGGAACATTAATTATCCCCAAAAAATGTATATCATTTTTCATGGATATGATTATTTCCTAAAAAATATACCATTTCTATATATGGTTTGTACATTATATTTATTTTAATAACAAGGGATATATTTCTAAATTCACACCTTTTACTCAATTTGGATACATTTTAATAAGGCAGCTTGTTTACGAATTAAATTTAGTATTTGATATATAATGAATGATTTGGAATGGTATGATATAGGTTGGGGAACATTTAATGTATTCCCATTGATGCATCAATATTCTCCCAAGATTAAAATTGTTGGGCACAAATCCTTTGAGTTTATAACCATGTACACTCTAAATAGTCGTGTGAATGGTATTGACAATAGTATGATAAACCATCATGTGGACAATCTTGATGTTAAATATACCATGTACCTAGGAATATTAGTGTTCGATAATTACGACATTCCTTCATTTATATTTAGTTATTATAATACAAGATTTTTCAATATAAAAATAATCTATATAATCATTTCATTCTGAATTTATTGATTATTTTTTTTCTGTTACATACACTTCCATATTAATTCTTCCTCATGTTATCAGGGTAATAAGGTTATTTAAATTGATTTTTCTTAGTAAATTACATTTCCATATTTGATTCACACTTCAATATTAGTTTATTTATTCCATGGAATTCTTTTTCATATATTTACCTTCTGTAATAATTATTTTCATTGGTTCTTTATTTCATATAATATATAACCATTATTGAGCATTATAGATCAAATTTAGTTTTTTTACATTAACCATGATTCCTTAATATATATTATGAGTGATATGAAAGGATATTCTAGATGGAATAATTTTATTATAAAAAATCATTTTTTAATATGTGTATTTATTTCTAATACAAGACTCATATATGTATCTAATTTTTAAAGGATACAAAAATGATCATCCTCTGGGATTTTATTTCTTATAATCATTCAAATGTAACGGTATTTGACACTTGAACATGGATTATTGGGACTGGGTCGCTATAATAAAGATTAAAAGTTAGTCTCCCCATTAAAATGTTAACAACTCATTCATGAAATTCGTTGAAAAGTCACTACTAAACTGAGGATCACTTATAAATCATTACATTGTTAACTAAATCATAGATGACTATACCTAGTAAAATATGTTTTGGTTTCACTAATTTATATATGTATTTCCTAATTAAATTTAATTAATAATTCCAAAATATTTTTTTATGACATCCAAATGTTTCCACTCACTCTCCATGTTATATGTGATGAACTCTATATTGTGAGAGTTGAATTAGGGTCCTTTGTTTTATCTATAGAATATAATTTTATCCCTTAATATTTAATATATATTAGGGAAGTTACATGTTAACTGATACATTCAGTAACTCATTATTCATCTCTCATTTAATACTTATTTTAATATGTCAATGATCATCAAGGAATGTGATTCTTCTGTATTAATCATGATATTTAAAGAAGATACTTATATCCCCATTTCATTATTTTTTACTACCATAACATTTATATATAAATATTTTACTCGCCATCAATAATTTGTATTAATAAAAAGATTCTCACTGTGATAATATACAACTTGTCACAATGATAATGATAAATATATTCATCAATATATCCTTCATTCAGGATTTAGAGTTCTTTGGTCATATATTACTCCTATCCATGTATTTTATATTAATAGTTTAGAAAATACAATGGCTTTACCAATTCAAGAATTTTATTTTGTGGAAAATATCGAATTTATGAGTTCATTTTTATCCCACAAAAATGTTCACATTGTATAAGAGAATGAGGCTACATATAATATCATGAGGCCATTCACGAATTTGTTTTAACTAATTGATCAATGAGCCCAATGTACAATCTATTAAATATTAAATTACCCCTATTCTAGATAATTTTATAATTTAAAATAATTAAAATTGTCATTCCAAATATTTTTGTATTATAGGATCATACTTTATTTATACTGAACACGATCATGGAATCATTCTCTCCTATTAGTTTCACATTGATTACATTCAATTAAATATCCATGAAATTTTAAAATTTACTGAATAATTCATTCCCAAATATAGATCATTGAATAAGGAATTTAAATATTATCATTCCTAATTTAAGAAATCAATTCTCCCTAATAACAATTTTCCCACCATAACAACTATTAAACTTCCTAATGTGAATTACATTTTAGATATAAACATAAAATACAATAAAATAACTCAATAATATTTTCAATTTCAAACATGTATGATCCAATAGTAAATATTTATTCAAAATCAAATTAATATTTGGATTCAATATCCCTAAAAAGATATCAATTTTTTCTATAAATTAATATTAATCTAAATATTATATATCATATGACGCCTTATTAACCACAATGAGTTTCTCCTACACCATATCATGGTTATGACTATTTTGTAAATTGAATCTATTAAACATACCATCTGAAATTTGATACCCCAAAATATATGACCATTTCAATTTTTGAATTATCTTTTAAAAATCCACTGTGAAATAGGAATAACCAAACTATTAACTAATGATCATTTGTTTAGATCTAGTTTATATATCAAAGTAGTAGCTTCATATTATCCTTCTTCAATTTCATGTTTCCTATTTTTTTCAAACCTATAATTATGATACTTAAAACTCCTTCCATTTGTGTGGGAGTGACATGTTGACTCATGATTTATTATCCCACATAAAATTGAAAAACATCAATTACTATTCTCATTTAATAATTTTCATAGTTTGGGGGGATTATTTAAAGCACCAAAACTTTCAATGTTGTGTAGTCATGTACAAAATCATATTATCAGTGTTGAATTATTTATATTATCTTTTTACAAATTTAGACCAAAGTGGATTTAATCATAATGAATGACCCTTTTTTTCTACATTGTTCCTTTTTTCAAGTAAATTTGATACAAATTTTCCCCCACCATGGTTTTATTCAAATATCCTTCACCAAATCATATATATATATATATAACTCCAAATTTGAATATTATATTTTATACTTCATCCAATAACATAATATGATGCAATGAAGCATATTTTCTAAAGAAGTTATTCTATTAGTTAAATATAGTGGGACTAAGTACTTTTAGTGACATATCTCATATAAGGACTTTATTATCCTTTCAACCTTCTTCTATAAATTCAATTTTGTCACTATAGTGACTCATATAATTTTTCTCATAGAATTTAATGCATGAATATTTTTATTTAAAAATGATATCTCAAGTTATATCCATTTAATTATCATGGACTATCAATATATATGATCCACCCTCTTCACTAAATATTTAATAATATCCATATTTATATTTAATATAATCCCATATTAAATTGATTAAAGTATGATGATAAATATTTAGACGTAGTTTAATGTTTTTTTTTCTACACTAGTTTCAATGGGATCCATGAAATCACCTAATTAAGATGGATAACGAGTTGAAAAAATAAATTTTAGGAAACGTAATATGGGATTTATATATTAGTATGTTTCTAAAATAGATTTTTTCTATGTTTCTACATTGTATCAGTGGTATCAATATACATATATAGAATAAAATATCATATCCATGATAAATACTATATGGAATTTAAAATAAATTATAAAATATGATTTAAAATTTAACATTAAAAATAAACTCAATATATTTGTATATATTGAGGTAAAATTAATAAAATGGGTTTTTTATCTAATGAAAATCTCTATTAATATTTTTATTTTGAAAATCTTGTCTTATATAGTATCAAAAGAAGTAATATGTTTAGTTAATCATAAAAAATGATGATTATTTTTGTCCTATAAATAAAAAAATGCTTAATATAGACGAATATATAATTTAAGTGTTTATAGATGGATGTGATTATTCCATCATTGGTGGGATATGATTATAAAAGTTCATTAAATCATTCATGAGATATATTTTAGTATAAATGATGGAAAAATAATGATATTAAATAAAATTTTATCAAGGATAAAGTCGTATAATTATTCACCAAGACATAATATATTTCTATAATTCAGAATGTAGAATATTTTTTTTTGGGAAAACTAGTAATGAAATTTCTTATAAATTTAATATGGTTATATGAGATAAGTATTGAAATTTTCAAGGTTTACTTGTGGAATTTTTACTATGAATATTATTGTGGGGATGTTTTTCCAATTTTTTGAAAATATATTAATATATATACAAATATATATTCATTCCAAATGGAGGAGATATATTTTACTGAAGATATTTATATATTTAGGAGGAACATTTTCCAAAGGGGGGACACTATGAGTTTAGTGTATATATGTTTTTTTATGATTAATGTTTTTATTAAGTAAATAGTGTGCCAGTTAGTATTTGAGTATGAAATATTATAACATTTGTTTTCAAATATACATATATAATTATTTAATGATATTTACTGAAAATATTTGATAAGGTATATTGATGGGAGTAATATCTGTAGTTTTTATTTTGATGTGACTGTGAGTTATAATAATGGATGACATTGATAATATTTTTTATTAATTTAATTTTTGAAATGGTGCATTTTTATGATGGATTATAATTATAGAATTATAACTCAATACTTTTTTTGATATATAGTTTATTAGATTTTGGGAAAAAAATTGGGGGTTTTTAAGCTGAAGGATTTGCTTAACTGTGTGAGGTTTCCCAAAAGAATGATTGATATAAAAAATTGATAAATTGTTCGATGATTCTGAGATGATGATAATGTTATTTTTATCATTATATTTTATTATTATTATACATAAGTATTATTAAAATTCATAGTTAATAAATAATTTTTATAAATAGTGATGTTCATTGGGATGTTTGTAAGTGTTTGGAATAATTTTTATTATTAAGGGTGTCTGTGGAGATGTTTCAGAGGAGGCAGAAAATCTATTGGTTCTATAAAATCAATTTGTTAGATTCATGAATCATTTAAAATGATCAGATAATACAAATGAATTTCTGATTATTTTATGATGATTTATTAAATATAAATATATATATATAATTTGTAATACAAATTGTATCATTGATTCATAAATATAGTAGTGGTCTAACTCAATGATAAAAAAATGAGTATCCATTTTTCAATGGTTATATAAGGGATGTTTATTTATCGAAGTTGAAGCGATTCTATCGTCATTTCAATTTGATGAAAAAGTGTGATGTGGTAATTATGTTTATCCTGGATGAAAATGATTAATTTTCCACATTATGTCTCAACAGATATTGTAATAGTAGAACTGCATATTTTTTATGGTTCACCACACCATGATATAATGATAATCATCATTCAAAATGGAAGATTAAACTAAAGACTATTATTTCATTGTTTTTCCAATTAATACATGGTTTATGGGTTATTAATTTTTTTACAGAAACTAATTTTTTTTCATGACTACATCACAATATGTGGTTGTGTATAGAAAAATCTAAATTGATTATTTCTTATTGATCGAAATTTTTAGTTTGATGATTAGGTGATCAAAATCAATTATTTAAATCAATAATTCATGTTATCTGTGACTAAATTGGTTGGATTGGTCTAGTAGATACCGTTGTATTATTTTATGTGTATTTATTTTTCTCAATTATAATTTTCTAATGAAATATATAATGAAAGAGTTGAGATTGTGATGTTATAGTTTTCGAAATCATAGACATAAAAATAGAAAAGAGAATTTAAGCGGAGACACATTGAAAATGTCACAACCTGTCCTCGGGGCCCGTGTCGTGACTACCCCAGGCCCGCCTTCCATAGGCCAGGGGCTGGCGACTAGCACCAAAGGCGTAAATCCCGATAACTGGGAAGGCATTGCCTTTATAAAAGTAACAAAACACCGCAGAGTACAAGCGGAAGTAAAACACTAAGTACAAAGAGAAGTGCTGAAATATAAATGGTCCAGAATACAAACCCAAATAAAAGTACAACTACAACTGAACAAAGTACAACAGAAAAAGACAACAGCTGGAAGAACGGAAGCGGCTCCTGGGTCGTCCTCCTCGGATCCTACCTTAAGGGTAGGTACAGATGGCGCAGCTCCTGGATCGTCCACCCCGGATCCTACCTGAAGGGTAGGTACAGATAGCCTCCACAAAGCTCTCGCCCGTCAACCTCTTCTGTGTGTCGTCTCGTCGCGAAGTCCACCTACGGATACTGACTCGTCGTTTGGTCCACCTCCGGGTACCGTCCAGTCCTTGAACACTCGGACTCTGTCAATACTGTCTTTCATCTGCAACCAACAGAACGAGGTGCGGGCATAGCCCGTGCAGGGGTGAGTATAACGATACTTAATAGGGACCCCGAGAACCTCAATATCTCACTAAAACCAACAAGTATAACCACAAAGAAGATCTCAACAGATAACCTCTACTTAGATATATGCCCATACATATACCTAAGTTATCAAGTAACCCATATCAATCATGATGAAACACAAGATTATGAAATCAACGGATAACCACTACCCAGGTATATGCCCATAAATACACCTAAGTTATCAAGTGACCCATCTCAATCATGAGGAAACACAAAGGTCATAGACTCAGCTCAAACTAGGATTTTCATTATCGAAACCGTAACTGCTGAAGAGCCCTGTCTCTGGAGTGTACAGTGGTCCTATCATGACTCCGAGGTACTGCTCCCTAACCTAAGACTGCTGAGGTACTCCTCCTGTCAAGTACCGCGGGCCAGCCACCCAAACACAGTAGTGCTTCCCGCCGGGGTATGCCACCCAAACACAGTAGTGCACGCCCCCTAGTAGCCTACAAAGGTACTCTCCGGACGAGTACCATGGGTCTGCACTGTCACACAGGTAGTTCTCCATCCGCCATGGTTCTTCACCTCACAATGTTGTGCTCCGTCCACTGGGCTAGTCGTCTCACTCCAAGTCGAGTTGGTCAAACTGTCGTCAGGTCTCAGTCGGCTATACGGTCTCCGTACTCCGCACGGTCGTCTCTGGGAGGATGTTCTCCACAAGATACAGGTCGATACTCCAAGTATCTCAAAGTCCCACAAAGAAGTATCTCAATGGACCGCCTCGTCATAGGGGTCTCAATGCAACAGACAGTGCGTCAATCAGACGCCCGGTCTGTGAGTTACTAGCATTTTCGTCCCAGGGGCCCGGTTGGTTTCGTGAGCGAACCAACCCAGCCGTACCTCAACTGTACCCCCAAACTCTCATAGGGTGTACTCATAGGTATTGTTTCTCAACGTGATCACCAACGCCGCTGATGGTTCGTCAAACGGACGTTTGGTCTGAAAGATATCAGCTTTTCAGTTCCAGGGACCCAGTTGGATTTTGGGTACAATCCAACTCGTCCATACTCCAATTTCATCCAAACCTCAGGAGAAATATGCCAAAAGTTCTTTTTCATCAAAAGGAGTTCATCAAGAAAGACGACGCGTCAATCGGACGCCCGGTCTGTGAGTTATTGGCTTTTTTGTTTCGGCGGCCCGGTTGGTTTCGTGAGCGATCCAACCCGACCGCACACCGACGGCGTCTAAACCTCGAGCGGAGTAAGGAAAAAGATTCCTCTCACTTAGAGGAATTCAAAAATGTCGACGGCACGTCAATCGGATGTCCGGAGCTCATGATATAAGCATTTCCGCTCCGAGGGCCCGGTTGGTCTCGTAAATGAACCGACCCGACCAAACACAAAGTACTCCGAAACCTTGACTGCGATATACCGAAACAACCATCTCGATCCAAGGATCATATCGCCGCTGACGGTGCATCGATAGGAGGCCCGTAGCTGATGATACGGGCAAAAGACCGAAAAGGTCCGAGAACGGGGGGTCTGGGCCCGGAACGACCCGGCCCAACCCCCCTGGGTCGGCCCGAACAGGGCGACCCGGCCCGGGTCCGGGTCCATCCCGGCCTGGCCCGGCCCGGCCTGGGCGTGACCCGGCCCGGCCGGTAGGTCGGCTCGGCCGGTTACGGCGGAGCGGAGCAGAGCGGGCCGCTGCCCCCGCGTGAAGAACCGCGGCCCCGCGTGGGGCAGCCCGTACCAGCGGATGCGGCAGCCGGCCGCGTCCCGCCGTCCCCCTCCGGTCCCGCGCGGTCGCGGGACCACACTCCTCCGCCGCAGCTAAAGCCACAGAGTATTTTTCCGGCAGTGCTTCAGGCGCCGCCGCCCCCGACCGCCGGCGCCGCCGCGCCAGCGCGGCGCGCCGGCGGGGGCTTCCGCGGACCACCGGACGCGCTCCAGTGGTTCGATTCGCATGCGGTCTTCGCCAGAGATCATCTCGGGACCCGACCTTCGCTGCAAAGCCTTCAAAATTCCATCGCGGCCCGCCTCACCATCGTCCATCGATCCGCACTTCGACAACAAAATGAGGGGTCTTTAAATCGCCTCCTCAGCCCCGACTCCGCCCGCAGTTTCGTTCGGCCTCAACGGCGCGGCGCGACGGCGCCACGCTTCTTCGCCGCGTTCTTTCTTGTGTCTGCACGATGCCGTTTCATTATGTCGCCTTTGTTTGTTCTGCAACGAATCAAAACAACAAGGGGGAGGAGAGTCGGCCGTGTTTTTGCGGTCCAACCTCCTCCCGTTAAGTCGGTAACAAGCCGCCCGAAAGACGAAGAACAATAAGGAAAATTTCATGAACAAAAGAGAAACAACCCAAATAGTTTTTCCCCACAATAGATTATTCCCAAACTTGATCCATGTTCTTTGTTTTCTTTAGAATGAAAGAAACAAGGGAATTAAATCATTCTCAAACATAATTCCCTACCTCAAGTGTTGTCGTCGAATGCGAGTTCGTCACGGAATTAACCATCGCGGAAGAAGAGGATCGTCGCGGAAGAGAAGGAGCGTCGCGGAAGAAACGTCGTTGACGTCGCGGTACACGGCGTCGCGTCGTCGATCTTTGAGGGTTTGGCGTTCTTTGTCGGAGGTCGGAGCGTTCTTCGCGTTCTTCGCGTTTTTCGCGTTCTTCGTCGAAGAAGAACGCTTTCCTCCAAATCTTCTCCACGCCACAAGTTCCAACAGAAATAAAATAAGAGTTATCTTATTTTATTACCACACATGACACATTTTAATTTCAAAAGAAAAGAAAAAAACAATTAATTCAATGAATTAATTGTATCGATTTAACTGCCCAATTAAAGAGGTGTTTCTTAACCAGAAAAACACACGGTTGACTTTCATTAAAGAGGGGGGTTGCAGGTGCGTTACTTAGAGGAAAAGAAATGGTGGGGCTTGTGCGGGTCCCACCTCACAATTATCCTACCAAGAGGTTAGGATATTTTGGGTTCCACCCTATCCGCTTAACTTAGCTTAAGTGGCTTTAAGTGGCTTAAAGAGAAATAATATAAAGATGTCGCACCACTTTATTTTATTTATTAACTTAACCCCAAAAATTATAAACCACACCCAAGCAAACGAAACTCTGGAAAAAGTGTTTCTAAGCAAATACCGGCACTGAGAGTTGATCAGTTCCCTTAGATTTCATTTCCGAGCACCGGTTTAAAAGTTAGAAAAACCCGCTCGTTCGTTCACTGAACGTACCCAAGCTAAACTTTTGAAAATGATTCCGGGCACACCGGGCCTTGGAACCAAGTTCTGTCAGAAACTGCGTTCTTGTAAAATTCCAAAGAAAATTGAGAAAAAAAATTTCCTTGAAATTTCCAGGTCATTACAGAAAATAGGTATTTTTTAAATAAAACAAGTTCATTTATATGGACCCCTTCAGTCGGGAATATATAAGTCATAATTTTAAGAATAATTGAAAATAGTATAATGATATGAAATAATTTTTTATCTTATTATTTGAAAATAATATTTTCATTTAAGATTCACGAAATATAGTTTGGGGGAGGATTATTGTAAAGATAAATAGACCACCTTTAATTTGATATTGTAGGGATCAATATCAAAATATGAATAGCAGATAAGAGTGTTGAATAAATAAACATTTTAATAAAATAAATATCAAAATCATTAGATAATCTCATGTTTTAGAAAATTAATCATAACAGATTTAGGTTATGCTCTTTTCTCATTTCCCATATAAAGAATCTCATTGAATATTAGACATACTAGTACATTACGAGGTTCTTTATATTTGGGATTACACCTCAATAATAATATATTCAAAATCATCTATTCAATTTTCAAATAATATAATTATATAATCATAAAACAATATTAATCCCGATATTTTTAAACCATGAATAGTTAAGTCAAGGTTTAAAAGTGTTTCAATAAATCATTACATTATATTAATCACTGATTTTAATGTATAGAGGATTGAAAACAGAGAGGTGAATTTAATGAAATCTGTTATATTTTTTAATATTTATTAGGTAATATTTCATAAAATCCTTAGGCCCATTATAGGATTAAATGTTGCACTTGGGGATAGGGTTATTTAGGTATTGGATACATGTAATATGTTTCACATTTAATAAATATATCACTATATTAAAAATATATTAACATAATCATTAGTAGGGTTATTATATTACACTTAAAATATATATTGATTTAATAATTACTTCATTTCACATTAGACCATTAATCATATTTTATAATATACAATTACTAAACATTATAATTTTCTTAATAATTAATATAATTTAATTCTACAACACCAAAAAAATTATTTATATTTTTCATTCGCAGCAGGATACTATAATTCATATACAATAAATAATATGTTTATCTATCCGAATACATTATCATCACTTACTAGTGGTGGGAATTTTCTATGATTGGGGTCACTCTATTTATATATTTATAACAACTCTTTTCATTCATAGGATAACCCCTCTCAAAAATCCCTCCACTAATCAAAAATCACAAGGTAAAATAAAGTTCACTCATAGAAAAAAATAAAAACAACCTCATAGATTTTGTATATATTCAAGGTATATGAGGTTTACCCTTTGATATTTTTAGGTTATTCATTAAATGAAATAATAAAAAAAATTCACAAAAACATTTACCTCATTTTCACAAGACATCCTGGATAACCACTTTATTTTTATTTAGATAAATATTAATTTTATTTAATTTTGTCCAGTTCAATTTTTGGAATAACTCATTCCACAAATTATATGTAGGAATTTTTTCAAACACGACATCATAGTGGTCATAAATATTTATAGAGGAATATATCTCAAAAATTCACTCCATTGCAGAAATACTTTCCTCTATTTAAAAATAGATTCACAATCATTCTTTTTATGATGATCATATTGTTTTTAGGTGTATTATGGTAAAATATATCATTCGATATTCTTCGGAAACTATGAAAGAAATTCCAGACATTTCCCTTGAAATTTATTACACAATTCTACCTTTATTGTAATACATAATTTTAAAAAATAAGATATTTAATTATGAGATTATGTAGACTCAAAATCATCTACAATGTGATCATCATTTTATGGTGTTAAATTATGTTCCATTATAATTAAGTTTATTTGATTACATAGTTCCATTGTTGAAAAATTGAATTACTATGTGGTTTGATTCAAAAATATAGAACCATACAAATATTACGTGTTCTGTTATGGAGTGTTGTTTTCTTATTCAGCATTGTGAAATATCAAAACCAATATTTAAAAAATATAACTGATATATTATATTTAATTCAAAATAATTTCTCAGTGATATTTTCCATTCATCCTCAATATCATACTAGTTATAATTAAACATATTCACTATGATGTTTAGTTCTTCAAATAAATATAAATGTTGAACATTATATGATCATCCTATATTTTTTAACCACCTTAATGTGGTGAGGAACAAAAAAATTTACAATTCCCCTATCACATAGAAGACTCCTTCCATGTGGAAATATAAAAAATAATTGGCCCATAAGAATCCATTTTTAACCCCTCATGGTTAGGTGTATAGCCCTATTGTTTAAATACTTCAATGTAAGAAACACCAAGACATGTACATAGAATCATTGCAATGTGGATTCTTTATTGTTAAATTGACATTATTTCATGAAAAATATCCAAAATATATTTATTCCAACAAGAAAGTTCGTGATTTCATTATCTATTCATTGAGGGGATTAATAATCATCACCTCATTTTCCCCTAGCGGCGCCACATCGTATAAATTAGACATGGACCTAAAACCTAGTAGATTATATGATTTTAATTTTAAATGAGGAAATTTATATCATTTTCCACTCAAATCCATTTAAATTAAACTCATTCCTATTTGATATCACTATATCACATCCCATTTATCATCATTTGTTGGCCTCTTCATTTCCTCCTTCTTTCTCCCATTTTTTTTAATCAGGTTGATTAATTTATTTTTCTTATGATTAATCGAAGAGAGGAAATTTTATATCTAATTTTAAAAATAATTTACACTTTATATTATAATTTGATTACATAAATTTGGTTTTTTTATTTGTATTTAACCAATTTCTGAGTGAAATTTATTCATTTTCCAATTATTTTCCATAAATCGATTAAGGGGGACTAAGGGATGTGATTTTGAATCTGTTTGTGATTTTTTTGACATTTTTTTGTTGTGTATCTATTATGGTTATCATTATTAGGTAATTTAATTTATATTAGTTTTTGTAAATTTAATTAATTATTACAATTGGATATTTATTATAAAGATTATTATTGTATTATTTATGGGATTTGGATATAATGAGACAAGGATCTCATGAGATAAATTCATTCCCTTATTAACTGACCATTAAAAGTTTTTTTCTGTTTTATTAGGGATGTTGGGTTATCATTGGAGTACTAGGGAATTCTTCTCAAGTCTATTCAAATGGTATGTGGTTTTGACATATATATAATTCCTTATGATATTTTATTTTCTTTATGATAATAAATATAATTTTACGTGATTCTTTGGAATATAAATTGATTATTTTGTTTCTGAATAACTCAATTTATTATTCAAATGATTAAATAGGTATATTTTTTTATATAAAATGAATAAATGGTTTAGTGAAAAGTTTTAAATATTAATTTTTTTAAATTTATAATTGTAATATTATTAGATAAAAAATGGGAATTATTTTTTGGTTCATCCTTTTGGGTGTTGTAATCACCTAAAAATATTCTTAATAAATAACGTGAATTATATAGAAAACACATTCCCTAAAAATCAATTTGTAAAATAATTAATGGTTTTAATGATAATATGATATATGGTTTATATAATTTTAAATTTATCATAAGTTTTCCTTTTAGTGACAGATTAATTGAGCAAATTATTCATTTTTACATGATTTCTAAGAATGTTGTTAATTCTCGGTACCATTTTATAACAATAGATTTTATTTATATAGTTTTCATAAGGTATAAATGAATGTTTATAATTTACACATCATTTTATATCAATTACATATTTTTTGAAAAAAAAATTATAACTTCTATAATGTTACCCTAGTCCATTATCAAATTCTAATAGATATATGATACAATTATTTTTATTGGGGTACATTGATAATGTATGGTAGTGGGACTATGTTTTATTATAGGAAATAATTCCTTTTCCTTTCCCATTTTATAAGATATTATCAGTTCCCAGTTATTAAATTATAAGTTATAACAACTATATATTTAGTTACATGATTTTATTTGTGAAAATGAGAAGTTTGAGTTAATAAGTTGGAATATATTAGAAAATTATTAAACACATTTTTTTCACTGATCATACCATTTACCAAAAAAATATTTACAATAATCCCACACTTTATTATTATCCCTAATAATTAAAATATTATATTGGTTTTATATAAAACAAATAAAATATAAAATTTCAATTATTAATTACCCATTTATTATATAGTATTTTATTTATGTTTTTATAATATTTATTTCAAAATAAATGCACAATAAATATTGAAAATATTATATAAATTTTTTTTTCAATCAAATAGGATTTTTACCTGAAAATGAATTTTGGACATCTAATTTTATGTTGGTTTTATACATTCTACACTTATACACCATTATATTTTTACAATATGTTATTACATAAATGTATTGGTTATAACCACTTTTATATTTGATACTTTACCCAAAAAAAATTTCCCTTCCAGTTGGTAAACCTGAACTAAATTGTGACTAATTATTATAGTAATTAGAATAGGAAAAAATTTCATCACACACAGTAAACTAGAAATAATATGATATACCAATATAATTCCAAGAAGTAAATGCCATTTTTTAGTATGTACCATAATTTTTTTGAGGTTTTTAAAAATTTTGGATTCTTAAATTTTATATTCACTTATTACTCATTATTTTTTCAATAATCTTGTGTAACATTAAATTATTTATTTTCCGTACAATGAATAATAAAATATATATGTATGTATGTATAAGGACCCAACCTTAAACATAATATAATATACTAACATATTTCAGAATTCACATTCAACCATTCCCAAAGATCATATCATTTTAGAGTCTTTGATAATTAATACATAATTCATACATTTAAACCCCCAATCATACAAAGTGGGTACTACTGAAACAACATCCATTTCATTCACAATAAAAAAATTATAAAAATTGAAATATTTTCATGAATAATCTTCACAATATTCATATTGGCTTATTTTTTTTATCTAACACGTCTTTAAATACTATGATTTTTTTAAAACATGGGATGAGAAAAAAATCTATGTAATGGATATAAAAATAAGGAAAGAAAATATCAGTCAATATAAACATATAAGTATCTGAAATCATTTCCACAGAGACAAACTCATCACTTATAAAGTATCATATAAATCCTTCTAAAAATCCTGAGATTTCCATAATTCATAAAAAATACAAATAAATCATATAGGATAAATAGTGAATTAATTACATAATATTGTAACCCTAACATCTACCATATGATTTGTAACCCTCATTTCCACATTAAATATAATCCCCATGTCTACCTTATGGTGTTACCATCTCAGTTACACTTGGAGTAACTGTACGACCGACCACAAACATAAATGTATCAAAAGAATTGGAGAGAGGTATAGGTCCCACCCATCATCCTAAATAATTTACAAGAACCATAACATAATCATATTATAAAGATACGTACATTATATAAATATTTTATTTTAAAAAATATTTATAATTAATATTGTATATTTAAACAAATTTCCCTTACAAATATCATATATTAGAAGTTAGAGTTGATAAAAAGAATAGAATATGTGTATACACTGTAAATACATATAAAAATTAATATAATAAAAATTAATTTCAAAAATAACCTTAGTACCACAAAAATAATGATGTACATGTTTAACCCAATAAATGGAAAATAGGTTTAGAATTCCCTTACCTTGGGTTCATCTTACTTCAAACATGTTCAAACCTCATGTGTAATGGTTTGAGGAAATTTATTAATATATTAAATAATCATATTCATACACATAATTACTTATATTATACTATCATTACATATTCCCCCCATATATTAATAATATTTTTCTATTTTAATTGTATTTTTGTGCATTTATTTTATAGTATCCATGGTTGGTTTATTCTGGATTTTCTATTAAGAATGGAGAAAAACATCAGAAATGAAATATAATTTTATTAATGAACATATAGAATATTAAGTGTTATTATTTATAATTTTAGTTATATTTTATTTGCATGAATCGTTAGATAAAACGTTAGTGATGAACATTAATTTATTTTGGTGAATTTTCATCAATATGAACCAATTTTGTTTTATTAATTATTATTATGTATGAAAACTAGTTGTAGAATATAATATAACATATAATATGTATGATAAAATATTATTTAACCATATTAATTGTATTATGACCATAAGTGATGCATTTATTGAAATTGAAAACACATCATCCTTGATGTCATTAAATCGACACAACACAAACGATGTTTTTATTTTTAGAATAAAAAGTAGATAAAGAAAAGTATGATGATGATTTTTTCCATAAACATGAAAAAATTATAGTATATATAATTTTATCGAGCTTTAATGACACATGAATATGTGTTGGTAAAGACATTGAAATAATATAAAATTAATTTATAAATAAAAAAATTAAAATCATTCGAAAAGAATATAAATGAAAAAGAAAAAGGATTTTGAAATCTTGAATTTTCCTCCTTGAGAACGTCCCTAAGGCCCTTGGATTTGACGTTTTGGTGATAGAAATAGGTCTTGGACATAGTCAAGAGTCTTGTGACATTATTTGGAAAGAAATTAGGAAATTTAAAAGCCATTAATGTGTGAGTGGAAGAGATGAAGATAGAAAATATTTATAGGGGATTAGAGGGGTGTTTTCTAATTATTATATACACTACATTATTAATTTGGCATAATACTGTCAATAGTTTGATAAATATATTAAATGTTATTAAATTAATGGAGGATATTTCTATATTTTGGACTTAAATAATCTTTACATCATCTATGGATCAATAAATCACGTCTTTAACTTATATCATAAATTATTGTATTTAATTATTCAACAAAACATCATTAATTTCATAAAAATGCCAAAAATTAATCCAAATCATTTTTTTCATGTATAGTTTAGAAATGAAATAAATGTTCTGAAAATAATATTCTAAATATACTAAATTATATTTTTGATTAAAATCGTAATTTATTCAAAAAATACTAGTTTTAAAACTATAAATAATTTTATAACACATTGAAAAATTAATTAAAGTCACATAAAATTATCTTACCATCATAATAAAAACAATATTTTATGAATATAATATATGAAATTACATATTTCATTAAATCATTATATTAATTATAAAATTTTAATAAAATATTTATGAATTACTAAAATACCAACACATAATTTATCATTTCAAAAATATTTATTTACTTCATCCATTATACAAATATACCATGATTACAATTATAATATAAATTTAATTATTTCTATCATGGGCGATGTTTCTATAATAGTTTCCATATTACTATTCCTAATTTTCATGTTTCAATTCATATGGTAAAGTTAATATTCTATCAGAATAAATTTCTTAATATCTATAAATGCCACTTTTTTAATAATGAGTATATAATTAATTTTCATATTAAATTCTATAATGAAATGAAATTATTTTATAATTAACAGGTTGATTACATTTTCCCAAATTTCTCAAAATTATATACTCATAATTTTAATTTACTTATTAAACAAGTGACGGTACATTACAATTATACCAATTTAAGATTCCCCTATCGCTTCTTCAACAATGTGGTTTCCCTATAAAACCTTAACAAGGTGAATAAACTTATTCTGTAGTACATGATCTCTATGATAAATAATCTAAACAGATTTATTTTCATATTAAATGATCTCTTCCAACTGAACTACTTCTGGGATCAAAACATGGGATCAATCTAACCCATACATTCTCAATATCGAAACATGAGAAATATTGTACCTAAGATAAAATAAAAGGAAAATATATTTTTTAGGTAACTCTTTCAACATTTTAAATAATCTCACAAGGTCCAATGAACCATAGACATAACATTACATTATCACCAAATCAAATAACACTTTTCTAGGGATAGATTCTATAAAAAAATTAATCATGTACCTTTAAAGAAAAGTATTTCCTCATGTTATCTGCATAACTTTTCTTCCTTATATGAGTTATCATTCTGTGTTTCTAGATCAACTTCACATTATAAACTACTTCCCCTAAAAAATTTAGTCCCATAAAAATCCATTCCACAACTTTATCCCAAAAATAATAATGTTCAACACTACATAACATATAATTCCCCAAAATGCGACAATTTTATAATGGGATAAATTTTTTAATTATAGTGAATCTTAAATAAATAAATCTTTTTATCCCTAATTCCTTATTATAGCATTGAAAAAGATAAAAATATGACATCTACAGTCCTAATTGTTCACTTGGTCTGTACATCGTATTAGGGATAAAAAGAAGGGATGAAATTAAATTTAGTTCCTAATGAATTTTAAGGCCTTTCTAAAAGTTATAAGTGAAACTGGGGTCTCAGTAAAAAACAATGAATAGAGTAACTCCATGTAAACTTGATTTCACATTGTGGTATAGTTGAGAAATCTAATCCAAAGACACAGTATCAGGCATAAGAAAGAATTTTTCATATTTAGTCAGCCGATCAACAAGAACACAAATCTAATTTTTACGTATATAAGTATTTGGATTTCCTCCCACATAGACCATAGTTATATTATTTAATTTCCAATCTACAATTGGAAATAGATAAATAACCCCCTTTGGCAATTGTTACTCTAATTTAACATATTGACATGTCAAACATTTCATTGTAAAAAATACAAATATCTTCATTCATTAAATCCCACCATAAATTCTCCCGATGGTCTATCTACTTCTTATTGATGCTAGTATGAACAGAAAATGCGGAACTATTAGATTTACACAACAATTATATCTTCAACTGAGAATCACAAGGCTTGTATAATATCCTTCCAAAACATAAAATACAATATTTATAAAGGTTAAATTCTGGAAATGTACCCCTTTTAACCAAATATTGTTTTTCTGTAACTCGTAGTCTTCTATTTATGATTTCTTAATTCTGTCTGATAAATGCAATTACCCTAACACCTAAAACATGATAGAGTAACTTCCTGCACCAATGACTTCTAATCTTAAATTTTCAAATCATTAATCAAGGGGTCATATTCCAAATCTAACAGGGTTAATGTATCATGATGTTTTTGAATCAAGCCATTTACCACCTTTTTTTAATTTTCTAGGATGGTAATTGATCGTAAAATCATAATCCTTTATCATTTTAATCCATATTACCTACCTCGTTTTTAATTAGTCCTAAGTAAATATATACTTTATCATTTTATGGTCGGTATATATTTCAAATTTGGCTATATATGAATAATGGATCTAAATTTTTAGATTAAAAACTGAAAATTCTAATTTAAAATCATGTGTGGGGAAATTTAAATCATAAGTTTTCTGTTGTCTCGAAGCATAAGCAATTACATAATCATTATGGTTCATAAAACAAATGTATCTCTTCAATTAAGCATCATTATAGATAAAAAATTCATTTTCTCTAGAAGGAAGGAAAAAAACTGAAGCATTCAAAAATCTATTCTTCTGTTCTAGAAAAAACATCACATTCCTCTTTACAAACTAATTTTACTCCTTTTCATGTTAACATAGTTGTCATGGTAGATAAATGTGCATTTTTTTAATCCAACATTCATTAATATCTTGCAAATTCAAGAAAAATATCAATCTTTGTAACAAATGTAGGTCTTCTCCATTCATTTTCCGTTTTTTTATTAGTAGGATCAATTATTATTGTGTATTTAGAATGTTCCAATGAAAATCGTTTTTTGGAAACCAAAAATTACACGTGATAAATTTTACAAATGCCTTATTTTCTTTGAGAGTTTTCAAGAAAATTATTAAATGTTATTCATGATGTACCTATCATTTTTAAAAGGAAAATATATCATAAACCAAAACAAAAAAAACATATAAAATTATTAATTCAATATTCTATTTATATGATCCATGAATATAGTAGGGGTAATTTTCATACCGAAGGTCATAAGAACAAACTCATAATGTATATATCTAGTATAAAAAGTTGTTTTCTGTATTTCATTCTACTTCGCTTTAAGATAATGGTACCTAGATCTCAAATTAATCATTGAAAAATACATATAACCAATGATCTAATAATATAAGTCATCGATAAGTAGAAATGGATACTTATTATTAAAGTAATACTCTTCAAAGCACTATAATAAATGCAATGTCCCATGGAATAATTTTTTTTTCTAAAGAACAAAAAATGATAACAATAATTTGATATTCTTGGATGAATGAATCCATTATCAAGAAACGCTTCCAATTTATTTTTTAATTAAAGTATTTTTACTTGAGATATTCTATATGGGGGTTTTGAGATTGGCTTATCATCAAAATCCAAGTCAACGGAAAATTCATCTTCTAGATCAGGTATAACACGGAGAAAATAACCAAGAATAACTTCTAGGTATTCATTTAGCATAGGAATACCATTAATCTTAATAGTTCCCTTATTTTCAAAAAAATGAGAAATATTACATTCGATTCAATATTTTAACAGCTTATTAGTTTCATGTTATGTTATCAATGGTGTGGACTAATTCTAGTATACAAACTAAAATTCTTTTTCAAAACAAATTCATTAACATTACAAAAAATTATAGCATGATAAACTGACTTCTAATCCATAAAAAATTAATATCAAACTCTAATAATTCCAATAATATAAGGTTTATAGATAATGACTTTACACAGAAAAGAACATTAATATTATTTTAATTAATTTTTTCTTACAATGTTTTCCTGGTTCATTTAACCATATATTCTGGTCTCATTTATAGAGTTGAAATTTCCTATTAACTAGAAAATTTCTCAAAAATAAATGAATTCCTAGAACCCATATCAAACAAGACATTAAAAAATATTAATAAATAGATGATGTACCTGATACACCTTCAAAGGATGGCCCAACGTCTGATGATGTAATTGCAAAGGATCTTAGTTCACCTATTTTATTATAATCTGCCAATTTTCCATCATTCGTCTCTTTCTTTGGAATTTATTTGAATAATTACCCATATCACCATATTAAAAATACATTGTAGTTTTTTTTAAAAAAAATTAATATTATAATCCTTTTTATTATAATCTCGGTCCATATGTAAAAACATACCACATCAAAAAACATTCCGTCTTTGTTAATACATTCCCCAGTGTGCTTATTAAAACACTTTTCACAAATAGGAATCTGGACTATCTTACGTTCATATTTCATTGAATAATTATTACTCATTAGTTTCAATATGGACCCCTTATTATAATTTTTTTCTATGTAAATGTGAACATTAGAAAACATTATTTATTCCCTTTAATTACATTAGAATTGTTTCTCAGAACATTTCAATTCATGGGATGTCAATTTAGTTTGATATCATGGCTTCAATCTAGATTAATATTGATTTATTTTTCTATCATCATCCCAAATAAAATTTCTAACGTACCATTCTAGCGGAGTGACGTTTGATTTATACATGTACACTCAATCATCACTCTTTTATTTCAATTAATGGAATCTCATTTCTATCTAATGTATATCCACATTAGGAAAATATTTTACAAGGAAATGATTTTCCAATTAATCGCATTGGAAGGATGAAATATTCTCACTATCCCTAATATTCATAAAAATTGACCACCATTAGTCAAATTCGCCTTCAAAACAAAAAATAAACATTAAAATTATGATTTTATTAACAACCCATACCATAGAATATCTATTCATGGTATTTAATCCATACTTCAACCACAACAGGATCCAAAGACATACTTAAAATAGGTGGGTGTTGCCTCATAAAATGGTCCACTATCATAATATTTCATTTTTATAGATCTAGTGATTCTCTTAAATGTATTCCACCATCTGTTATAGAATTATTCTACTATACCATTATAGTCGAAAATTATTCTGTTCCAATTCCCACTATTCCATGTTTTGGATTCAGAATGATATCTTCCTCTCTTTTCCTTCCAACATTAGATTCCCTATTTCTTCTATGGAAAACTATCCTGAAAAGATATATCGTAGATGGAGAGTCTTAGTAATCGTAATATTATATATCACTTAAAAATAAGTGTACCATAAAAATTATTTATGGTGCTCTATTAAAATCATCCTAACTCCTAATTTAAACTACATAATGATTTTATATCAACCACACAGACCCGACATTAAACAATACATAATCAATTAAATTCATTTAGAATTGAAATTATCATTCTCAAAGATCTTATCGCATTATATTTTTAGATAAAGAATAAATTATTCATAAAGATCATCCCACAAGAATACAAATTAGGTACTACTAAAATGGTATCCATTTCATTCATAATACAATTTTTTTAATAAAACATGATTTTTTTCAGGACTAATCTTCACAACATTGTTATTGGATTCTTATTTTCTATAGCCCATATGTAAACACTATGAATTTTTTTTAAAAATATGGTATGAGAATAGAAATATTTTTAATTATATAAAATTATATAATGAAATATTTAGTCTATAAATACTTATATAAGTACGTGAAATCATTTCTACAAAGCCATAGTTCTCAACCAAAAAGTATTGTATACATAATTGTGAAAAAATATGAGATTTCCATAAAAGAAATAAAAATATAAATAAACCATATTTGTTACATGGGGAATTAATTACATAATATTTTAACCCTCACGACTACCTTATGATTTTTAACCCTCATGACTACATCACAAAGTAACCCTCACCTCAACCTCATGGTGTAACCATCGTAATTACACATTGAGTATCCGTATAGTCGAACTCCAACATAAATATACTCTATGTATTATAGGGAGATATAGGTCCCAACATTCATCATATATAATTCCCATGAACCTGAACATAATCTTAACATAATAATTCTTACATAATATATTTCATTCCTTTTTTATGAATGGAAATTAAAATAGGATTTTTAATTAAAGGTCCCTTACAAATATCATATAGCTGATGTGAGAGTCGATAAAAATAATATAATATTTTTATAAAATATAAATAAAACTATTAAAACATAATATAATAAAAATTATTTTAAAAAATAATCTATGTACCACATAATTACAAAAGTAAAGGATTAACCCAAATGGTTGAAACTGGATTAAGAATTCCCATACATCAGGTTCCTCTTACATCAAACATGATCAACCTATTGTGTAATGGTTTAAAGAGTGTTATTTGTATATTAATGAACCATTTCAATATTTTTTATTACTTATATTATATTCTCATAAAATCATTCCACCCATTGATTAATAATATATTGTTATTTTAACTGTTATGGGTTCATTTATTTCACGATGTCTATGGTTTATATATTATTTATTTTCTTTTGGAAAGGGGGAAAAAGATAAACATTAAATTAAATGTTATTAATGAAATTACTGTAAATTAATTGGTATTATATATCATGTTTGTTATACGTTATGAGGATGAATCCTTAGACAAAATATTAGTGATGAACATTAGTTTATTTTGGTGAATTTTGATCATTACGAACCACTTTTGTTTTATTAATTAATATTATGTATAAACACTGGTTATATGTATCGCCCCCACCCTAGTTACCCAGAGTCAGTGAATTATTTTAATACATTGGAATGATTACAAGAAAATCATATCCCGAAGGACCGATTAGTTTATCACTCTTGGAAATTAGATTATATACATGAATGTTACATTACACTTTAAGACATAAAAAACAACATAATTAATCTTTATGAATGTGATTATTCTTTTAGCTTAACCCTGTATATCAATCACAATACACTTCTTGGAATCCTGGTAAAAATAAAACATAGAAAGGGGTGAGCTCAAATGCTTAGTAAGGGTAAGCAATAAAGCGGAAACTTTCATAAATAAGCATAATCATTTAAGTCAATGTATAACTAAAACAAAAGCCTTTTAAACTTAAACTTAAGCATAATATGGAAAACATAAAATGAAATAATTCCATTTAATTATTCACATGGATATTCTACTAGTCGAATAATCACATACAATATCAATAACCACTTTCATAACGATGGAATGCATAATGCCAGACTATCATAACCACATAGCCAAGTCCTCGTGCCAAGACTACAAATAATATTTTTTCAAGGCCTCATTCCAAGACAATAGATTGTCCCATGAGACCTACTAATGCATCGAGGAGATATAGAGGGCGCCACCCGTCACTTATTAAGTCCAATGTATTCCTCATACGAAATGGTCTAAACATAACATAATCATTCATATTAAAAATATCATACGAAATGTCAATACTTTACCCATAAACCATGAATGGTATAAAAATAACACATCCACAATCAAACATATCAATAAAACCTTCAACAAAATATGTAATATTTGTATCATGATAAATCAACATCAAAACAAGTTTAAAATCCTATATTTAATTTTGACATGGATGAAAATGATTTGTAAAACTCTTTGAGAGAGATACCCCATTTTCATGAAAACATTAAAAAGTCACACAATTTATAAATGAATTATTTTAATGACATTTTTGAATCAATGTTTCCCATACCACTTTGAAACTTTGGAAATGAATTATCATTTTAAAACCATTCATGTCCATATAAATAAATCCTTAAAAACCATTTTGAAGACATGTACATAAATGAGAAATATTAAGAAGAATAAATATTTAAAACATTTGAAATGATGTTTTAGTAAAAAGTGCCTTAAAATAATCCCTTTGAAAACTCTTTCATAAAACATGTACATGGATAATAAATATTTCTTAGTAGATACTTACGTAAAAACAACCTCGAATAATAAAGAGATTGTGAAATTAACACTTACCAATTTGGTAACTTATGAAACATACAACCCATGAAAGAGGTATCATATAATTAATATGTAAATACACATAAATTAATGTTTATTACACAAATAATATAATTATTGGAAGTACATACACCATATAAAAGTTAATTGTGGCGATATGGCATGAATATCACGGGAATAAGGAGTGAGATGAAAACCCCTTACCTTGCACTTTTCCTTGGTTGAGGGTAGGTTAAACTCATGTATAATGGTGAAATAATTGATATTAAATTTCAAAATAATAATATATATTAATATGATATCATATATGATCTTTTAATATTGATTTTTCAATAATATTTTAGAATTATCTTCATTTCGGGTGTTAACATACTCGTTTTCTTTTATATATTTTGTTACATAAGACATGTTTGTCATGGATAGGTTCTACTTTATTCATATCAGGAATTATATCAAGTCCTTAAACATTATTTTTAAATCATTAAATGATAATTATACTTGAATGGATACGATGGAGAATGAATCTCATCACGTTCGTGGAGACAGTAGTCCGTACGTACGCACGAGTGAAAATATCATTCTTTTGATATTAAAATAATATATAATTTGATGTTATATCATATATACATAACAATTATAATGTTATATTTATTATTTAAAATAAATAAAAATCATTATTATACCCATCCAAATAAGAATATATTGAATAACAATTACACCACGACGTGGAGATGGTAAGTCGTACGTACGCATGTATGGTGACATGTCATTCAAAGGATGGATATAATACTGAATATGGTTGTACCATATTTATAATAATATTAAAGTATATAGTAGATACTGGATTCATTATTTTATAATGGTAATAACAAACAAAGAATAAGTGGAAGAAGAAAGCATCTTGAAAAAGGGTGGTGAAATCATTACCTCTTCTTTGGGTTCTTCCTTTTGATTTGATCAAAAGGGATCCTTAGGTTGGCTTTCTGACTAATCTAAGGCCTATAGGATGAATTGAGGGAAGTTTAGAGAGTATGTGGGCAGGGTTTTTCCGAATGAAAAGGCTTTTATGTTGTGAATTAATGAGAAGGGGGAGTTCCCTTTTTCAAGAGAAATGAGGGGAACCTTTGGAAAAGTTAGAAATATTATTTTATAATAAATTCACATTCAGTTTCTAATGACTCCAAATTGGATTATTTAATTTTTAAGGTGGGGATAGGTCGAAAACCACTCATCCAATAGTATTTAGATAGGTTTGGGTTACTATATTAACCTTATCATTAAGTATTAACTCTTTGTTAATTAGTATCACTTTTACAATGTCTCTTTGTATGTTTATATTATATGGTTAATAAACTTACTATATACATCCCAGTGACCACCAAGAGGTACATTAATGATACATCTATCATGATATAAGTCTCTTGTCCAATCCTTATATTTTTAGGAATTTAATATCAATTAATAATATATTATTTGTTTTAAAACCCCTTTTATGACAATTTTGACACTATTCAATAGTTGATTTTTTTAAAATTCATAAAAATATTATTACTTCTAAAAAAGTTAATTATATCATTCCAGACATGTCATATTAATCTATAAAATTAGTTGAATTCATAAAAAGTCTCAAATTATATTATTTAAGTATTTATAATATCAATTATATTAATTTATCACTATTATGCTAATTACTGCATCATCATTGTGTCATAAATAAATAAACATATTTAATGTCTAAAAATTATAAATAAAATATAATTATGTGGGAAACCTACTTATCTTTATAATTAATATTTATAGTCGAAAATACAACATATATAACGTATGTAAAAATTAGTTTTCTAAAAGATATATGCTTTTGTCATTTTTGTATTTATTTTATCTTAATTAAAATAAAGTGTCCCTATCACCTACAAGTGGCTCCATGGGGTCCCAAAATCTACCCAATGAAGCCCATGGTCGGACAGGTATCCACCAATAAGTTTATGACACATTTTAGTGTAATTTATTATTATTATAATATTATATTTTAACCCTTATTTATCGGATTTACCCTTTAACCATGGTAATTAAAATAATTACCGAAGTGATTATTCAAAATGTCTAAAAATAAAACTTACCTATTTACACAATTTGGACATCTTGATTCCAAATATGGAATCCATTTTTCCATCAAAACACAAAAGTGGCAGAAATTAATTTAAAATTAATTCCCACTGTCAAAACAAAAAAGCGTGTTTTTATGATATTATAACTATCAAAAGATTGATACTTGTTTATGTTCGGTTTAATTGTGAAATTATGTCCTATAACCAATATTGTATTAAATGGTGAAAATATATTCTAAAAATACTTTAAATCCACTAAAATGCATAATTTATCAGTATTAATTATTTTGATTAAAAAAGTTGTTTTTAATTAAAATTTAGTAATTTTCACTATTCATAAAAATATTAAAGTTATCCGAATAGTACCAAAATTTTACCTTAGGCTAAATTTGATTCTCCGAATCCAAAAATGAAGTCCATTTTTAGAGATAAAATTTATAAAATCTAAAAAAGTTGGTATTACTATTCATAACGGCTAGTTTGATTGATTCTGGTGTGTGTTAGAACTCGAAGTTGCGTACAACACACGCTACTGTATTATTCAAAGTAAAGCGTACCGTGGAAGCTTGGGGTTTTACATTGTAAATTTTTTGATATCAAAATTTTAAATAATAAATTTATTTAGTCAAATATATAAATGTTTAAAATTTTGGATTTAAAAAGTGTTCACTATTAAAAGTTGGTAAAAGTGCATTTTTGAAAAATACTTATTTTATCTGAAAAAAATGAATTTGTTCTTAAATTATGTCTATGAAACTCATAATATGGACTATAAAATTATAAGGATTATATAAAGTTAAAAATTTATTTAATACTATTCATAACCTCTTTTGAACGGCTTGTTTGGTAAGTCATCGTGCGATTGAACTCGGTGTTGCGTGGAGTGCAAGTTATTGAAATGTTTTGAAAAAGTACATACTATGAAATATTGGGGTGTTACATTCTTCCCTCCTTCAATAAATTGTGTCCTCACAATTTTGATCTTGTTCTTAGAAAATAAAGGTTGAAAATTGAAAATATCTTTGTGGGAAAACCCACATCGGAAATTTTGTTAATAAAATTTAGTCTTAATAAGAGGAAAAGAGAAATGAAAGGGTCACCACCAAAGTATGATCTCTATTAGGAGAACATTGGTGGAAACTATAGAAATATAATTGGAGGAAAAATGTAAATATTTATAGGTAGTGATTGAGGTCATCAATCACAAAGATGTTTAAAATTGGGGTCCTTAAATTCATCAATCTATAATGACTTAAAATACCATCGGTTCAATAAAACAAAAGGTATTAGGATAACTCATTATTGGTTTTAATATTCCTTCAATAAAGTATAGTAATTAATTTCTTTATAGAATAAGTGGAGAAGAAAAGTATATACTTGACAAGTAGAGTTCCATACATTAACTAATTTCTACAAAAAACTCATCTTTCACTCTATAAGATAATAGAACATAAAAAATATATTCTATTTATCCTATTAGTTTTGGGGTAAGAAAATGAATTTATAATTCATCTACTATACCTTCTTAAAATAAACTACATTATTTAATCCATGACATCTCGTGGGCCAGTGGTAGGTGATACACCCTTGTCGCCCTTCAGTTGCGAGTTCAAGTCTCGCGGCCTTGTCGGATGCGACGGGTTGCCGCCCAACCTCCGGGTTGTCCTTTTATGGCAATCCAAAATAATCCAAACTAGAAATATCCAGAATACTTCTATTCAAAATTTACAAGGAAGGTAAACACAATGAATATCCTTTTTGCTGCGTAATAACATGTGATCACCTTTATCCTATATTCTTTTAAAACACTACAACATCCTGAATTACCATAAAACCTTATTGATTACATTCATGATCCCTTATTACTTAAAGAATAATATATATACTCCTTCAATCCAAAAATGTTTTAAACCCCAAAAATGATGGAATATACAAATCATTAATCAGTTTCAAGGTAGTCAAGAATATCCAAGATAATTTATCCAAATCAATGATGTATTATTCTAAATTCACTACCTCGGTATCAGAACCATATTGTGGTTTTTCTTTCTCTCAACCATATATTTTCCAAAAATTAAACCTGCTATTGAGTCACTTATCTTTATTCCACAAAATCTCAAGTCCTTAATGAAATTGTACTACAGTACAATCCTTATATAATCCATAATTATTATAACAAGTACATTGTTGATACAACACTCAAACGACATAATCAACATAAGAACTCTAATCATTCATCTTCATATGTGGTAGTATCATAACTTGATTATTATCCAATAGCATCATTTGTAGCATAGTCTGATGATTGGGACATATGTTCGCGTAGTGTCCAAACTCCTTACAAATGAAGCAGTGTACATTTAAAACCATTTTCTTACTCTTGCAGTCACGTAATTTGTGCCCTTTTTCTCCACATTTATAACAAACTCCCATTCCATTCAGGCAAGTTCTAGGGTGTTTCTTCCCACAGTTATTACATATGGGATAATTCTTCTTTTCCCTCTTCCCTTTATCCATCTTTTTCTCTTCCATCCTTTTCTTCTCTTGCTTCCATTCAAAGCCATAGGACTTAGTAAAATCATTACATATCTTATCAATACATGATATTATTTCTTCATATGATGATAATATATGGGAGACTATTTCTCTTATAAATTCTAGCTTAAGTCCATGAAAGATATGATCCTTCTTTCTCTTTGGATCATGTGCATTGCTGGAGTTCTCATTCCTTCTACTGGGCTCCATTTTTAAACAATGTCATACAATAGATTATTTTATGAATAACAATACATAATCCCAAACTTGTAAAAAACATAACATAAATTAAAAGGTTTATGGATATAATCTATAATCATAAAAATGTCTCATTTGAGGAAGTATATACTCATAAAACCTTCATAATGGTTTGTAAGGAAGATGAGAATTATCCTAAGCATATCCCTCGGGATTGTCGTAACCAAGAGTGCAGCAAGGCCTGTTGTCGTGCACCAGTTCCTATTCAAGTCTAGCTCAAAGTGGTGATTTCGAGTTTTACCCCTAGGTACATCTGTGCCAGAGCCGCCTCTACCTGCTTGTATCCAGACATGAATGTATTGCTCGGAAAACTCACAAAATCTCTACAATACAAAAATTCTAGGAATTTCTTCTATACTAATCATCAATGTCTATCTTAGGGCTACGTGCTCTAATCAGAGTTTATCTAAATATAGTTTCCATGGTTATTGTCATACTTCCTCTAATACCAACTGTAACGCCCCGACCATAGTTACCAAGAGTTGGTGCATTATTTTAATACATTGGCATGATTACAAGGAAACCAATTCCCAAAGGACCGATTAGTTTAGCAGTCTTAGAAATTAGATTTTATACATTAATGTTACATTGCAATTTAAGACATACAAAACAACAAAAATAATCTTTATGAAAGCCCTTATTCTTTTAGCTTAACCCTACATATCAATCACAATACACTTCTTGGAATCCTGGGAAAAATAAAACATAGAAAGGGTTGAGCTCAAATGCTCAGTAAGGGTATGAAATATGGCGGAAACATTCATAAATAAGCACAAACATTTAAGGAAAAGTATGACTAAAAAAGAGTTTTAAACATGAACTTATTCATAATATGGAAAAGACAAAATGACATAATTCCATTTACTTATTCACATGTATATTCTACTAGTCGAATAATCACATACAATATCAATAACCACTTTCATAACGATGGAATGCATAATGCAAGACTATCATAACCATGTATCCAAGGCCTCATGCCAAGACTATAAATAATATTTTTTCAAGGCCTCGTTCCAAGACACTAGATTGTCTCATGAGACCTACCAATGCATCGAGGAGCTATAGCGGGTTCCACCTGTCACTTATTAATTCCAATGCATTCCTCATATTAAAAGGTCTAAACATAACATAAACATTCATATTAAAACTAGCATACGAAATGCCAATACTTTACCCATAAACCATGATTGGTATAAAAATAACAAATCCACTGTCAAACATATCAAAAAAACATTCAAAAAAATATTGAAGATTTGTATCATGATAAATCAACTTCAAAACAAGTTTAAAATCCATTAAATAATTTTGACATGGATGAAAATGATTTGTAAAACTCTTTGAGAGAAATACCCCTTTTCGTGAAAGCATTAAAATGTTACACAATTTATAAAAGAAGTCATTTAAATACATTTTTAAATCAAATTGTCCCATACCACTTTGAAACTTTTGAAAGGAATTATCATGTTAAAAAAACTCATGTCCATATAAATAAATCCTTAAAAACCATTTTGAAGACATGGACATAAATGAGAATGATTTAGAAGAATAAATATTTAAAACATTTGAAATGATGTTTTAGTAAAAAGTGCCTTAAAATAATCCCTTTGAAAACTCTTTCATAAAACATGTACATGGATAATAAATATTTACCAGTAGATACTTACATAAAAACAACCTCGGATAATAAAGAGATTGTGAAATTAACCGTTACCAATTTGGTAACTTACAAAACATACAACCCATTAAAGAGGTATCCTACAATGAATATGTAAATACACATAAATTAATGTTTATTACACAAATAATATAATTATGGGAAGTACATACACCATACAAAAGGTAATAGTGTCAATATGGCATTAATCTCACGGGAATAAGTAGTGAGATGAAAACCCCTTACCTTGTACTTTTCCTTGGTTGAGGGTAGGTCAAACTCCTGTATAATGGTGAAATAATTGTTATTAAAAATTATGAAAGAATAATATATATTAATATGATATCATATATGATCTTTCAATTTGATTTGTTAATAATATTTTATAATTATCGTCGTTTCAGTTGTTAACATACTCATTTTCTTTTATATGTTTTGTTATGTAATCCATGTTTGTCACGGATAGTGTCACGAACCGAATCTGGTCACCGCAAAAACTGACAGCAATCCTAGCCCGTGACATGACCCGAAGGGCGTTCCCTATCCCCACGGGCTGGCACAAGTGCCCGGGTATCATTTAGTTTTGTTTGGGAACGATTTACCTGAATATTAAGGCATAAGACATTAAAAACAATCATTAAACTGAATCTGAAAAATGTAAACCAAAATATGTTTAAACAAAAACAAGAACGGAATACAAAATTTTAAAGACACTAAATGTGGTATAAAAACAAATAATGACAACATAAAGACATCCCCATGGACTCCACATGATAAGGCGGTCATCACCCGCAAGCCTTCTCCGCAACTCCGCCCCAACGATGGGGACTAACAACCTGAACCGCCATCACCCTTAGCCTTCCCTTTACCTGAGTCAAGAATAAGTAGGTCTACATACACCCCAGGGGTGTAAGTAGGGTGTGAGACTAAGCCCAATAGGATACCACCAGATGATTCCAAAGAGCATGAAATACAATGTGAACAAAACAAGCAATTTTAAAACACAAGGTGAAATAGTGTTAAAATTCAAAGAAATACAACTTCCAAATGAAAACAGTTTTCAGTCCAAGAATTCCAGAATGTTAATACATTAAATAGACATGTGAGCTACTGTAATGTACTACCAAAACACCCCAAAACAAGGGTAAATACCACAAATTCAATGAACATCAAAATCGGGACACCCCTAAGCACTAGGTTGTCTCGGGCCCTATGTACCTCGTACCTTAGTGTAGAGTAACCATATAAAAATATGTTCTCGTGCACGAGCCACTAGTAGGGAACATACCCATAACCTAGTGGTACCCAATCATCATCCACATAATTTAGTTAGAGTTGTCATTATCCAAATGCTAAGTGGAACAGGGACAAAACACATCTGATCCACTAGCCGTACTAGTACAAATCCTCCCTACATAGGTACCCGGGCGTCCCCTTTTGTGCTCAAACAATTTCAGCAAACAACACAAATCCTTTTGCATAAAAAATTTCACTACTGGTCACAAACAAATAGTACAGTATCTACACACATTTTATAGCATTTTAAAAACACAATAAAATAATTTTATTTTCAATAAAACAACCTCTCAAAACATCACATTGTTTTTCACCCAAAGCTCTTTAAGGTATCCACTTTGCACACAATGTGAACACTGGTAAGTAATTAAAACAAAAATTCAGTTCAATACCCTTTAATGAAACCAGCAATTCGGTTATGGGGCAGCCCAATGTGAACCAAGAAGTTATATCTTTTAAAAACCACCATTTTCTCACAAACATGGCACTTAAAGCCCATTTTCTTCCCAAACACCATTTAAGAAAACATTCACATCAACAAAAAGTAATAATAAACATTAAAACATGATTTTCAGTCATAATAATGGTCAACAAAATCAACTATGTAATTATAGGTCCGCCCAAAATGAACCAATGAAAGATTTGAATGAAAAACCCCCAATTTCACCAAAAATTGGAACTTAAAATTCATTTTCATTATAAATGAAACTAAAACCAATTTTTACAGAAACATTCATGGGAAATACAAATTAACGTACCAAGAACACAGAAATCTAATTCACAAAAATTTCACACAAAATGGAATCACCTACCAAAACCAAGGAAACCTTTGAACCCTTTGTGCGAAAACTCAAACGCACCACCGCCGCACCTCAAGGAAGGTAAACCAGACCTAAAACCAGAATTTCAGACCATGAAACACAAGATAAAACCCCAATTTTTAAACCCTAATCCCTGAACATTAGGAACCTCAATGATAAGGTAATAAACCCTAAGTAAATTGGATGTAACCCTAAACAAATTGAAAGAATAAAGAAGGAGAACAACTTAATTAAAATATCTTGTATAAATCTCCCAAAAAAAATACCAGTATCTGATTTTCAAAATACTCAAACCATTAAGGGAGGTTCAAACAAGGATATGGATATCATTTAGGAATTTGAATGGGGGAAAAGAGTAAATATTGAGAGAGATATGAAGGAATGAACTTACCTCTACAAATCTGGACGATTTGAGGAATCCTATGATGTTCGGCACCAAAACGTGATAAACCAGATCTCCAAAGAGGGGGTAGAGAGAAGGGTCGCGCGACTGGGTTCAGTGGGCTTGGGATCCACTTGGAATCACCGAAAATCCCAACAAAATGAATAATATATAACATAATCAAAATTTATTTTTAAAACATGAATTGGGCTTTCGGGCAGGCCCAACCCCTTAGATAAAAACCCAACTAAACCCTGGTTATGGATTTATAAAAGATCCAAATTTCCATGGTGGTGTTAATAGGTTAGTGGAGGTCAAGTAGGAATTTGAATGGATGAAAAATGTTGAAAAATGAAAAAGTTATAGAAGATACAAATTTTTTTAAATCTGAAATTGGGCTCACGGTTTGGCCCAATTCATGAATACTCATCTATTCCTCCCTAAAACCTAGGTAAACCCCCAAAACAAAGAAAGGATGTGAATTAAATGAGAAATAAATACCTTTAAAATATGTCTTGTATGTGACAATTCTCCCCACCATAAAGCATTCCGCCCCCGGAATGCCACAACAAGACCAGATGCAAAAGCAAAGCCCAAACGATAGACCAAGACAAAATTCCTTGCCACGTTTTCACCCGCTTCAAAAAGGAAGAACATCTCCAGTTTATCAAAAATAATAATATAATACTCTCACCAACCAAACATAACCCCACTTACTTAATATTATGAAACACATTCAAAAGACATCCCAAAAAACACCTTAAACACTACAAGACGACGCTCAAGCAATCTACTTGAAACGAACAACGAACTCGAATAACGCTACAACAACATTACATAAACAAAACCAGTGGGTGTTCTCCAACCCCAAATTTACCCAAGTAACAAATTTGTAGATATATAGACTTGAACTATACTACCTCCTACCTAGAATACACCAAGGAGAAAACTGAGTCACTAGTACGGGGTGACACTATCTAGACATCCCACCACTAGGGACAACTCAATTTCTAAGACAGAATAAGGATAAAAATTGGGGAAGGAACGAACGGTCTCCCCATCATAAGGGGTAAAGTAAAATTATTCCTTTTCCAAGAGAATACACATGATACCCATGACGGGTCTCCCCACCATAATAACAAACACATGTTTCCTTAAGACAAAATCAATACACTAACAGGGGGCCTCGAACAGACTTCCCAGCATTAGGGGTAGATTAATATCAGAATTATTCAAATGAATCTTAAATAAGTCCCATTGTGGGTATAACCCCCAAAAAACCCAACCATCTTAACATAATAGTATGGGATAACAACAATAAATAAAACAGAATTTTAAGGAGCTGACATGGCCGCACAGTTGGTTCACACGGTTTGGGAAATCGTGAGGTAACTGTGCGGATCATTCTGTCCAAAGAGGAAACTTCACACTGTTTCCTTGGCCAAGGATCATGGACGTGCAGAGACCATGCAGTAGCTACTCTCTCTTATCAAACGGTCCCCTGGGTTGGCACATGTTTACTTCTAACCATGTACAAACTATGCACTTCAACCTGCCTAACCCAAATTTTAAACTTTTCTCCAAAAACACAAGGGAACCCAAAGGGGAAAAACAACTCAGGGTACAAAATGGGAACAAGGTACTCACACCTCTTTCCACAAAATGTGAGAAATTGGAACAAGACAACGACACTAGAGATTTAAACTATTCCTATCCTTCATATTGAGGATATGACCATGACCAAAAGATTGAACGACTCTAGGATTTCCCCTAACTACGCGCCAGCTTCTCTCCGGGGCCTATGGCTGGAGCTCAATGGATTGAAGCATCTTCAGCCTCGCAGTTAGGATTTGGAAACCCCTAAACTGAAAATCTTCTTCCAGTTCCAAAAACAATTATACTGTAATATCAGATGGTCTCATTGACACATGACACACTTCAAACCCTCTTTTCCCCAACCCATCATTTTACCAAAACAAGAACTTAGAGGATGCACACACATCACCCCTTTTTTTTCTTCGGATTTTAAATAGCGGAATGAATGGACATATAGAAACACATTCCTCTAGAACATAGTATTTAGAATTTCCTATAGGGAGACACACATCCAACCAAAAAAATAGTGACTCTCCTAAGATTTCACAATCTTCACCCTTATAGTCAAATGAACACATGACATCGAAAGGAATCACAGAATATAACCATTGTGGATAAAAGAAAACACAAAAAGAGGGACCTTGTACTAAGTCCAAAATAGCACATGATTCCAGCAAGTGTCCATAATAGCCACTCTTGGCCATATCTTGCACATCGGTGGCCTGACATGAACTCTTTCTTCAATGAGACTGACGAAAGACCCATAGGCCCTTTAAGACATCATTCTACACTGACAACCCTGAACTTCATTGGCCTTAGACAACTCTGGAAACATAAGAAACTAAGTTCTATTTCAACCTCCCAAAAACACTCTCCCACTATAGGGGAATCCACATAACTGAAAAATAAGAGGGGTAAACACAATCTCCAATCCTCAAGAAAAAAGTCCTTATGTTGATCAACTGGAGGATCATCCAATGGTGAATCACCATAGGCCAAACATGAATCATACATTAAAACATAATGGGGACGTACCCTACCCTACAAGAAAACCCATGGACCCAACCGATCTGGTCATTTGGTCACAAAAGACCACAAACCTGAACCGAACACATGATGGGAGCCACCACATTGGCCTCCCAAACTTTTCCTCAATAGAGACCACTGACCAACACTTCATTCCAACTTATCAATGAAACACCAAACCAAAACATCGTTCAAACAAGAGGGGTTATTGAACTCGAAACATCCCACAATAATAATCCCAAAAACTCATAATCCATACCTCCAAACAATACATTATCAAAACACAACACTTGCCTTCAAAAAAAATTATTTAAAAAAAACAGTGTTGGTGGGTTGTGCATTTTACAATGGTATCTCATGAACCTAACACATGAATGATTACATGACACACTGGGAACCCACCTCATATCCATCCATATTCGAAAATAATCCTATGCATGTGGTCACCCTTGAGAGCACCAATTACCAAAAATCAAACCTTTCCTCTTTTTAAAATCAAAACATTTAACCACACTTTCCCTTTATCAAAAACAATAACCATAATATCAAAACCCAATTTTTCATCTCATGAACCAATTTAGAAAAGAATCTATAATTCAATAAAAGCACATATTCATGCCTTTCACAATTGTTTCAAAACATTTCAACCCATTTCAAAACAAATCTAATTTCATGAAATACACCATTTCATAAATCTCCATTTAATTAAGAACACAACTCTTCTCATTTCAAGAAAAGGTTCTAAAATATCATAAGTTTTTTTTGTTCAGTAGTCACCAAAACCAAAATCTATCTTCAACCCCCACACAAAAATTCTAGAACACTTAATTCAATCCAAAACAATTTTCCACAGTTTAAAAAAAATTCCATTAGAAAAATATTTTTAAAATCCCAATTAACATAGTTAATACTTTTAAAAGAGGTGTAAACTTATAATTTACCATTTTGAAATAATTCTGAAATTTCATTTATAGGCATTAAAAAAACATAAAACCATTTTCAATTTACTAGAAATAAAAACTTCACAAAACTTCACACTCCTCAAATTGAAGTCATTTTTTTTGCTTAAAAAAACCATGTTTCCAAGATTCCAAAACAATGAGACACAAGACAATGTGAGAGGAAACTAGTTTCGGTGGGTGACTTCGACATATGGTTGGCAGCCATATTCCAATCACTTCACCGTCACAGAGAGTATTCTAGGGAAATATCCACGGCTCCACATGGCTTGACAGGCCCTGCGAGCTCACTGAGATTATTCGCCCAACTCTCTTTTCATTTCCCATAGTCATCGTTAAACCAAGAAAACCGAAGGACTCAGATAAATACATACTACCCATGGTGACTTGAATCCCGTCATGAGGTGTGCTGGCCAGTCACACTACCCATGACTGAAATTTCAAGTCCCAAAAATCCTATCTCCAGACTATGCTGACTCTTCCCCAAATAACATGACCCAAGGAGCGAACCTCCTTTGATACCATTTTGTCACGAACCGAATCTGGTCACCGCCAAAAATGACACCAAACCTAGAACGTGACATGACCTGAAGGGATTTCCCTAACCCCACGGGCTGGCACAAGTTCCCGGGTATCATTTATTTTTGTTTGGGAAGGATTTACCCGAATATGAAGGCATAAAACATTAAAAACAATCAATAAAATGAATCTGAAAAATGTAAACCAAAATATGTTTAAACAAAAACCAGAACTGAATACATATTTTTAAAGACACTAAAAGTGGTCTAAAAACAAATAATGACAACATAAATACATCCCCATGGACTCCACATGACAAGGGGGTTATCACCCGCAAGCCTTCTCCGCAACTCCGCCCCAACGATGGGGACTAACAACCTGAACCGCCATCACCCTTTGACTTCCCTTTACCTAAGTCAAGCATAAGCTGGTCTACTTACACCCAAGGGGTGTAAGTAGAGTGTGATCCTAAGCCCAATAGGATACCACCAGATGATTCCAAAGAGCATGCAATACAATGTGAACAAAACAAGCAATTTTAATACACAAGGTGAAATAGTGTTAAAATTCAAAGAAATACAACATCCAAATGAAAAAAGTTTTCAGTCCAAGAATTCCAGAATGTTAATACATTAAATAGACATGTGAGCTACTGTAAAGTACTACCAAAACACCCCACAACAAGGGTAAATACCACATATCCAATGAGCATCAAAATCGGGAACACCCCTATGAACTAGGCTGTCTCGGGCCCTATGTACCTCGTACCTCAGTGTAGAGTAACCATAGAAAAATCAGTTATCGTGCACGAGCCACTAGTATGGAACATACCCATAACCTACTGGTCCCCAATCATCATCCACATAATTTAGTTAGATTTGTCGTTATCCAAATGCTAAGTGGAACAGGGACAAAACCCATTCGATCCACTAGTCGTACTAGTACAAATACGCCCCACCTAGGTACCCGGGCTTCCCCTTTTTTCCTCAAACAATTTCAGCAAACAACACACATCCTTTTGAATAAAAAATTTCACTAATGGTCACAAACAAATAGTACAGTAGCTACACACATTTTATAGCATTTAAAACACACAATAAAATAATTTTATTTTCAATAAAACAACCTCTCAAAACATCACATTGTTTTGCACCCAAAGTTCTTTAAGGTATCCACTTTGCACACAATGTGAACACTTTTAAGTAATTAAAACAAAATTTCAGTTCAATACCCTTTAATTAAACCAACAATTCAGTTATGGGGCAGCCCAATGTGAACCAAGAAGTTATATCTTTTAAAAACCACCATTTTCGCACAAACATGGCACTTAAAGCCCATTTGCTTCCCAAACAACATTTAAGCAAACTTTCACAGCAACAACAAAAAAGAATAAACCTTAAAACATGATTTTCAGTCATAATACAGTTCAATAAAATCAACTATGTAATTATAGGTAAGCCCAAAATGAACCAATGAATGATTCGAATGAAAAACCCCCAATTTCACCAAAAATTGGAACTTAAAATTCATTTTCATTATAAATGAAACTAAAACCAATTTTTACAGAAACATTCAAGGGAAATAAACATTAAGGTACCATGAACACAGAAATCTAATTCACAAAAATTTCACACAAAATGGAATCACCTACCAAACTAAGGAAACCTTTGAACCCTTTGTGCGAAAACTCAAACGCACCACCGCTGCACCTCAAGGAAGGTATACCAGACCTAAAACCAGAATTTCAGACCATGAAACACAAGATAAAACCCTAATTTTTAAACCCTAATCCCTAGAAATTAGGAACCTCAGTGATAAGGGAATAAACCCTAAGTAAATTGGATGTAACCCTAAACAAATTGAAAGAAGAAAGAAGGATAACAACTTAATTAAAATAACTTGTAGAAATCTCCCCTAAAAATACCAGTATCTGATTTTCAAAATACTCAATCCTTTAAGGGAGGTTCGAAAAAGGATATGGATAACATTTAGGAATTTTAATGGGGGAAAAAGAGTAAAAAATGAGAGACACATGAATGAATGAACTTACCTCTTCAAATATGGACGATTTGAGGAATCCTATGATGTTCAGCCCCAAAACGCGATAAACCAGAGCTCCAAAGAGGGGGTAGAGAGAAGGGTCGCGCGCCTGCGTTCAGTGGTCTTGGGATCCATTTGGAATCACCAAAAAATCCAAAAAAATTTAATATGATATAACATAATCAAAATTTATTTTTAAAACAGTAATTGGGATTTCGGGCAGGCCCAACCCCTTAGATAAAAACCCAACTAAACCCTGGTTATGGATTTCTAAAAGCTCCAAATTACCATGGTGGTGTTAATAGGTTAGGGGAGGTAAAGTTGGAATTTTAATGGATGAAAAATGTTGAAAAGGAAAAGGTTATAGAAGATACTAATTGTTTTTAATCTGAAATTGGGCTCACAGTTTGGCCCAATTCATGAATACTCATCTATTCCTCCCTAAAACCTAGGTAAACCCACAAAACAAAGCAAGGATGTAAATTAAATGAAAAATAAATACCTTTAAAATATGTCTTGTATGTGATAGATAGGTTGTATCTTATTCATATCAAGAATGATATAAAGTCCTTAAACATTATTTTTAAATCATAAAATGATAATTATACTTGAATGGATACGATGGAGAATGAATCTCATCGCATTCGTGGAGACGGTAGTCCGTACGTACGCACGAGCGAACATATCATTCTTTTGATATTAAAATAATATTTAATTGGATGGTAAATCATATATACAGAATAATTATCATGTTATATTTATTATTTAAATGAATTAAAAATCATTATTATACCCATCCAAATAATAATATATTTAATAACAATTACATCACAACGTGGAGACGGTAAGCCGTACGTACGCACATATGGTGACATGTAATTCAAAGGATGGATATAATACTGAATATGGTTGTACCATATTTATAATAATATGACAGTTTATAGGAGATAATGGATTTATTATTTTAGAATGGGAATAACAAAGAAAGAAGAAGTGCAAGAAGAATGAAACTTGAAAAAGGGTGGTGAAGTCATTACCTCTTCTTCAGGTTCTTCCTTTTGATTTGATCAAAAGGGATCCATAGGTTGGCTTTTTGACTAGAGGAAGGCCTCTATGATGAAGTGAGGGAAGTTTATAGAGTATTTGGGCAAGTTATGGCTGAACCAAAAGGCTTTAAAGGTGTGAATTAATGAGAAAGGGGAGTGGCCTTTTACAAGAGGGGTGAGGGGAACCTTTGAAAAAGTTAGAAATATTATTTTATAATAAATTCATATTCGGTTTCTAATGGATAAAATTGGATTATATAAAGTTTAAGGTGGGGATAGGTCGAAAACCACTCATCCAATAAGATTTAGACAGGTTTGGGTTACTATATTAACCTTATCTTTAAGTATTAACTCTTAGTTAATTAGTTTAACTTTTACAAAGTCTCTTTGTATTTTTATATTATATGGTTAATAAACATACTATATAAATCCAAGAGACCCCCAAGTGGTCCATTAATGATACACCTATCATGATATATGTCTCTTGGCCGATCCTTTTATTTTTAGGAATTTAATATCAATTAATAATATAATATTGTTTTTAAAAACTCCTTTTTGTCAATTTTGACACTATTCAATAGTTGATTTTTGTAAAAATCCAAACATAAATATTACATCGAACAAGGTTAATTAAATCATTCCAAACATGTCATATTATCCTAGAAAAAAAATTGTAATTCATAAAAAGTCTCAAATTATATTTATTTGTGTATTCATAATATCAATTATATTAATTTTTCACTATTATTGTAATTACTGCATCATCATTGTGTCATAAATAAATTAAATTATATAATGTCTAAAAATTATAAATAATATATAATTATGTAGGAAATATTTTTATATTTCTCATGAATATTTATAGTTGAAAATCAAACAAATATAACGTTATGTAAAAATTGTTTTTCTAAAAGATATATGATTATGTCATATTTGTATTTATTTTAACTTAATTAAAATAAAGTGTCCCTATCACCTACAAGTGGCTCCATGGGGTCCCAAAATCGACCGAAAGATGACCATGGTCAGAAATATATCCAGATATAAGTTTAGTACATGTTTTAGGATAATTTATTATTATTATAATATTATTTTTAACCCTTATTTATCGGATTTACCGTTTAACCATTGTAAATAAAATATTTACCGAAGTAATTATTCAAAATGTCTAAAAATTAAAAATACCTATTTACATAATTTGGAAATCCTGATTCCAAATATGGAATCCATATTTCCGAATTCAAAACACATAAGTGGCATAAATTAATTTAAAATTAATTCCCGCTGTCAAAACAAAATGCATGTTTTTAAGATATAATAACTATCAAAAGATTGATACTTGTTTATGTTCGGTTTAGTTGTGAAATTATGTCCTATGACCAATATTGTATTAAATGGTAAAAATATATTCTAAATATACTTTAAAACCACTCAAATTCATAATTTATCAGTATTAATTATTTTTATTAAAAAAGTTGTTTTTAATTAAAATTTAGTAATTTTCACTATTCATAAAAATATTAAAGTTTTCCGAAAAGAAAGTTTTTTTTACCTTAGGCTAAATTTGACACTCTGAATCCAAAAATGAAGTCCATTTTGAGAGATAAAATTTAAAAAATCTCATAATGTAGGTATTACTATTCATAATGGCTAGTTTGATTGGTTGTGGTGTGTGTTAGAATTCGAAATTGCGTACAACACACACTACTGTATTATTCAAAGGAAAGAGTAACGTGGAAGATTGGGGTTTTAAATTGTAAATTATTTTATGTCCCCAGTTTAAAGAATAAATTTATTTAGTCAAATATATAAATGTTTAAAATATTGGATTTAAAAAGGGTTCACTATTAAAAGTTTGTAAAAGTGCATTTTCGAAAAATACTTCTTTTATTTGAAAAAAATGAATTTGTTCTTAAATTATGTCTATGAAACCCATAATATGGATTCTAAAATTATAAGGATTATATAAAGTGCAAAATTTAGTTAATACTATTCATAACCTATTTTTAATGGCTTCTTTGATAAGTCATCGTGTGCTTGAACTCGGTGTTGCGTGTAGTGCAAGTAATTGATTTGTTTTGAAGAAGTACATACTATGAAATCTTGAGGTGTTACATTATAGAACATAATAAAACATAATCTTTGTATAATAAAATATTATTTAACCATATTAATGGTTTTATGATCATCCTTGAAGTTAGTAATGGAAATTGAAAACACATCATCCATGATGTCGGTAAATTGAAAAATCAGAGATGCTATTTTTATTTTTAGAATAAAATGGAGAGGAGAAGAAGTATGATGATAAATGTTTCTCTAAACATGATAAAATTATAGTATATATAAGATAATGTATTTTTTAGGACTCTTTGATATGTATTGTAGAATTGATTATACGAAAAGAAAAATAATTCAAAAGAAAAAAAGTAGATTTTTACCTCTTCAATTTTTCTCATTGATATCCACATTAAGGACCATGGTTTTGGCTTTTTGGTGATACCAAAAGGTCTCATATGTCTTTAATAGGATTTTTATGTCATTTGGGATGAAATTAAGTAATCTACAGGTAATGGAGGTGACAAGGGAAGAGGTGGTGATGGAAGGTATTTATAGTGGGGGAGAGCGGTGTTTTGTCATTTTTATATTCATTAGTTTATTAATTTGGATCAAGACAGTGAATAGTTTGAAATTATAATAAATAAAATTTATATAATTTAGTTTATATCTATATTTTGGACTTACATCATCCTTACATCATGAATTACTCAATAAATCATGTATTTAGCTTATATCATAAATTCTTGTATTTCATTATTCCCCCAAAGTTCACCTATTTCATAAAAATATCAAAATTTATTCCTAAACTTTTTTTGACATGTATATTTCGAAAATTAAATACTTGTCACCAAAATAGATTTTAAATATATGAGAAATTTAATTTTTAATTAATATCATTATTTATTTGAAAACTACCATTTTAAAAACTATAAATAATTTTATTACACATTCAAAAATATATTGAAGTCTCATTAAATTAACTTATTATAATATGAAAACAATATATTATTTTATGAATCTATTTTATGAAAATATATGTTATTTTAAATCATTATATTAATTAAAAAAAATTAATTAAATATTTAGGAATTACAAAAATAAAAACACTTAATTTATCATTTTGAAAACATTTATTTAATTACTCCATGATATAAATATATTTTGGATACACATATAAGATACATAAATTTTATTTGTACTCTTATAGGTGAGGTTACCATTTTATTATCAAGATTACTATTCCAAATGTTAATGTTACTATTCATAACATCATGTTACTATTCCATCAATATAAATTTCATAATTTTGATAAATACCACTAATTTAATAATAAATTTAAATATAATTTTAATATTTCTTTCGAGAATTAATATAAATTATTTTATAAGTATATGGGTTGTTATTGTATGCTTATCTTTTTTGAATCCAGAAGTATAGTCATTTTGAGTAAATAGTTACTTGATCATTGATGTATCCTTTATAATTTCAGAATATCATTACACTCTTATAAAGAAAATTTTTATTTATATAGATAGTAATTATTTTTTTAATAATGGAAATTATTTCATTATATAAGGAGTATTTTATTATAATATCATTTTTATATAAACTAGAAGTGTGTTTGAAAACCATCAATATACAGGTTACTGAAGGAATGAGATACATGATTTCATTAAACCTAGTATAGGAATGACTCTCAATTTGTTGTATACCCCTATATAACTAATTATGATATGGGATGTGATATTATACCAAAATTTTATGTCCAATTCCCAGTCCCCTAATGTAATGGGACAATAGGACCATGAGTTTATAAGAAAAATATACATATATTTTATGTTATATATGAATATTTTTTGTCACTATTCTGGCATGGATACTATGTACTTAAGGGGATGAAGTTGGTTTGTCATTTTTTATCTTATTTTATTTCCTAAAATAGGTAAATCTAGTAATTCTAGTCCTATTATAGAATGTTAAACATTTTTAAAATTAATGTACAATGCAATGTTTTTTATTATAATGTTTTTCAGTTTTTTTCTATAAATTGTAATCTAACTCTAAATTATATGAGTAGGTTGATCTATTTCATAAACCAGAATATATTAAATATTTATAGAGATATATCGATTGAATATGTATTATTTTATTTTACAACATAAATATATACTTATATTCACTTATTCATCCATGATCTTTTATGGTACTTATATTTATCTATATACATCTAAACAATTATTTCTATATTCACTTGGTAATTCATAAAAAAAGTATAGTTATAATTTTTGTCAAAGAATATGTTAAAATATCGTAGTTTTAACATATATATATATATATTATATCAATTTTGTTTTATTAATTTTTACCTTGATTGTGTTTTGTCATTGGTTGTACTTTATTTATTACATATAGTAATTATATTCTTTATTTGTAGTATAATAATTTAATGTTGGAAAATTATTCCCCATTTTAACACTATGACCCACAATATAGTTCAATATCCCATATTGATTAATATGTTATCCTTGGGTTTTGTTGAAGACTAGGTAAGTTCTATTAAGTTGAATGGCCAAATTAACTATATTTTGGTATTCTATTCATAACTATTTGGGATTAATTTCCTTTTGAAGGATATACCCCGATTTCACTTATTGAATTCTTGTATGATAGTCATGTTTTTTTTTGTTTTAATATTTAAAATATTTATTTCATGGTGATTTTTAAATAAAAATAATCCATTGGGGGATAATTAAATTAGATAATAGAAAATTTAGATCACATTGGTACACTGGTTATGTTTCCTTTTTCTCTTGGACCATGTGTAGCTTGGGTACATGGTATATGATTGTTTCCGTCGAATTGGATGTGTGATGGGTAGATTTTACATTGTTGGATATTGAAATATTATTATAACTCTTGTGAGGATTATTGAGCCTCCATATTTTCTTTTATTGGAATGTCGTTGTGAAAAACTAGGCCGAGTCAACCTAAACCCTCACCAAAGCATAATAATTAAGAAATTGAATCATTGTTCACTATTATTATGGCAGAAATAATTTTAAAATTGAGATAATGATTTAATATATTTTTTGTATTTTTTTAACACTCCATGATTCCACGGTATGTTTCCCTTTGAATAATGCAATAGATTCCATTGTACGCAACATCGAGATTGTAACACACCGCAAAAAATCAAACTAGTCATTATGAACAGTATTGTCCACTTCGTGAAATTTTATAAATTTTATTTCTCAAATTGGAATTAATTTTTGAATTCGGAATATCGAAATTAACATACGATGAATGTTTGGTATTTTTCCAAAAACGTCCAATTTTGGATGAATAGTGAAAAACTCTACATTATTGGTTAAAACTGACTTTTTGTTTAAATAATTATTTAATTTATTTAAATTTATTTTAGGTTAAAATAGACACATAATACATATATATGATCAATGTAATTCATAGGAGTCATTTGATAATATTTTTAGATCTATAAAAATTTTATTGAACTTTTTTACTGTCTTTTACCCACCTCCTAGGAGCATTTGTAAATTTGAATAAAACTTATTTTTACTACTTCTGTGATATTAATTTCAAAAATCCTAGAGACACGATTATCGTAACACCCCAATATTTCATATAATGTTATCTCTTTAAAGTATCTCAATAACATACGCTACACGCAACACCGAGTTCAAACACACCACGACTTACAAAATAAGCCATTCAAAAAAGAGGTTATGAATTGTATTAACCACATAATAAATTTAATATATCCTACATAATTTTAATGATCATATATTATGTTTTTTAGAAATAATATAAAAAAAATTAAAATTTTAAGATAAATGAGGTATTTTTCCAAAAATTATGTTTTATGCCTTTTAATGAAGAACCCTTTTTAAATCCATTATTCAACACTTTTATATATTCAATTTAGTTAAATAAAATTAAACTTCAGATTAGGGACATAAAAATTAAATTTGGGTAAATTTTTAGTACTTTTTTGATAACATCCATATTTTGATGAATAGTGAAAAAATACTAAATTTTAATAAAAAAAATTTAATTGACTTAAATTATAGTGTTAAATTATACAATTGAATGGTTTCGAAGTATAATTAGATTATATTTTTATCATTTAATATAAGTTTGGTTTTTGGATATAATTTTACATTTAAATTGGACATAAACAACTGTCAATCTTTTGATAGTTATTAGTTCTTAAAAACACACTTTTTGTTTTGACATCAGGGATTAATTGTAAATTAATTTCTGCCACTTCAGTATTTTGAATATGGAAAAATGGATTCCATTGTTAGAATCAGGAGTTCAAAATTGTGTAAATGGTGACTATTATTTTTTGACATTATGAATAATTACTTTGGTAAATATTTTATTTACAATGGTAAAAGGGTAAATCCATTAAATATGGGCAATGAAATAATATTAAAAAAAAATTAAATTACCCTAAAACAATTCATAAACCTATTGGATGACAAATTTATGGCCATGGGCATATTTGGATTGATTTTGGGACCGGATGTTGCAACTTGAGAGTGATATGGTTACATTATATTAATTAATTCAAAGTAATGACAAAAATGACATAAACATATATCATTGAGTAAAATAATTTTTACCAAGGTTATATAAGTTATCATTTTAGATAGAAATATTCATTATAAAGCTAAAAATATTTATAACAGAATGGTCTTTTATTTAAAAAAATTAGATATTAAATAACAAAATTTATTAATCACACACTGATGATTCAGTAATTACCTTATTAATGAATTAATCAAATAAGTGATATTTTAAATATTAAAATAAATATAATTTGAAAGTTTTGATTCCATCCACGAATATTCTAGATGAATATGAAATGTTATTATTTATTAAATTTATTTTGTTTAAAGTAATAAAGTTTTTATGACTTTCATAAAAACCAAATACTAAATAGTGTAAAAATTGACTTAAATGATTTTTTAAAACAATTAATATATTATTAATTGATATAATATTCCTAAAAATATATGGGTCATCCAAAAGACTAAGATAAGTATATATATATTTCTAATGAACCACATGGGGTTCTCTTGTCTTGATATATTATGTTTATTAAACATATAATATAAAAATACAATGAAACATGGTAAATGTTAAACAATTTATCTAAGAGTTAAATCTAAAATATAAGGTTACAATGGAAACCTAAAATGTTCTAAAATCTATTGGTTTATAGGATATTGACCCCTAACCACCTCATTCTTGAAATAAATTCATTTGGATCCATTAGAAACCGAAAATAATTTTATTATATACTAATATTTCAAGCTCTTCATAAATTGACCCTCACCTCTCTTATAAAAGGTAACTTCCCCTTCTCTCAATTTCACATATCCAAAGCCATTTGGATCGGCCAACCCATGGCAAAATATCATCCCAATTCTCATCTCTTCATCCTATAGGTCTTTCATTGGTCATAAAGACAATCTAATATCCCCTTTTGATCAAATCAAAAAGAAGAACCCGAGGAAGAGGTAAATATTTTATCACCTCTTTCATGTTCTTTCTTCTTCCACTTTATCTTTATTTGTTGTTTCCAATATAAAATAATAACTAAAATATCTTGTATATTATGTGATGTTATTTTAAAAAAAATTCAACCATATTAATTATTATATCCATCCTATAGATGACAAAGTCACTATATGTGTGTATGTACGACTTACCATCTCCACGTCCTGGTGTAGTTTGTTATCCAGACACTTCATTATATGGATGGGTATAATAATGAGATTAACTGATTTAAATAATAAATATAAAATGTTAATGATTATTTATATATTATATACCATCTAATTACATATGATTTCTCCATCAACGATATTGTTGCTCGTGCGTACGTACGGATTACTGTCTCTACGAACACGATGAGATTCATTTCCACATCATATCCATTCAAGAATAATTTTCATTTAATGATTAAAAAATAGTGTTTAGTAACTTAATATCATTATGTATATGATTGAAATACATAATTTCCATAACAAACATGGATTATGTAACAAAACTTATAAAGTAAAACGAGTCAGTTTACACCCAAAATGGTGATAGTGCAAAAATATTATTAACAAAGCAATAGTATAAGATCATATATGATAGCATATTTATGTATATAGTTCTATTATAATTTAATAAAAATGTTTTAACTATTATATAAGAGGTTAACATACCGTCGACTAAGGAAAAGTACAAGGTAAGGGTCCAATTCACAATCTCTTTATTATCCGAGGGTTTTTTTACATAAGTATCTACAAGGAACTCTTTATAATCCACATCCATCTTTTATTAAAAATTTATTTCAAAACATTTGTACTATTTACTAGACTATGGTTTTATGACATTTATACCATTATTTTACCTTATATGTTTTGAATGGAATCTTTCCGTCATTTTCCAATCAATGTACTTTATGACCTTTTTGACAAAATTAGGGTAAGATTTTTTTAACGTATATATTGGTTGTGGAAATTTTTCGCCATTATAATATCATTGAAGCATAAATTACAAGATTATAAGAATATTTTCAAAATAAATGTTTTATTTTATAATTATGTGACTCTTAAATGGTTTCAAAATAGAAAGAACTATTTATTTTAAATAGTATTCATTTCATCAATGTCAACATCCTTTGATTGATATTAAACATATTTGAAGTTGATTTATAATTATACAAATATTCCAAATTGTGTTGAAGTTTTTGTGATATTTTTGACTATGGATGTGTTATTTTATACCATTTATGGTTTGTGGTTAACGTGTTGACATTTTTTATGCTTGTATTAATATGAATGTTTAGGTTATGTTTCTATCATTTCATATGAGAAATGTATTGAACTTATTATGGGACGAGTGGATCCCGCTATAGCAACTTTGTGCATCGGTAGGTCTCATGAGACAATTAGATGTGGAATAGGCTGAGGCCTTTCCCAATTTAGATATATGGTATTGGCTGAGGCATAAATCATTTTTAGAAGACTTGGCTGAGTCCTTGAAAAAAAATTTCAGAATGTCTGACATTATACATTCCATTATTAATAAAATATTGTTGATGGTTCATGTGGTTATTCGACTAGTAGAATTACCATGACTATGTTTTATTGTGAAATTATTTACTCATCTCATATTCCTTCCATAAGGTGTTGTTTTTTATTATTTGAAAAGGCATGTGTTTTAAATTATTCACCATGCCTAATATTTATGTTATCTTCCATTATATTGATCACCCTTACTGAGAATTTGAGCTCTCACATTTCTAATGTATTATTTTCCTAGGATAAAAATAATTTTATTGTGAATGATAAAAAATGATATTCTTGGGGATTAATGGCATTCTCAAAGAACAGTTATGTTGTGTTTTATTTTCTAATGTGTCATGTAACATTCCTGTATGTAATATATTTTCCAAGATTGCTAAACTATTGTTATTTCGGAACAAGATTCCATGGAATCATGCCAATGTATTAAAATAATTAATCGACTCTGGGATTCTATGGTCAGGGTGTTACAGTTGGTGTCAGTGGAAGTTTAGTAAAATCCCTAAAAACTAGAATTAGAAAAACTCTGATTTGAGAAAATTACCCTAAGATAGGATTTAAATAGTAGTATATAAGAACTTAATAGAATTTTGGTAATGTAGAGATTATGTGAGTAATCCACGAAATACATCCGTTGTTAGATACGAGCAGGTAGAGGTGGCTCTAGAATAGATGTACCAAGGGGTAAAACCTGAAAATATCCCTTTGAGCTAGACTCAAACGGCAACAGGTGCTCGATAATGGGCCTCGATGCACTCTTGGTTACAGAATTACTAGGGGATATTCTTATGATAATTCTCATTTTCATTACAAACCATTATAAAGGATTTATAATAATATACTTAGTTAATGAAAACATTTTTATGATTATGTATTATAGACATAAAATGTTCAAATTATGTTAGCTGTTTTACAATTTCAGAATTATGTATTGTGGTTCATAAACTAATCTAATGTATTCCATTGTTTAGAAATTATTCCTAGTGGAAGTAATGGAAACTGTATTAACACATGTAATCCATGCATTGATTTCCCTCCAACTCAAGATAATTATAGTGGAGCTAGTGATGAAAATGGTGTTGATCAGCTTTTCAACATATCTGGAAAACTCACACAAGTCGTGAATAATAACCTTACTTGTACGGAGAACCTTGATTCTTAATGTGAAGATCAATGTTATATCTATTCATGAGGAAAAACTGTAACAGCCCAAGATTTTATAAAAAAATATTCTTTTTAATTTTATTATAGTCTTGTGTTGTACGCTACACCAAAAGGAGCTTGCACAACACGCATCCTTGACTTGCCTTGCATTACACGCAATCACGACCTTCCTCGATAGCGTGTGTAATACGCAATACCGAGTTTCACTAAACAACGATATGCTATTAAAATATTATTAAAACTAGCCGTTATGAATAGTAATAACCACTTTTTAAAACTCTGTAAATCTTATTTTTCAAAATGAACTTCATTTTTGGATTCGGAGTATCGAATTTAGCCTAAGGTGAAATTTTGGTACTTTTCGGATAACTTTCATATTCTGATGAATAGTGAAAATTACTAAATTATAATTAAAAACAACTTTTTTAATCGAAATAATTAATAGTGATAAATTATTAATTTCAGTGGTTTTAATGTATATTTAGAATATATTTTTACAATTTAATACAATGTTGGTCATTGGATATAATTTCACATTTAAACCAGACATAATCAAGTGTCAATCTTTTGATAGATATTGTTTCTTAAAAACACGCTATTTGTTTTAACAGCGGGATTTAATTATAAAATTAATTAATGAAAATTCTATGATATGAATTTGGTAAAATAGACTTCATTTTTGAATTCGGAATATGAAATATAGCTTAGGATGAAATTTTGGCATTGTTCTGAAAAACATCAATTTTTGATGAATAGTGAAACTACTAAGTGGTAGTTAAAAAAATTAATTTCTTCATAAATCTTAATTTTACCGCTTCTGTGAATGGAATTTCAAAAATCCGAGAGACACGGTTGATGTCAGTAAGTAAAATGTGGTTCAATGAGATGAAAATAATTTTTGGTGAATAGTAACTTTTTACTTTTTTTTACCACGGTTAATAGTAAATAGGGTAACTAAGGGTAAATATGATATTACTATTACCCTAACACATGTCCTAATTCTATTGGATAAGTGTAATTCGACCAAAAACAACCTTATGAATATAATATGACCATTTAGGTCCACTTGGATTAGATTATGACATTTAATATTATATTATTTAATGAATAGTTAAAATAGTTAAAATCAAAGTTTAATAACTAAAACATTTTTAATATGGGGTTATACATAAGATAAATTCGACTATAAATATTCATTAGAACGCTAAAACAATTTCCTACATAATGATATTTTATTTATAATTTTTAGACTTTAAATAAATTAATTTATTTATGACACAACGATGATGCAGTAATTACCCTTTTAAGGAAATATTAACATAATTGATGTTATAAATGATCAAATGAATGTAATTTGAGAATTTTTATGAATTCCACTAATTTTCTAGGTTACTATGATATCTTAATGTTGATTTAATCAACTTGGTTCGAACATATAATTCTTTTATGACTTTCACAAAAATCATATATCAAATAGTGTCAAAATTGACACAAAATAGTTTTTAAATCAAATATTATATTATTAATTGTTATTGTGTTCCTAAAAATATAAGGTTCATCCAAATGACTTAGATAAGGATATATATATTAATAATAAACAATTTGGGGTTCGTTTGGCATGTTATAGTAAGTGTATTAACCATATAGTGAAAGAAAACAAAAAGACACGGTAAAAGTTAAATTATTTAACTTAGAGTTAAATCTAATTGATATGGTTTAAAATAAGATCCAAACATGTCTAAATTTGATTGGTTGATGAGATTACAACCCTATATCATCTAAGCTTCGAATATGAGTCATTTTTGGAGGTTTTTAAGTGGGGTTAGATTTATTATAAATTAATATTTTTAAGAATTCCTAAGGTGCCCCTCTCCTCCCCTATAAAAGGACACCTCCTCCCCCTCCTCCTCACACCAATTTGAGCTCTCAAGCTCGGCCAACCCCTGCAAAAATCTCTTCTCCACTTCCCTAGAAACATCCTAGAGGTTCTGGTCTTCCTCAAAGACCAAGTTTAGTGCCCTAAGAGGAGGTCTCAAAGAGGCGCTTCAAAGAAGAGGTAATTACCGTTACCAATTCTTTCATCTTTATTTCTTCTTCCACTTCTTCTTCTTAGGTTGTTTCATTATGAAGTAATAACATCAGTATCACTCATATACTTATATGTTATTATAAGTATGAAACAACCCTATTTAACCATCTATCCATCCTACGGAAAAAGAAATCACCGCGCGTGTGTACGTACGGAATACCGTCTCCACGCCGTGGTGTAATCTATTTTCCACCACCACCTTACATGGATGGGTATAATGGTGTAAAGAATAACTATACATAGTTATTACAACATCATATTGATTCTGATATATTGTATAATCCACTCCAATTCAGTTCAATATTTATGGAAATGATATCATCGCTCGTGCGTACGTACAGACTACCGTCTCCACGACGCGATGAGATTCATTCTCCATGTTAACCATTTAAGAATGATTATAAAGTATATATAAGAAATAATAATGAAATATATGACATTATAAAGCTATTGGATTTATGTATATATATATATATGTATGTCATCTACTTCCATTTCAAGACAATAAGGAAAGTAAAACAGCGTTCATGCGTACGTACGGACTACCGTCTCCATGAACGGTGTTTTTCATTTTATTTATCTATCTATTATATATATATATATATACTGAATATATATGATATATAAATCGTATTTTATATTCTGGAAGTAAGTAAATCATGATATAAGTAATAATGATGTCAAGAACAACAAGTCAAAACACCTAAGATAAATGAAACGATTTTACCCAAAACGCTTCTTTAACATGGAATTTACAAAAAAACGGGTAATATAATGTCATAAGTGAACCATATATGATATCATAACAATGAATATGATTCTGGAATAAGTCAATAACATGATTTAAATCATTATACAGGAGGTTTGGACACTTACAAAGCAAGTCAGACCTAAGGTAAGGGAAATATCACAATCTCATTTTTATCCGAGATTGTTTATTCGTAAGTATTTACTGGGGTGTATTTTATCATCCACATCCATGTTTCATCAAAATGTAATATTATTTCCATCCACCTAAAATTGTTTAAATCCATTTTTACCCTTCGGTGAGTTTTTAGTAATATGTATGAAAGGAATCTTTTGTCGTACGAGGTACTTTTTGACTTTTCCGACAAAAGTACGAAGAATGTTTTTTTAACTTAAACGGCACGAACGGATTTTTACGGTTTTATAAAGCCTTATTTTCATGAAGCTTCCTCCAAAAGATTTCATGACTATTTTCAATAAAATCTCTTTCTTTTAAAATTGCATGATGTTTTGTGAAAAGAAATTGATTTTGAAGAAGAAAGGATATTTTCCTCAAGAATTCAATTCCAGTGTTTTATGAAAATTATTTTCCATCTAAGATAATAATGGGTTCTGTTTCTATCCATATTTTTACATAGATTTGACTATGTTGTTATGGAATTATGTTTATGAATTCCTTTATCTTATATGAATGGTTTTATGATGTCATGTTGTTTAAGAATCTCATTTTATTACATGGGTTATGAAATGATGTATGATTTATGATTTTGTGGCACACATAAAAATGGTATCATTATGAGATGGGTGGGACCTATATCTCCCTCCAATGCATTGGGTAATGATTTTATATCTCATGAGATAGACATGGCTGAAATGGTAGGCTATACCGGTTCAGTGAAACAGGACTGAAACGAGGGTTACTCGATTCAGAAAGGGACTTTGTCCACTAAGATAGTCTTGGCAATGAGTCTTGACTAACAAGAAATGATTTTCTATGATTATGTGTGTATGCCACAAAGTTTTATATTTTAACTTATGATTATTGGGATTTCATTTCACTACTATGATTTATCCCATGTTATGAAATTATGATCACTTTTGCAGGTTAAGATTTCCAAAAGTTATGTGCTTATGTATATGATGTGATTGATATTTCTTTTGTTTACCCTTACTGAGCATTTGAGCTCACCCTTTTATCTTTTCTTTTCCCCAAGATATAAAGAAAGGTTTTAGGTATAAAAAAAAGAAGATCTTTATGGGAGATGTTGAAGATCTTTCACCATGATTAGAAGATTATATTCCGAGTTTCCAAAGACACTAAACTATTACGGTCCTTGTGTGTGTGTTTTTGTTATGTACTAAGTATTCCGCAAATGTAATGTAATGTCCATGTACGTCAAGCTTCGGGTCTCTACAGTTGGTATCAGAGGAAAGGTTTAGTCAAACTTTGGAAACTAGGATGCGAAAACGTTAGTGAGATCCCTAGAGATATTTCTACGGTATGTCTAGGGATGTCCCTAAGGTTAAGTAGACGTATAAGTTATAGTACTAGAACTACGCTAACGATCATAGAATTAAACCTAAGATGTTAGATATTGAAGGTACTCCCCCTTTATTATGTTGTTTTCCCTAGCATGATTTTTTCCTCTCACACTATTCTTTTTGGGTTTTAGAAAATGGCTGGAAACAAGATGATTCACAATAATAGAGGATATGATGGACAATGGAATGATATTCTTCATAATGAAATGGGATTTGGAAGTCCAAACATAATTATTATGCCGAATCAGCAATCTCATAATATGATCAATAAAGTAAAATTTGGTAAGTTTCCTGACTCGGCTAATAAGAGAAAGATGGAGTTTCATGATGATCATAGAGGAAAGAAAGTTCAATTTCCCCTATGTAATTCATGTGGGAAGAGGCATCAAGGAGAATGTTTCAAAGGAACTGGAAGATGCTTTGGGTGTGGAAAAGAAGGACACAAAGCAAGTAAGTGCAAAGGAAAAGGTTCAGTTAACACCATCGATGAGGATAATGGTATTGCTACGACATCAAAAATGGTTAAGTGTTTTAAATGTGGAATGTATGGGCATTATGCAAACCAATGTCCTAAGGGAAAGACTCATGAAGAGAATCAGTATGGCCGTATGGGTAGTATTTATGTGGATGATGATGAAGAGACTACAAATGATATGTGAGATGAAAGAATTGTTGAAGCTCGGTTAATGGTTTAAGAATGTAGTGGAATGATTACATGTTTATCATGTGTAATGTTGTATAACTAATCTCATGGTACTATGGAATAAAGAGACATGTAAGGATTGTTATATTGTTGTCTGATTAATGTTACCAGTAACCATGAAAGGTTATTCAGATACTTTTGGAAAGTAGATGATAAGTGCATAATGAAAGGATAAGAAGATAATGAGATGTTTGATTGTATTCATGAGCTCATGATTGATATAAGGACTAAGTGATATCATGGTTTGAGTATAAATAATTGTGAGGATTTTGGTATGTGTAAAGTGTTAACTTTTAACTGCATTCAAGTTTTCACTAAGGTTCAATGGGTATTCAAGAGTATACATGATTAAGGACTTTGAATGTTTGGAATGTGACCAACAAAACATATCTTATGATATATGGGGATCAACGATGATATTAAATCTCTGGTAATTGTTTTCACTATGTTATGAGAGTGGACTGCAGTATTATGGATAAGCCTAAAGATTGGAATGGATTGTGTTGGACGTAAGTTAGTATTGTTTAAGGATAGAAATTTTTTTCGATATTATTGATGGGATGTTATAGTAATATAGTTTTGGAAAAAGGACAACCTGCAGGACGGGCGACAACCCATCGCTTCGGACAAGGCTGTAGGAATCGAACCCACATCCGAAGTGCGACTGGCCTTTATCACCTACCACTGGCCTACAGGAAGTCCTTGTTTAGTAGAAACTAGTTTTATTATATTAAGCAGTATGATATATGAAGTATAAGTCCATTTTAGGAACCATATATGATTAATCTCACTATAGATCGACTTATGCATATAATTTTTGCTAACCTTTTGTTTGAGACAGATGGAATGACCCGTCATTCTATCACATGATCTGATAACACTTCATGAATAACAAATTCAACTTCATTTATTTAAGAGATGAAGTGGAAATTGTTCAAGGCACGAACAACAGTGAGATTGTACCAAAATAAAGTAAGTATTTATTCTAATTCAAATTTTCAACTTTAGGGAAATGATCTTGAAAACCAAAAATGTTGTCCTAGTGATCTTATGCCTGATGAATCAGATGGTACCTTATATCATCACAAATCTATGGATTTGTGATTACTGGCTTTTCCATAGCCATGTTCTCTACCACTCTCCATCAGAACATGATGGTTAGATTTCTCTTCCATATCCATATTTTCACCTATGTGGAAACCCAATGATTAGTTTATTTGGGTAACCGTTACGTTTCATACTTTTGTTTTTAAAGATTGGTTTTGATATTCCTTTTTACGATGGGGGTTTCTATTAAAGAAACTTTCGAATAGTAAACCATTTATAACCCCGACGAATTTCGAGGGCGAAATTCATTTTAAGGGGGGTAGAATGTAACAGCCCAAGATTTTATAAAAAAATATTCTTTTTAATTTTATTATAGTCTTGTGTTGTATGCTACACCAAAAGGAGCTTGCACAACACGCATCCTTGACTTGCCTTGCATTACACGCAATCACGACCTTCCTCGATAGCGTGTGTAATACGCAATACCGAGTTTCACTAAACAACGATATGCTATTAAAATATTATTAAAACTAGCCGTTATGAATAGTAAAAACCACTTTTTAAAACTCTGTAAATCTTATTTTTCAAAATGAACTTCATTTTTGGATTCGGAGTATCGAATTTAGCCTAACGTGAAATTTTGGTACTTTTCGGATAACTTTCATATTCCGATTAATAGTGAAAATTACTAAATTATAATTAAAAACAACTTTTTTAATCGAAATAATTAATAGTGATAAATTATTACTTTGAGTGGTTTTAAAGTATATTTAGAATATATTTTTACATTTTAATACAATGTTGGTCATTGGATATAATTTCACATTTAAACCAGACATAATCAAGTGTCAATCTTTTGATAGATATTGTTTCTTAAAAACACGCTATTTGTTTTAAAAGCAGGATTTAATTATAAAATTAATTAATGCAAATTCTATGATATGAATTTGGTAAAATAGACTTCATTTTTGAATTCGGAATATGAAATATAGCTTAGGATGAAAATTTGGCATTGTTCTGAAAAACATCAATTTTTGATGAATAGTGAAACTACTAAGTGGTAGTTAAAAAAATTAATTTCTTCATAAATCTTAATTTTACCACTTCTGTGAATGGAATTTCAAAAATCCGAGAGACACGGTTGATGTCAGTAAGTAAAATGTGGTTCAATGAGATGAAAATAATTTTTGTTGAATAGTAACTTTTTACTTTTTTTTACCACGGTTAATAGTAAATAGGGTAACTAAGGGTAAATATGATATTACTATTACCCTAACACATGTCCTAATTCTATTGGATAAGTGTAATTCGACCAAAAACAACCTTATGAATATAATATGACCATTTAGGTCCACTTGGATTAGATTATGACATTTAATATTATATTATTTAATGAATAGTTAAAATAGTTAAAATCAAAGTTTAATAACTAAAACATTTTTAATATGGGGTTATACATAAGCTAAATTCTACTATAAATATTCATTAGAACGCTAAAACGATTTCCTACATAATGATATTTTATTTATAATTTTTAGACTTTAAATAAATTAATTTATTTATGATACAACGATGATGCAGTAATTACTCTTTTAAGAAAATATTAACATAATTGATGTTATAAATTCTCAAATGAATGTAATTTGAGACTTTTTATGAATTCCACTAATTTTATAGGTTACTATGATATATTAATGTTGATTTAATCAACTTGGTTCGAACATATAATTCTGTTATGACTTTCACAATAATCATATATCAAATAGTGTCAAAATTGACACAAAATAGTTTTTAAATCAAATATTATATTATTAATTGTTATTGTATTCCTAAAAATCTAAGGTTCAGCCAAATGACTTAGATAGGGATATATATATTAATAATAAACAATTTGGGGTTCGTTTGGCATGTTATAGTAAGTGTATTAACCATATAGTGAAAGAAAACAAAAAGACACGGTAAAAGTTAAATTATTTAACATAGAGTTAAATCTAATTGATATGGTTTAAAATAAGATCCAAACATGTCTAAATTTAATTGTTTGATGAGATTACAACCCTATCACATCTAAGCTTCGAATATGAGTCATTTTTGGAGGTTTTTAAGTGGGGTTAGATTTATTATAAATTAAAATTTTTAAGAATTCCTAAGGTGCCCCTCTCCTCCCCTATAAAAGGACACCTCCTCCCCCTCCTCCTCACACCAATTTGAGCTCTCAAGCTCGGCCAACCCCTGCCAAAATCTCTTCTACACTTCCCTAGAAACATCCTAGAGGTTCTGGTCTTCCTCAAAAACCAATTTTAGTGCCCTAAGAGGAGGTCTCAAAGAGGCGCTTCAAAGAAGAGGTAATTATCGTTACCAATTCTTTCATCTTTATTTCTTCTTCCACTTCTTCTTATTAGGTTGTTTCATTATGAAGTAATAACATCAGTATCACTCATATAATGATATGTTATTATAAGTATGAAACAACCCTATTTAACCATCTATCCATCCTACGGAAAAAGAAATCACCGTGCGTGTGTACGTACGGAATACCGTCTCCACGCCGTGGTGTAATCTATTTTCCACCACCACCTTACATGGATGGGTATAATGGTGTAAAGAATAACTATACATAGTTATTACAACATCATATTGATTCTGATATATTGTATAATCCACTCCAATTCAGTTCAATATTTATGGAAATGATATCATCGCTCGTGCGTACGTACGGACTACCGTCTCCACGACGCGATGAGATTCATTCTCCATGTTAACCATTTAAGAATGATTATAAAGTATATATAAGAAATAATAATGAAATATATGACATTATAAAGCTACTGGATTTATGTATATATATATATATATGTATTTCATCTACTTCCATTTCAAGACAATAAGGAAAGTAAAACAGCGTTCATGCGTACGTACGGACTACCGTCTCCATGAACAGTGTTTTTCATTTTATTTATCTATCTATTATATATATATATATATACTGAATATATATGATATATAAATCGTATTTTATATTCTGGAAGTAATTAAATCATGATATAAGTAATAATGATGTCAAGAACAACAAGTCAAAACACCTAAGATAAATGAAACGATTTTACCCAAAACGCTTCTTTAACATGGAATTTACAAAAGAACGGGTAATATAATGTCATAAGTGAACCATATATGATATCATAACAATGAATATGATTCTGGAATAAGTCAATAACATGATTTAAATCATTATACAGGAGGTTCGGACACTTACAAAGCAAGTCAGACCTAAGGTAAGGGAAATATCACAATCTCATTTTTATCCGAGATTGTTCATTCGTAAGTATTTACTGGGGTGTATTTTATCATCCACATCCATGTTTCATCAAAATGTAATATTATTTCCATCCACCTACAATTGTTTAAATCCATTTTTACCCTTCGGTGAGTTTTTAGTAATATGTATGAAAGGAATCTTTTGTCGTACGAGGTACTTTTTGACTTTTCCGACAAAAGTACAAAGAATGTTTTTTTTTACTTAAACGGCACGAACGGATTTTTACGGTTTTATAAAGCCTTATTTTCATGAAGCTTCCTCCAAAATATTTCATGACTATTTTCAATAAAATCTCTTTCTTTTAAAATTGCATGATGTTTTGTGAAAAGAAATTGATTTTGAAGAAGAAAGGATATTTTCCTCAAGAATTCAATTCCAGTGTTTTATGAAAATTATTTTCCATCTAAGATAATAATGGGTTCTGTTTCTATCCATATTTTTACATAGATTTGACTATGTTGTTATGGAATTATGTTTATGAATTCCTTTATCTTATATGAATGGTTTTATGATGTCATGTTGTTTAAGAATCTCATTTTATTACATGGGTTATGAAATGATGTATGATTTATGATTTTGTGGCACACATAAAAATGGTATCATTATGAGATGGGTGGGACCTATATCTCCCTCCAATGCATTGGGTAATGATTTTATATCTCATGAGATAGACATGGCTGAAATGGTAGGTTATACCGGTTCAGTGAAACAGGACTGAAACGAGGGTTACTCGATTCAGAAAGGGACTTTGTCCACTAAGATAGTCTTGGCAATTAGTATTGACTAACAAGAAATGATTTTCTATGATTATGTGTGTATGCCACAAAGTTTCATGTTTTAACTTATGATTATTGGGATTTCATTTCACTACTATGATTTATCCCATGTTATGAAATTATGATCTCTTTTGCAGGTTAAGATTTCCAAAAGTTATGTGCTTATGTATATGATGTGATTGATATTTCTTTTGTTTACCCTTACTGAGCATTTGAGCTCACCCTTTTATGTTTTCTTTTCCCCAGGATATAAAGAAAGGTTTTAGGTATAAAAAAAAGAAGATCTTTATGGGAGATGTTGAAGATATTTCACCACGATTAGAAGATTATATTCCGAGTTTCCAAAGACACTAAACTATTACGGTCCTTGTGTGTGTGTTTTTGTTATGTACTAAGTATTCCGCAAATGTAATGTAATGTCCATGTACGTCATGCTTCGGGTCTCTACAGTTGGTATCAGAGGAAAGGTTTAGTCAAACTTTGGAAACTAGGATGCGAAAACGTTAGTGAGATCCCTAGAGATATTTCTACGGTATGTCTAGGGATGTCCCTAAGGTTAAGTAGATGTATAAGTTATAGTACTAGAACTAGGCTAACGATCATAGAATTAAACCTAAGATGTTAGATATTGAAGGTACTCCCCATTTATTATGTTGTTTTCCCTAGCATGATTTTTGCCTCTCACACTATTCTTTTTGGGTTTTAGAAAATGGCTGGAAACAAGATGATTCACAATAATAGAGGATATGATGGACAATGGAATGATATTCTTCATAATGAAATGGGATTTGGAAGTCCAAACATAATTATTATGCCGAATCAGCAATCTCATAATATGATCAATAAAGTAAAATTTGGTATGTTTCCTGACTCGGCTAATAAGAGAAAGATGGAGTTTCATGATGATCATAGAGGAAAGAAAGTTCAATTTCCCCTATGTAATTCATGTGGGAAGAGGCATCAAGGAGAATGTTTCAAAGGAACTGGAAGATGCTTTGGGTGTGGAAAAGAAGGACACAAAGCAAGTAAGTGCAAAGGAAAAGGTTCAGTTAACACCATCGATGAGGATAATGGTATTGCTATGACATCAAAAATGGTTAAGTGTTTTAAATGTGGAATGTATGGGCATTATGCAAACCAATGTCCTAAGGGAAAGACTCATGAAGAGAATCAGTATGGCCGTATGGGTAGTATTTATGTGGATGATGATGAAGAGACTACAAATGATATGTGAGATGAAAGAATTGTTGAAGCTCGGTTAATGGTTTAAGAATGTAGTGGAATGATTACATGTTTATCATGTGTAATGTTGTATAACTAATCTCATGGTACTATGGAATAAAGAGACATGTAAGGATTGTTATATTGTTGTCTGATTAATGTTACCAGTAACCATGAAAGGTTATTCAGATACTTTTGGAAAGTAGATGATAAGTGCATAATGAAAGGATAAGAAGATAATGAGATGTTTGATTGTATTCATGAGCTCATGATTGATATAAGGACTAAGTGATATCATGGTTTGAGTATAAATAATTTTGAGGATTTTGGTATGTGTAAAGTGTTAACTTTTAACTGCATTCAAGTTTTCACTAAGGTTCAATGGGTATTCAAGAGTATACATGATTAAGGACTTTGAATGTTTGGAATGTGACCAACAAAACATATCTTATGATATATGGGGATCAACGATGATATTAAATCTCTGGTAATTGTTTTCACTATGTTATGAGAGTGGACTGCAGTATTATGGATAAGCCTAAAGATTGGAATGGATTGTGTTGGACGTAAGTTAGTATTGTTTAAGGATAGAAATTTTTTTCGATATTATTGATGGGATGTTATAGTAATATAGTTTTGGAAAAAGGACAACCTGCAGGACGGGCGACAATCCATCGCTTCGGACAAGGCTGTAGGAATCGAACCCACAACCGAAGTGCGACTGGACTTTATCACCTACCACTGGCCTACATGAAGTCCTTGTTTAGTAGAAACTAGTTTTATTATATTAAGCAGTATGATATATGAAGTATAAGTCCATTTTAGGAACCATATATGATAAATCTCACTATAGATCGACTTATGCATATAATTTTTGCTAACCTTTTGTTTGAGACAGATGGAATGACCCGTCATTCTATCACATGATCTGATAACACTTCATGAATAACAAATTCAACTTCATTTGTTTAAGAGATGAAGTGGAAATTGTTCAAGGCACGAACAACAATGAGATTGTACCAAAATAAAGTAAGTATTTATTCTAATTCAAATTTTCAACTTTAGGGAAATGATCTTGAAAACCAAAATTGTTGTCCTAGTGATCTTATACCTGATGAATCAGATGGTACCTTATATCATCACAAATCTATGGATTTGTGATTACTGGATTTTCCATAGCCATGTTCTCTACCACTCTCCATCAGAACATGATGGTTAGATTTCTCTTCCATATCCATGTTTTCACCTATGTGGAAACCCAATGATTAGTTTATTTGGGTAACCGTTACGTTTCATACTTTTGTATTTAATGATTGGTTTTGATATTCCTTTTTACGATGTGGGTTTCTATTAAAGAAACTTTCGAATAGTAAACCATTTATAACCCCGACGAATTTCGAGGGCGAAATTCATTTTAAGGGGGGTAGAATGTAACAACCCAAGATTTTATAAAAAAATATTCTTTTTAATTTTATTATAGTCTTGTGTTGTATGCTACACCAAAAGGAGCTTGCACAACACGCATCCTTGACTTGCCTTGCATTACACGCAATCACGACCTTCCTCGATAGCGTGTGTAATACGCAATACCGAGTTTCACTAAACAACGATATGCTATTAAAATATTATTAAAACTAGCCGTTATGAATAGTAATAACCACTTTTTAAAACTCTGTAAATCTTATTTTTCAAAATGAACTTCATTTTTGGATTCGGAGTATCGAATTTAGCCTAAGGTGAAATTTTGGTACTTTTCGGATAACTTTCATATTCTGATGAATAGTGAAAATTACTAAATTATAATTAAAAACAACTTTTTTAATCGAAATAATTAATAGTGATAAATTATTACTTTGAGTGGTTTTAAAGTATATTTAGAATATATTTTTACAATTTAATACAATGTTGGTCATTGGATATAATTTCACATTTAAACCAGACATAATCAAGTGTCAATCTTTTGATAGATATTATTTCTTAAAAACACGCTATTTGTTTTAACAGCGGGATTTAATTATAAAATTAATTAATGCAAATTCTATGATATGAATTTGGTAAAATAGACTTCATTTTTGAATTCGGAATATGAAATATAGCTTAGGATGAAATTTTGGCATTGTTCTGAAAAACATCAATTTTTGATGAATAGTGAAACTACTAAGTGGTAGTTAAAAAAATTAATTTCTTCATAAATCTTAATTTTACCGCTTCTGTGAATGGAATTTCAAAAATCCGAGAGACAGGGTTGATGTCAGTAATTAAAATGTGGTTCAATGAGATGAAAATAATTTTTGTTGAATAGTAACTTTTTACTTTTTTTTACCACGGTTAATAGTAAATAGGGTAACTAAGGGTAAATATGATATTACTATTACCCTAACACATGTACTAATTCTATTGGATAAGTGTAATTCGACCAAAAACAACCTTATGAATATAATATGACCATTTAGGTCCACTTGGATTAGATTATGACATTTAATATTATATTATTTAATGAATAGTTAAAATAGTTAAAATCAAAGTTTAATAACTAAAACATTTTTAATATGGGGTTATACATAAGATAAATTCGACTATAAATATTCATTAGAACGCTAAAAATATTTCCTACATAATGATATTTTATTTATAATTTTTAGACTTTAAATAAATTAATTTATTTATGACACAACGATGATGCAGTAATTACCCCTTTAAGGAAATATTAACATAATTGATGTTATAAATGTTCAAACGAATGTAATTTGAGACTTTTTATGAATTACACTAATTTTCTAGGTTACTATGATATATTAATGTTGATTTAATCAACTTGGGTCGAACCTATAATTCTGTTATGACTTTCACAAAAATCATATATCAAATAGTGTCAAAATTGACACAAAATAGTTTTTAAATCAAATATTATATTATTAATTGTTATTGTATTCCTAAAAATCTAAGGTTCAGAAAAATGACTTAGATAAGGATATATATATTAATAATAAACAATTTGGGGTTCGTTTGGCATGTTATAGTAAGTGTATTAACCATATAGTGAAAGAAAACAAAAAGACACGGTAAAAGTTAAATTATTTAACTTAGAGTTAAATCTAATTGATATGGTTTAAAATAAGATCCAAACATGTCTAAATTTGATTGGTTGATGAGATTACAACCCTATCTCATCTAATATTCGAATATGAGTCATTTTTGGAGGTTTTTAAGTGGGGTTAGATTTATTATAAATTAATATTTTTAAGAATTCCTAAGGTGCCCCTCTCCTCCCCTATAAAAGGACACCTCCTCCCCCTCCTCCTCACACCAATTTGAGCTCTCAAGCTCAGCCAACCCCTTCCAAAATCTCTTCTCCACTTCCCTAAAAACATCCTAGAGGTTCTGGTCTTCCTCAAAGACCAATTTTAGTGCCCTAAGAGGAGGTCTCAAAGAGGCGCTTCAAAGAAGAGGTAATTACAGTTACCAATTCTTTCATCTTTATTTCTTCTTCCACTTCTTCTTCTTAGGTTGTTTCATTATGAAGTAATAACATCAGTATCACTCATATACTGATATGTTATTATAAGTATGAAACAACCCTATTTAACCATCTATCCATCCTACGGAAAAAGAAATCACCGCGCGTGTGTACGTACGGAATACCGTCTCCACGCCGTGGTGTAATCTATTTTCCACCACCACCTTACATGGATGGGTATAATGGTGTAAAGAATAACTATACATAGTTATTACAACATCATATTGATTCTGATATATTGTATAATCCACTCCAATTCAGTTCAATATTTATGGAAATGATATCATCGCTCGTGCGTACGTACGGACTACCGTCTCCACGACGCGATGAGATTCATTCTCCATGTTAACCATTTAAGAATGATTATAAGTATATATAAGAAATAATAATGAAATATATGACATTATAAAGCTACTGGATTTATGTATATATATAAATATATGTATTTCATCTACTTACTTCCATTTCAAGACAATAAGGAAAGTAAAACAGCGTTCATGCGTACGTACAGACTACCGTCTCCATGAACGGTGTTTTTCATTTTATTTATCTATCTATTATATATATATATATACTGAATATATATGATATATAAATCGTATTTTATATTCTGGAAGTAAGTAAATCATGATATAAGTAATAATGATGTCAAGAACAACAAGTCAAAACACCTAAGATAAATGAAACGATTTTACCCAAAACGCTTCTTTAACAAGGAATTTACAATAGAACGGGTAATATAATGTCATAAGTGAACCATATATGATATCATAACAATGAATATGATTCTGGAATAAGTCAATAACATGATTTAAATCATTATACAGGAGGTTCGGACACTTACAAAGCAAGTCAGACCTAAGGTAAGGGAAATATCACAATCTCATTTTTATCCGAGATTGTTTATTCGTAAGTATTTACTGGGGTGTATTTTATCATCCACATCCATGTTTCATCAAAATGTAATATTATTTCCATCCACCTACAATTGTTTAAATCCATTTTTACCCTTCGGTGAGTTTTTAGTAATATGTATGAAAGGAATCTTTTGTCGGACGAGGTACTTTTTGACTTTTCCGACAAAAGTACGAAGAATGTTTTTTTAACTTAAACGGCACGAACGGATTTTTACGGTTTTATAAAGCCTTATTTTCATGAAGCTTCCTCCAAAATATTTCATGACTATTTTCAATAAAATCTCTTTATTTTAAAATTGCATGATGTTTTGTGAAAAGAAATTGATTTTGAAGAAGAAAGGATATTTTCCTCAAGAATTCAATTACAGTGTTTTATGAAAATTATTTTCCATCTAAGATAATAATGGGTTCTGTTTCTATCCATATTTTTACATAGATTTGACTATGTTGTTATGGAATTATGTTTATGAATTCCTTTATCTTATATGAATGGTTTTATGATGTCATGTTGTTTAAGAATCTCATTTTATTACATGGGTTATGAAATGATGTATGATTTATGATTTTGTGGCACACATAAAAATGGTATCATTATGAGATGGGTGGGACCTATATCTCCATCCAATGCATTGGGTAATGATTTTATATCTCATGAGATAGACATGGCTGAAATGGTAGGTTATACCGGTTCAGTGAAACAGGACTGAAACGAGGGTTACTCGATTCAGAAAGGGACTTTGTCCACTAAGATAGTCTTGGCAATGAGTCTTGACTAACAAGAAATGATTTTCTATGATTATGTGTGTATTCCACAAAGTTTCATGTTTTAACTTATGATTATTGGGATTTCATTTCACTACTATGATTTATCCCATGTTATGAAATTATGATCTCTTTTGCAGGTTAAGATTTCCAAAAGTTATGTGCTTATGTATATGATGTGATTGATATTTCTTTTGTTTACCCTTACTGAGCATTTGAGCTCACCCTTTTATGTTTTCTTTTCCCCAGGATATAAAGAAATGTTTTAGGTATAAAAAAAAGAAGATCTTTATGGGAGATGTTGAAGATCTTTCACCACGATTAGAAGATTATATTCAGAGTTTCCAAAGACACTAAACTATTACGGTCCTTGTGTGTGTGTTTTTGTTATGTACTAAGTATTCCGCAAATGTAATGTAATGTCCATGTACGTCAAGCTTCGGGTCTCTACAAAAACCCACCATCATTCAATGGGACTACAAATCCATTTTAGCTTAGTAATTGATGAGATCCCTAGAGAAAATATTTCAGGCTCTAGGGAGTAGCGAAAGGTAAAAAGTTGTCATGGCAGCTTATCACCTCACGAGAGATGAAGATCAATTGTCGTAATTGATTAAAAACACAAAGGAAAATGAATAAGTATAAAATATGGAATGATGGGAGTTTAAAAATATTTCCCTATAAAAATACTTTACTCGTGACCATCGAGAGGATATGGAAAGGTAATTTCTAAGTCTGAGGAAAAAGGAGGCTGAGAATGTTGAAAAGTATGAGACTAACATTAAAAGTTTAGAAAGTCATGTATAATATTATATTCATAACCCAATGAGTGATATTGATCAATTAATTAATGGGTTAAAATAATTTATCCATCGATCATTACTCTCACAATCCATCTCATCATACAAATATATTGTCTCATGTGCTATCAATATAGACATTCAATTCTCTAAATCTTATTATAATAGAGTAAATCAATAGAAGAATATAATAGTGGATCAAGAAAAAAATAAATGGAAAAATGGAAAGAAGGAATTTCCATTATGTGATAATTGTGGGAAGAAACATCGTGGTACATTCCAAAAAGGAATTGGAGTCTGTTACAAGTGTGGTGAAAAAATGACACCAAGATCATGATTGCAAGGGAAGGATTGTTGCAGTCAATATTTAATTCTACAACTGTAGATGAATGGGTTATTATGAAAATGAATTTCCTAAGCACCAATGAAACTTAGCTCTAAAAAGACCAAGGGAGAAAGTCATGGCTTGTGATGTCACTACAGTTGAAGTTGAATAATTAATGTATTTATGTTTTTTGACTCAATAATTATACTCTGGTTATAAGAATAATGTGATAAATATATGGATTGTACTTCAGTAATTTTTTTCATTATGGTTTTAATATGATAAAGGTAATCATATTTCCAATATGTGACATTAAGAGAAACTTTACATTGTTTGGAGAATATGATGTTACAATTGATTTTGGAATTCAGAGACCTTTTAGAGAGAGTCTCGACATATGTATTTTGGATAACTGTAAAGGTTGTAATGGATTAAGTTGAACTTTGGATATTATTTTTTAATGGTAAAATATTTCTGAAGATTATTTTTGGAATATTATAATATTATAGTTTTAGGAAAAGGACAACCAGCTGGTCAGACGATAACCCATCGCGTCAGACAAAGTTGTAGGAATCAAACCCACAACCAATGTGTGGCAAGGATTTATTAAATACCACTAGACTACAATAATTCCCTGGTAATTAAAAAATAGTTTTATTCATTCAAATGATATGTGTTAATATTTGGTACCTTATAGTATTAGGATAAATAGAATATTTTTGAGTTCTATTATCTTCTGGAGTGAAAGATAAGTTTGTGGTAGAAATTAGTTGAAGGATGAAAGTCAACATCTAAAGTATATATATATATATACATCTAATTATACGAAGAAATTAATTCTTAAACATTATGTAAGGGTTATTCAAACCAAAAATGTGTTATCCTACTACCTTATGTTCTGTTTATCAAATGATATTTTAAATCATCATAGATTGATGGATTTGAGGCCCTCAATTTTATACATATTTGTGATTGATGACTGCAATTACTCTCTATAAATATTTACATTTTCCTCTAATTATGTGTATATAATTTCCACCAATGTTCTCCTAATAGTTATCATAATTAGTTTATGACTTTTCCATTTCCTTATCAAACTTAATAAGAATAAATTTTATTTACCCAATTTTTTATTTTGTTTTCCGCAAAAGTATTTTTCTATTTAAACCTTTTATTTTTAAAAAAATCAAATTGTGAGAACATAATTTATAGAAGTAGTGGATAATGTAACACCCCAATATTTCATAGTATTTTTTCTCTTCAATATATTTCAATCACTTGTGCAACACGAAACACCGAGTTCGAGGGCACCTCGACATACCAAACTAGACATTCAAAAAAGTGGTTATAAATATTATTAACATAATTTTACATTTTATATATCCATTATTATTTTTACATTCAATTTTTTTGTTTCATGGACATAATATATGAGGAATTCAATTTTTAAGATAAAATATGTGTTTTTTTAAATAAAAATGCAGTTGTCTGCCTTTTAATGACGAACCATTTTTAAATACAGTATTATACAATTTTATAAATTATATTTTGTGAAATTAAATACATATTTAGAATTGGGACATACAAATTTAGTTTTGATAATTTTTTGGTACTTTTCTGATAACTTTCATATTTTGATGAATAATGAAAAAATACTAAATTTTAATTGAATTTTTTTAATGTAAATAATTTATAGTGTTAAATTATACATTTGAATGATTTGTAAGTATAAATATATTATATTTTTATCATTTAATATAATTTAGCTAATTGGATGTAATATCACATTTAAATTGGACATAAACAAGTGTCAGTCTTTTGATAGTTATTATTTCATAAATACATAGTTTTTGTTTTGACAATGAGATTTAATTTTAAATTAATTTATGCCACTTATTTATTTTGAATTTGGAAAAATGGATTCCATATATGGTATCTGGATGTCCAAATTGTGTAAATAGATAACTTTTATTTTAATACATTTTGAATAATTACTTCGGTAAATATTTTATTTACCATGGTTAAAAGGTAAATCTTGTAAATATGGGTAAATAAATAATACTAAAATAATTTTAAATAATTTTAAAATATTTTCAAACCCTATTAGAAGATTCAGTTATGACCATGGTCATCCATGGGTTGATATTAGGACCTCATGGAGCCACATGAGAGTGATAATGACACTTTATATTAATTAATTCAAAGTAATGAAATAAATGACATAAATATATATCATTTAGTAAAACAATTTTTACAAGGTGTTATATAAGTTATCTATTTGACTATAAATATTAATTAGAAATATAAAATTATTTCATATATAATTATATTTTGTTTATATTTTTTAGACAATATATAATTAAATTTATTAATGACACAATGATGATGTAGTAATTACCTTATTAATGAAAGAATAAAATAAGTGATATTGTAAATATTAAAATAAATATAATTTAAAAGTTTTGATTCCATCCATGAATTATCTAGGTGGATATGAAATTTTCATATTGATTCAGTGTATTTGGTTTGAAGTAATCATGTTTTGATGACTTTCACAAAAACCAAATACTAAATAGTGTTAAAATTGACATAATTGATTTTTTAAAACAAATATTATATTATTAATTGATATAATATTCGTAAAAAATATATATGGTTCATCCAAATGACATAGATAATGTTATATATATCAATTATTAAACACATGGGGTACTATTGTCTTGTTTTAGTATGTTTATTAACCATATAATATAAAAATACAAAGAGACATGGTAATTGTTAAACTATGTAACTTAGAGTTAAATCTAACAGATAATGTTAAAATGGTAACCAAAAAATGTCTAAAACCTATTGGTTGAGATTATGTTGACCCATAACCACAGAAGCCTTTTTATAAATTAATTTTTAACCATTATAACCATAAAATTATTTAATTATATATAAAATTTCAAGCACTTCCTAAAGTGACCCTCACCTCTCTTATAAACGGGTACTTCCCCTTTTCTTAGTTTCACAGCTCCGAAGCAATGTTTTATGGCCAAAACCTGCCTAAATATCGTCCAAAATTTCCTCCCTTCATCCAAGAGGCCTTCCTTTGGTCATAAAGCTATCTTATGGAGCCCTTTTCATCAAATCAAAAAGAAAAACCCGAAAAGAGGTAAATATTTCATCCCCTCTTTCAAGTTCTTTTCTTCTTCCATGATATATTTATTTGATTTATCCATTATAAAATAATAAATATAGTAACATATATATAATTTTATGTTATTATAAAAATGTTACAAAAATATTCATTATGATATCCATCCTATAAACGATAAAGTCACCATATGTGTGTATGTACAACTTACAGTCTCCACGTCATGGTGTATTTTTTTCAAACACATCATTATTTGGATGGTTTAAATATTGAGTATAACTAATGTAAATAATAAATATAAAATGTTATGATTATTTATATATGATATAACATCCAATTACATACGATTTCTGCATCAATGATATTGTCGCTCAAGCATACGTACAGATTATTGTCTCCACGAATGCGATGAGATTAATTTCCCTATCATAACCATTCAAGAATAATTTTTATTTGATTATTAAAAAAATGTTTAATAACTTAATATCATTCTGAATATGAATCAAATACATCATTTCCATAACATACACGGTTTATGAAACCAATCATATAAAGAAAAACGAGTCAGTTAACACCCAAAACAATGATACTAATAAAATATTATTATCAAAGCAATATAAGAAGATCATATATGATATCATATTTAGTTATATAGTTCTTGTATAATTTAATATAAAAAATTTAACTATTATACAAGAGGTTAACCTACCATCGACTAAGGAATATTACAAAGTAAGGGTTAATTTTACAATCTCTTTATTATCTGACGTTGTTTTTACGTAAATATCTACTGGGACCTCCTTATCATTCACATCCATGTTTTCATAAAAATATATTTTAAAAAGTAATTATTGTTTACTATAATATGGGTTAAATTAATTTATAAACTTATTTTACCTTATATGATTTGAATGGAATCTTTCTGTCATTTTCCAAACAAGGTTCTTTATGACCTTATCGACAAAATTAATGTTAGAATGTTTTTTAAAAATATACAGAGTGTGCGGCTATTATTCGCCATTATTATATCATTGACGCTTCCTTTAACAAATTATAATATTATTTTCAAAATAAATGTTTTATTTTATGATTATGTTACTCTAGGATGGTTTCTAAATAGAGGTATTTCTTTCAAATAGTTTTCATTTCATCTATTTCAACATCTGTTGATAGATTTTAAACCAGTTTGATGTTTATTTATTATAATAAAAATATTCCATATTGTATTGAAGGTTTTGTGATATGTTTGACTATGGATGTGTTATTTTTATACCATTCATGGATAATAGTTAAAGTATTGACATTTTTATGCATTTTTTAATACGAATGTTTAGGTTATGTTTCAACCCTTTTATATTACGAATGTATTGGACTTAGTATATGATGGGTGGATCCCGCTATAGCTCCTCGATGCATCGGTGGATCCCATGAGGCAATTATATGTGAAATACTTTGAGGCATTTCCCAAATTTGATATATGGTTTGGACAAGGCCTTAATCATTTTCAGACGTCTTGGTCGAGGCCTCGAAAAAATGTTTCAGAATGTCCGGCATTATACATTCCCTCATTATGAAAATATTATTAATGGTTCATGTGGATATTAAACGAGTAGAATACCAATGACTATACTGTATTATGGAATTATTTATTCATCTCTTATTCCTTCCATAAAGTTTTCATTTTAATTATTGTTAATGGAATTTGTATAAAATTATTCATCATGCCTAATGTTTATGTTACCTTCTATTATATTGCTAACCCTTGTTGATCATTTTAGCTCAGCCCTTTCTTATGATTTAAATTCCATGGATTCCAAGATTTTTATTACGATTGATAAGAATTTTTATGTTTGGGGAGTAATGGCATTCTCAAAGGACCATTTATGATGTATTTTATTTTCTAATGTGTAATGTAATGTTCATGTATGTAATTAATTTTCTATGACTGCTAAACTGTCGGTCTTTTGGGACATCATTATTTAAATAATGCCAACGCATTAAAATAATGCACCAAATATAGGCTTCTAGGGATGAGGAATTACAGTTAATATCAGTATGTAAAATGTGGTGAAATAAGATGAAAATAATTTTTGGTGAATAGTAGAATTTGACTTTTATTTACAGCGGTTAAAAGTAAATAGGGTAATTAAGGGTAACTATGATTTCATAATTACCCTAACAAATGTCCTAATTATATTTTATAAGTATAAGTCAAACAAAAACATCCTTAGGAATAAAATATGACCCCCTTGGGTCAATATGGATTAGATTAGGACATATATTATTACCTAATTTAAAGAAGAGTTAATAGAGTTAAATTGAATGTTTAATAACTAAAAAATTTATAATATATCGTTACAAAAAATATAAATTAAAATATAAATATTAATTATAAAGATAAAACTATTTCTTTTAGAATGGCATTTTATTAATACTTTTTTTACATTAAATAATTTAATTTATTTATGACACAATGATGATTCAGTAATTACCTTATTAATGAAATATTTAAAAATTTGATATTATAAATATCCAAATAAACGTAAATTTAGACTTCTGATGAATTACAATTATTTTTTTGGTTAATATGACATTTTAGTATTGGTTAAATAAATTTTATTCGATGTTATAATGTTTTAATGTCTTTCAAGAAAGTCAAATACTAAATAGTTCCAAAATTGACATAATTGAGTTTTTAAAACAAATAATATATATCTAATTGATATAATATTCCTAAAAATCTATGGTTAGACCAAAAGACATATATAAGGTTATATATATTAATTATTAACCACTTGGGGTTCTCTTGTTCTGTTATAATAAGTTTATTAACCATATAATATAAAAATACAAAGAGACATGGTAAATGAAAAACTATTTAACTAAGAGTAAAATCTAAATGATAAGCTTAATATGGTTATGTAAACATATATACAACCATGTTTTGGATATTTTTTTTACCCATCCCATCCTTGGCCTTTAAATAAATCATTTTGGAGCCATGATAAACCGAAAATGTTTTTATTATAAAGTAAAATTTCAAGATTTTCCTAAAGAGACACTCATCTCTCTTAAAAAATGGAACTACCCCTTCTCTCAAAATCACACCTCCAAAGCCATTTGGCTCAGAAAAAAACTACCCAAATATCCTCCCAACTTTACTCCCTTCATCCTAGAGGAATTAAATTGGTCATAAATGTTACGACCCCCTCCCCTTAATGTGTACCCCTCCTGGGCCGGCAAAATGAGAAGAGAGATAATGACCCCTGTGTCCTGCTTCTAGTAGGCCCCGAGTTGGAGACTAGCACTGAGGGTATAATAACACACAAAATGGGAGGTATTACCCTCTAAGAGAACACATGCAGAATAGAGAGATAAGATAGACACCAATAAACTCCAACTCATTCTACTATATAAACCAAAACCCAAGTACACATATGAAATGTCATGCAGAAGTACTACAACTGAAAGGGAAAAGACTGAAAGTGCCCAAAAAAATGTAAAACGACAGCTACCAAAGGCCCGAACTGATCCTGTAACCCCAATCTAGAAGAAACTATGTTGATCTACATCATACTTCATGTGACCTGAAAATAGTTTTTATATAAATATGGTGAGTATTAAAGTATACTCTGTAAGATCCTCCTCGAAGCCACTCGTGAAAAAGTAAAGAATGCATGTTAAAACATAGTGAACAACAAGTGAATCTAACTCGTCACCTAAACAGGTATACTATGTTCCCAAAATCACCATGGATACTCTCACCAAGTAATGCATAAATGAATATGTCACGACCCGCCCTCGGGGTCCGTGTCGTGACTACCCCAATCCCGCCTTCCATAGGCCAGGGGCTGGCGACTAGCACCAAGGCGTAAATCCCGGTAAAAAAAAGGAAGGCATTGCCTTTGTAAAGTAAACAAACACCATAGAGTAAGCAAGCGGAATGTAAACACTAAGCAAAAGCAGAGTACAACTGAAAGTGCGGAAAAGTAAATGGGCCAGTATACAAACCCAAACTGAAAGTAAAGTACAACTCGAAAGGGAAAACAACAACTGAAAAGTAAAAGCCGCTACGCCGAGCTGTCCTCCGGTAATCCCACCTGAAGGGTGGGTACAGATAGCTCCACTGCTCCACGGGTCCCGCCGTCTGCTCCGAGCACGTCCCGCCCAGTGGTCCACCTCCGGGTACCGTCCCGCTCTGCAAGCCTCAGCCAAGGTCAACGTTGTCCGTCGTCTACAACCAACACAACGTAGTGCGGGCAAAGCCCGTGTAGGGGTGAGTATAAGCTACTCAGTAGGGACCCCGAGACCCCTGAAGGACTCTCAAATCCACAAAGGATAAACCACGAAGAAAGGTACAATCATGAAGTAACAACCGACACTGCTTAGGTATATTCCCATACATATACCTAAGTCATCAAATTCAAATACGCTCCAACCTCCGAGCCCAAGTACAACTCAGTCCACACAGGAAAGTAAACGTATTCCACACAGGAAAGAAAAACGTAATCCACACAGGATTGCACTACACAATCCACACAGGAAAGCAACAGGATTCAGCTCACACATGTATACTTCTTCAAAGGACAATAAAGATGATCTCTGATCCATCTAAGTCGTCGGACCCACGAAGGATCGATAGGTAACTAACCCCCGCAAGACCCACACAGGATCGGGCCCACACAGGACCTGTAGGCGCTGGTTCACACAGGACCGCTGAGCGCAAGGACCCACATAGGATCGGACCCACACAGGATCGGGCCCACACAGGACCTGTATCACTGATCCACGTAGGATCGCTGAGTGCTGTAGTCGTCGTCGTCGAATCCACAAAGGATCTTTGTACTGTCGTCGTCACAGTCACAGTAGCAGTAGTAGCAGTAGTAGTCACAGTAACAGTCGCAGCCAGCACTAGGGTTCCCGCACACAGCAAGCTCGTTCGGAGGGTCCGCTCCACGAGCCGAGAGGCTGATACATCAACTGTCACAAAGTCCAAAGTTGATGTATCCAAATGTTCCATATCGTCAACAGGATCTCAACGCAACAGACGGCGCGTCGATCGGACGCCCGGTCTGAGAGTTATTGGCATTTTCGTCCCCGGGGCCCGGTTGGTTTTTAAGGAAAAACCAACCCGACCGTACTCCACCTGCGTCCAAACCTCGGGCGGAGTATGCCAAAAGATCCCTCTCACTAAGAGGAACACAACGCGGCTGACGGCACGTCAATCGGACGTCCGTAGCTCAAGATACGAGCGTTTCCGCTCCGAGGGCCCGGTTGGTTTCGTGAACGAACCAACCCGGCTGAACTCAAAGTAATCCGAAACCTTGAATGTGATATACCGAAACGACCGTCTCGATCCAAGGATCGCGTTGCCGTAGACGGTTCGTCAATCAGAGGTCCGTGGCTCAAGTTATGGCCAAAAGACCGAAAATGATTCGAAACGGGGGGTCCGGGTCCGGGTCGACCCGGCCCGACCCCCCCCCCCCCCCCCCGGGTCGGCCCGAACCGGGTCGACCCGACCCGGGTCCGACCCGGCTCGGACGGCCGGCGGCGCGGCGGCGCGGGGGCCGCGGCAGCCTGGCGCCGCACGGTGGCTGCACGCGGGGGGCAAAGCCCCCGCTGATTGGAAGGGGCGGCGCGGCATAGCCGCGCCCTTTGCAGAAAAAACGGCCCCCACGTGGGGGCCGGCTTGGAGAAAAACCGGGGGGCTACTGCCCCCCCCCCTTCATGGAAACCGCCCCCCTCATAATGAGGGGGGTTTTGTACGCTGGCCGGGGGATTAATTTCCCCCGGTTTAATTCCATCCGGCCGGCCAGCTGGCCGGCCGGTTTTCTCCAACGGGACCGGAAAAATCCGGTCCCCACTTCGGCTTCCGATGCCGGCGGCCCGGCCGCCGGTCATTTCAAATCGCCGCGGCCCGGAACCGGCCGTGGTGTTCGTCATCCGGCGCGGTGCGACGGCACCGCGCCCCTCCGCCGCACCTCGATTTCTTTCAACGCGGCGCGACAGCGTCACGTCCTTGATGTTTCTTCCATGGTGCGCGCGCGATGGCGTTGCGTAAAATAAACGCACGATTAACCGCGTGGTGCGACGGCACCACGCCACCTTGTTTTCCACCCGCAAAGCAATTCAACAATAACGATGGAGGGGGTTCGGCCGTGTTCATGCGGTCCGGCCCCCTCACGTTAAATAATAACACAACTTAAAATATTCAAAAGCCTCACGTTAGACATGCGAGATCCACGATCAAGAATAAAATAATTAAACAAATATTAACAACCCCTACCTCGGGTATAGGTTTGTAGATTTGACAACGTTCCGCGGAAGACAACGTCGCGGAGGTCGGGCGTCGCGGTCGTCGTTCGTCAAATCCGATGACGAATAGTTACGCCCGAAGAGATACATCGTTGGCGAATCTACTTATGTCGACGAATGGAGTCCGAGGAGGAAGCGGTGTTCCCTATCGTTGACATGTAAGACGAAGAAGAGAGGAGCGGCATTCTTCGTCGGAGCTTGAGCGTTCTTCGTCAAGTTCGAAGGTTCTTCGTGTTCTTCGTCAGAGTTGAAGAAGAAGAAGAAAAACTCCCAAAAGCTCTCAAGATGGCCAAAGTGTTCTGACCCAACAAAATAAAATAAGAGCATATTTTATTTACAAACCTAACAAAAGAATTTCAAAGGTTTGAAATTCAAAAAGATTAACTCCAAAATTAAATAACTCAAGTCATTAAAGAGGGGTTAAGGGAGTTGGGAGAAGATGAAAGGTTGGGAGCTTCGTGTAGGCCCCACCACACTTAATCCTCCCAAGGGAGGTTAAGTGGATGTGGGTCCCACTTCCAACCCCCTTTGGTAGGATTTGTCAAGTTAAAATAAAATTTGTTCTTCACAAATTTTATTTAACTTAAACTAAAAACCCAAAAACTAACTTTCAACCCGCAACAAACGCAACTTCCGAAAAAGTATTTTTAAGCGAATATCGGCGCTGCGAGTTCATCGGTGCCCTCAGATTTCAATTCCGAGCACCGGATCAAAAGTTAGGAATTCCCGCTCGTTCGTTCACTGAACGTACCCGAGCCAAACTTCAGAAAATGATTCCGGGCACTCCGGGCCTCGGAATCAGGTACCGTCTGAAACCGCGCTCTTGTAAAATTCTAAAGAAAATTAAGAAAAAAATTCCCTTGAATTTTACGGGTCTTTACATTACTCCCACCTCAGGGCTTTACGTCCCCGTAAAAATACATCAAAAAAAAACTAGGGAAACAAATGAGGGTACTGAGCACGCATCTGAGCCTCCCGCTCCCATGTGCTCTTCTGGAGATTCCCGTGCTGCCATCTAATGTGCACAAGAGGAATCGATCGCCCACGCAGGACCCGCTTCTGTCGATCCTCTATCTCCACCGGGACCTCCGTAAAAGTCGCCCCATCGTCAACGTCAAGCTCCCCATGATCAATGATGTGCGTCGGGTCGTGCACGTATCTCCTCAGCTGAGACACGTGGAAGACGTCGTGCACCCGGTGCGACTGAGGTGGTAGAGCCAGGCGATAAGCCACCTCACCAATACTGCTGAGAATCTGGAAGGGTCCGATGAAGCGCGGAGATAACTTGCCGCCTCGGCCAAATCTACGAATACCACGTCGAGGTGATACCCGCAAGAAGACGTGGTCGCCATCCTCGAACTCCAGTGGCCTCCGCCTCCTGTCAGCGTATGACTTCTGCCGGCTCTGAGTTGTACTCATCCGCTCCTGGATGGCCTGGACCTTCTCTGTCGTGGCCTGGACCATCTCCGGTCCCACTAGTGCTGACTCCCCAGGGTCTGTCCAGCACAAAGGAGATCTACAAGGTCGGTCGTACAACGCCTCGTACGGTGCCATCCCGATAGTGGAGTGGTAGCTGTTGTTGTACGCGAACTCCACTAAGGGTAGGTGGTCCTCCCAGCTACGACCAAAGTCGAGGACACATGTGCGGAGCATGTCCTCGAGAGTCTGAATGGTCCTCTCCGTCTGACCATCCGTCTGAGGGTGAAAGGCTGTGCTCAAACGTAGCTGCGTCCCGAACGCCTCCTGTAACCCCTTCCAAAGCTGGGAAGTAAAGCGAGCATCTCGATCGGAGACGATAGATGATGGCACACTGTGGAGCCGCACAATCTCTTGAACATAGAGACGTCTCAAGCTCTCTACTGAGCCCTTCTCTCTGATGGGTAAGAAGTGTGCCGACTTGGTGAGTCAGTCAACAGTCACCCAGATGGAGTCGTGACCTCTGGAAGTGCGTGGAAGTCCAGTCATGAAGTCCATAGATATGACGTCCCACTTCCACTCTGGAACCTCCAAGGGATGTACCAAGCCTGCTGGTACCTGATGCTCTACCTTCACCTGCTGGCAGGTGAGGCATCGAGAAACGAACTCTCCTACTGCCTTCTTCATGCCCGGCCACCAGTGTTGTCGTCTGAGGTCCTGGTACATCTTCTCCACTCCAGGATGTACCGCCAAAGGGGAAGTGTGAAACTCTCTCAGCACTTCCTCTCGCAAAGCGACTGGCACCATGGTACGTCCTCTGAAAAGGATGTCGTGCTCTGCTCTAAGGGAGAAACCATCAGGTGCCTGTCCTGAGGATATCTGTGCACGCCGTGTCTCACAGTCAGCGTCCTCACGCTGTGCCTCTCTGACCCGCTGCAGTAGTGGAGGAGTGACTTTGAGAGACTGAAGGAAGGCTGCTCCATCTCTATCCACGAAGGATATCTGCAAAGAGGTTAGCTGCTCCGTCGCCTCCTCAAGTAGCTGTATGCCCGTCCTCCTGCTGAGGGCATCGGCTACTACGTTCCCCTTCCCAGGAGTATATACTATCTCAAAGTCATAGTCCTGGAGGAACTCGAGCCATCGCCGCTGTCTCAGGTTCAGGTCCTTCTGAGAGAAGATATACCTGAGACTCTGATGATCGGAAAAGACTGTAAAGCGTTCGCCCATCAGATAGTGTCACCATGTCTTCAGAGCGAAGACCACTGCTGCTAACTCCAGGTCATGGGTAGCGTAGTTCTGCTCATGAGGCCTCAACTGACGTGATCCATAGGCGATCACTGCCCGCTCCTGCATCATAACACATCCGAGTCCGGTCCCTGATGCATCACAGTAGACTACGCACCCTACTCCCTCCTCAGGCAACCTCAAGATAGGTGTGCTAGTCAATCTCTGTCTCAGCTCATGGAAGCTCTGCTGACATCTGTCTGACCACACGAAGGGTTTCCCCTTCTTCGTCAAAGCTGTGAGTGATGCCGCAACTCTATAGAAGTCTGGGACGACTCTCCGATAGTATCCAGCTAGTCCCAAGAAACTCCGAACCTCAGTCACGCTCCTGGGTGGCTCCCATGCTAACACAGCCTCAATCTTCGCAGGATCCACTGCAACTCCCGCCTCAGAGATAACGTGTCCCAAGAAGTGGACCTCACGTATCCAGAACTGGAACTTCGAGAGATTACCATAAAGCTGGTGCTCTCGGAGTGTGTCAAGTACAACTCGCAAGTGATAGGCGTGCTCCTCCGCTGTCGTAGAGTAAATCAGAATGTCGTCGATGAAGACCACGACAAACCGATCGAGGTATGGCTGAAAGATCCTGTTCATGAGAGCCATGAACACTGCTGGAGCATTGGTTACACCGAAAGGCATAACCAAGAACTCATAGTGGCCATACCGACATCTGAAGGCTGTCTTCTGCACATCCTCGTCTCTGACTCTGAGCTGATGATAGCCTGACCTGAGATCTATCTTCGAGAACCACCGTGCTCCCTTGAGCTGATCGAGAGGTCGTCAATACTCGGTAGCGGATACTTGTTCCTCACTGTCACCTGGTTCAGGCGACGATAGTCAACACAAAGTCGCAAGCTCCCGTCCGCCTTCTTGGCGAACAATATCGGGGAAGCCCAGGGTGAAACACTGGGTCGGATGAACCCCTTGCCCTGCAAGTCCTCCAACTGTACTCGTAGCTCTCGAATCTCGGCGGGGGCCATCCGATATGCTGGAGTGGATATCGGGGCTGTCTCGGGATACAAGTCAATATAAAAGTCTACCTCTCTGCGAGGAGGTAGTCCTGGAACGTCGTCAGGAAAAACATCCGCAAACTGATCCACCACTGCAGGAAAACCAGGACTCCGCACGTCAACTGCTCCAAGGATAAGGCTAGCCAACTGATGAGTGATGGGCTGTCCTCTCCTCCGCGGAAGTCCATCCTGTGCTGCTAAGGCTCCCTTCTCGCCGGTGAAGGTGAACCTGCTCCCGTCGGTGCGTACACATCGCACCTTGCGCCTAAAACAGTCAATCTGTGCATGGACCATAGATAGCCAATCCATGCCCAAGATGACGTCGTAAGGCCTCGATGCTGCTACAAGAAGATCCCAGCCGAAGCTCTCACCTCCTATAGTAAGCTCACACTGCCGGCACCAGTGCGTAATCGTCGAGTCTGCTCCCGTAGGAGTCTCTAGCCGTAAGGATCGAGCCAACGACTCTGTCGGAATCTCCGAGCTCCGAACAAGGGCAGCGGCTATGAAAGAGTGACTCGCTCCTGTGTCTATAAGAACTGCAGCAAGGGTGGAATAGACACAGATAGTACCTCGAATCATCTCGGGTGCACCGTGGTCGTAGGCCTCTGCTGCCTGGAGCTGTGTCTGTCTCTGCCCTCCAGCTCCCTGTGGTCGGGGTGGACCTCCTGGTGGTGGTGGTGGCAGAGCCTCAAAGCGTCGCCCACCACCGGCTGCTCGTCCAGCTCCTCTGCCTCGTCCGCCTCCTCCCTACGGACCGCCACGGTCGACCCTCTGCCTCTGCCTCGGTGGTCCCTCAACCGTCTGCTGCTCCTCGGCACGGCGGGTCAGGAAATCACGAGCCATGTGGCCCTGCCCGCCGTACGAGTAGCATTGTCTGCCTCTCGTAAGACTGGCTCCGCGCTGTGTGCCCCGCCCTGCTGAGTCAGTGTCCCGAGGTCGTCTGCCTGAAGGTCTGATCTGTCTGGACCCCTGAGTCATCCGTCGACTGCCTGCTGCAGATTACTCTGCCACGTGCCGCCCTGCGGTGGGTCGCTGCGCTGGTATAGACTCAGCAAGGAAGCTCTCGATCAGAAGGGCCCACTCCAGTACTCCTGTCTGAGTCGGTATGCTGAGGGAGATCAGCGATGCCCTGATCTCGTGTCTCAAACCCTGCTCAAAGGTGCGGGCCCAGAAAAATGGGTCCCGTACCATGTCGGTCGAGTAGCGCGAGAGATCAGTAAATCTCGCCGAGTACTGAGCGACCGTCATGCTGCCCTGCCGCAGCTGAAGAAGCTCCTGGATATGCACCGCACGAAGGGTGGCTGGGAAGAACTCCGAGCGGAAGAGGCTCTCAAAGTCCGTCGAAAGTAGAGATGCCTCATCGTGAACCTGGAGCATCAGGCTCCACCATCGTCCTGCTGCTGCGTGTAGTAGGCTCGCAGCGATGATCACCATGAGGTCTGCTGGTGTCCTCACTAGCCTAAACACTCGAACCACTACCTCCAGCCAGTCCTCTGCTGCCTGGGGATCCGTCTCCCCGCGAAACCTGGGCGGTCGCTGGCGCTGAAACTCATGAAGTGCCCTGAGGCGACGTGCATCGTCAGCGGCTGCTGGTGGAAGCATCGGGGGCTCGGCGGGTAGAGCTACCGCCGATGCCACTGCTGACAAAGGGCCCTGCACCGAGGCCTCGTCGCTCGGTGGGCTGTCGTCACGCTCGACTCTCGGAACCCTAGCTGGCTGCCGTCGTGGGGCCATCCTGAAAAGGAAACAGGTGCGCCACGGTCATAACAGTATACCTGGTGAGATGATATAAGTAATCACAAAGAAAACTTTGAAACACACACGCAATCAATGTTTTCGTCCATTAAGTCGGAAATCAGAAGTCAGGGTCCTGGTGTACGGATACGTCTGCCACCGCACCAACACTGGACTCCCTGGACTGATAACCACACTCAATACGCTAAACATTATTGCTTCACATAGAAAAGATCAGAGTTCGCGGTAGAACCGAACTCCTCTGATACCAATTTGTCACGACCCGCCCTCTGGGTCCGTGCCGTGACTACCCCAAGCCCGCCTTCCATAGGCCAGGGGCTGGCGACTAGCACCAAGGCGTAAATCCCGGTAAAAAAAAAGGAAGGCATTGCCTTTGTAAAGTAAACAAACACCACAGAGTAAGAAAGCGGAAAGTAAACACTAAGCAAAAGCAGAGTACAACTGAAAGTGCGGAAAAGTAAATGGGCCAGTATACAAACCCAAACTGAAAGTAAAGTACAACTCGAAAGGGAAAACAGCAACTGAAAAGTAAAAGACGCTACGCCGAGCTGTCCTCCGGTAATCCCACCTGATGGGTGGGTACAGATAGCTCCACTGCTCCACGGGTCCCGCCGTCCGCTCCGATCACGTCCCGCCCAGTGGTCCACCTCCGGGTACCGTCCCGCTCTGCAAGCCTCACCCAAGGTCAACGTTGTCCGTCGTCTGCAACCAACACAACGTAGTGCGGGCAAAGCCCATGCAGGGGTGAGTATAAGCTACTCAGTAGGGACCCCGATACCCCTGAAGGTCTCTCAAATCCACAAAGGATAAACCACGAAGAAAGGTACAATCACGAAGTAACAACTGACACTGCTTAGGTATATGCCCATACATATACCTAAGTCATCAAATTCAAATACGCTCCAACCTCCGAGCCCAAGTACAACTCAGTCCACACAGGAAAGTAAACGTATTCCACACAGGAAAGAAAAACGTAATCCACACAGGATTGCACTACACAATCCACACAGGAAAGCAACAGGATTCAGCTCACACAGGTATACTTCTTCAAAGGACGATAAAGATGATCTCTGATCCATCTAAGTCGTCGGGCCCACGAAGGATCGATAGGTAACTAACCCCCGCAAGACCCACACAGGATCGGGCCCACATAGGACCTGTAGGCGCTGGTTCACACAGGACCGCTGAGCGCAAGGACCCACACAGGATCGGACCCACACAGGATCGGGCCCACACAGGACCTGTAGCACTGATCCATGTAGGATCGCTGAGTGCTGTAGTCGTCGTCGTCGAATCCACACAGGATCTCTGTACTGTCGTCGTCACAGTCACAGTAGCAGTAGTAGCAGTAGTAGTCACAGTAACAGTCGCAGCCAGCACTAGACTTCCCGCACACAGCAAGCTCGTTCGGAGGGTCCGCTCCATGAGCTGAGAGGCTGATACATCAACTGTCACAAAGTCCAGAGTTGATGTATCCAAAAGTTCCGTCTCGTCAACAGGAACTCAACGCAACAGACGGCGCGTCGATCGGACGCCCTGTCTGAGAGTTATTGGCATTTTCGTCCCCAGGGCCCGGTTGGTTTTTAAAGCAAAACCAACCCGACCGTACTCCACCTGCGTCCAAACCTCAGGAGGAGTATGCCAAAAGATATGTCTCACTAAGTGGAACACAATGCGGCTGACGACACGTCAATCGGACGTCCGTAGCTCAAGATATGAGCGTTTCTGCTCCGAGGGCCCGGTTGGTTTCGTGAACGAACCAACCCGGCCGAACTCAAAGTAAACCGAAACCTTGAGTGCGATATACCGAAACGACCGTCTCGATCCAAGGATCGCGTTTCCGCAGACGGTTCGTCGATCGGAGCTCCGTGGCTCAAGTTATGGCCAAAAGACCGAAAATGATTCGAAACGGGGGGTCCGGGTCCGGGTCGACCCGGCCCGACCCCCCCTGGGTCGGCCCGAACCGGGTCGACCCGACCCGGGTCCGACCCGGCTCGGCCAGCGCGGCGGCGCGGGGGACGCGGCGGCCTGGCGCCGCACGGTGGCTGCACGCGGGGGGCAAAGCCCCCGCTGATTGGAAGGGGCGGCGCGGCATAGCCGCGCCCTTTGCAGAAAAAACGGCCCCCATGTGGGGGCCGGCTTGGAGAAAAACCGGGGGGCTGCTGCCCCCCCCCCCTTCATGGAAACCGCCCCCCTCATAATGAGGGGGGTTTTGTGCGCTGGCCGGGGGATTAATTTCCCCCGGTTTAATTCCATCCGGTCGGCCAGCTGGCCGGCCGGTTTTCTCCAACGGGACCGGAAAAATCCGGTCCCCTCTTCGGCTTCCGACGCCGGCGGCCCGGCCGCCGGTCTTCTCAAATCGCCGTGGCCCGGAACCGGCCGCGGTGTTCGTCATCCGACACGGTGCGATGGCACCACGCCCCTCCGCCGCACCTCGATTTCTTTCAACGCGGCGCGACGGCGTCGCGTCCTTGATGTTTCTTCCATGGTGCGTGCGCGATGGCGTTGCGTAAAATAAACGCACGATTAACCGCGTGGTGCAACGGCACCACGCCACCTTGTTTTCCACCCGCAAAGCAATTCAACAAGAACGATGGAGGGGGTTCGGCCGTGTTCATGCGGTCCGCCCCCCTCACGTTAAATAATAACACAACTTAAAATATTCAAAAGCCTCACGTTAGACATGCGAGATCCACGATCAAGAATAAAATAATTAAACAAATATTAACAACCCCTACCTCGGGTATAGGTTCGTAGATTTGACAACGTTCTGTGGAAGACAACGTCGCGGAGGTCAGGCGTCGCGGTCGTCGGTCGTCAAATCCGATGACGAAGAGTTACGCCCGAAGAGATACGTCGTTGGCGAATCTACTTATGTCGACGAAGGGAGTCCGAGGAGGAAGCGGCGTTCCCTCTCGTTGACACGGAAGACGAAGAAGAGAGGAGCGGCGTTCTTCGTCGGAGCTTGAGCGTTCTTCGTCAAGTTCGAAGGTTCTTCGTGTTCTTCGTCAGAGTTGAAGAAGAAGAAGAAAAACTCCCAAAAGCTCTCAAGATGGCCAAAGTGTTCTAACCCAACAAAATAAAATAAGAGCATATTTTATTTACAAACCTAACAAAATAATTTCAAAGGTTTTAAATTCAAAAAGATTAACTCCAAAATTAAATAACTCAAGTCATTAAAGAGGGGTTAAGGGAGTTGGGAGAAGATGAAAGGTTGGGAGCTTCATGGGGGCCCCACCACACTTAATCCTCCCAAGGGAGGTTAAGTGGATGTGGGTCCCACTTCCAACCCCCTTTGGTAGGATTTGTCAAGTTAAAATAAAATTTGTTCTTCACAAATTTTATTTAACTTAAACTAAAAACCCAAAAACTAACTTTCAACCCGCAACAAACGCAACTTCCGAAAAGGTCTTTTTAAGAGAATATCGGCGCTGCGAGTTCATCGGTGCCCTCGGATTTCAATTCCGAGCACTGGATCAAAAGTTAGGAATTCCCGCTCGTTCGTTCACTGAACGTACCCGAGCCAAACTTCGGAAAATGATTCCGGGCACTCCGGGCCTCGGAATCAGGTGCCGTCTGAAACCGCGCTCTTGTAAAATTCTAAAGAAAATTAAGAAAAAAATTCCCTTGAATTTTACGGGTCTTTACAGAATATATCGTATAATAAAGAATATCAGGGGTACCCCGCTACTATTCCCCACTGGTTTGTTGCTTTTCCCCAACGTCGCACATTCTGAGCATCTCTCTCCAAAAAGGATTGCCTGCAGACACCTCGGCAAAGCACCACAATTAGCACCTCGTGAAACCAAACCTCCACGTCCACATACCAAAGTAACCAGCTAGTTTCTGGGAGCCACCACTGCTCACATAATGTGTATCATATGTCTGGTAATATACCTCAAGCCATTACAGCCCATACACCGAGTAAGGATCCTCAAGAAATCACGACCTATACATGTTACAGATATAGTAGTACATAGAAAACTATATCCATAATATATGTGGGTGAATAACCACAAGCCATTATAGCCCTCTACATACATATATGGGTAAAACTAAGCAATGTGTTTGCCAGCACCAGTAACTACCAAGAGAAGAGAGCGGGGCCAAAGGCGGTAGTCATCCATCCATCCTCCCACTGGAATGATGGGGAAAACACCACCCAGGGCTCATAATCCAAGGGGTTTCAGCTGCCCTTACTGACAGGGTGGAGTAGCATATAGAAACACAAAACGTTCAAGAAATATTATATCTCACAACCACACTATGGGCATTATCTAGTCTTAGAAACAACTGCAGCTAACGTCTCTCAGAATCCGGGCTACTACATCTAAGAATAGGTATTCTATAAGCACACAACCATTTAAAGAGCTTAATTAGAATAATCTATTCCCTTTTTCCCATTTCCATTGTATGTTAATTAATTATTTAAACATTAATTAACCATGAACAATCCCATATTAAATTCATTCGCATCACACCGATGTTCACTTTTCCTTCAAAATTACAACCTCATCACTATGTTTGAGCAACTCCATCCCCATGCGTTAACACCATTTATTCAATTATTCATTATAGAAATACTTTCCCACATTCCATATAATTATATAAAACATTATATGCTACTAAAAACAAGGGGGATCAACACGGTGAGTATATGTACTACCTGTCGAGTCTTTGCCGCTTATAGCAAGAGAATATATACATCCTTCCTTAAGAAGATAAACACAGAAATCATGTGTCATACCACACGTGTCTTCATATCTTTCAGAAGAAGGGTAAGTAAGACCAGCTTCCTTGAGCAGTGGGGAAAAGTAAAAAAGATAAACAACCAATCAAAATTACCATGCATTCAACAATCACATCCATCCCAGTCCATCATCCCTAGTGTCCTCCCCAACACCCACATGCATAAACCGATGCATCTCACCACTCTAGGTGCCATCTGCTGCCACAACCAAAAGGGCCTACATGCCTACACACATTACCACAGCCATACAAGATCACATTAAAACAAAAGAAGCAATAAAACAAAAATCTTCACAAATGGGCTCTTGGCCCTTAAACAAACAAGAGGGTAACTCAGAACCCTACAAGAAATTATCTTTTAACAACCACCAGTTGTTTAATCCATCTTGGGTTAACCGATTTATTATTCGTTTGTTCCAAATTCGGGGAACCTAACCAGTAAGACATCTCAAATAAATAAACATGCTTACTTCACTAATTTTATTAACATCAAATTATAACAAGAACCAGATTCGTTTTCATGCCTCTTTATCATTAGACAACAATTATCAATTAATCCCAGTTTACGTTTTTTAATGATTTCCATTAAGAATGAAAAACTAATCAAAGCAATCATAGATATCACGCTATCTAGAAAAACATGATGAAAAAATATATGATCTATATCAATTTATTTATCTGGTTAAAATATTTATTATGTCAATTACTTTGTCATCCAGTGGGATTAAACATGCTAATAATACATTTGCACATAAAAGAAATGAGAAACAACAAATCCCCTACCTCAAATAGTTACTCACGTTCTTTATCGAAACAACGGGTCACGATCCTCCTCTCGCGACAACTGCATCCACCTGAGGATTCCACAGTACGACAGCACCATCTAAACCCCAAGAAAACCCCATTTGAAGCATAGAGATTACATGCCAAAACATGTAAAGGAGAAACATGAGGAGATGATCCCCAATGTAATGACTATAAAACATACCTTATATTGAAGATTGACTGATATAACTCGGTTGTATAAAAATAGAGCGGAACCAATCCGAGGAGTAAAGTTTGATTGTGAGACTCCTAAAGGATGGATGGAAAGGTTCTAGCATCTCATAGCCTTGAACAAAGAGTAAGAACAAGGGAGGATGATATGTTTTCACTTTTGAAGATTTAATGGAGTGATGGTTTAAGATACACTTAATTCCCCATTAAAAGAAGATCACATTAACCCATGCATTTTGACCCTGTAAAAACATTCTGTTCCATAGGAATAATTAATATTGGATTTATGTCCATTGAATCGGCCTTAGATTCCATAAAATAAGGCTTTAAATGTATTTTATGTCAAAGGAAACGTCAAAGGGGTGAAACTGTAGGAAGCTAGAAATACTGTTCACATAATCAAACTTTGGAAAATGAAAGAAAAGGTAACTATTATACCTCACCGTTAGTGGTTACTGATAGACCTCACCATTAGAGGTTTCCAGTTGACCTCATTGTTAGAGGTTACTGATAGACCTCACTGTTAGAGGTTACCGATAGACCTCACTATTAGAGGTTACCGATAGACCTCATTGTTAGAGGTTACCGATAGACCTCACCATTCTAGAAACATTGTACACCTACCATTCTGGAAACACTATTAATTGAACCTCACTGATAGAACACTATTCACTGGACCTCACTGATAGAACATTGTTCAGTAAACCTCGCTCATATAACATTGTTCACTAAACCTCACTCACATGACACTATTCACTAAACCTCACTGATAGAACACTTTTCACTAATCCTCACCGATAGATCATTGTTCACTGATTCCTCATAGATTGAACACTGTTCACTAAACCTCACAGATAGAACACTATTCACTGAACCTCAACGATAGGACATTGTTCACTGAACCTCACCGATAGAACACTATTAACTCAACCTCGCCGATAGAACATTGTTCACAAAAACCCACTGATAGAACACTGTTCACTAATCCTCACTGATAAAACACTTTTCACTAAATCCTCATTGATAGAACAGTGTTCATAGAATCCTCACTGATAGAACATTGTTTAGTGAATCCTCAATGATATAACATTGTTCACTAAAACATATAGATAGTACACTGTTCACTGATGGAGCAAATCACAGAATTAGAAATTCGGAAAAAACATACTGGGGATATGTCACCTTGACCTCCTGGAATGCCTCAAACACCATATTTTCACAAGTAATGGACTAGAGTGCTCTAGTACATTACATCAGAAACCTCTCAAAACATTCTCATCCCCATGAATTCAAAACCAACCTAAAGCGACAAAAAAAAAAGAAACGGTGTCTGAACAACCACCCAACTAGATACCTCTCAAAAGAGAGAAATCCAAAAAAACAACAAATGAAATTAATAAATAAAACATGAAAGGTATAAAATAAAAGGGAACATTTTTAAATGAAAAGAGTTAAACATAAAACAAAATTGGTTACTGAGCGTGTATATGTGGCTCACGCTCACATGTAATCTCCTCCATTCCACCATGCCAACACTAGACACAAACTAAGGGGATAGAACACTCACACAACACCTTCTCCTTGTAGTCTTGGATCTCCACAGGTCGCTCCTCAAAGGTTTCATCATCATCAACATCGATCTCTCCCCAATCGATGGTGTGAGAGTCATCATGAAGATAACAACGGAGCTGTGATACATGGAAAACATCATGTCTCTGACTCATCTGTGGGGGAAGTGCTACTCGATACACCACAACTCCAACACGAGCTAACACATCAAAAGGCCCAACAAACTTGGGATAATGCATACTTTCATGACCAATCCTTCACTACCCACAATGGGGAGTCACCGTCCGAAAACAAATGTTCCCCAACATTAAACTATAATGACCTCCTTGTTTGGTCAGCATATTATTTATGACGATCTTGCGTTGTCTTCATTCTCTCACATATCACCTAAACCATCTCTGTTGTATTCTGCACTAGTTTTGGTCTGAGAATTTCTAACTCTCCGACCCTAGTCCAGCACAACGGAGAACGGCATGGTCGACCGTACAAGGCTTGAAAAGGTGCTATACCGATGGTGGAGTGAAAAATATTGTTGTTAGAGAACTCCACCAAGGGTTAGTGCCTTACCCATGAGCCTCCAAAATCAATAACACAATATTGTGACATGTCTATAAGTGTCTAGATGGTTCACTCTATCTGGCCATCCGTTTGAGGATGAAAAGCAGTGATATGGCATAGTTGAGAACAAAAATAATGTTGGGGACCTGTCCTTGCCCTGGAGGTAAAATGAGGATCTCAATCATAAATGATCATCCTAGGGAATCCATGAAGTCTCGCCACCTCCTATAGATACTTCCTCGACAAAACATCCACTGAGCTTTACTCCTTGATTTCTATGAAGTGGGCCGATTTTTTTAAACTTCCACTACCAACCAAATAGCATCATATCCTCTCGGAGCTCGAGGTAAACCAGTAGAAAATTCCATTGAGATGTCCTCCCACTTACACTGAGTAATATCTAATGGATGGAGAATACCACCTAGAACACAGTGTGTGTCCTTTACCATCTGGTAGACTAAACATTGAGACACAAACTCTTCAACCGCACGCTTCTGCCTAGGCAACCAAAACTGACTCCTCAAGGATCGGTGCATCTTTGTCACGCTAGGATGTAATGCTAATGGACAACTATGGAACTCTTTAAGAAATGTCTTGTGCATCATAAAGGGAACAAAAATCCTTCCATGATACAAGACTTTGTGTTGTTCATACTCCGACCAACCATTAGGGGCATCACCACAAACAACTCGGTCTCTCTAAACATCCACATGTAGATCTCAAAACTGGGACTCTTCCACCTTTTGCATCATGGATGACTGTACCATCATGTGAAAAAGACATCCTATACCCCCATCTTCTTCCATATCATGATGCAATGCTGACAGTTCTTCCATTACACACCAGGATTCACTAGATTCACCCACAATACCACTGCTTGACTTTCAGCTCAGGGCATTAGCTACAACATTCCATTTTCTAGGTTTATACAATATTCCGAAGTTTTATTTTTTTTTCAGAACTACATCCACCGATGCTGTCTTAATTTCATGTCACGCTAGGAGAAGACATAACTCAATCTCTTATGATCAGTGAAAACCAAAAAGCCCTCACCAATGAGGTAATGTATCCAAAACATTAGAGAAAACACCACGGCTGCCAACCCAAGATCATGGGTGGAATAGATGGGTTCAGGGGGACGTAACTGGAGAGACCCATAAGAAACAACTGACCTTTACTGTATGAGAACATAGCCTAGCCCCAGATGTGAAGAATAACAGAAAACATCAAACTGAACTCCCTTAGTTGGAAGACAACAGACAGAAGCACTTACTAACTTCTCTTTTAGATACTTGAAATCTTCCTGACAGTGATCAGTCCATATGAATTCATGATCCTTCCTAGTAAAAGATGTCAATGGAGTCGCAACTCGTGACAAATTGGCTACGAACCTCTTGTAGTATCATGAGAGACCAAGGAAACATCACACCTTTGACATTGTTTTGGGGGATTCCCAAGACACAACTACTTCTATCTTTGATGGTTCCACTGCTAATCCCCGTTGGGAGAATACATGACATAAGAAACTGACTTATCGATCCCAAAAGTCACACTTCAACAACTTCCCAGAAAACTGATGTTGACGAAGAACTCTCAAAATGGATTATAAATACTCAACATGCTCCACATCAGATTTGGAGTACACAAGGATGTCTTCGATGAAAACTACCACGAACATGTCCAAGAACTCACAGAACACATCGTTCATCAATACCATAAATACAGCTAGAGTATTCATCAAGACAGATGACATTACAACGAACTCATAATGCCCATGATGACAACAGAAACTAGTCTTTGGGATATCCTCATCCTTCACACAAATCAGAGGATATCCTGACCGCATCTCGGTCTTTGAGAACCAACATGCACCCATCAGTTGATCGAAAAAGTCATCAATCCTTGGAAGATGATAGAGATTATTTATTTTCACTTTGTTTAAGAGATGATAATTGATACACAACCACAAACTACTGTCAACCTTTTTCACGAACAAAACTGGTGCACCCCATAGTGACACTTGGCCGAACAAAACTGCACTGTAACAGACCATCAAGTTGTATATGTAGCTCTCGTAACTCAGAAGGGGACATCCTATTTGGAGACATAATGATAGGAGATGCTCCTGGCTGTAGCTTGATCACAAACTCGATATCTCATCGAGGGGGTAATGTTACAACCTCTTCTGGAAAGACATCAGGGTACACCTCTAGGACCCTAGGAAATGCCAACTGCTAAACCTCTGAAAAACTCAGCATCATCTTAGAAATTAGGATGATAAGGATCGAACTCACCTATGACCCATCCGAGGATCTCACTGACCAACAAACACCACTTCCTCTCCATCCACACCAATGAAGACGAACTTCATCCTGAATCAATCCATGATATCCTGCACCAAATACAACCAATCCATGTCGAGGATGACATCATATGGTTTTATTTGTAAATATAATAAATCTCCCCAAGAGCGGTGTTTCCCCAACAGTAGTTCACAGTCTCTACATACTTCAAAAAATTCAGCTCGACCTCCAACTGGGGTAGTCAATGCCAAATGCCCTGGAAGCCTCTCGACCCCAATTCTCGAAGCATGGACAAGGGTAGGTGATATGAACAATTGTTTCACTCCTAAATCAAACAACGCATACACCAAGGTATAAAACAAGTAAAGGGTACCTCAAATGATGTCTGGCTTGCCTGGAGCTGGCAACGCTAGAGCATGAAGCTGACCACGACCTCCTACACGGACTATCTGACGCTGATAAAGACCACCACCACGGCCGTGCTCTGCTCTATGAGGATGGGGAGAGTCATGGGGTTGTACTCTACCTGCCCCATCTACCCTCTACTGATCTAAATCTGGGGAAACTGGATGCTTATGCCTTGGCTAGAACTTCCTCAACAGAGGAACCTGGAGCGTAGCTCCTGGTGCACGATGACCACTTTGAAATGTCGGGCGCTCCCGCTACTGATGAACATGACCACCATAAGAAAAAAATGCTCCTGATCCCTTTGCATGGGCCTGAGAGTTTTTTCCTCTATTGAAACAAGATATGAAGGGTTGGGACCTTCCCCAGGCTAAGAAAAAACTCTCCTACCCTGGAAACTGAGAACATTGGACCTCAACTCTTCTTCATGAGGAATCATGCTGATTCCCCTATCTTGATGATCTTGTCCTGGACAAAGTCCTCACAACAATATCATCAATCGCCAGCACCTCAACAAATTTTTCTGCATAAACGGGGTGACCTGGCACTGGATCTCTGGATGCAAATCCTCCTCGAAATGCCTCGCCTTGGCCTCCCCATCTGGTAAAAGGTCCGAAGAATATCATAAAAGGTTCCTGAAACAGATTACATACTCTCGAACACCGGAGGTCCCCTGTCGAAGGGTAAGAAGATCTTGGCGACAGGATGCCTTAATAGTCAAAGAATGAAACTCAACTCTAAACCAGTCTCGGAACTCCTCCCATGAGATCGCTGACTCCTCACAGTCCACGAGGAACAAGAACCACCAATGCCTCACTGCTCCACGCAACATCGTCACAACCAAGGACACCCAGCGCTCATTACGAGCATGAATCGAACTGAAGACGATCTTGACCTCCTCTAAACAGTCTTCTGTGACTGCATCTGAAATAGTTCCCTCATACTTCTGCGAACTCTGGCATTGAAACTCTCAGAGTATCTTCCACCATGTATCATCATCGTCAAACTCTACCCTATGTCAATCTGCTGGAACAACCTACTGGACATTTTGTATGCACACATAACGAGGACGTTGACCTGGAGCCATACCTATAAAATAACAATCGTTATAGTTCCTAAACCTATAATATGCAAGACTCAAAATTTATTAATTAATTGTTCTATTTTATTCATTTTAGGTTACCCTATCCCAAAGTCTACCCATTCAAACAAAGGCACGAAGAAGAATGATGCATGAACCATTCCAAGGTCTCTACCCTGAAACTAGTATCACCTTGTTTAGTAGCCATTGTAAACGTAATGGTCTGTACATCAGATCATTGGGGGACTTAAATGCCTATGTCTGAGCTGGTATCTAGTGTTTACGTCACTTTCTAAACATGAATGACACTATTTCCCTACCAAACCATGAAACCTCACCTATGCCTAACTCCAAACTCCATCATACCCCTCAACCTACATCTGATACCACTCTATCATGACCCCCTCCCCTCAAAGTGTACCCCTCTTTGGTCGGCAATGTGAGAAGGGAGATAATGACCACTGAGTCTCGCATTCAGTCGGCCCTGGGTAGGTGACAAGCACCGAGGGTATAGTAACACACAAAATGGGAGGCATTACCCTCTAAGATAACACATACAAAAGAGATCCATAAGAAAGGCACTAATCAACTCCAACTCAGACTGCAATATAAACGAAATCCCATGTACACGTACGTAATGTCCTGATGAAGTACTAAAAGTGAAAGGAAAAAGATTACAAGTACCCAAAAGAATGTAAAACAGAGGCAACCACAAGTCCGAACAGCTCAGGAAAACCCAAGCTAGTAGAAACCCACATGATCTCCAACCTACTCTAAGTGACCTAAAAAATAGTTCATATATACATAGGGTTAGTATAATAGTATACTCAGTAGGATCCACCTCAAAGCCTCCCATGAAAAAGTAATGAAATTATGCTAAAGTAAAATGAACAACAAGTGAATCTAACTCATCACCTAAATAGGTATACTATGTTCCCAACCTCACCATGGCTACTCTAACCAAGTAACGTATACAATAATATATCCTATAATGATGAATATCAAGGGTACCCCGCTACTACTTCCCCACTGGTTTTCCGCTTTTCCCCAACGTCGCACGTCCTGAGCATCTGTCTCTAAAAAGGATTTCCCGTAGACACATGGGAGAAGCCCCACATTATGCACCTCATGCAACAAAACCACCATGTCCACACACCAAACTAACTAGGTAGTTTATAGGAGCCACCACAGCTCGCATAACGCATATCATACATCATGTACTATACCTCATGTCATTACAACCCATGTACCGAGTAAGGATCCTAAAGCCATCACAACCTATACACGTTACACCTAGAGTAGTACAGAGAAAACTATATCAAGAATATATGTTTGTTAATAACCACAAGCCATTATAGCCCTCTACACACAAAGATGGGGAAAACTATCCAATGTTCCTGTGAGCACCAGTAACGACCAAGAGAAGAGAGCAGGGTCAAAGGGGGTAGTCAACAATCCATCCTCGCACCGGAATGTTGGGACCCCCCCCCCCCCCCCCCAGGGCTCAGAATCCCCGGGGTGTCAGTTTACCCTTACTGACAGGGTGGAGTAGATTATAGAAACACAATAAGTACAGGATATATTATATCTCACAACCACACTATTGGAATTACCTAGTCTTAGAAACAACTACAGCTAACGTCTCTTAGAATCCGGGATGATACTTCTAAGACTAGGTATCCTATAAGCACACAACCATTTAAATGGAATTATTAGATTACATCAATCCCTTTTTATCAGTTCTAATGTACATTAATTTATTATTTAAACATTAATTAACCATGAACAATCCCACATTAAATTCATTAGCATCACACCCAAGATCACTATTTCTTAAAAATTACAACCTCATAATTATGTTCCAGCAACTCCATCCTCCTGGGTTAACACCATTTATTTAATTATTCATTATAGAAAAACATTACCACATTCCCAGGAATTCTAGAAAACATTATATCTACTAAACACTAGGTGGATCAACATGCTGAGTATTTGTACTAACTGTTGAGTCTTTGTCGTTTATAGAATTATCATATACCAATTCATCCTTGAGAAGCTAAACACTAAAATCATGTGTCATACCCCATGTGTCTTCGCCTCTTTCGGAAGGAGGGTAAGTGAGACCAGCTACCTAGAGTAGTGGGAAAAAGTAAAGCAGATAAAAAAACAATCAAAATTACCAAGCATCCAAAAATCACATCCATCCCATTCCATCATCCCTAGTGTCCTCTCCGACACCCACATGCATAAAATGATGCATCTCACTACACTAGGCGTCATCTACTGCCACAACCAAAAAGGGCCTCCATGCCTTCACATATTACCACAACCATGCAGGATCACAATAAAATACAAGCAGTAATAAAATAAACATCTTCACAAATGGGCTCTTGGCCATTAAACAAACAAGAGGGTAACTCAGAACCCTACACCAACTTATCTTTTAACAACCACCAGTTCTTTAATCCATCATGGGTTAACCGATTTATTATTCGTTGGTTCCAAATTTGGGAAACCTAACCAGTATGTTATCACAAATAAATAAACATTCTTACTGCCCAAATTTGATTTGCATAAAATTAAAAAAAGAACTTGATTCATTTTCTTTCCTCTTTATCTTTATCCAACAATTATCAATTAATCCCAATTTATGTTATTTACTAATTTCCATCAAGAGAAAACAGCTAATCAAAGAAATCATAGATATTACAATATCTAGAAAAACATGAGGCAATAATACACAATCGATGTCAATTTTTTATCCGATTAAAATACTTATTATGTCAATTCTGTTGTCATCCAGTGGGATTTAACATGATAAAAATATAGTTTCACATAAGAGAAAATAGAAGAAACGAATCCCCTACCTCAAACTATTCCTCACTTTCTTTATCCACACAACGGGTCACGATCCTCCTATCACCACAACTGCATGCACCCGAGGATGCCACGATACGACAACACCAACCAAACCCCAAAAAAACCCATTAGAATCATGGATATTACATGTTATAAGATGGAAAGGAGAAACATGAGGATATGATCCCCAAAAGAAAAAATATAAAACATACCTTATATCAAAGATAGACCGATATAGCTCAGTTGCATCAAAATATATCATAAAAAGTCCGAAGAGTAAAGATCGATTGTGAAACTCCTATAGCATGCACTATAATAGTACTGTAGTTGTACTGTAGTAGGCACTATAGCAGTAATGTAGTATGCACTATAAAAGGCTATGTTTGGTACTGTAGCATCCATAACTATTTGTCCATCTAGGCCTTTGGGCAACCGGTTTGGTCCTCAGGTCCTACAAGGCTTTCCGGCCACCCAAGGCCTTCAGGTCAATTGATTCTCAAGGACATCGGGCCACCATAAATCCTTTGGGACACCCAAGGCCTTCGTTCCACATGAATGTAGACCCCAGACACACTACAGAAAAGGAGAAACCCCAAAAGAGGATTCAGAGCATGTGCACACACCAGAGCAGAGCCAAATGGAATGTCATAATGAGAGGGTATGGCTATGCCATCTGTACCAGCCTGTGCTTGCACCAGAAGCATAGACAGATGGTCATGAAAAAGTGGAGATCTACTATCGGTATGTAGATGCAGGGGAGGGGTATCTCCTTGTAGATATTATGGTTGAATTTCATATGACCTTCGGGTCATGTAATCTCCTAAGCTTACAGGCCATGTAATCTCTGAGCCTACGGGCCTTGTACGGGTTCCCCCTCACCATGAAAGGAGGGTTATCAAAAATCAAAAATAATGAAGGCCTTTGGGCCATTCAGTAATAGTAGTGAACAAAGAATAAGAACAAGTGAAGATGATATCTTGTCCCTTTTGAAGATTTAATAGGGTGACGATTTAAGATACGCTTAATTCCCCATTAAAAGAGGATCACATTAACCAACACGTTTTGACCATGTAAAAACATATCGAGCCATATGAATAATTAATATAGGATTTATGGCCTTTGTATCGGCCTTAGAGTCCTTAAAATAAGGCTTTATATGTATTTTATGTCAGAGGAAATGTTAAAGGGGTGAAACTATAGGAAGGTGGAAACACTGTTCACATACTCAAAATTTGGCAATGGAAAGAAAAGGTCATAGTTAGACCTCACCGTTAGAGGTTACCGATAGAACTCACCATTAGATGTTAATGGTAGTCCTCACCATTAGAGGTTACTAATAGACCTCACCGTTAGAGGTTACCGATAGACCACACTGTTAGAGGTCACTGATAGACCTCACTATTGAAGGTTACTAAAAGACCACACCATTCTAGAAAACACTGTACACCAACCATTCTAGAAAAACTGTTCACTGAACCTCACCGATAGAACATTGTTCACTGAACCTCACCAATAGAACACTGTTCACTAAACCCCACTGATATAACATTGTTCAGTAAACCTCACTGGTAGGACAATGTTCACTAAACCTCACTGATATAACACTGTTCACTGAACCTCACCGATATAACACTGTTCACTGAACCTCACCGATAGAACACCGTTCACCGAACCTCACCGATAGAACATTGTACACTAATCCTCATCGATAGAACACTTTTAACTAAACCGCACTAATAAAACATTCTTCACTAATCCTCACCGATAGAACATTGTTCACTCAATCCTCATTGATAGAACAGTGTTCACTAAATCCTCACTGATAGAATACTATTCACTGAATCCTCACTGATAGAACATTGTTTACTAATCCTTATTGATAGAATGTTTTTTCACTAATGGAACTATTCATAGATTTGGAAATTTGGGAAAAATGTACTCGGGATAAGTCACCTTGACCTCCCAGAACACCTCAAACACCATATTTTCACATGTAATAGACCAGAGAAGTCTTGGAAATTATAATAAACCCAATATAATGATCCCTTTTTATCAAATCAAAAGAATGAACCCGAAGAAGAGGTAAATATTTCATCACCTCTTTCATGTTCTTTTCTTCTTCCACTTCCTCTTTATTTGTGGTTTCCACTCTTAAATAATAAATCATGTAAATTTTATATCCATTGATGTTATTTTAAAAGTTTTACCACTATATTCATTATTTTATCCATAATATTAATGGCATACTCACCATACGTGTGTACGTACATCATACCATCACCACATCATGGTGTAGTTTTTTATTCGAAAACTTCATTCTTTGGATGAATATAATAATTAGTATTACTGATGTAAATAATAAATATAACATGTTAATGATTCTTTATATATGATATACCATCCGATGACATACTATTTCACCATCAATATAATGATATTGTCGCTCGTGTGTACGTATGGATTACCGTCTCCATGTACGCGATGAGGTTTATTACTCATTGCGATCATTCCAGTATAATTATAATTTTATGATTTAGAATAATGTATATGAACATAATATAATTAAGTATATGAATCAAATACTTCTTATCAATACAAAATATGGCTCACGTAATGAAGCATATAAAGTGAAATGAATTAGTTAACACCTGAAACGATGATACTACTGAAATATTATTAACAAATCAATATTAGAGGATAATATATGATATCATATTTATGTATATAATTCTTGTATAATTTCATAAAAATGTTTTAACTATTATACATGAGGTTAACATTCCCTCTACGAAGTAAAAGTATAATGTAAGGGTTAATTTCACAATCTCTTAATTATCTGAAGTGTTTTTACGTAAGTTTGTACATTGACCTTTTTATCATCCACATCAATGTTTTCTTAAAAATGTATTTCAATTTTTTTAATATTTACTAGACTATGGGTTAAAGTCATTTATACCCTTATTTGACCTTATATGTTTTGAAATGAATCTTTTATTCATTTTCCAAACAAGGTACTATATGACCTTTTTTATAAAATTAATGTAAGAATGTTTTTTTAACTTATATAGCGGGTGCGAATATTTTCTTCTGTTATAACATCATCGAAACGTCCCTTACATGATTATAAGAATATTTTCAAAATAAAGGTTTTCTTTTATAATTATGTGACTCTTAAATTATTTAAAAATAGAATGAGATATTTCTCTCAAATTGTTTGGATTTCATCTATGTCAATATCCTCTATTAAATTTTAAACTTGTTTGAAGTTTAATTATTATGACACAAATATTTCATTTTGTATTGAATGTTTGTGATATGATTGACTGTGGGTGCATTATTTTTATACCAGTCATGGTTTATGAAAAAATTATTGACATTTCGTATGCTATTTTTAATACAAATGTTTATGATATGTTTCATCTTTTTCATATGAGGAATGTAATGGACTAAGTATGTGATAGGTGGAGACCACTATAGATCCTCTATGAGTCAGTAGGTCTAATGAGACAATTAGACAAGGAATTGTCCGAGTCCTTTCACAATTTTATATATGGTTTTGGCAGAGGCCTAAATCATTTTTAGAGATCTTGGTCGAGGCCTTGATAATATGTTTCAGAATGTCCGACAGTATATATTCCATAATTTTGAAAATAATTATGATGGTTCATGTGGTTTTTCGACTAGTAGAATACCCATGACTATTTTTTACAATATAATTATTTACACAGCTCATATTCCATCCATAAATTGTTCATGTTTATTTTTTGTAAAGGCATGTGTTTTGAATTATTCTTCTAGCCTATTTTATGGTTATCTTCTGCTATATTGCTTACCCTTATAGAGCATTTGATCTCACCCCTTTCTTAATTTTTATTTTTCAAGGATTTGAAGAAGTTAGTTATGAGGGGCTTTTAATAATAATCTAGGGGACATTGATGTTTCTAAAGGAAAAAATTAGTGTTTCCTTTTTTTATGTTGTATTGTTGAACTTATTTATGTTTCTTATTTCCAATAATACTAAACTAATCGGTCATTCGGGACATGATTAATTGTATCATGACAATGTTATGTAATAAATCACTAAATCAGGGTTACTGGTGTTTGGGAGTTACAGTTGGTATCAGATTAAGTTTAGTACAAACCATGGAAACAAGATTTAGAAAAACTCTTGTTGAGGAACATTACCATAAGATAGAATTTGAGGATTAGAATAGAATAACTTCCTACAATTTTGGTACAATATATATTTTGTGAGTTTTCCAGGGAATACATACCTCTCTGGATATGGGCAGGTAGGGATGGCTCTAGCACATATGCGCTGAGGGGTAAAACAAGAAAAATTGATTTGATCTAGACTCGAACAAGAACTTGTGCAAGACAATGGGCCTTGCTGCACTCTTGGTTAAGACACTCCCAGGGGAAATGCATAAGATAATTCACATTTTATTCCAAAAATATTGAGAATGATTTCTGAGTTTATAAATCCACAAAGAAAACATATTTATGATTATAAATTATATCCATAAATTGTTCAATTTATGTTCAGTGTTTTATAAGTTTGTGATTATGTATTGTGATTCATAAACTATTCTATTGTATGTCGTTGTTTAGAAATGGTTCCTAGTGGTAGGAATGGAAACCATATCAATGCCTTTAATCATTGTAAGGATTTCCCTCTTACTCATGTTAATTATAGTGGAGCCGGTGATGTAACTACTACTGATCAACTTATCCCCATAATGGGCCAACTCACTCATGTTATGAATAATAACCTTACCCGTATAGAGAACCCTGATCCACAACAATGAGGATCAATGTTAGATCAATTCATGAGAAACAACCACCAACATTATATTGGTATAAAAATCCATTTCTAGCTGAACAATGGATAAGTTCCTTAGAGAAAATATTTCATGCTTTGGGGAGTAGCAAAATGGAAAAGGTGGTCATGGTAGTTTATCACCTCACTGGAGATGAAAATAATTAGTGGTCATTAATTCAAAACACAAAGGAGGATTAAGATTTATCTTGAATAGAATGGAGGGAGTTTAATGATATTTTCATAGAAAAATACTTTCCTCATGACCATCGAGCAGATATAGAAATCCAATTTCTGAGTCTAAGACAAAAGGAGGATGTGAATGTCGCAATGTATGAAGCTAACACTACAAGGATAGCAAGGCATAGTTAAAATTATATACATAACCCAATAAGTATGATTGATCATTTATTTTTTGGGATAAAACCATTTCTCTATTGAGAATTAGAATCTCAATCCTTCTCATCATATGAAGATATTTTATCATGTGCTATCAAGATAGAAAAGGAATTCTCTAAGTCATACGAATATAAAGTAAAGCAAGAGAAGAAGATATTTGTTGAAAACTCTAGTAAAGGAAATAAGGATATGGGGATGAAGGGATGTTTTGAATTTCTACCCTGTAATAATTGAGGGTGGAAGCACCCTGGTGCCTTTCATAATGGAAAAGGATTATTCTATAAATGTGGATTGAAAGGTCATCTTGCTAGTGATTGTAAGGGGAAGAAAGAAGCTACCAATGTTCAATGCTATTGTTTCTGGGATATGGGACATTATGGAAATTAATGGCCTATTATTTAGGTAAAGTGACCATAGAAAAGGCCAAGGGATCAAGGCTAAGCTTATGTAATCACTACTGCTGAGGTTGAAGGTCCAAAAGATGTGGTGGTGGGTTATTTAATGGTTTACTCAAGTTTACCCAATGCTTTAATTGATTCTGGATGCTTGAATTGTTTCATATCTTCTTAGTTTACTATGAAAATTAGATATTTCCAATTTGATTTAATAAGGATGTTGTTAGACAAAACACCTATGGGAAGTATCATTACAACTAGGTTATTTGAATCAGTCCCCATTAAGGAATATAAAACATATTTATTTTTTGATCTAATCCTCATACCCATGATTTAATTTGATATAATACTAGGTATATATTTTTAGTCATACCATGATGAGAAAATTTATTTTATTAAGAAGGAGGTTACAATTATCCATGATGATACGGAGTACATTATCTTTATAGCAGAAATGTCACCATCTAATTTTTATCTAGTCCCACCCCCAGTAGCTATACTAAATTCAATCATTAGGGTGGATGCGAATGAACTAGTGATGGGAGAGGAAAAGAATGTTCTATTAGAGGACATACCTATTTTGCAAGAATATGTTGATGTGTTTCCAAAATATTTACTTGGACATCCTCCAGAATGAGAAATTGAGTTTTCCATTAATTTAATTCCTAGTTCAAGGTCCATATAGAAGACCCCATATAGAATGGACACTGTAGAATTAGTGGAATAAAATAATCAACTAGAGGAATTGAGTAATAAGGGATTTATTCTCCCTAGTGTTTATCCATGGGAAGACACTATTCCTTTTGTTAAGAATAAAGACTGATCTATAAGGTTGTATATTGACTACAGGGAGATCATTGCTATAACAATAAAAAAAATTATCCTCTACATCAAATTGATGATTTATTCGACCGACATCCTGGAAATCAATATTTTTCAATGACTGAACTTCGATCGAGATATCATCATTTGTGTATGAAGAAGGAATACATTCCGAAAAATAGCATTTCACACCAGGTATGAGAATTATGAGTTTACAATAATACCATTTGGATTGACTAATCCACCCTCTTTCTTAATGGATGTAATTAATAGAGTTTTCAAGAAATATCATGATGACTTTTTAGTGGTATTAACTGATAATATATTGGTATCCTCTAAAATCAATGAAGATCATGAAAATCACATGCCCATTATTGGAAAGACTCTTAGAAGAAATGAATTATATGGGAAGTTTAGCATGTGTGAATTCTGGAATTAGGAGATTTATTTTCCTGGCCATATTTTCTATAAATATGGAATATTTATTGATCCTTCAAGAAACAAGTCAATCCACGAATGGCCATCACTGACGAGTATAACTGACGTACGCAGTTTTATTGGTTTAGCAGTTTATTATCGACGTTTAATCCAGAATTTTTCCCGGCTGGCTAACCCATTAACCAAGATTACACGTAAAGGGGTTAAATTTGTTTGGAAAAAATAGTGTGAAGAATGTTATGAAGAACTAAATTAATGATTAGTCAACACTCATATCTTGACTGTACCATCATGGGATGATTGGTTTGTTATTTATAGCGATGCTTCAAAGAAAGGGCTTGGTTGTGTCCTTATGAAAAATGATTGATTTATTTCCTATTCACCCCAATAGCTAAATATTCGTGAGAAATACAACCCCACTCATGATATTGAGTTAGTAGCTGTAATATTCTCTCTAATGATTAGAGGACTATACCTTTATCGTGAAAAATGTGAGATTTATAATCCTCACAAGTGTTTGAAGTATATTTTATCACAAAAAGAATTAAACATTAGGCAAAGGATATCGATTGAACTACAAAAGGATTATGATTGCACAATACACTACCACCTGAGGAAGGCAAATAAGGTGGAAGATGATTTGAGTAGAAAGGATCATGGAATTTTGAACAAGATGAGAGTTGAAAGGGGTACTATTCTCATGGAACTAGTAAATATGGATATGGGAATAACCATGGAAGGTGAAACATGAATACTTTTTCAAATGTTTACCAAACCATCCTTACTAGAAAAGTTGATAAATTATCATACCGTTGATGTGGAGTTTCAAAAGAATATTAAAGCTGTAAATGTTGAGAGATTGAGTGACTTCTTATATGAATATGGAATTTTGATATTGGGGAAGAGACTTTGTGTTCCTGATATACCTTATATAAAAGGGGAATTGTTTGATGATTCTTATAGATCAAATTTCTCTATACGCCCTGGGAGCCCCAAGATGAATATAAATTTGAAGGATCATTTAATGTGGGAGAACATTAAAAGGGATATTTCTGATTGTGTGTCATGATGTATGGATTTCAAACAAGTGAAAGTTGGAACACAACATTCTAGAGGAGTCATGCAACCACTTCCCATACTTAAGTGGAAATGGGATGATATTACGATGGACTTTTTCATGGGGCTACAAATGTCTCCAAGTAGGAATGATTCAATATGGGTTATTTTTCATCGTCTATCCAATTCAGCACATTTTCTTGTTATAAGAGAAGATTTACCACTTGAACGTTTAGCAATACTGTATATTTATGAAGTTTTAAGACTTCATGGAGAAACTTTATTGATTTTGTATGATGATGATCCCTGTTTTACATCAAGATTGTAGAAAAGTCTTCAGAGAGACCTGGATACTGAATTTCTTTTGAGCACTGCCTTCCACCCTCAAACTGATGGACATTCCGAAAGGACTATTCAAACATTATATTAAATGCTGAGATCTTTCTCACTTGACTTTGAAGGTATGTGGGGTCAATATTTACATCTGGTAGAATTTTCGTCTACCAATAGGTTCAATCCAAGTTTTCAGATGACACCATATGGCACAAAATATGGAATGATATGTCGCACACCAACTTTTTGGGATGATGTTGATGAAATAAACTCATAGTCCTAGAACTTGTTGAGGAAACAATGGAAAAAGTGAAGATTATCCAAACCCACATCAATGTAGCCCAATGTAGGCAAAAGATCTATACCGATAATTGAAGGAAGGATTTGGAATTTCAAGTAGGAGACCATGTTTTTTAGAAGGTATCTCTATAGAAGGGTGTTATATGTTTTCAGTAAGAAGGGTAAATTGAGTACCTCGTACATCAGACCATTCGAAATTCTAGAACGAATTTGGGTTCTAGTTTACCATTGGGAAATTCCACCAAGTATCTCTAATGTTCATGATGTGTTCCACCTATCACATTTGAGAAAATACATGACTAACCCATCACATGTACTCACCTATGAGTAAATTGACCTAGAACCTGATTTGTCTTATTGTGAAAAGACTATCAAGATTCTTGATACCAGAACTCAGGTGTTGAGATATCGGACGACTCGTTTGGTAAATGTTATATAGAGTAACCATAAGATAGAAGAGGCAGCGTGGGAACCAGAGAAACCAATGATGAAGAGCCACCCAAATCATTTTATGTTCTAGTATTCTATAAATTTTTAGGACAAAATTATTTTATGGAGATAAGAATGTAACACCCAAATCTTTGACGGTACGTTTCCCATTGAATAATGCAATATCTTGAATTGTACGCAACTTCGAGATACTAACACACATTGACCAATCAAGCATGCCATTATAAATAGTAATAACCACTTTTTGAAATTTAATAAATTATATTTTTCAATATGGGATTCATTTTAGAATTTGGAATATCTAATTTAACTAACTGTGATTTTTTGTTATTTTTCTAAAAATGTTCAATTGTTGTTGAATTGTGAAAAACACTGTGTTATTGGTTACAACTTCCTTTTTATTTAAATAATTATTTATTTTATTTAAATTTATTTTTTGTCAAAATAGATACATAATACCTAAATAAGTTCAATGTACTTCATTGGATTCATTTTATAATATGTTTAGATATATAAAAAGTATATTGAAATTTATACCGTCTTTTACCCACCTCCTAGAAGAATTTTCATATTTGTAGAAAACATACTTTTACCGCTTTAATGAGTTGAATTTCAAAAATCCAAGGGGAACGGTTAATATCTGTATGTAAAATGTGGTTCAATAAGATGAAAATGATTTTTGGTTAATAGTATCTTTTGACTTTTATTTACCATGGTTAATTCAGGGTAAAAATGATATCATAATAAACCTAACACATGTCAAAATTCTATTGGAAAATTATAATTCGACCAAAAACAACCTTTTTAATAAGACATGACCCCCTTTGGTCCACTTGGATTAGATTTGAACATTTATTATTTTTTTATTTAAAAGAGTTAAAAGTGTTAAATTCACTGTTTAATAAATAAACCATTTTTAATATATAGTTAATAAAAGTATAAACTTGACTATAACTTTTCATTAGAAAGATAATGATATTTCCCACATAATTGTATTTTATTTATAATTTTTAGACATTAAATAATTTTTTTTATTTATGACACAATTATTATTCAATAATTAGATTATTAATGGAATATTCAAATAATTGATATTATAATTATCCAAATAAATGTAAATTGAGACTTCTGGTGAATTAAAATAATATTATTGGTTAATATGACTTGTTAGAGTTTATTAAATAAATTTTATTGGAAGTGATAATGTTTTAATGGCTTTAAAAAAATCAAATACTATATATTGTCAAAATAGACATAATTGTGTTTTTAAAACAATTACTATATTACTAGTTGATATAATATTTTTAAATATCTATTTTTATTAAAAGGTCCTAGATAAGGTAATATATATTAATATTGAACCACTTTGGGTTTTCAAGGATGGTTATAGTATGTTTATTAACCATATTATATAAAAATACAATGACACAGGGTAAATGACAAACTATTTAACTAACCATTAAATCTAAAAGATAAGGTTACTATGGTGACATAAACCTATCTAAAACCTATTGGTTGTAAGGTTTTTGACCATACCAACCATATCCTCTAAATAAATCATTTTGGAGCCATTAGAAATAGAAAATGGATTTATTATAAAATAATATTACAAGCTTTTCCTAAAGTGACCCTCACCTCTATTATAAAAGGTCACTTCCCCTTCTCTCAAAATCACACCTCCAAAGCCATTTGGATGGGCCAAACTCTTCCCAAATGTCCTCCAAACATTCCTCCATTAATTATAGATTCTTTACTTTGGGCATAAAGACAACCTAAGGAGCCCATTTTTGATGAAATCCAAAGGATGATCCCGAAGAAGAGGTAAATATTTCATCACCTATTCCTAGTTACATTGTTCTTCCACTTCTTCTTTCTTAGTGATTTCCTTTCCAAAAAAAATAATTCTAGTATCTAATATAAACTGTGATTTTATTATAAAAATGGTACAACTATATTCATTATTCATCCATCAAAGGAATGACAAAGTCACCATATATGCGTATGTACGGCTTCTCGTCTCCACGTCGTGGTGTAGTTTGTTATTCCAACACTTCATTATTGGGATTTGTATAATAATTAGTATTACTAAAGTAAATAATAAATATAACATTTTAATGATTCTTTATATATTATATATCATCTGATACAGAGGATTTCACCATCAATATAATAATATTGCCGCTCATGCGTACATATGGATTACGATCTCCACAAATGTGATGAGATGCATTACCAAACGTAATCATTCTAAAATAATTATCATTTTATGATTAAAAACAATGTTTATGAACATAATATAATTCTGTATAAGAATATAATACACCCTATCCATATCAATCATGGATTACATAACCAAGCATATAATTTATTTGAATCAGTTAACATCTAAAATGATGATACTACTGAATTATCATTAACAAAAAAATATTAAAGGATTGTATATGATATCATATTTATGAATATAGTTATTTTATTATTTAATAAAAATGTTCTAACTATTATACATGTGGTTAAAATACCATTTACTGAGGAAAATTACAAGGTAAGGGTTAATTTCATATTCTCTTTATTATCTGTGGTTATTTTTATTTAAAAATCTACTGCGACCTATTTATCATCCACATCCGTGTTTTCATAAAAATGTATTTCAAAATATTTTTTCTAATTACTATACTATGGGTTAAAGTCATTTATACAATTATTTGAACTTATATGTTTTGAAAGGAATCTTTCCATCGTTTTCCAAACAAGGTACATTATGACCTTTTTGAAAAAATATTGGTAAGAATGATTTTTAACTTATACGGTGGGTGTGGATATTTTCCTCTATTATAACATAATTGAAGCTCCGCTTAAAATATTATAAGAATATTTTCAGAATAAATGTTTTCTTTTGTAATTAGGTTACTCTTAAATTATTTCAAAATAGAAAGATACATTTCTCTCAAATAGTTTTGATTTCATCTATGTCATCATCCTTTATTTAATTTTACACTTGTTTGAAGTTGATTTATTATGATACTAGTATTACATATTGTATTTAAGGATTGAGATACGGTTGAATGTGGATGATTTATTTTTATACCATTAATGTTTTATGGTTAATGTATTGAAATTTCGTATTCTATTTTTAATATGAATGTATATGTTATGTTTCAACATTTTCATATAAAGAATGTATTGGACTTAGTATGTAATGGGTGGAGCCTGCTATAGCTCCTTGACGCATTGATAGTTCTCATGAGACAATTAGACATGGAATTGGAAAAGGACTTTATTAATTTGATAAATGGTTTTGGCTGAGGCCTAAATCATTTTTAGACGCCTAAGATGACGCATTGAAAAGATGTTTCAGAATGTCCGACATTATATATTCCCTCATTTTGAAAATAATAATGATGGTTCAAGTGGTTATTTGACTAGTAGTATATCCATGACTATGTTTTATTATGGAATTATTTACTCATCTCATATTCCTTCTATTATGTGTTTTAGTTTATTATTTGTAAAGGCATGTTTTTTGAATTATTCATCATTCCTAATGTTTATGTTATCTTTCGTTGTATTTCTTTCCCTTACTGTGCATTTTAGATCACCCATTTATTATGTTTCATTTTCCCAGGATATGAACAAGTTAGTTATGATTGAAATGCCTTCATAATCTTAGCAACTTGGATGAATGTAATGAAATAAATTGGTGTTGTATTTTTTTCAAGTTATAATGTTGAAGTAATGTATGTATCTTGTTTCCCATAATACTAAACCAATGGGTCTTTTTGGACATGATTCCTTATATCATTCAAATGTTATGTAATAATGAACCGACTATGTGTACCTGGGATTGGGGCATTAAAAATGAGCAATGGAGTTCTAGGTAATTTGTTCTCCATGATGATACTCAGCTTTCCATTGGTGGTTGAGAATTGTGTATTAATTTGTTTCGTGACTTCATAGGAATTAATGGGATTTAATATTATTATATTTTAAAGGTAAATACAGCATGTTATATAATAATGATTTTGTATACAATTTAGAGATGAGAAGGGAAACAATGGGGTCTGTTTTACGTAAACAGTCTAACAAACTATATGAGAATAGTGAAATTGGGTTTCGAAACCATCAAATGGCACTTGAACTGTTGGGTTATATTTTTACAAACTATGAATTGATGCTGTTAATCGTGAGTATATGTGGAATATTTTTAAATTCTCCGCTCTTTTCAATTTTAGTGTACTATATTTATTGATGTAACATGTTTATGAGTATTTAGGAGAGATTTTTTATTATTTTCTAGTTATTTGGAGATGAATATTTTATTTATTGAGTTTCATAAATTATTTTCTCTATATCATACCCTCTAGAATATCTATTTTTATGATGGATAGGTATATAATGAATGTATACCATATTATAACCTAACGGAGTTTTAGAATGTTTTCTAATCAGTGGTCAAAACCTTTCAATATTTGGGTAAAGGTAGAAATGAATCGAAATCGTGAGCTGTTCACAATGAATACGAATTTAAGGAGAATAATCAACATTAATTTCATTTAGATATATGAACTAAAGATCATAACATGTATAAAAAAATTGTTAATCATATAAATTGATTTCTATTTGACACTTGATATTTATTATGTCTTTTTTTCATTTTATATGATGAATGGGAATATTTAAATAATATGGGAATCTATCATACATTCCAAGACACATACATAGTTAAATTTGTATAATTTAAAGAATGCATTGAATTAAAATAAATTAACCTCAAATTTATGGGAGAAAAAATAAATATAGTTTTTCATCCTTGATAAATTAAATTTCTTAATTATGAAATAGTTCACCATTTTAACCAAGATAGTTTACCTTTCCTGAAACCTAAATATGAATGACACTTTTAAAGAAAAATTCTTCATGATGGTATTGAGACTTGATGTTTTTTAAAAGATTATTCAATTATTCATTCCAATCAATTATATGGATATCCCAAATGAAAAGATGGATGATTCTAATATAACATAAATTGATTCGATTGGTGTTACCTATGCATTTAACATTGTAATTCAAATGTCATATTCAATATACAAGAGGATTCTTGAGGAATCTCGGTGAGCTACCAGTGAGAGTGTATGTCATACTTTTGATTATAATCCCACGATTCATTTTTGTTTTTGAATAGTTTTATTATATTAGCGTTTTAGTGAGGGGATCAATTATAATATTTTCCTCTATGTTTTATGTTGTCGAAACTAGTGTGGGTACATTGGGAATTTACAAAAAAAATTCCATAACCCTTCTCAAAGGAGAATGGATGGATCCTCTAATGAAAAAGGTTTCCAAATGTATAGTAATATATATAGGTGAATGTGATCACATTAATAGGTATAATCGAAAATTAATCCTTCTTTAAAATCCAAGATAATTCTTGTATCATGTCAATAATATGTATAAAACCCCATTTTCAAGGGCATTTAGGTGTTGGGATTGATATCATGAGTGGTTAGGAGTTTATTGCATCCATTATTTCCTTATATTTGATTATTCCAGGTGAGTAATATTATTTAATCCAATTTATGATAATATATAATGTAGTTTTGTGACTATAATTTATGTAATATATGATAGATCTATCCACTCAGTTATGGATACAAACAAAACATGTATATAATTACTCTATGTTCCCTATCATCATTGTGGGTGTTGAAATTTTATTTGCTTTCATTGTTGATGGATTGAAAATGTGAATATATTCGAAGCGGAAAAATGATTTACTTTTAAATAAATGTGAATGTATTATACCTAATCCCACATTATGATGTGATTAAATATTCATTTCATCAAATTTATTGAGATGCTAAAAAAATTGAATATGAAATAAAATTTTATTATTGTTTAGGGAACAATAATCCCACATTACACTCTACCAATGCTCTCTCCAATAGAATATTTATTTTCAAAAAATAATTACTTATGAATGGGACCACTAAAACACATTTGAGGTAGTTGAAATATTATGAAATATATGTTTTTAATCAGGTAACTATTAGAGTCAAATATTAGTGCACTAAAAAGACACTCCCCCATGACTGTGTCAAAGACGATAATCCAACATAATAAAAATATGTTTATTTTTGAATAAAAAGTTCAAAACAATTTTTCACTCAAAACTGACTGACTATAGATATTATTCTTATAGAATAATACATTCATTTAATACAACTCTAAAGCTACCCTTTTTATATAATATCTTTATATAATTATAATAACAAATTTTTAAACTTTAAAATAGCATGATGAAGATAAAAATATGATTATAACATGTATGTCTCTAAATAATATTAATTATTATATGTAAAATGATTGTATATAATAAAAAATTTATGTAAAAATCATAAGAAGAAATATTTATCATAAAAATTCCCACTAAATTGATAAATAGATTCAACTTATGGAACATCTTAAAAACCATGTTTCATTTAAGTATATTAGATTCTCACAATCTCAAACATTGTATGGTCAAATTATAAGTAGTTTCTGTTTACATCCCCTCATTACCTTTAGATAAAATTCATTAGGAATATATAAGAACTCATTTTTGATATATGTCAAACGGATCTGAAAATATTTCCTTAAAAATAACGAAATTTGAAACACATAACATGTTTGAAATTCAAATTTAATTCACTAAGGAAAATTTTAACCTCCCTTAGAAATTTTAATTATTTACAATATTGAATAATATCCTTGAATATTTATCTAAATTTATTTAAATGAGATATTTATTCTAGTGAGATGACTTCTAAAATATTAGAAAATATCATAAACTGAAATTATGGATTTGACTTCTTTAGACATAACGATTGTTCAGCATGTATTATTATAAAATGTATGGTTAGAAATTTACTGTAGACTCTAAATTTTTTGTTATACAAACATTATTTACATAATTTAATATAGGTTTATTTAAAAAAAATATTCCAATTCATTTTTTTTAAAAACATTTGAATACAAAAGTAGTCATATATGTTAAAAGCACAGGTTCACAAACCTGATGTTCTATTCAAAAATAGCATATAGAATAGTTATTCCAGACTCGTAATATAAAATAAAAAATTCTTATAAAAAAAAGAATGAAAAAAATATTAAATTTCATTGGAAATTAAATAAATATTTGATTAAATATAATTACGATATTCAGATAATGTCACTTCATTAGTAAAACAGATAAGGGTATTTTTCTCCATGAAAATCAATGGAAAAAAATTTATATTATTGGATAAATATTAATATACCCAAAAATATACCACTTTTTAATTACAAAAATAAATTTATAAATATAATATCAAAAAAACATTTAACGATTTTGAAACCAAAAAATAATTATTTATCAAACGAATAACATAGATATTTATTTTATCTAGAAAGACAATTAATAAAATTTCATACCAACTAACAAGTAATAAGTACTGGATATGTTGTCATTATCTTAATTTATCATCCATCTATTATATCAAAAATAATATATATATATATATATATATTAAAACATATATTTTTTATCAGTCAACTGTTATTGAGTTTTCTGTTTAGATAAATATAGGTGCATTATATAAAATATATATGCTATAAAATAAAAACATATTGGGAAAATATAGTTCATATTGTATGATATAATATGAAAATAAAATTTATTTCTATTAAATATCCAATATTAAAAAAATATTAATCGTTTAATGGAAAAGGATTGTTATGAATAGATGATTCATTTTCATGATATTCTTATGATAAGGTTTTAGTGGGAATGATATCATTGACCTTCTAATATACTAAATTTAGCACCTCCATCAACATCCTACGATTTATATCTAATTTCCCTACATGTTCCTTTTTCAAAAACATTATTTCATAAAATAGGTTGATCAGTTCCCCTAGATTTACCTGTAGAAAATTATAAAACGATTTAGCTAATTTAACATAATTTTCCATCATATCACCCAAATGGTTCACCACAGTTAAAAATATAGGCATTGTTGTTGTTAACCTCGTAATATAATCTTGATGATTATCGAAAATAGTTTTTAGTTTCATAGTATCACATAATACACTTTCATTTAGGTTATTCTAGATAAATAAAGTTGCAATATTACAATATAACAATATTATGAAATCTAGAGATGTTATTCACCAAGAGGTAAAAGATCAAGTATGTCTTGAAATTTCAATAATAAATGAAAATGGATTACTAAGTACAGTTGCATATCTCCAATTTCAAATTATGATACTAGGTCACTTCTTATCAAACCAATGTGATCAGACAACTCTTTTTTAAAAGCCTTAAAATTCCTTCATAAAATTAAAATATCATTCAAAATTTTATGTTTATCATAAAGAGATTCAAATTATGTAAAGAAAATTGAATAATTTCAGAAATCATAAATATAATTTGGAGAATATACATGTTATCCATGTAATAAAACTTCCTTATCATTCAAATTATTATACTAATATTCCCTTTTCCTAAAACATAGTGAGTCATTCCTTTAAAATAATTATCAATATCATATGAATATTTCATTATTCTATCTGTCTTCCCCCAAAAATAATCTATTTGATGTGATTATATTTCAAAGTCATACACATATATTGAGGGATGGTATCCATAAAATTATATTATTTCACTATCTTCAATTCTATTATTCCATCCCAAGGACTAAACAAGAGACACACATTGACACTTAATATAATCAGATTCTTTGTTTAATGAATTACTAATAATCATACAAAAATGATCTCATTTAGCTCAAACTTCATTATTTATTTGAGAAAATTAATGTCCATATGTTTCTTGATCTTATTTTCCTCTACCATGAACATCATATAATATTTCATAAAATAATGAAAGTGGATTGTCTATTCTTACAACAACTTCTTCAACTCATTAAAAAACACTATAATGATGAATACTTACCTCAAAAACTATAACTGGATGATTTATCTCATCCAACACATGGACGAAAAACTTTTTACCTTATTATTCTCTTCATCTTAGTTGTTGAATGAGAACATATTTACTATTTGTTTCCCCATAAGGGTCATGTTATGATTTAGGGAATTGATGAACTACCTCTATCCTAAAAGGGTTTTGTCCATCATGAATTTTCTTTCACTGTATAGTGATCATAATATTTTTTCAACAAAATAACCAATATCCAAGCCCATATAGTTTTTAACATTTTATTCTAAAACATCATCCACACCACTTCTATAGGTACTACACAACAAGAAACGTCTCTTCTCCCCCTGATAATCATATCTAAATAGTTATTCTTCATCATATACAAAATTCATTAACTTTACTTTGGATTTTCCCTAAAATAAATCAAAATTTTAGAGCATCCTAGATGATGGAATATTAATAGGTGATTTATAATGTTCATTTATGTTTTATAGATCATATCATTCTTATTCATAAAATGATAAACGATTATTATATAAGGGTAGAAACAATAATTTCATCTTATGAAGAACATTATTTATTTTACATATTATTACCACATTCATAATTAATAATATTCCCGAATTATAATTAAACAATTATAATGGAATGTTATCCATCTAAGAATGGGTTTTTATTGTATGAAAAGATATAAAAAACATGTAGTCCAGAATTTATTATCTATTGTGAGATCTTAAAATCTATTTTAACTCCTAAATTATATTTGTATAACCTAGAGAATACATGAATGAAAGGGGTATTCTAAAAATCTAAATTATGGAATAAAAATTACATGGAAACGAAATAGGTTATTCATTTTTATACAAGGACATTATAAGAGTCATGGTACATAGGTAATCACATTGAAATGTTTCTTAACGAACATGGACTACTAATTTCAAGAAATCATAGGAAATGTGGAGGGAATATAAAACATTACATTAGAATGAGTTAAGGATAAATTCCATTCAATATCCCATTGTGGAAATATGCCCAACACAAATTATGTTCTCTCCCAAATCTCATACATGACATATCATGAGACTAAAAAATTACACAAAAACTTTTGAAGGATATATAACTATTCAAGAACATTTTATGTTACTTTCGTATATAGTATTATGTGTTTTAAATAATGATATAAATCATTATCCATAATTATAATAATTTCCCATGGAAAGAAATGGATTTCATGATTTTTATCATAATATAATAAAACAATATTCCTAAAATAAAAAATTTGACAAATGGTCACAAGGAATGTGTTACCATATCAAAGAAAGGTAGAATAGCATAGGTATATATTTAAAGATATATATAAATAATTTAGAATAAGTCCATGACCCAAAATTTTGTTATAAATTTTGAATAAATATTCATCAAAATGGTAAAAAAAAATATTCTTGAAGAAAATTACACTTCCACATTCAAATTATATTTTGAAAAAAATAAAAAATAAAAAATTATTGTGGAAGTAATTTTCATTAATAATATACATTAATTAATAAAAAATAAACATTATTGAAAATATTGTTCATGATATAATAATAAAAAAATATTCATTTCATGTATGTTAAATAATAATTCCATTAACATTTTTAGTAAAAGAAAAAAACCATGTTTTGAAAACGAAATAAATATTTTATTTAAAATAGTTTTCGATAATAGAATCATGGATAAAAGTTACTTATATATATAAGTGTATATTTTAAAATTCATTTCATAAAACATTTTTAGAAGACACTTTTATGTATTAAAATATATTTCCCACCCAAGAGATAAGTGATGTTGATTTCCATAAAAGAAGTTTTGAAGTAATTTCAACTAAGATAGTGAGGGAAATCGTAATATGATAGTAATATTTAATGAATCACCAGAGGATAAATTAATGTCATATTTTTACTAGGATGTGATAAAATGATTTATAACAATGTAAAATCACTAATAAATAGTTTTGATTGAAATTTATTAAAACATAATCCCATACTACTTGGTTCAAATTTGAATAAAATATTACATTAAAAAATAGGATTATTTTTAACTGAAAATATGATAATAATTTATGGATTCATTATATATCTTTTAATTTTTAGTCATATACACTATTCAATGTAATATATGTTCATATAATAACATGGGTCTCAAATAAGTATGTTTGTGATGAAATCCTTATATATTTTCTATCATTTATGAGAGAGTTAATCAATGATGTGATTATATTTAAAAAAAATTAGTAACTCAAAAAAACATTTTAAATATAACATAAATAAATCAAAAGTCACATCACAGTTGATTTTGGAATAATAAATTCAATGGAGTAGATATATAACCTAGTAAATGGAAATTGAGTTACGAGACCTTATACATAGCACTTCCCTTTTGATGAGTTCTATTAAAAAATTGGAATACATATTTTAAAAAATTTATTAACATATAAAATAATCATATTATTAATTATAATATCATATATGGATTTTTTATAACATATTATTACCCTTAGATTAATAATACATCCCTATAATTATTGCCCCGGGTGTTAATGTCCATATTTTCTCCCACATGTTTCATCATGAATGATTTGGATCATGAAAAGTTGTTATAGTTAAATATTATAATGAATTATGTAATGTTATAAATATATATTTCATTAATTAAATCTATACAATAATTATTTAGTTTTGTACATTGAAAACGAATCACATTGCTTTACAGAGACGGTTGGTCATATGTTAACACGAGCGACATTATATTTTTCATAACCGATGAAAGGTTAAATATGAGGATACAATATTAAATATTAGGAAATAATATTATTTCATATATATCACATATAAACATAAAGTATATCCATTATAACCATCCATGTAAAGCATTAGTGAATATCAAATCAGATCGTGTCATTAGTTGGATGTCCTCCGTATACATGAACAATGTTATCATTTATTCAATGTGTTGTATGGTAAAAACTTAAAAGGATATGATTTATTTCCCTAATTATTAAAATTTTGTGAATATTATATATATACATAAAATTAACCCTTATTACCTTCCATGTAATGAATAATTGATAAACAATTCAACCGTTATATGAGGTAGTAACCCGTCCTACAATGGATTGATGTAATGGTATTTCTAAAAGAATGAAATATTAAGAAGGTAAAGTTGAAATATTATTTAATTAAGTATAATTAAAAAAGAAATATAAATTTTTATATTTTATATATCATTATATCTAGATGTGAGAAGTATATATAGAAAAGGATTTATATTGGTTCGTGAGATTGTTGTCTACTGTACTCGTGATCATAAGTTGCATTTTTTATTTGATGAAGGAGTAGATGGTTGTACATCACTACAAGAACCTAAAAATATACGTGAATAATATATATAATTTCATTCTAATGTCAATTCTATTTTACAGTATTTAAAGAGGTGGAGGACGAAATAAAATAAAATATCTTGGTTACGTGTGTTACCTCTTTTTTGGTCAACCTCTTTTATTTTACATAAGAAGGCATCCTATGATTGAATTATAAAAACTGATTTAAAATATGTTCATGGGAGGGAATTAAGAAAAATATTTGGTTATGTAACTTCCAAAAAATAGGATTTTGGTTTGTGTAAAATAGAGGAGTGTGGTGAACTTTAATAAGCGGGGGAGAGGACACAGTTGGAATTTTTAATAAGAAAGAATTCAACCGATGCATTTCTCATTATAAGAGGATAAAAATGTATCTTATTGAATCATAGAATATATATAGTGGAATTATTACAGTAAAATATGAATTATACAGGTTTTGGTTAATTATATACATTACAATTTTATTTTAACCCCATAGAAAAGCCATTTTACCTTAACCAGAATAAATAATTATCATTATATCCACTATTAATAATTTTAAAAAAATAAGTTTATATTAATATAAAATATAAATTAATATTTTTTGAAATATGGAAGAAATTTTTCAAAATTAATCTCACAAAAGTGGATGTATTTAATGTTATATTAAAAAAGCACACATCTTGAAAAAATGGGTTTTCAACAAATTCATTTTTGATGGAAAATATGATATCAAAATAACTATATAAAAAGTAGTAATAATTAGAAAAATTTTAATTTACAACCATATATATGTAATAAATTTAATTTAAAATATTCCTTTTTGGGGGTTATTTTAGAATTTTAAAATAGATAAACATTAAAATGTTTTGAAAGAGTTTTTAAAAAATGTTGTTTTAAAGGGTAATGAGGAACTTCTACTAAAATATTTTATAAGGATGATATAAATAAAATTAATTGGATTTAATATAACTAAATTATAGTTATGTTAATTCTATTATCTAATCAAAATATTAATTTGTCATTATTTAATAAAATGAAAGTAACATTTTATAAATGTTGATATTTTTACCTATTCATTGAAAATTTTATATTTTCAAAATAAACAAATATTTCACCATAATCTAATATGAATATAATGATGTAAAAAAATAATTTTTTAATATAAAATTTCTGTAAGGGTTAAAATATTATTTTATATTTTTTTTGTAAAGTGGGACTGGAAAGCATTTTCGTGTAATACTATTTTTTAGAAAATATTTTCTATAATTTTAATGGTTTTTTTTAATTTTTATTAATAAATAACAATTTATTTCATTTCATACATGTGTTTGACATATACATTTCATAATTTAGTCCTTCGTATTTATATCCTCCAATTTAATAGCCAGTTAATGTAGTAATTTTTAAATATTAATATTTTTATAGGTTGTCTCACTTCATTTAATCCTAATGTTTTGTGATTCAAAAGTTAGAAACTAGATTGAATTAATTAAAAGATAAATATATTTCAAATTCTATGGTTGTCACATATATCACTAAAATAAATTTCCAATATATATCTTAATAAATATACTAAAATCATATTTTTTCATTCTCAACATTAAGTACATAACATACTAATCCAGAAATAGAATTTACAAAAACTATGTTAATCTTATTCCCGAGTCATTTTTATTAAACATTACCAATACCTTTTGATCTAACTGCAGATACTTCACAAATAACATTCTAATATGGGAGGTCCCAAACCTAAAACCACTATTTCCTATATCCTATAGATGCTAACCCATATTAAGCATATGCGAATGTGTTTCACAATATAATGAAAGAACATAAAAACCCATTTCAAATTAGTTAAAAAATCTAATATTCATTTTACTTCATCAATGAAATTAAAAAATTATTTTTATCTCTAAAAATAAATTTTCTATTTTCTTAAAATCCATTCACATCCTTCATTAGAATATACTATTCTTTCTTCATTGATTATTTTCTCCAACCCTTCAAATATTATAGATTTATTAATTATCATATTAATATATAAAACAATTTATAATCTAAAATTTTTCATTAAATAATTCTTCTTTTTGAACATGGAGGCATTTTTCTATTTGATATTCCTGCTCTAGTTTCATTAAAACACTTTGATTTTGTTATAGGGATAATATGAGTTCATGATAGTTGAAAAATGTGGTTTGAGATAGATATATATAAATTAAATGATCAAATAGTTAAAATGGATAAATATTGATGGTAGGATTGTAAATGATTTTACTATGATGGTTTAGAGAAATACTTTACTTCCTTCATCTGTAATTTTCAATGTAATCATTTGGGAGTTTTTGAAATTGAAAAAAAATCCTAAAAAATAAAATTTTCAAACAAATTAATAATTCCCAAAAAATTTAAATAATATATATATATATAGAATATAGAACTACTAAATAATATTATTAAATGAAATAATCATTAACATGGAATGATAGTTTTATTTAAAATTAAATAGTCCAAAAGCATTGTTAATAAAATAAAACAAAAATCCACTGGAAGTGGTTTAGTGGATATATCTACATGTGAATAATAAATATTTATATATTAAACTGATATATCCCCATTTTGGACACGATATCATAAAAATGATGCCTAAAACCAATATTATTATCCCTAGTGAGACTGTCAGAATTTTTTATATAATTAATGTTACTAGTGCTATAATGTAACATTATATTATGAATAAATTTAAAACGAAACTCTCAGAGAGTTTGTTTTATACCCAAAACATGGGCACAAAAATAGGAATAAGATATATATATTATTCCACTAATATTCATAATAAAAAAAGGAATCTTGTTACAAGGACATTAAACTATGTAAATTAAAAAAAATTGAAATGTTCTTTTGGTACATCTTTTATCTAATCGATATCTACCATAACCTACAACAGAATAGGAAATTTAAAAAAAAAATTCTATTGGATAGTTTATTAAAATAAAAACATTACCACTAATATATTTTAGATTATTTTTTTCTATATAAATATGATATCACTTTGAGTATTTTTACAATCATTAAAACATAAAATCATAAAACATAATTTCTTGTGTCCTAGTATTAAGATATAACAATCTACCTATCATACATCTTCTTAACTTTTTTTCCACTAGTTTTTAGATTTATCCAATTCATGTTTTACATTTTTACCCATGACAGATACATTTCTCTTAAAATTTTCGTTTTCATTAAATTTCAACAGAATTTTGATATATATTATTTTATTTAAAAAAAATTAAAATAAATTCCATAAATTTTATATCTAAGTAATTAATTTTGATATAAAATTACATGCATTTCAAATTTTGAATGTGTAACTTCGAGTAAATAATTATAAATATTTTTATTACGTGAGAAAAATATCACCCATAAATATTTGTAATTATAAAACATTAGAATAAGAATTTTTCATGAAATAGTTAGATCTTCCAACCATACTGGAAAATATTTTTCCAAAATAAAAGAGAATAATATTTCATTCCAAGAACCCAGTTCTTGTTTAAGGCTATAATTATGATTTCTATTTTTAAAATCATAATAAGTTTTTTTATGGTTTTAAAAACAATGATATTATTTAAAATAATTTCAATATATTAAATAACTGTTTAAAAAAATGATTATACTTCCATCTAGATAAGTTTTAAATTATATGAATTGGATGTTACAACATGATTCTTATTGGTTCTTTCCTATAAAGTAGATATAACTTTTATTCATAATATATTTCCTCCTCGTTGTTGTAACCTTGATCAATTAATCAAGTTATATCTGTACTTATTATTCATTGATCATCTTTCTAATTCGTAAGGCTCGTATTATTCATAAAATTGTATTTTTTAAGGTCCTATCAACTAATTTCCAATTTTTTTTATTAAATTGGTTTATTTCTTTCGTATTTAATTTCATCAAAATATCATCTACTAAGCCGTGTTCTACATATTTATGATTCAGTTAGGATATAAAGTCATAGAACATATCGCATTATCCTACACTCTCTATAGTACTTACGACATCATCTTTGTATCCTAAAATATTCTCTATGTATATGGATTTAAAATTGTCTGAAATCTATGTAAGGAACATTTATTCCCCCCAATTTCAAGTTCTTAAAAATTTAATTGAATCCACTCTTATTATAATTTGTTTTAAAAAAAATAATTTCAAAGAGTTAGATATCCAACTATTAAATGAATCGTTGAAATCATATGTTTGTTTTTTAGTTAAATTAAATGGGAGAATCTTATAAAAAATCAAATTTAAATTATCTTCATATATCATTTAATATTTATTAAACAAACTCAAATCATTAGATGTAGTTGAATATCTAATAAATATTCATTTAAAATCATTTAGATCAAACTTATCCATATTTTACTTAGTGTTCAACATATAAAAATTACATCTAAAAACATTAAGGTCAACAAATTAAGGATTTCATTTTTTTAAATAACTCAAAGGGTTTATTTTTTAGTAAAGGAATGATTGTAATTGTATTCATGATATGAAAATATATATGAAAATAATAAATCAAATATTAGGAGAAAGAAAAAATTAATTCATTGTAATTCTTTCAATTTATTAAATAGTTTTACTTCATTATTCTATAATTCCATTATATTTAAGACTCCCAATTTACAATGGTAATAGATTATAGAACAAAACAACGTAAAATTATCGATATACATGAGACATTTATAATGAATTCATCTACATATATTATGGAATGAAAACAAAATTAGGGTGTATTAAATGATCATTTATTTTTACACGCAATAGAATCTATCATGAGAAAATAATGGATAATTATTAGGTAAATGTAAATAACTGAAAACACATGCTATTTAATTAATAAATTGACAGTGGAAATATTATAGGGAAAATATAAGTGAAATAATATTTTGGATAATAAAATCTAAATTTGAAATTATCTAAATTTTTAGTATTGTATATAATTATCTTATATATCATTTCATCTATACAATCAGTTTCTTTAACCCTGACACTTTAAAACTAGGGGTAAAACCTCAATTAATTTAATCAGCTTCTGTTTCACAAGATACAAAAATAATCATAGATAGGACATATGATTTGATGCCCATCCATCATTATATTTCCAATATATTACTCATATATTTAATAATAAAATAAATTAATAAAAATTATGACTTATCAATAAATAAATATAATACATAAGGAATACCAAATATATATTTTTTAAAAATCAGTCTTATAACATTATATGCAAAAATAACATATTAAAAATGATATATGGATCAATAAATAAAAATATAAATTTTAAATAATATGCTAATAAAATGTAAATTTAATCCAAAATGATGCAAATTATTGTGAATGTTTCAATTGAAATATAACAACAACAAAATTAATATGGGATAGAAGATAATCAATTATCCATCAGGAATATAATATTATAATAATATCATGTCCTATATAAGAATAAATGTAATTGGAATTAATATTGAAATAATAATTCATATTGTTTTTTTTTCAATGAAAACACATTGAAAATGTGGAGGATAAGATAAATTTCATAAAGTGGGTGTAGTTGTGGTGTAGTCTGTTATCACTATAGACATAAAAACTATTCCTTTTGACTTTTATTCAAAAAAATTAGAAAAATATATTATGGAATATATTATAATTATTCAATTAAAACTCAGTTAATATTTCATGAAAAACACAATATTTGATAAAAAATCAGTTTCATAATTAAAATTACTTCAATAAAACAATTTTCAAAAACTTAGACAAGGAGGAAAAATATATTTAAATATAAGTGAAGTAAAATTATATTTTCTCATAAACATTTATTTTTTTTAATAATGTACCAAAGATATTAAAATTTTATATTAAAAATACAAACTCTTTATATATCAAGTTGATAATAAAATTTTTGGGGTTATCAAGGATAAATTATACTATTTATCCATTGAAAATTATAGAAATCCTAAAATAATGTCATATTGAAAAAATAGATTATTAACTATTTTGTGATGTTTAAATAGAAAAAAACGTAAACTAATAGAATAGAATTTAAAAATTAATAGTCATAATAAGTAGGTATTCTTGTTAAATACATAAAAATGGTGTTACAAAAACCCAATAAAATTGAATATGGGTATATAATGAAATATTTCCCAATGGAGTGTAAATTGAGATGAAGTGCCTTATTTAAAATATACCTTTAGTTTATTGTAATTTAACATAAAATATAATGATTCTTAGATTGTTATTAATTTATAGCAGTACAATATTAATTTTTATAACATCTTCATACTTATTCATTAATAATATTTCATTATTTCCATTGTTTCATGTGTTAATTATATCATTTTCTCATGCATATTTTTTGGGCATCTTGATTATTGAGAATATGATATAGATCCATAATATATTGAATTGTATTAATTTTATAAATATAAAAATAAGTCATTATATAGGTTTTTATAGTCAAACATGAATGCTGGACATGAAAAATAAATAATAACGCAACGTGGTAATAGTAGTCCTTACATATGTATGAGGGATAATATAATTTTTATAATTGGTGAATGGATTATTTAGTGAATTATATATAGATTTTAAAGAATCAATATCATTCATATATCATATATATTCACTATTTCCATCATTTTTGATATCCATGTTAGTTTTTTATGGTAATCAAATTACATCATTTTAAATGAGGATCGTCTGTTGTACACATTAGAGATTTCATTGTTTACCATTTCATGGATAAGGATATGGGTAAATATTATCACATTAACATAATTAAATCTCATTATTTTTTATATATTTTTATTATTATATTTGTTGTGCAAAAAATAGTTAAATTTTTTAACAGAATAAGTAAAAAACAAATATATTAATGAAGACAATTGACATTTCGTAGAAGAAACTGATTTTAATATCTTATTAGGGATATTAGGGTTGGTCTTTTGGAGATCCCATAACCAAAATATTTTTTATAATGATGTTACAGAGATATGTTTCTAGGGTTTTTTCTATACATATTTCTTGATATGTGTGAAAATGTGTGGGGAGGTGGAACACCATTATTAGTGGTAGAGAGAACAATCTTGAAAAATTCCTCTAAGATTCCCCAAAGAACCAAAAAATAATTTACATAATAATAAAAATTCATCCAAAATACCTTATATTTTAATATTGGATATTATAATGTTCAAATAATTTTATACAATAGGAATTTGGAAATTTTAATTTAAAAAAATACATATACCATTGGGTCTAACTCAACAATAAACATATTTTATTTTTATGTAATATAATTAATATTTAATATTTTTAACATTAATTATGAAAAAACGATGTTTATAGTATTACCTAATATTTATTATTATTATTCCAAATAAATACCCCATTTTATGAAATTAATCCCACTAAAGTATAAAAGTTTAATTTAAAAATATACCTAAATGACAAGAAAAAAACAGTTTTTCAGGAAATATAATTTTTTATAAACATATGAGCTTATATTAAGTATATAATTAGTAATCATAATTTTATATATTTAAGTTAATATATATTGATAAATAATCTACAATGGTAATTTAAATCATTCATCATTAATGGTTATTTTATTTAATTAATGTAATACACATTATGTCTTTTTTGGAACAATTTTCTCTAAAATTATTTTTCGAAATATATAACCATATTACCTCCAAATGATCTTTTCATTATTTCATTAAAATTTAATTTATATAAATTATTAATTTCTGATATTATAATAAATTATTATAAATAAAATATGTAATCGTTAAAAACTATATTTTCAGTTAAATATAAAAACATATTCCTTGTGGAAAATTTCAAAGTGTCATTGTAGCCTTACTTTTTCCATGTACATTCAAAATAAATACTCTTACTTTCCAATAATACTTTTTGTTTCAAAAAATATAAAAAATTAAAATGTATTATAGTTTAATTAAGATGAAATTTCTATTTAATATAATTGATGCTCGGGTGTAACATTTCTATTTGAGTTATTCAATTTGTTAATATATTTTCTCTGTTGTTTTGAATATGGGTGGTCTCGTTGTAGTATAATAGAGAGGATTTAAATTCAATTTAATTAGATGTGAACATATGTTTTGTGTTAGTCATGTACATCCTATAAAATGAAACATGGATTAGCTCGTTTAAATTTGAAAGACATTTGTTATTTTAAAATTGTATTCCATAACTATAATTCTTAATAGGATTTCAATAGATGAGATATACCTAGGGATCAGTTTACCATTCTTACTGAACCATATTACATCCATCCATGTAGTTCCATTAAAAAAAATATAATCTCCTACAAAAAATTCCGAATCATTACTCTTTTTATTGGTATATATCTTTTTCATTATTTGAGATTATTTTATAATGGCTTGAATAGTCTTTAAAATTTCAATTTTATCATCCACATGTTCATGACCTATAAGCTTGTTATCATGAAATCCACCCCATCGTGACGGTGTAAGACATATCTTTTCTTATAATTCTTCATACGAACAATTTGAATACCTGAATGGACACTATTGTTATAGGACAATTATTACAAATTTTAATATTGATCCCAAAAACAATGAAAGTCAATATAGAATGAAATCTTCATGTACAAAAGTATTTTAATTGTTCTATCATATTAACCTATCATTTTTAGGGGGTTATAATATGTGCTTTAATGAAGCTAAGTATCAAGATACATCAACATAATCCTCAAAAAAAAATTATTTACTTCAAGGATCATGATTTAAAACAACTAATATAGGTGTTCCATTATGTCTTTCAATGACATTAATACAGATCCCTATGATTTTATAAACAGTTATATCGTCTTTTATAGTGGGTAAATATGAATATTTTGTTATGAGATCAATAATAACCCACATTGCATCATTAATTCTGTGATTCTATTATAGTCGCTGATATATTCTATAGTAATTTTATCATATATTCACATAGGAAAATAAATAGGATACATGAATATTATATGAGGTTTTCTATCTTCCATCACCTATTGATAAACCAAAAAACATAATACAAAATCAAAAATTTATGCTTAAGGTTATCCCTCACAATTATTCATTAAAATACCTATATATATTTATGTTATGAGGGTATGTAGAGAAATTATTGTAATAAGCACCATAGAATACATTTCCTCTGACTCAAGTATATATAGAACCCATAGTGTAAATAAAAACATTTAATTCCATCTTTGTAAGTGATGTTTTTCAATTTCCCATCATTCATGGATATAATTTTCTTCTTAAAATTATCATATTCTTATTGGTAACTTGTTATCTTTTATAGAAATGATGTTATCATATTCATTTTAAAAATTAGTGATGGGACCCCTTCCTTAATAATTAATATATCTATATTGAACATAACTATGAACGTTGGATCCCTATAGATCTTCATTTGGACTTGATCTCCATTATCATTCATTCAGAAATAATATCATACCCTATTTACCCTCACATGGTTGTTGTTTATTGAACAATCATAAAACATGAGTAGCACAATCAATAACCATTGCATCATGTTAATATAATTAGATGAAAATATATATTTTAGGATATTATAGACATTGTATATTTCACATCATTCATCATGTAAGAAATATCTCTATATCTACAAGGAAAATATTACATGTTACTACTCATGTTCATGGGTTGGATTTGTTTGTTTATGAATATTCAACTAACTTTATGAATATGAATGAACATTATCATTTTTTATAATTTGGTCATGTACCTAATTTTATTCGTCACTATATTTCACAAACCCATCATATCCTGATAGTATATCCAAAATTGGATAATTTAAAAATCACGTCTTAAATTAATAATATTATATTTACATATATTTTTCTATATAAACATAAAACCATTATATGTAACATTAGTTAATTTGTTATACAATGATGAAAAATTTGGGACAAATTTCCAAATAGTAACATGTAAATCTAATGAAACTATATACCTAATTTATGCTCATTGGATGAGGCTATTATTTGGATTCCTTTTTCTTCTTAGGGTTAGCTGAGATTCTATCATTACTGACAACATGGTATAGAATAGAAATAATATAGATCTAGAACAAATCTATTTAAACATCCATTATCACTCATCAATTTTTAGAGTCTCTAGTGTTATATGAAATTTATTCTTATTGTCCTCATAGATCATTTAAAATACCATGATATCATCAACGAATACAATAATGTAATTATCATGGAATTCCTTGAATAATTTATTAATTATATCCATAAACCCAATAGTGAAATAGTCCTTACCAATTTTTTTACTACAAAATCATAATATATATACCATATTTGATATGTTATCACCGAAATATATACATTTTTAACTCATAATTGATTATACAAATAAGAAATTCTAATAATTGTAAATTATTTACCTCTAGGATGTTAATAGAATATTTTATTAATTATATGAAGATGAAATATTTTTTCTATAATATTTCCATTCAATTCTCATTAATCAATGCATAACCTCATGGATCCAACATTCTTCTTAATAATGTTTATATTGTCTCAATATGATTAAACATTACATTTATTAAATATATTATCACACAAATTTTTATGTTTTACCATCAAATACAATAATTCTATATTTTCCAATCTATTAAGAGTCTTTGATAAATGTATATAATTTTGAATTACAGAAATTAAATAATCAACTTTGTTATGTGGATAATATATAGGATATTCATTAGAAAATATGTCAATGTATTCCTATAAATGTAGTTTATAAATAATTTATGAATAACGTTTCCATCCATATATTTTGTTTCATCAAATTTCCTAATAATATCATTAAAAATAGTTACTAGGGTGGATCTACACATGACCCATATGATTAATTATCTAATAAAAGGATATGGTATTCCATAATTTACTTGAGGTATTAGTTTTCATATATTTTGAAAAAAAATCAATCATATTTTGAAATGAGGTTTATAAAAATAATTATATTGAATCCAACCATTGGTATGAATAGAAAGTTTATAAATAGAGTGATTTTGTGTTTCATAAATAGAACATCATAATACATCCTTATCATAGTGGTATTTCATCTAATCATTTTAACAGATAACACAGTTCATAAGGTTATAGGGAAATATCTACTTTTAATAAAAGAGTTATATGATATAAAAGAATAATATAGTCCAGAATCAAATAAATCATGGGTTAAATTTTATGATATGATTAAATTACAAGACAACACATAATTTTATACTTCTATATATTCGGTAGTGATCACATAAGATTATAGTTCTCCCCTCAACTTTTTCTATAGTATGTTACCTTAAAGAATAGGGATATGGTGTGAATACTTCCCAATATCTCTAATTTAGTGAGCTATAAATATTTTTTTTACCCATTTAATTCATTACACAGATTATCCATATCACGACTCTTATAAATAAACTCCAATTCCATTAAAAATATTTATTTGACAATTCTTCACACAATATGCTCATCTTGGATATTGATTCATTTTCATCATTTTTATTGTTTTATACACATTTTTTGGATTTTAATGAACCACTTATTCTCAGGAATCCCATGTAATATATAAGATCAATAAAATTCAATCCATGTTTTTATGATACACAATCATATTAAATCATATGATGATAATTTTTTTTGAATCTATTTCGCTTCATACACTTGGATTAATTAATTCAAATAAATGGTCAATAGTTCAATATATATTTCATAGTTATTCCATGGTGTAAATAGATAGTAGTTTTAATATATATTCATACCATACAATAGTTTATTACTATTTTTTTTAGAAAGATGAGGAATATTCTCCACTTTTTTGTCCATTTTCTAGGAGAGAAATATTAGTCAGAAATTATCTCTTGAAAATATTTCTATTCCATGGGTTTTATTTCCTCTTCCTCTATAGAACTCTATAACGATGAACACTAATATCTAAAATAACCATTAAGATAATATACTACTACTATAATATTTTCCATTTCATTATATAAAATGTTTAGAAATTTCTTTTTAAGGGACGTAATACATTTTTTAACTACCATATGATTAATTATCCCAAAAATTTATGGCTGATTATATTGCATGAAGGGATCCAATAATAGAGAATCACACTATGGAAAAACTGGTTTCTCTATTTGGGATAGGACACTTCTGAAAACCTAAATATTATTCCCAAATATATTCATTGTCTACTCAATTCTAATAACATCTATATTGGATTTATTAGGAGTGATATTTCCACATTGAAAATGAGTATTCATACTTCATCCAAGATATAAATAACACAATTATAAATACATAAATATTTAATATTGTTTTTAATTTTAAATAATAATATAGAATAATAAATCGAATGTACTACATAACATATATTTAACTTTTATGATTTTCTAATCTTAGGATTATAATCATTGCATATTTGTGAAAATATTTAAATCATAAACATAAAATTTTTTAATAGAAAATTTGAATTATCCATAGTATAAAACATTCATGTCAAAATAGGTTTTGAGAATGGCCAATTGTTTTATAACTGGTGATGATCCAGTAAATACCAAATAAGCTCTTTTATATGATATTACACCTAAGTATAATTGTTGCAGAATCAAGACATGTTTTTTTATACAAATTAGATGTATTACTATAAAAAACTAAATAGTATCTTCCTCACCCAAATTTATAATTCCCCTCTAAACTAATCATCCATGTCTACCAAAGGGTTATGTTCCCCAATCTATATTAGTATAAATATTGTTCTAAATTTATATTCTAAAAATACTCTAATACCAACTATGACAACCCCCACCCCAACAACACATATCTGTGGTTAATTTATTTAACATTAGAAAATATATATGGGGTCAAATATTGATGTACCAATAAATTTTTTATTTATGGAGAACTGGATACATACATGATAATCATTTTACATTAAGAAAAGAGTACACAGTAGAAAAAAATAACATCCTCTTTATATTTGAAAACTATTCATGGAATTCATCACCGCATCATGGGGAATGTAAAGTAAATAATTACAACAAAAAATTCTTATTATGTGTTATGTGCAGTGGAATAAATCATCACTAAATATGGAATAATCAATATAGAAGGTAAAACAAGTAAAAAAGTCATCTAATCAATAACATGACAAGGAAATGTATCTATGGATAATATCAATGAAATAATGTCATGTATAAAAATAAATGAATTCTAAATGAAGGAAATACATAATAATAGAAAGATTCATCTAAAAAATACTCATATATATACTGTTAGGACCCTTTTACAACAAAACATATTGTTATTGGTGAAACGCCATTAAATTTGGAAAATTAATTTGTTCTTTGAGACATGTCGATACATCTGGGGGTGTATAGTTATAGGGCCCACCCAACACTACATGTATAATAAATTACTCTTATAATTAATAATGAATACAATTCATGAACAATATATCATATCAATAAATGACTGTATTGAATAATGAATAAGGAATATCTATATTTCTTTATTTTATCAAACAAATTTAATGTAAAAACCCTTATGTAAAAAAGATATATTGCTTAAACAATATTAATATGCATGATAATGAATATTTGTTTTTAAGGGAAATGTAATGTAAAATTATTCACATGAAATTAAATGTTTCAAGAAAAATTCTATTGAAAAAAAAATTAATAAGTGGGATGAAGATACTAATGGACCATAAAGAATATAGTGTTGTAATAAACGTTTTTACTTAGGATGAATAAAGGGAATGGAAGTGAAATGTTAAAATAATCATTCCTATTTTTTTTTTATTTTAAAACTAGTATCATGTTATAGAATAATTTAAATTTCATAAAATGGTTTTGGTGGTGGGGTAGTTGGTTCTCTCTCTCTATATATATGTATAATAAATATATTTTGACTTATTATATTGATGTATGAAACATACCATCTTGAAATAATTATAAATATTCTTTTAAAACCATTGTTAGAAGTTAATGATAACATACAATTTACAAAAGAAATAATATTTATAAGTAAAAGGACTTTGTAAAAAATAATAACATATATGGTTCTGATTCTTTCTACTACAGAGATCAACCCTAGAGTGCATTGGTCAATAACTGATGGTGCATTGTACCTTGCATTTCCTCTATCTAAAAGTGGGATGAATTCATCAATTCTTCAGAGATGTTTTCTCCTTGAAATAAAGAGGAAGATGGGATGTCGGTTCTTCCACTAAATTCATCACCTAGTTTAGGTCTCACAAATAGATTAAGATGTTGTTCATGAAACTCCTCCCTAGTTCCATATATTCATGGATGTCCGAAAATTATGATCCTTCTGTCTACAAATTCAAATGGGTTATGTTTGGGTAGCAATCATCAGTTATAAGAGTAGTCACGTGGGAATCATTGTCATGTCTCAACGACGGAACATTAGTAAACATATATTCTTTTTTATGATATTTCTTCTTTTATGTCATGGAAACCCTAGGAATACCATGCTGATTGCTGGGTATGTTATGCTAGAGTCATTTATTTTGAGGTTTTCCTTAGGCGTCCTATGTTTAACACTGTGTAGGCCACATGTTTAACTTCAAGAGGAGGTGGAGGGTCATGAGTTTGACATCTTGTGGAGATGAAATAGACAAATAAGAACACTTTTTTAGGAGTATCAGATAGGTACATCCCTAGGAGGGAGGACATAGAAGATTTAGCATATGGATGGATTATAACTCCCAATGGGGATGGAACTTATGATGGTATGTCCCATAAAGTGATGGTTTCACACCCTTAAGGATGGTCTAGACACAACTAGGGGTTAATCAGGAAGGGATACCATAATGAGGGGGACACCAAGGTTTACAATTGTATAGGTCTGAACCTCCTGGAGGCTTGTTAGATACCCATTTTATGATATGGGGATCGAAACCAATGTATTTCATTAGATGGGTCAAGGCTTACACATTGAGAATGTCTGGATGCTACATGTAGTAGTGATGAGGTAGATAGAGTTTATTCCCTGAGATGATCTAGATGTATAGAATGATCCCATTGGGATGTGGTAGCCAATGTAAGTTTGATTGTTGATATTAATGTGGCTGGAGAAATGGATTTAATGTATGTGTGGTGGAGGGTGTTGGGCTTGAACCACATGTAGGTTTCCTACGTATCCCAGTTTGTTAGGAATCATAGTCCATGAATTTCCAAAATGGGGGAATGGGGCTTATGCGTATATGATTCCATATGGTCTTGGAAGAGATAATGTATCTTAGTATAAGGGAATAATATTACAAGGGATACGACTCGGAAGATAGCATGATGCATATTGATGATGGGATTGGACCTCAGAAAAGATTCATATGTATGAAGTTTATAATACAAGGATCGAAGTCCTAATAGTTTATAAAGGGGAATTTGGTCTTATACCTAGAATGATTCCTATTGTATGGATGATCTGGACACTACCGATTGTGGATAATTGAGGTTCACCCCTAGAATGGGGCACCAAGGTTTACCATTTGTTGGGATTGAACCTCTTAAGTATTTCTATATACACTGTTTTGAATACATGGTCCAAAACCAATGTAGTTTGGATATAGAGATTATATGGGTATTATGTGTGGAAGTAGCTCAGAAAGAGGGTTTCATGGTTACTACTAACCTATAATACATAGTGTGTTATTCTAGGTTTGAGAAACAAGTGGATGTAGCAGACCAAACGGTCTTGTCACCGAAGATGCATTGGTGAGGGGTGGAGCTAGGCATATGTATTGAATCATATAAAGGAGGATGTCATTTTGTATGAGGAGGATATCAATCATTATGATGAAGATCTCATTCACAATAATTATTATATAGATAAACCTATAAATATGTGTCGGGGTATACACGTATACTACCCAATGGACACATTGAGAAAACTCCCAGAGTGAGAGAGAGGTACAAAAAGTATCTAATTCCCATTCCCTATATGATCATCTATGAATATCCACACACGTAGAGACAATAGTTTGTTGTCCTCTGTTGATGATTTTGGCATGCGTCAGTTTAATATCCTATAGCTTGATGGTTGGGTAAACCCCTTTTCACTACTTGTACATACATAACTCATACCAACACATAAATAGGGATTTGAAGTCTTCTTAAATACAATATGGGAGTGACGTGGATGTGTGGTCACTCATGGGTCCCATATTAATGTAGCTATTATTAAATTCAATAGCCATTAGTGTAACTTTAGTAAAATTAAAAATGAAAGGAATCAAAATAAGGGATTATAGATGAGGGACCAGGAAATAATTGTTCACAGGCCTGGATGGTGGCAGAGAAGAATGTATCCCAATGTATGAAGCCCCAATAAGAGGTGATTTTTTAATATCATATGATTTTTTGAGGTTAGGTGGTACACAAATATTAGAGCTCTATGATGAAGGGTGACCCTACCTTTGCACAGAGGCAGTAGGTGTTAAAGGAGAGCCTCATTTTGGATTAACGATAAAAGAAGCTTCATGTACCCTAGTGGTCCTTACTCCTCCGAAAAGGGAATAGGACATAATGAATGGAATAACTACCCTTGGAATGGCTATATATGAATAATAGAATGTGGGTTTCCTTATGCTTTAGTACCTTGGTTAATTCATTTTTTCTTGGGATCATGATGCTCGTGATTGTCATGAAAGGGGGGGTTATAAGTAGAATGTTCGGGGTAGAAATGTGTTTAAGAAGGGGTGAGATGGATATTTATATGGAAAGGGGACTAGTGATTCTACGATTTGAGAATTCATGAAAAAACATTCTTCATGAAGTGGCATGGACCGTTAGACTCGCAGAGTGGTTCATGCCTAACGCTCACGGGGTTCATCGAAATCAGGGAGCCATCTACCTCTAGTTCTTGTAGGGCATTTCAGAATCATGGAGACCTAGACCTTAAACACTCCTGGGACTCGCCAGCCTAGTGAATGTTCCCACGATCAACCTTGGTGTGGTCACATTTTTTAGGGATATACTTAAAGGTGATTCACAAGGCAGACCCATTTTTTGATTATTTTGTATATTTTTGCTCGAATGAATCCTGTCATCAATTGGTTTTCATCATTTATCACAGATTGTGTATTTTGTTTCCCAAAAATTCCCCTAATAATGGTAGATGATGACAAAATATGGTCCAATTATGAGGGAAAATCATTGAATACCATAGTGATCACAAATATGGATCGCGATGAAGTGTGTGTGATGCGCACTGGTGTGGTGTCATCATGAAGCTTTGGGACAGGAAGGCGTCCATGAAGATCTCTTGTACACTACCTATAAATATTGTGTTGGGGAACATTTACCATATGATAACTCTTTGTACGATTTTGTCTGATCTATCGTTTTAGGAAGTCATCCTCCTCGCCAATGTTTCTTCATGACTTGGGTTCTTTGGACCATTGCTCCCCGAATGCTATATAAAGAACTGGGGGTTCATAATCCTCTTTTTCTCCATGATATACACAAATTCCACCAAGGCTATATGATCAAATGTTTCAGATACATTATTTATGAATGAAAATCACAAACATATTTATGAAAATTTAATATGTCCCAAATTGACAGCTTCTTTGGATGGTGCTCATGAGATCCTTGTGGATCCATTCTATAGGAATGATATTAAGCACAATAAAACAATCACAAGGTATATTTGTACCCATCTAGATCACTGATCACCACAAGAGGTGCTGTAAACTGTGGAAAGTGGACTTCCCCTATGCATGAGGCTTCAACTGAATTACTTGAGATAGATGGATGAACTCTTCATCCCAAAGGAATGTAGGGATGAACCAACTTACTGGTTCAGTGGTACACTTGTACATTTCTAGTGGTACTAGGCTACTGATGGGTATATATGGAAAGGTTACTCCTCCATTATTGAGGACTATCATTAAACCCACCTAAATAATTTAGATGGGAAACAATTTAACAAATAAGTATTTCCTTCACAATTTAGTAGAATACTCAAGGTGAGGTTATGAGACCTAGAGAAAGGGTGTATATACAATTTTGATCTGTTACAAGGCATCCATTTTACAATGGAATGAGAATAGGCTAACTGGGCATGTGTTTCTTATGTAGAATTTGGGATAGTGCTAAGATGAGTGGTTCTATATGATGTGGAACGGTCATCCAACATCCAAATATATCAGTCAGAGGACATCATTGTAGAACTTATAGGTATATGGTTCAATAGATACCAACACATTCCATTTTCATCAGGGATAGGTCAACTTTAGACTATGAAATCTCCATAATATTTCGTGAATCAATATTCATGGGGCCATGTCTGACAAGTTCCTCTTAGTGTATAATTGTTGTGAGGACGAAGAGAAGATTCCATTTCTGTAAAAGGCACTACTAAATCCATTTTCGAGCACAAATAAGGACACATAGACCACAAGGGGTGTCCATTGTATGTATATGTTTTGATATTTCCTAAAATTCACTATAGAGGTGCAATTTAAGGGTGAGGAGAGACCCATTAAGTTTTCAACAAGGCCTAGAACCTTTCTAAGAAGAGAATAGTGAGTAAGGAATGGTTCTTATTAATAAACCCTAGAGAATATCTAGTAGTAGTTGTGGGGTTAAAACATCAATGATGAGAACAAACATGTATTTAGGATATAAGGATTCATTGTTGTTCTCATTTGTCATTAGATATTATCAGTGAGGGATTCATATATGGGATCATTACCAAAAACCATAATCATGGTAGTTATTCTTGAAATGGTGTAGTGTCTCAATCAAGGGATCATGGTGTTGGTGAAGCTCTATAAGGTGTTATTACATATCAGTGAGAGGAATATTTCATTACGTGTCTATAGGCCACATCACATTTTGTATAGGTGGGTGTTCATATATATGGGATGATAAGAATATCTGAATCCCATCTCCCCTCCCGATACAAAAATTCGACTAGCGATTCTTAATATTACATGGTATTTACAATTCAATCTGAACTTGATAGCATTGATTAGTAAGATTGGGTGATAAGATCAATTCAATACTCACGTATTCCTCTGATGATGGGAGTTATAACCAATGACATTAGTGTAATTGAATGGTGATGATTGTATCTCTTGGTCATTATAGGCATATTGCTGGTGAAATGGGTGGATTGTGAGCCAATACATGAACCATAGACCCCACACCAATTATAATTCTAGTTTCAGTGTTTGTAGAGGTTGAACCAAATGGTGAACCTAGGAGTACATTATGAAAAAAACCCATTTTTGATGTAGAAGGTCTGGCTAAGGTTTACACCTTAAGATAGAATGATACCGAATGAGATCCATCCATCCTCTACTACATTTATTTGGGTCCATGAATACTCTCTAATCTGAAAAAATGCATACATGGAAGAATTTATGAAGTACTGTAAAATATGATCCAACGATGGAGTGGCCCCAGTACCTCAATGTTGAACACAGATGGAGGTATGGGTGCACTATGGTTGTAGGGATGTTGAACATCATGGTAGTGTAGCTGAAATACCAATGCCACCTGTTCAAGTTCCTCACCAGAATGGGATGAAATATGGTTGATACCACAATTTAGAAAAACTCAAGGGGAAGGGGAACCATCAAGAGTGTTCCACAAGGTACCTCCCCTTGTTCCCAGGCATCGACTAAAATATGAGGGAATTTTCAAGGATGTTATCTATCCTAATGTGTGGGAAATGTAAGATTTCAACCAACGTCTCCTTAAGACTAGTAGGATGTGGAACCATGTGAACCATTTTTGGATTGATCTGGTTTGGATTGGTAACTCCCAATGCAGGTTCTTTGTGACTCATAGAGAAGGGGAGTGGTACGTGGATGAATTGGAGGACCAGGTTCAATCTCTACGGACTGCACGTCCAATGACATAGTATGTAAGGGTGCTACTATGCATGAACACTCATCTAGAACTATCAGTTTTGGGGATGGAAGTGAACATTTCGTTAACCAAGGAGTCGGAGGAATCCTTGGGGGAAGACACAGATGAAGGGAGTCCCCTTATGTTAGGAAGGTAGTAGCCTCTCGGGTTACTTATTTAGAAAGATTCAATGAATCTATTGAAGTATGATTTTACTATTCCATGGTGCTACTACTAATCTCATTATTTATCTGGATTCCTAGTCTGAAATCTATTAAATATAAGAGAATAGGGCACATGATACCCCTTCCCATAGGGATGGATCTGTATTAATGTGAGTAGAGAACCAATCACTGGGGATTGTGTTCGTAGTGAAACTGGATGCTGGGTCCTATAGTGCTGGGGAGTCCAGGTTGGTCTATATGGAAAATTTGGGGCCTTGAATAATATATGGGGGGCCAACTCATGTTATAATATGAATGGAAAGCAGGGATAATTTGTTTTTGATGATTGACCTATGTATGTTCCATGAATTACAGAATCGTACTTTAGGATTTATCAATAAGACTGACTAATGTGGTCCTCATCAGAATAGTCCATAGAGTAGTGGGTCCCCTTTCAGTGAGAATGGTTAGAGGACCTATGTCCCCTTTCCTGATATGGGTGCTGGTCCAGACAGATCTAGGTGTCCTAGCAGACCAAGCCATAACCACTTGTGATTGGTCAATTGTGTCTACCATTGGTGGTACTGGATTCGATGAAAGGGAAAACCTGATCAATGAAATACCAAGTCATGAATACCAACCTAAAGATATGTTTCTTGATACTTTTGACATGATTATAGTGGAAGATCCTCCAATTTAATTCATGTCCTCGTTTCTAGAGTACAAACCTGCCAACACAAAGGAGCTTGAAGAGTTTGATTCTAATGTCTTAAAGGATAGTCGATCCATGAAGTTGGAAAACCATTTCATCACCATTATTCCATAACCACAATCGATAATCCATAGCAGATCACTTCACCACTACCTATGAAATTTGTGTCTATGGGGGGAAGATGTGTGAGGTCATCACAAGATCATCTGGGAGTACTTTTTTGAGAATATATTGGAATGTAATCATCACTTGACATTGTATAGAACTAGTAGAAATCACTCACCACCTAGATTATTTGGGAGGATGAACAGGAGGTCCCACACCTATTAACTGAGCTAGAGTAGGAAAGAGCTAGGGTGGTTGAGATTACCATTTAGGTTGATGAAGAATAAAGAGATATTAGATGATGAAATTGAATCTGAATGGCTACATGTAAAAGGGAAAAAGTGTTTGATCTCTCTATTGAGAGGGTGACACCATAGGGGATATGTTTTGGATGAACTGAAGAAAATTTTTGTCATTAATTTTGATACATCTATATGCATTGGAAAAACTTTTTATTACTTTAAATATGGAATCAAAATCATATTTCTGAAACAACCAATGATCAATCCCTAAGCACACATGGGTCAGGACCAACGTGGGAAACCAGGGATAATAACATATTTATTCGCTATGTATGGGAGATCCATATAATGATTGAATACATGGGGTTCACCATTATTAATGGTCCACTATAAGGGTTTTGGTTGATAGACGTTGTCACTTAGGAATAGGGCTCTCGGAGTAGTAAAAATTTCATTCCCAATGTGCATTAGCGAATGCATGGGACAGCGCTAGGGGCGTTAGAATCAATCTAAACTGTGGGTAATGAAATGTTTGAGTCATGAGAACCAAAATTTTGAATAAAAAGGATGTGGTTTCATGATATAGAATAAAAAATAACTATGTTCAAAAACACAACATCCATATTTCTTAGCGTGAAGTGGTGACGAAAAAATAATGGTTAAATTCTAACCATGTTCCAAACATGGGAACATGTCCTTAATTATTGTCCAAATTATTCTAAGGCATTGGACTAGGATGGTAGTTTGGCCATGTTTTTAGGGACCATGAAATTATGAGGTCCCTTCAGTTGTGATGGGGGATGAGCTTCCAAATTAGGGGAACACAATGCATGGAAGTGGAGTGATGGAATTTTCGAATGGCTTCCAACACTATTGTAATTATGACACTATTGATTAAATCACATTTTTCTAGGTGAAATAGTCTGAACAATGATCAATCCAATCATTCAGTGGAGAATCATCTCAGATACCAAGTGACATCTGAAGATCTTAATAACGTAATAGATTAATAGAATCAAGGAATAGGACCTCCCGTTAAAGGTCATGGATGCTTCATAGTTTTACAGCATTCAAAATAATGATACTGAAAACATTGTTTATTATCATATTTCATAGAAGATCCATGATAAGGTTTAATATTATGTGAACAAAATGTTGAACATATTTTAAGGTCATACTTCCTGGAACCTAACCATTAATTTAATGGATTGTTGGATATAATAATGAACATATATACACACAATATTTTAGTGGCACATAGAAAATGAACTCAACATGAATAATCCCATAGAGGCTTTGTCACCACACAAGTATCAGGGAACATTAAAAAAATGGGCTCCCAATTTAAGGACATATAGTTTGGACTGAAAATCCATCATGTGACATTACCATATCAATATTTTCCTTACTATAACTCATAAGACTATGCGTGTTATTCTCGGTGTAGAAAATAATGAATGGTAAAGGGCGTTCACTTTATATGTGGAAGCGTACATTAGGAGGGACACCAAAGATGAAATCCCATTTTGATACACGGATGTAATGGATGTAAATTGGTAATACTAAGGCCATTGTAAAGGGGAGATGGTGAGTAAGGGTTGACTATTGACCATGTTCGAATCATAGGGATCATAACTACACTATAAAAAAATGGGGTTAGAAAATATTGGATCAACTATTGACTAGGTTCAAAACAAAGGACTTGTCACCTCCAGCTGATGATCTATTAGGGGGTTAGCCCAGGATGGGATGTGTGCTGAAGCTTAATGAGATAATCGCCATTAGGGGTTCCATCTAAATTTTAAGGATGCTGGAAAAACCCAAAATAATTTCTCTAAATGTGGACTGATAATTTCATGGAGTGGGATTTACAATCGGGAGTAAAAATAGTTTAAGGTCATATTTCCTAGACCATGGTAGAGAGTTTAATGATGTGTTCCTGAGATGATGAATATTCCATCCTTTAGGGTATGTATACAATATGTAGGAGTAATTCCCAAGGATAATGATGCCAAGGTGGCATATGTATTGTAAAAAGACCTTAATATGAACGAGATAAAGATTAAGGTCACAATGATAAGACCATGACTAAGGCCATGGGAGCCAAATAGATTAATAATCATCTGGCTCGGCCTGATGAATGAATTTTAGGTAATAAAAAAGAATCACATTAGTGATGGAATCATGTACTATTTAATTCAATAATACAGAGTGGTATAAGACCGACACCGGAGGGGGCAATCCACTCTGATAAGAATGAGTAATCATCTCAAAATAATCATAGGGCTTCCGGAAATTGTTCAGTGTAAGATTGAAATTTAATGTCATGTATAGGACATCATATCATAGTTTAACGTCATAGATTTTTGACTGAAGAGGTTATCATAGGTGGATGTGTAGTGTGACATTATGACAAACCTAAAGTGAATAAGTCCAATGAGGCCCAACACCAAAGCAAAGATCACAGAGAAGACATTCATATAGTTTAAAGCAATGTTTCTTAGATTAGATTGAGGGAAAAGGCCATAAGGATTGATTGATATATTGCTAGTTCCAAAGAAAATGTGGCTAGATGTCATTACATATCTACTGAGGGTAGTAATCAATCCACATATAGTTTTAATATCCCAGGTAGTTCAACATCATCTGTTGAGGAAGAATGTGTTCTGATGTGAATGAATGAAAATGTAGTAGCTAGGCAGAAGGGTGGAACTCATGAATCACTATGTATCCTAAGAGAGAAGGAATCAAGATATGCATAGTTCTTAATTAATATCATTGTGTATGTATAACCCATGATTAAAAAGATGGTCTCTCTCTTTTCCATTTTTTATTCATTTTATTCTCTTTTTAAATGGATGTACTAGGATGTAATTTACCGGTGTCAGTATATATCCCATTAGGATTCGAATTAGGCCATATGTAGTTCTCTCATGTGGCAAGGAAGGTAATCAGTGCAAGGGGTGATGATATATTAGGTGTGGAAACCATGAAATATTGAAATTTTTCATCATGCAGTCAGGATTATAACTGTAATGCAGTTTAAATTCACACGACTACGATGTGGGTGCATGCCTATTTAGTTTATGAAGAAAAGTAAAATCAATGAATCATAGTTTATTATCTTGTTGTATGGATGTGGATTCTATATATTTTATTATCATATTGATAGGTAGTTCATAAGAATATGTTTTAGATTCATGATTCCTGGACTCATGTGGATACAAATAGTTTGAGGTCATATTTGATGGACCTGCTGCAAAATGTTTAATGTTGTGTTGCCTGGACTGTAGGCTCTTAGAAAAAGTTCAGAGTGTTTAGACTGTAGGGAGTATGCGCTTCAAGATGAAATGTGTAGTGTGTAAAAATGGAAAAAATGATGTAAATGAGGACCATGGAGTCCAAACATCACACACAACTCAATATAGAAGAGTCCAACATATAGATTTAATTCATAATAATCAGACTAAAAAAATGATATGCATGTTATATTAATTAAACAAGGATGATGGGTAGAAGAGGGTTAATAAGTGAAGTAAAAGTAATATCCATTATAACCGGATGTGAATAAAGACTAGAGAATTCCTATGTGACACCATGTACTCTTGAGAGAAACTCATGCCAAGGGGCTGAAAGATTGAAATCATGTTGGGGCCCATGGAATATGTGTTTGGGTATTTATACGTATCACATAAGGATGGGAATCAAAAAATATATAGGTATTGATCATGGAAGGGTAGGATACCAACACTGTAAGTATAGGGAGTGGGTATATAAGATGGATATGCATAGTGTAGAGTAGTAAAAACCCTCATGTGAACGGGGACTAAAGAGGCACAACAGCACATAACACATTCCCAATAGATCCATTGAGAATCTCATTTAGGTCATTGAATTTGGACATAAGGGATCCTTGTTAAAGTTCATTTGGATAGGTTTATAGGAAAAATATTACCAAATATTAAATATGTGGTTCTATCACACAAAGCTACTTGATGTGAATGAGGACCATCAAGGCAAGCACCACATAATACATTTCCAATAAGAACATGAACATAGTTTAATTTCACAATTCATTGACTATAAATTAGGGAGTGGGGGATCCAAGAGAAGGGATGTGTGTAGTGCAGAAGGACTAACCCAGTATGAATGAGGGTCAATGATTCCCACATTCCATGAAACATCTTCAATGAAAATGTTCACATAGTTTAATGTTATAGTTCTTGGTCTTGGGTGGCCAGTTTAATGTCATGTGCATGGGATGTAAACACCTAGTTTAAGAGAGTAGAGTTTGGACCATAAGTATTTTCTGCTATTCTATGTGGGTACAATACCAACTCGGACTACTCATCCAATGTGATCCATGATCTTTATGGGAAACAAAGAGAAAAAGGGATTTACATGACACATGTAAGTACATAGTAGAGGAATGGGGAAGTCATGTTAAAGATTTCCCAAGGATGCTAATCGACCTTCGAAATGTGAAAAGGCGCATTGAGGGGTAACACCAAGGGTGTTAGAGTTCCTCTAGAACATAAGGGGGTGAAAAGTGTGAATTATGGTTACTAATATGTGGATAATTATGAGGGTAGAAATAATATAGACAATAATTATTGACATTGTTCAAAAAGCAGTATCAATATCATGTCAGCTGGGATGGAAATAGATAGATTAGAAAGGACCACTGACCACATTCATAATGTGTGCTTTGTCATGTTGTTCCAAGTCATATAGGGCCTTGGATCCTGATGGTAGGTAAGACATGTTCCTAGGAGCCATGCCATTAGGGGGTCCCTTTATACATGTAAGAGGATGGAGATCCAAATAAAGGGTCACATGAAGCGTGGATACAGAACATGATAATTCCCATGTAGAATCCCACATACTATGTCATACACTACAATGCATCTGATCACATTAAGGAGGTATAATAGATAAAGTTATTATAGTTCATTATTAAGGATGGAATCCTCGAAATAGATCTTTTTTATGGAATAATAGTAGACTTGTTTCAAATGAAGAGGAATGAAAAAGGGGGAAAAGGGTCATGAACATGTGGCTAGGCCCAAAGGAAAAATTTATGAGCATCACTAGGTATCTCATAAGGATGGGAATCAAGCCACATGTAGTTCCGGATGTCTCTATTGTTTAGAATCATTAGTAAATGACATTGTTTTCCAATCCTTTTATCATCATGCAGCTACGACAATGAGTGTAATGTAGTTTATTATCATGGAAGTAGAACGATAAGGGGGAGTACCTCCATATGAATACACAAGAAGAGCCCACTATAACATGATGTGAAGTATTATAAAGATGCCCTATACTATGCTACATGTTCCTATGGAAGGCATGTGTATACTTTAGAGTCATAATTCATCGAAATTGGATTATAGTTTAAGGACATAGATTTTGGACCATTCGATGCTTCTTCGATACATATACAAAGCACATCGAGGTGATGAACCCGATGTGAATGAGGATTAAGGGGAAAATCACTATACAATATATTATAAAGGAGAAACACATATATTTTATAGTCATGATAGAAATGAAATCCTAGTTTAAATTCCTAGATTTTAGACCATTGTAGAGGCCAAAGGGAAAAAAGGGATGATGAACCTAGGGCTGGGCTCAAATACATAATGTTCATGATTTTCTATGTATCCTATGAGGGAAAGAATCAAGTAGCATATTTTTCTAGAGTTTCATGTAGTTTAACGTAATGTGGTAAGAATGACTATTTCAATACATTTTATTATCATGATTATAGGACTTTTGGGGGAATATATATCCTAAAGGGGGTGTGTATAGAGTGTAAGATTAACCCGGTGTGAATGAGGACCATGGAAGTCCACACCACACAACACACTCCCATGAGATAACTAAGGATAAGGGGCTAAAAGTATTAAATTATATCTTGTCCCAAATAATAAATGTATGGGAATTCCTACATATCCCATAAGGATGGGAATCAAGCCATATTTATTTCTATAATTCTGTTCACTTTATCATCATGTGGTAAGGATGAGGGAATAAAAAACTGTTCCAAAGTGAGGTAAATGATGTTTCTGTTATAACATGAATTTATTGAAGATTAAGGAGGCCCCATACATTACCATGTACATCCAGTGGAAACATAGGCTGATGGGAAGGGGATTTGAAATAATTTTTTGTTGGGGCAATGATAAAATGTATAAGTGTTCCTACATTTCACATATTAATAGGAATTCAGCGACATGTAGTTCTTACATTATATGTAGTTCAAAATCATATGGTAATAATGGGGGTTGTTATGTCATTTGAAATCATGAAACTATGACATATATATTTGATGGTTTCACTTTCTGTAGCTTTGATAGTATGAGCGATGTGATGTACTACTTGATGATGTTGGTGCATTGGTTGAAGGAGTGATGAAATCCCCAACCATGGTGACCAATGGGTATTCACTATGAGGATAATACATATAATGTATGTATAGTCCTTCATAATTGGGCTCCATATTTGGTAGCTTCATACCGGGTATCATTGGTGGTCGGAGTACCAGTACTATATCACCTTGCAAGAAGGTGTAGATATGAACATTTTTGTTGAAATCTGTAGATATCTTGTTCTAGTGCCCCTCTAGATTATGTAAGTCCTTCTGCCTATTTTTTTCGAGGGATTACAGTTCATCTATATGGACCTTGGAAAGCTGTTCATAGGTCAGTTTCTCATAGATAGATGTTTGGAGTGATGGTGAGTAAATCTTGGTGTTAGAGTCTACCAATATCCTATACAATATATAATACGGGGTCACTTGGGTGGAATTGTTATATGGATTTTGATAATCCTAGACGGAATTTGGATCTTTTTTTATAACCATTTTTGATTCTCGGCAGCCATCTTTTTCCGAATTTTGGGTAGGGGCTTGTCAAACACCTCGATCTATCCATTATCCTGTACATGATAGTGAGAAGTATGGTTGGACTGGATGTTATACATAGTGTGTAATTTCATAAGATAAATTTCTCATATATTTGTGTCATTATCGATGAGAAAAAAATGATGGATTCCTAATCAAAAGATAATGTTCGATCTAACAATTTCAACAATAGAATGTCCCTAGACTTCCTTGAGCAGAATCACCTCTTCCAAAATGGAAGATAAATCCATTTTTGTCAAAATAAAACTAGAAAGATGAGTTTTTGGTAGAGGATATGGTCCCATGACATTGATTCAACAAACAAAAAAGGGTTTCGTGGACATGATAACATATAGGGGCCCAGACGGTCGATGGAAAATGTGTTCATGTATCTGAAATGAGTGTATGCTCTTAGCGTACACGATATATCCATAGATAATGGGGGGATACTTGTAGTCTAAACAATGAATATGGTGTGAGAGTCTCAAACCTGTATGATGATCTCCATATAAACTGACATAAACATCCAATATATCATGGGGAATCTCGCCACCTTGAATATAGAGGAGGAGAATCCCATCGAACCCATTATTGTAGAGTAGGTGCTTATGGAAGGGAGCAATCTTGAGGGTGAACTATACTACACATCGATGGGTTCTCTCATTCTCGGCTCTGGCTGTAAATATATTTTAATTAAGGATTTACTTAATGAAAGGTGTTATCTAATCTGAGTTCTCTTCCATTATGGTAGGATGATATACGTGTCCTGATGTGGATGAATCATTGATAAAATAACATACCATCTAGTTATCATCATCATCCAGAGTGATCAGAACAATAACCCTTTGATGAAATACATGGATGATCAAGTCATCTTATTCAGGGTATGTGAGAGATGTGGCTAGGTTGGCAAAGAAATCATCTCAACCATTCTGTGACCAAGAAACATTAGTGGCCTTTGGCAGAGAAGGGAACGAGGCCATCAGCTGGAGAGTGCGCTCTAATAGGGGCATGAGTTCTAGCTTCCAAATGATATAGTCACCATTACTCTACTAGATGACTTACTCAGAGTCTCCCTTAACTTGTAGGTGGGGAACACCCATCTCAAGAGCCTTCTCAAGACCGGTGCTGAGATCCTAATACTCTGCCTCATTGTTGGTGGAGCCTTCTGAAAATGAGAACAAATATGGAAATACATCCAACATATTTGGGATAAAGACAATAATCATGCTTACTATTTTGAGATTGAAATCCTTAAACATTTTATCCTTTGGGATTCAGGATATGACATAGAAGTGAATATTATAATATGGAACAACCTGATCCATTGAGAGGATGTCATCATCTGGATAATCATGATCCAGGGACTACTTTTTTGGGGATGGACAGGTAGCCACCATGTCATTCTGCACTTGACCCTTGATATATTTAAATAGAAGGATGTCATGACCCATCCTCGGGGCCCGTGCCGTGACTACCCCAAGCCTGCCTTCCATAGGCCAGGGGCTGGCGACTAGCACCAAGGCGTAAATCCCAACAAAAAGGGAAGGCATTGCCTTTGAAAAGTAAACAAGAACCACAGAGCAAGCAAGCAGAAAAGTAAACACTAAGTAAAACTGTACAAGCTGTGCTGAAAGTAAAAAGGGGCCGGAAATACAAGCCCAACTGTAAAGTACAACTGAAAGGAAAAACAGCAACTGAAAAGGGAAAACTGCAGCGTCGAGCCGTCCTCCGGAAGTCCCACTTGAAGGGTGGGTACAGATAGCCTCCACTGCTCCTCGGGTCCACCTAACCGCTCCGAGTACGTCCCGCCCAGTGGTCCACCTCCAGGTACTGTCCTGCTCCGCACGCCTCCTCCACGATCAGCGTTGTCCGTCGTCTGCAACCAACACCACGAAGTGCGGGCATAGCCCGTGCAGGGGTGAGTATAAGCTACTCAGTAGGGACCCCGAGACCCCCGAAGGTCTCCCGAAATCCACAAAGGAAAGATGCAATCACGAAGTAACATCTGACACGGCTTAGGTATATGCCCATACATATACCTAAGTCTTCAATTCCCGTTCGGCTCCAACGTCCGAGCCCAAGCACAACCCAGTCCAAACAGGAAAGAAAAACGTATACCCACTCAGGATAGAACAACACAATCCACAAAGGAGAGTAAACAATAAATCCACACAGGATACCTCAACACAATCCACAAAGAAGAGAAACACCAGATTCAGCTCACACAGGTATACTTCTTCGGATGACGATAATGATGATCAATGAACCATCTAAGTCGTCGGACCCACGAAGGATCGATAGGTACTAACCTTGCAGTGACCCACACAGGATCGGGCCCACGCAGGACCTGTAGGAGTTGGCTCACACAGAACCGCTGAGAGATGACCCACACAGGATCGGACCCACACAGGATCGGGCCCACACAGGACCGGGCCCACGCAGGACCTGTAGGCGCTGGCTCACACAGAACCGCTGAGCGCTGACCCACGCAGGATCGGACCCACACAGGATCGGGCCCACACAGGACCTGTAGCACTAATCCACGTAGGATCGCTGAGTGCAGTAGTCGTCGCAGTCCGCTGAGGATCTCTGCACAGTCGTCGCCGCAGTTCACTGAGGATCTCTGCACGGTCGTCGTCGGAGTCCACGGAGGATCTCTGCACAGTCGTCGCCGCAGTCCACTGAGGATCTCTGCACGGTCGTCGCTGTCGAAGTAGTAGTCGCAGCCAGCACTAGGGTTCCCGCACACAGCAAGCTCGTTCGGGAGGGTCCGCTCCACGAGCCGAGAGGCTGATACATCAACTGACACGAAGTCCGAAGTTGATGTATCCAAAAGTTCCGTATCGTCAACAGGAACTCAACGTCGCAGACCGCGCGTCAATCGGACGCCCGGTCTGAGAGATATTGGCATTTTCGTCCCAGGGGCCCGGTTGGTTTATAAGGCAAAACCAACCCGCCCGAACTCCGCCTGCGTCCAAACCTCGGGCGGAGTATGCCAAAAGATCCTTCTCACTTAGAGAAATTCAACAAAGCTGACGGCACGTCAATCGGACGTCCGTAGCTCAAGATATGAGCGTTTCCGCTCCGAGGGCCCGGTTGGTCTCGTGTACGAACCAACCCGGCCGAACTCAAAGTATTCCAAAACCTTGAGTGCGATATACCGAAACGACCGTCTCGATCCAAGGATCGTGTTTCCGCTGACGGCGAGTCGTTTGGAGGTACGAAGCTCAAGATACGGGCGTTTGAAAAAAAACGTCCGAAGATGGGGGGTACGGGCCCGGGCCGACCCGGCCCGACCCCCCTGGGTCGGCCCGAACCGGGTCGACCCGACCCGGGTCCGACCCGGCTGGCCCGGCCCAGCCCAGCCAGGGCCGGTCCGGCTCGGCCGAGCGGCGCGGGTGGAAGCCGCGGGCGCTGACCCGTGGCTTCAGGAAGAACCGCGGCCCGCGTGCGGGCCGCGCTGGCGAACCGCGGACGCGCTGAGCCGCGTCCGCCTGGAAGAACCGGATCCGCGCGGTGCGGGTCCGTTGGCCGACGCCGCCGCGGCTTCAGCCGCGGCGGATTTCGTCCGGCGGCGCACCGGGGCGTCGCTCCGGTGGCCCGTTTTCCTTCCCGTCTGCGCCGTTGCCCCTCCCGTGATCCGTTCTTTACTGCGGGATCGTCAAACGTCCGCTGCGGCACGTTCCGTCGTCGACCGTCAAATCCGCACAAACGAAGAACGGCGGAGGGTCATCGGGCCGTGTTCGTTTGGCCCGCACCCTCCGCATTAGTAATAGACAACCTGAAGAATTTGTTCAACACATGAACCAACAATTTTAATTTTGATAAAATAAATAAAATTGTTTTCTTGAATCCGGTTCTTTAATTTTTAAAGAAACAAAGACGGGAATTAATTTAAAAAAAGGGGGGTAATTCCCATAATGAAAACCCTACCTTGATGATCGTCGTGCGCGGGCGTTCTTCGCGGAAGAGTTCGTCGCGGAAGAGATCGATCGTCGCGTCGTCGCGGGGAGGCGTCGCGTCATCGCGGAAACCGGCGTTGAGTCGGTGAAATCAACGAACCAAGAACAACAGATTTAAATTATAAATAATTAAATCTGTGTTTAAACGCAAAGAAAGAACCTTGAGCGGAAGTCCGAGATCACTCACCTCAAATGGTCGGTGATCGAAGATCGGAGATCGGAAGAACGTCTCGGGCGAAGGCGTCGTCGATTTCCGGGTTCGGCGTTCTTCGCGTTCTTCGCGTTCTTCGCGAGGGAGAAGAAGTTACAAGGGTTCTCTCAAATCTTCTCAAGCGCAAATAACCAGAGGTTAAGCGTTGGCCTTATTTTATTATTACGCCAACGAATTTGAAAAACTGGTTAAGAAACGATCCATCAATTCGTTGAATTAATTCAACGAAAGAAACGACCCATTTAATTCATGAAAGAAACAGCCCATTTAAATGGTCTGTTAAGAATTTAGAAAATGCGTCGGTTGACTTTCATTAAGACGAGTTTTCACGGGTGCGTTTCTTAGCGGAAAGAAACGGCGGGGCTCGTGCGGGCCCCACCTCACAAATATCCTACCAAAGGGGTAGGATATTTCTGGATAGCATCCTATCCAGTTCAACTCAGTTCAAGCCGCCTTTAAGTGGCTTCAAGTGGCTTCCAAGTGGCTTAAGTGAAATAAAATATAGTTTTCGCAAAATTATTTTATTTCTTACCTTTAAGCCCGAAAAATAAAAACCACACCCGAGAAAACGCAACTCCGGAAGAGGCGTTTCTAAGCGAATACCGGCGCTGTGATTTCATCGGTGCCCTCAGAATTCGATTCCGGGCACCGGTTCAAAAGTTAGAAAAACCCGCTCATCCGTTCACTGAACGTACCCGAGCCAAACTTCGGAAAATGATTCCGGGAACACCGGGCGTCGGAATCAGGTGCCGTCAGAAACTGCGCTCTTGTAAAATTCCAAAGAAAATTAAGAAAAAAATATCCTTGAAATTTACGGGTCTTTACATTACTCCCACCTCAGGACTTTACGTCCCCGTAAAGATACATCAAAACTAGGGAAACAAATGTGGGTACTGAGCACGCATCTGAGCCTCCGCTCCCAAGTGCTCTCCTGGAGGATCCCGTGCTGCCATCTGATGCACACAAGAGGAATCGATCGCCCACGTAGGACCCGCTCTTGTCGATCCTCTATCTCCACTGGGGCCTCCGCAAAAGTCGCTCCATCATCCACATCTAGCTCCCCATAGTCAATTATGTGCATCGGGTCGTGCACGTATCTTCTCAGCTGGGATACGTGGAAGACGTCGTGCACCCGGTCCAGCTGAGGTGGCAGAGCCAGGTGATAAGCCACCTCGCCAATCCTACTGAGGACCTGGAAAGGCCCGATGAAGCGTGGAGACAACTTGCCGCCTCAGCCAAATCTCCGCAAACCACGTCGAGGTGAGACACGCAAGAAGACGTGGTCGCCATCCTCGAACTCTAGTGGCCTCCGCCTCCTATCAGCATATGACTTCTGCCGGCTCTGTGCTGTCCTCATCTCCTCCTGGATGACCTGGACCTTCTCTATCGTGGCCCGGAACATCTCTGGTCCCACAAGTGCTGACTCTCCAGGGTCTGTCCAGCACAAAGGAGATCTGCATGGCCTGTCGTACAATGCCTCGTAGGGTGCCATCCCGACGGTGGAGTGGTAGCTGTTGTTGTACGCGAACTCCACCAAGGGTAGGTGGTCCTCCCAGCTGCGACCAAAGTCGAGGACACATGCGCGGAGCATGTCCTCGAGAGTCTGAATGGTCCTCTCCGTCTGACCATTCGTCTGAGGGTGAAAGGCGGTTCTCAGACGTAGACGCGTCCCGAATGACTCCTGCAACCCCTTCCAAAGCCGGGAAGTAAAACGAGCGTCCCGATCGGAGACGATAGTCGATGGCACACCGTGAAGTCGTACAATCTCCTGAACGTTGAGACGCCCCAAGCTCTCTACTGAGCCCTGCTCTCGGATGGGCAAGAAGTGTGCCGACTTGGTGAGTCGGTCAACAATCACCCAAATGGAATCGTGACCTCTGGAAGTGTGTGGAAGTCCAGTCAAGAAGTCCATAGATATCCCTTCCCACTTCCACTTCGGGACCTCCAAGGGCTGTACCAAACCTGCTGGTACCTGATGCTCTGCCTTCACCTGCTGGCAGGTGAGGCACCGTGAAATGAACTCTGCCACAGCCTTCTTCATGCCCTGCCACCAGTGCCGTCGCCTGAGATCCTGGTACATCTTCTCCACTCCAGGATGTACCACCAAAGGAGAAGTGTGATACTCTCTCAGCACCTCCTCTCGTAAAGCGACTGGTACCAAGGTACGTCCTCTGAAAAGGACATCGTGCTCTGCTCCAAGGTAGAAACCATCAGGTGCCTGTCCTGAGGATATCTGTGCACGCCGTGTCTCACAGTCAACGTCCCCATGCTGTGCCTCCCTGACCCACTGAAGAAGCGGAGGAGAGACTGTGAGAGACTGAAGGAAGGCTGCTCCGTCTCTATCCACGAAGGATATCTGCAAAGCGGATAGCTGCTCTGTCACCTCCTCAAGTAGCTGGATGCCCGTCCTCCTGCTGAGGGCATCAGCCACTACGTTCCCCTTCCCAGGAGTATAGACTATCTCAAAGTCATAGTACTGGAGGAACTCGAGCCATCGCCGCTGTCTCAGGTTCAGGTCCTTCTGAGAGAAGATGTACCTGAGACTCTGGTGGTCAGAAAAGACTGTGAAGCGCTCGCCCATCAGATAGTGTCGCCATGTCTTCAGGGCAAAGACCACGGCTGCCAACTCCAAGTCATGGGTAGCATAGTTCTGCTCATGAGGCCTCAACTGACGTGATCCATAGGCAATCACGGCCCGCTCCTACATCAGGACACACCCGAGTCCGGTACCTGATGCATCGCAGTAGACTACGTATCCAACTCCCTACTCAGGCAACCTCAAGATAGGTGCGCTGGTCAACCTCTGCCTCAGCTCCTAGAAGCTCTGCTGACATCTGTATGACCACACGAAGGGTTTCCCCTTCTTTGTCAACGCTGAGAGTGGGGCCGCAACTCTGGAGAAGTCTGGCACAAATCTCCGATAGTATCCGGCTAGGCCCAAGAAACTCCGCACCTCTGTCACGCTCTTGGGTGGCTCCCAAGCTAGCATTGCCTCGATCTTCACGGGATCCACTGCAACTCCCGCCTCAGAAATGACGTGCCCCAAGAAGTGGACCTCACGTAACCAGAACTGACACTTCGAGAGCTTTCCATAAAGCTGGTGCTCTCAGAGTGTGTCTAGTACAACACGCAGGTGGTAGGCGTGCTCCTCCTCCGTCGTCGAGTACACCAAAATGTCGTCGATGAAGACCACGGCAAATCGATCGAGGTATGGCTGGAAGATCCTGTTCATGAGGCTCATGAAAACTGCTCGAGCGTTGGTCATGCCGAAAGGCATAACCAAGAACACATAGTGGCCATACCGACACCTGAAGGCCGTCTTCTGCACATCCTCGTCTCGAACTCTGAGCTGATTATAGCCTGACCTGAGGTCTATCTTCAAGAACCACCGTGTCCCCTTGAGCTGGTCGAAGAGGTCATCAATCCTGGGTAGCGGATACTTGTTCCTCACTGTCACCTGATTCAGGCGACGATAATCGACACACAGTCGCAAGCTCCCATCCGCCTTCTTGGCGAACAAAATCGGGGAAGCCCAGGGCGAAACACTGGGTCGGATGAACCCCTTGCCCTGCAAGTCCTCCAACTGTACCCGCAGCTCTCGAATCTCAGCGGGGGCCATCCGATATGCTGGAGTGGATATCGGGGTTGTCCTGGGGTACAGGTCAATATAAAAGTCTACCTCTCTGCGATGAGGTAGTCCTGGAACGTCGTCGGGAAAGACGTCCGCGTACTGATCCACCACTGCAGGTAAATTGGGACTCCGCACGTCAACTACTCCCAGGATGAGGCTAGCCAACTGATGAGTGATGGGCTGACCTCTCCTCTGCGTGAGTCCATCCTGTGCTGCCAAGGCTCCCTTCTCGCCGGTGAAGGTGAACCTGCTCCAGTCGGTGCGCACACATCGCACCTTGCGCCTAATGCAGTCAATATGAGCATGGACCGTAGATAACCAATCCATGCCCAAGATGACGTCGTAAGGCCTCGACGCTGCTACTATAAGATCCCAGCCGAAGCTCTCGCCTTCTAGAGTAAGATCACACTGTCGGCACCAGTGCGTAATCGTCGAGTCTGCTCCCGTAGGAGTCTCTAGCCGTAAGGATCGAGCCAACAGCTCTGTCGGAATCTCCGAGCTCCGAACAAGGGAAGTGGCTATGAAAGAGTGACTCGCTCCTGTGTCTATCAGAACAGCAGCAAGGGTGGAATAGACACAGATCGTACCTCGAATCATCTCTGGCGCACCGTGGTCATAGGCCTCCGCTGCCTGGAGCTGAGCATGTCTCTGCCCGCCAGCTCCCTGTGGTCGGGGCGGGCCTCCTGGTGGTGGTGGCGGCAGAGCCTCAAAGCGTCGCCCACCACCTGCTGCTCGGCCAGCTCCTCTGCCTCGTCCGCCTCCTCCATGCGGACCGCCACGGTAGACCCTATGCCTCTGCCTGGGTGGCCCCTCCACCGTCTGCTGCCCCTCAGTACGACGGGTCGGGCAGTCACGAGCCATGTGGCCCTGCCCGCCGCACTCGTAGCACTGTCTGCCTCTCGGAAGGCTGGCTCCGGGTCAGGTGCCCTGCACTGCTGAGCCAGTGTCCCGAGGTCGCCTGCCGGAAGGTCTGGTCCGCCTGGAACTCTGAGTCATCCGCCGGCTACCAGCTGCCGAAGACTCCGCTGTCTGCCGCCCTGCAGTAGGTCTCGCTGTGGACTCATCCAGGAATCTCTCGATCAGGAGGGCTCGCTCCAGTACTCCTGCCTGGGTCGGGATGCTGAGGGAGATCAGCGATGCCCTGATCTCGTGTCTCAAACCCTGCTCGAAGTTCCGGGCCTGGAAGAAGGGGTCACGTACCATGTCTGTCGAGTACCGAGAAAGGTCGGTGAACCTCGCCGCGTACTGAGCGACCGTCAAGCTGCCCTGCCGCAGATGAAGAAGCTCCTGGATGCGTACCGCTCGGAGGGTGGCCGGGACGAACTCTGAGCGGAAGAGGCTCTCGAAGTCCGTCCAGATGAGGGTGGCCTCATCGTGTATCTGGAGCATCAGGCTCCACCATCGTCCGGCTTCTGCGTGCAGTAGGCTCGACGTGAGAATCACCATGAGGTCTGCTGGCGTCCTCACTAGCTTGAAAACTCGGACGACAGCCTCCAGCGAGTCCTCGGCTGCCTGGGGGTCCGACTCCCCACGGATCCTGGGTGGTCACTGGCGCTGGAACTTGTGCATAGCTCCAAGGCGTCGTGCGTCGTCAGCTGCCAGTGCTGGAAGCATCGGGGGCTCGGCGGGTAAAGGTACCGCCGGTGCCTCTGCTGTCAACGGGCCCTGTACCAAGGCCTCGTCGCTCGGCGGGCTGTCGTCGCGCCCTACTCTGGGAACCCTAGCTGGCTGTTGTCGTCGTGCCATCCTGAAAAGGAAAAAAGTATGCCACGGTCAGAACAGTATACCTGGTGAGCTGACACAAGTAATCACAAAGAAAACTTGAAACACACATGCAATCAATGTTTTCGTGCATTATGTCGAAAATCAGAAGCCAGGGTCCTGGTGTATGGATACGTCGGCCGCCGCACCAACACTGGACTCCCTGGACTGATAACCACACTCAATACGCTAAAAACTATTGCTTCATATAGAAGAAAGATCAGAGTCTGCGGTAGAACCGACCCCTTTGATACCAATTTGTCACGACCCGTCCTCGGGGCCCGTGTCGTGACTACCCCAAGCCCGCCTTCCATAGGCCAGGGGCTGGCGACTAGCACCAAGGTGTAAATCCCAACAAAAAGGGAAGGCATTGCCTTTGAAAAGTAAACAAGAACCACAGAGCAAGCAAGCGGAAAAGTAAACACTAAGTAAAACTGTACAAGCTGTGCTGAAAGTAAAAAGGGGCCGAAAATACAAGCCCAGCTGTAAAGTACACCTGAAAGGAAAAACATCAACTGAAAAGGGAAAACTGCAGCGTCGAGCCGTCCTCCGGAAGTCCCACCTGAAGGGTGGGTACAGATAGCCTCCACTGCTCCTCGGGTCCACCTAACCGCTCTGAGTACGTCCCGCCCAGTGGTCCACCTCCAGGTAATGTCCTGCTCCGCACGCCTCCTCCACGATCAGCGCTATCCGTCGTCTGCAACCAACACCACGAAGTACGGGCATAGCCCGTGCAGGGGTGAGTATAATCTACTCAGTAGGGACCCCGAGACCCCCGAAGGTCTCCCGAAATCCACAAAGGAAAAATACAATCACGAAGTAACATCTGACACGGCTTAGGTATATGCCCATACTTATACCTAAGTCTTCAATTCCCGTTCGGCTCCAACGTCCGAGCCCAAGCACAACCCAGTCCACACAGGAAAGCAAAACGTATACCCACTCAGGATAGAACAACACAATCCACAAAGGAGAGTAAAGAATAAATCCACACAGGATAGCTCAACACAATCCACAAAGGAGAGAAACACCAGATTCAGCTCACACAGGTATACTTCTTCGGATGACGATAAAGATGATCAATGAACCATCTAAGTCGTCGGACCCATGAAGGATCGATAGGTACTAACCTTGCAGTGACCCACACAGGATCGGGCCCACGCAGGACCTGTAGGAGTTGGCTCACACAGAACCGCTGAGAGATGACCCACACAGGATCGGACCCACACAGGATCGGGCCCACATAGGACCGGGCCCACGCAGGACCTGTAGGCGCTGGCTCACACAGAACCGCTGAGCGCTGACCCACGCAGGATCGGACCCACACAGGATCGGGCCCACACAGGACCTGTAGCACTGATCCACGTAGGATCGCTGAGTGCAGTAGTCGTCGCAGTCCGCTGAGGATCTCTGCACAGTCGTCGCCGCAGTCCACTGAGGATCTCTACACGGTCGTCGTCGGAGTCCACGGAGGATCTCTGCGCAGTCGTCGCCGCAGTCCACTGAGGATCTCTGCACGGTCGTCGCTGTCGAAGTAGCAGTCGCAACCAGCACTAGGGTTCCCGCACACAGCAAGCTCGTTCGGGAGGGTCCGCTCCACGAGCCGAGAGGATGATACATCAAATGACACGAAGTCCGAAGTTGATGTATCAAAAAGTTCCGTATCGTCAACAGGAACTCAACGTCGCAGACGGCGCGTCAATCGGACGCCCGGTCTGAGAGATATTGGCATTTTCTTCCCAGGGGCCCGGTTGGTTTTTAAGGCAAAACCAACCCGACCGCACTCCACCTGCGTCCAAACCTCGGGCGGAGTATTCCAAAAGATCCGTCTCACTTAGAGGAATTCAACAAAGCTGACGGCACGTCAATCGGACGTCCGTAGCTCAAGATATGAGCGTTTCCGCTCCAAGGGCCCGGTTGGTCTCGTGTACGAACCAACCCGGCCGAACTCAAAGTATTCCGAAACCTTGAGTGCGATATACCGAAACGACCGACTCGATCCAAGGATCGCGTTTCCGCTGACGGCGAGTCGTTTGGAGGTACGAAGCTCAAGATACGGGCGTTTGAACGAAAACGTCCGAAGATGGGGGGTATGGGCCCGGGCCGACCCGGCCCGACCCCCCCCCTGGGTCGACCCGACCCGGCGGGCCCGGCCCGGCCCGGCCAGGGCCGGTCCGGCTCGGCCGGCTCGGCCGAGCGGCGCGGGTCGAAGCCGCGGGCGCTGACCCACGACTTGAGGAAGAACTGCGACCCGCGTGCGGGCCGCGCTGGCGAACCGCGGACGCGCTGAGCCGCGTCCGCCTGGACGAACCGGACCCGCGCGGCGCGGGTCCGTTGGCCTCCGCCGCCGCGCCGGTGACCAGCGCCGCTGGCAACTTCCGTGGGCCGCCGGCGTCGCTCTGGTGGCCCGTTTTCCTTCCCGTCTGCGCCGTTGCTCCTCCCGGGATCCGTTCTTTACTGCGGGATCGTCAAACGTCCGCTACAGCACGTTCTGTCGTCGACCGTCAAATCCGCACAAACGAAGAACGGCAGAGGGTCGTCGGGCCGTGTTCATTTGGCCCGCACCCTCTGCGTTAGAAATAAACAACCGGAAGAATTTGTTCAACACATGAACCAACAATTTTAATTTTTATAAAATAAATAAAATTGTTTTCTTGAATCCGGTTCTTTAATTTTTAAAGAAACAAAGACGGGAATTAATTTTAAAAAAAGGGGGGTAATTCCTATAATGAAAACCCTACCTTGATGATCGTCGTGCGCGGGCGTTCTTCGCGGAAGAGATCGTCGCGGAAGAGATCGATCGTCGCGTCGTCGCGGGGAGGCGTCGCGTCGTCGCGGGGAGGCGTCGCGTCGTCACGGAAACCGGCGTTGAGTCGGCGAACTCAACGAACCAAGAACAACAGATTTAAATTATAAATAATTAAATCTGTGTTTAAACGCAAATAAAGAACCTTGAGCGGAAGTCCGAGATCACTCACCTCAAATGGTCGGTGATCGGAGATCGGAGATCGGAAGAACGTCTCGGGCGAAGGCGTCGTCGATTTCCGGGTCTTCGCGTTCTTCGCGTTCTTCGCGTTCTTCGCGTTCTTCGCGTTCTTCGCGTTCTTCGCGAGGGAGAAGAAGTTACGAGGGTTCTCTCAAATCTTCTCAAGCGCAAATAACCAGAGGTTAAGCGTTGGCCTTATTTTATTATTACGCCAACGAATTTGAAAAACTGGTTAAGAAATGATCCATCAATTCGTTGAATTAATTCAACGAAAGAAACGACCCATTTAATTCATGAAAGAAACAGCCCATTTAAATGGTCTGTTAAGAATTTAGAAAACGCGTCGGTTGACTTCCATTAAGACGGGTTTTCACGGGTGCGTTTCTTAGCGGAAAGAAACGGCGGGGCTCGTGCGGACCCCACCTCACAAATATCCTACCAAGGGGGTAGGATATTTCTGGATAGCATCCTATCCAGTTCAACTCAGTTCAAGATGCCTTTAAGTGGCTTCAAGTGGCTTCCAAGTGGCTTAAGTGAAATAAAATAAAGTTGTCGCAAAATTATTTTATTTCTTACCTTTAAGCCCGAAAAATAAAAACCACACCCGAGCAAACGCAACTTCGGAAGAGGCGTTTCTAAGCGAATACCGGCGCTGTGATTTCACCGGTGCCCTCAGAATTCGATTCCGGGCACCCGTTCAAAATTTAGAAAAACCCGCTCGTCCGTTCACTGAACGTACCCGAGCCAAAAATCGGAAAATGATTCCGGGCACACCGGGCCTCGGAATCAGGTGCCGTCAGAAACTGCGCTCTTGTAAAATTCTAAAGAAAATGAAGAAAAAAATTTCCTTGAAATTTACGGGTCTTTACAAAGGAAACTGATGTCGAAATGGTGAAGGATCAATTCCCAATGAGCTAGATGGAATAAAAACATAGGTTGGTTCATAATATTCTTTAGAAGAACCACATGGTACACCAACTATGTCTCATGATTCTTCAGATAGTGCTACTACTTCTGTACTACAAAAACCAGGGAATAACATATCTTCTTAAAAGGAGTGTATATGCATTGTGTTATGAGGAGAATACAATTGAGATTGTATAATTTTTGTTAAATCCCATCATTGTGCTTTTAATAGATAAGGTCACCAGGGATCAATCTAGGGTGGTCACATAAAGGATCATTGACTTCCTGGAGACGGGAGGCATCAGAACAGGAAGCTAATGAATATACTAGTTTATTTCCTCAAAAGTTGTCTAACACTCTTCGTCCAACTAATATATGGAACCTTCCCTCATTAATCAACAAAATATCTCACACAATCTATTCAGATTTTCAATGAGTTAGTGTATATATGTTATGTGTAATTGAAAATTTTGTAGCTCTCATAGGTTTCTTGGACGGCTCATCTAACTGATTTCGTTGATCTTATCTAGAATGATCTCGATGAATATGTAACTGAATAGAGCCAATAATCATTTCAGATGTATCCTTGAAGACGTAGTTCTAGTTGTTCATCATTAGATGGTGAGATAAGAGGAATCTATACACTTTCTCATTATCTCCAAGATGGTCCTAACATGATTGGTATTTTACCACCAAATCGTCCATTACTCATTCCACTAGCATCCCATGTGATGGCATGAATATGTGGTTTGTGCTATGATAATAGGTGGATTTTTTATTCTTCAAACCAAATGGAATTAGATGATTTAAGAATGTCCCCTTTAGAACATTAATAGTAGTTGAATATTCATCCTTTGGTTTTATTCAGATTTGGTTGTACCCATAATACAAATCCATGAAAGAGAGATCCTGGAACCTAGCAGTGGAGATAATCAAACAACTCTTTTAAAGGGAGGGGAAAATCATCCTTTGGATAGTGGCAGTTGAGATCATGGAAGTCAACGCATCAATTAATCTATTTATTCTTTTTTTTTCCTTTGATTTTTCTTTTTCTCACCATCTATGGTATAAAACCTCCTTGATAAACGTGGATTTGATAATATTATCATCTTAGGCCTCAAACATGGATCCCTCAAAATGGTGCATCTTTCTAGGAGGTTATTTTAACCCATATGGAAAAACTATGAGACCAACATGGTGTATGAAAACTTGAGGACCTATCTTGGTATCCCATAATAACTCCATGAAAATACATCATGATTATGCTTTAGGAAATCCAAAAAATCTTGTTGTTATCTTACGTTCATAGATTCCCTGATTAGTGTTGGGCTCGGGTCTACCTCAATATCAAGATTCACCTATACAAACTCATCGAAGGTGGTGGAGACACCCTCTTCGAATTATTGAGGATCATATTCCAAATCCTATTCATTAATTGAGGTAGGGGAATCAACATGAAGAGATTTTTTACCCAATCCATCAAATCCAAGGGAACACAGGGGCACACTTAGGAATACGTAGAACATTCACTTGTGGATTCTTATAATACTAAAATTAAGGAAACAATTTCCATCGAGCCACATCCACCAAGCCATTGACCAAGGGTTCATCGACAGATGATGTTAATGTAGTAGTGGTGTGTAAACTATGTTGGTTCCATCTGGATCGACAGAATAGTAAAATATTATTTTCAGTTATTTTCCAATGGGTGAACATATTGATACCTCATAGGGGTAAGGGTTTTTTTATCACATGATCATGATCTGTGTAGGAGTATTATGTGGTCTTCATGAGTTCCTTGTAAATGGGAACACTCTTGCCACTATTTTATGAAACATTCATGGAGTTTCCCCATGTTGTGTGTTGTGGCCTCCAACTGGTGAGTTGGGAGGATGAATTCATCATCCAAGTCTTTCTATTGGTCTGCCTCAATGTTATTGTGCTCAACCTCATTGGTTTGAACCCATTTTTCATTTCTCTTATAATAGTCAGCATCTAGATAAAGAGATTCAAAAGTGTAAAAGGGTGATTCATCACCTTGGAGAAAATCCACTCAACCATTGAGGGAGTACTTGAGGCATTGGTGATATAAGGAGTAACCTTTTCTGGGCTGGTGGAGCCAGGGTCTACCATCAGTGCATTGTAGTTGGTATTGTGTGAGATGACCATGAACTCAATTCCTAAAATCAGGCCCCCAAGCTAGGTTTTAGGGGAATCTTGTCACATAGCCTCTTCTCTATCATGTCATAACCAAAAATCTTCATATCAAATAGCCTTAGATCATTTTTATTCGATGATAGTTTACAATGTGTTTGGATTTTGAAGAGATTGATCCTAGAACCTGTTTTGATGAGAAAATAGTGTACTTCAATGCCATTATAGTGGCCATGATGTACAACAGGCTGATGTCCCCATATATAGATGATCCTTCATCATCTCCTGGAAAAAAGTTGATACATTTTAATTTTCGTCACTCAACATTCTTAGAATGGAAGGCATCTATAGTCAGGACAACTATCTTAAACTAAGGGGGTGTCTTTAATGAATCTATGTGTGATTCATTCATATCTTTTGAAATGTGAAGATCCTCAACGATTGAGATCCTTATAGGAATATAACCAATCTTCATAGCACATCATACTTTCATGTTAGGATCAAATTTCAACTTATAGGATGTTTCAATTTGGTGTGAGGTATGATGGTACTTTCTAATCAAACTGGTGAATTCTAGCTATTGAAGGGGATATCCTATTGATAAATAAATGAACCATGAAAAATTACTACTAACTGAATGATTGATGACTGATGAATGTCTACTTCTAGAAGCATCTTACCCTGTTATGGTCATGGAATCACTACCTAGTAGAGTAGCATAAATGGGGGTTGCAGTAAATTTGACTGGACCTTCTGAGAGGACTATGCATGTTGAGCTCTTGGATAAGCCTACTTATAAGTCTCAGTACCATGCATGGATTGGCTAGAATTGTTGGCTTTTTCATTCTAATGATCCACATATCCACGACCCGTTGGGTGACGACATTGACTCGGAACATTAAGAGGACCATCATAACACTCCTCATTACTATTAACAACGTAATGTTCCACCTATTTGATGTAATTCACGAAGTCATACTCCTGGTCATCACATGAGAAATACTCTAATATTGGGAGAATTCTTGAGGTTGATTCCCATTTCTGGGGAAAGAAGTTGTTGAGAGTGTGAGATGACTTTGACACCGGTGATGGGATTTTATTTCCATTGCACCACTGAGGCATTTTATTTTTCGAAGTATAAGGTTTATTAGTGGATTAAAATGTGACATCTAGTGTAGGTGCCACAATTTTTGGATACATGAGCCATTTCAAACGAGCATGAATGAAGCCATGGGTGTGAGAAACTCTTTTGCAAGACAACCATAACTCCTAATTCTATGACCTAAATCTAGAGGCCTTACATCATTCAAAATTGATGTAACTATTATACTTGGATCACATTCATGATATCTATGCTGAGGAAGGACCCAATAGGACAATATTTTGGAAAACTTGTTCTTGTAGAAATTTATTTAACAGAAAACATCGCTTGATGGAATGCCCATGGATTCTGTGATAAGTGCAGTGTTCTGGACGATCGGTGTGGTCAGCCTTCTAGGGCCTCTTGAAATCTTGAATCTTCAAAATACCTTGATCCAAGGCACCTCAAAAATAATGTGGAACCCAAGAATCATTGAATGATTTTGTATTTTTCCTCCTATCAAGGAATGAAACTCTGGGAGAATGGATATGAAGAGGGGATGGACTAATTGTCCCACTTAGGTGGTGGTGTTTCATTAAGAAATTATGACTAAGAATTCAACAATTGGAAATACTATACCTCAGGCTAGAGATGGGGCTATTTACCTTGGCGAGGTTGTGTAATAGTATCTTATGTTTACAACTCTAGCGGCCTGGGGACCTCTATCTATGAGATAGATGACATCCCTACCATAGAGGCTCTTCTTGTTAGATCTAAATGATTCAATGGGAATGACTACATAACACTGAACAAGGATTCTTCTAGACAAAAATCATTGTTATAAAATTCTTGAAATATTTCTAGAAAATTATTTTTGATGGGGGATGAGACCATTTCATTCTTTAAAATTTCCACACACATCGTCAATAGCTTCTCCTGAGTTAGAAGCATGTTGAGTGAATAAGTAAGGACATTACACCTTGAATCAAAGTCTTCAACTTTCTCATCTAGATATTGATTTCACATGAAGAAGTCAGTAATAATAGTCTAATTGGTGGTAGAGTTGTTGTAACTCCCTGACCCGAGTTACCCAAAGTCAGTGCAATGTTACATAACATTGGCATGATCACAAAATATCGAATCTCGAAAGAACAATTAGTTTAGTAGCCTTGGAAACACTAGATACATTCATAAAGTTTACAATACATCATAAAATGAAAATTACAAAAACATAGTCTCCATTTTCCAAACTCATAACCCCTCATACTATCCTGGAAGGTCATTCATAAAATACTTTTTCACATCCTGGGAAAAATAAAACATATAAAGGGGTGAGCTCAGATGCCCAGTAATTATAACATTATAGCGAAAACTTTCTTAAATAATCTTAAACATTTAAGGCAATGTATAACTAATAAAAAGCCTTTTAAAATTCAACTTCAGTATAATATGGAAGAAATAAAATGAAATAATTCCATTTACTTATTCACATAGATATTCTAATAATCTAATTATCCCATGCAATATCAAGAACCACTTTCATAATGAAGGAATGCATAATGTCAGACTATCATAACAATGTAGCCAAGGCCTCGTGCCAAGACTACAAATAAGATTTTTTCAAGGCCTCATGACAAGAAACTAGTTTGTCTCATGAGACCTACTGATGCATCGAAGAGCTATAGCGGGCTCCACCCGTCCCATATTAAGTCCAATACATTACTCATATGAACAGATTTAAACATAACAAAAACATTCGTATTAAAACTGGCATACGAAATGTCAAACCTTTCTCCATAAACCATGAATGGTATAAAAATAACACATCCACAATCAAACATATCAAAAAACGTTCAATACAATATGGAAGTTTTGTATGATAATAAATAAACTTCAAATATTCTTAAATTCCATCAATGGACGTTGACATAGATGAAATCAAAACTATTTGACATAAATATCTCTTTTTTTAAATCATTTAAAAGTTACATAATTATAAAATAAAACATTTACTTTTAAAATAACCTTATAAGCTTTTCAGGGAATCTTTGACGATTTTATAATGGCAGAAAATAGCTGCACCCGCCGTATATGTTAAAAAAACATTATTACCTTAATTCTGTCGAAAAGGTTAAAAATGACCTTGTTTGGAAAACTACGGAAATATTCTTTAATAAAATTATTATAAAAAGTCAAACAAGGGTATAAATGACTTTAACCCATATTTTGTAAAATAACAAGAATGTTTTGAAATAAATTTTTATGAAACATGGATGTGGACGATTAAGAGGTCCCAGTAGATAATTATGTATAAAAAATCTCGGATAATGAAGAGATTGTGAAATAAATCCTTACCTTTTACTTTTCCTTGGTTGAGGGTAGGTTATCCTCCTATATAATGGTGAAATAATTGTTATTATATTATACAAGAATCATATACATTAATATAATATCATATATGATCTTTAAACATTGATTGTTAGTAATATCTTAGTATGATCATCATTTCGGGTGTTAATGGATTCATTTTCCTTTATATTAGTTGTTATGTGTGCCGTATTTGTTATGGATGGGATGTATATTATTCATATCCATAATGATTTCATGACTCTAAAAATTATTTTTAATCAACAAATTAAATTTAGTCTTCAATGGATTCGATGGGGAATGAATCTTATCACGTTCGTGGAGACGGTAATCCGTACGTACTCACGAGTGATAACATCATTATTTTGATATTAAAATAATATATAATTGGATGTTATATCATATATACAGAATCATTATCATGTTATATTTATTATTTATATGAATTAAACATCATTATTATACGTATCCAAATAATAATGTTTTGAATAACAATTACACCATGATGTGGAGACGGCAAGTCGTACGTACGCACGTACGGTGACATGTCATTCAAAATATGGATAGAATACTGAATATGGTTGCACCATATTTATAATAACATCATAGTATAGATAATATAATGGATTTATTATTTTATAATTGGAATAACAATGAAAGAAGAAGTTGAAGAAGAAAGGAACTTGAAAGAGGGTGGTGACAACATTACCTCTTAACCGGGTCCTTCCTGTTGATTTGATCAAAAAGGATCAATATGATGGATTTATGATCAAACTAAGGCTTCTATGTTGATGTGAGGGAAGTTGAGAGAATATTTTGTCAGGGGTTGTCTGATCCAAAGGCTTTTAAGGTGTAAATTTGAGAGAAGGGGGAGTCCACATTTATAAGAGGGGTGAGTGGTACCTTTGGAAAACCTATATATATTATTTTATAATAAATTCATATTCGGTTTATAATGGATAAAATGTGGATTAATTATAGTTTAAGGTGGTTATGGGTCTAAATACACTCAACAAATATGTTTTAGACAGGTTTGGGTCAATATATTAACCTTATCTTTTAGTTTTAACTCTTAGTTAATTTGTTTGACATTTACCGTGTCACTTTGTATTTTTATATTATATAGTTAATAAACATAATATAAACTTACAAGAGACCCCCAAGTGGTCCATTATTGATACACCTATCATGACACAAGTCCTTCGGCTAAAACATATATTTTTAGGAATATAATATCAATTATTAATATTATATTTGTTTTAAAAACTCTTTTATGTCAATTTTGACACTATTTGTAATTTGATCTTTGTGAAACTCATAACAGCATGATTACTTCGAAAAAAGTTAATTAAATCAATCCTAACATTTCATATTATCCTAGAAAATTAGAGTAATTCATAAAAAGTATCAAATTACATTTATTTGGATATTTATAATATCAATTATTTTTATATTTCATTAATTCTGTAATTACTACATTACCATTGTGTCATAAATAATTTAAATTATTTAATGTCTAAAAATTATAAATAAAATACTATTATGTAGGAAATCGTTTTAGATTTATAATGATTATTTAGAATCGATTTTATCGTATGTATAACCCTATATTAAAAATGTTTTATTAATTAATCATTGATTTTAACACTTTTAACTCTTCTTTGAATTAAAAAATAATAAATGTCATAGTCTAATACAAGTTAACCCAAATGATAATATTTTATTCCTATGGTTATTTTGGTAGATATACACTTTTCCAATATAATTAGGACATGTGTTAGGGTATTATTAATATCATTTTTACCCATAATTTCCATATTTACTTTTAACCATGGTAAATAAAAGTAAAAGGTTTCTATTCACCAAAAATTATTTTTATCTTATTGGACCACATTTTACACCGTGATATTAACATTGTCTTTCAGATTTTCAAAATTCCATTCACAGAAGCGGTAAAATTAAATTTTATGTGAATTTCAAAATTCTCCTAGAAGGTGGGTAAAAGACGGTGAAAAGTTCAATAAAATTTTTATATATCTAAAATTATTCTAAAATAATTCCAATGAATTACATTGAGATTATATAGGAATTATCTATCTATTTTGACCTTAATTAAATTTAAATAAAATAGAAAATTATTTAAATAAAAATTCGGTTTTAAACTATAACTCATTGTTTTTTCACTATTCATCAAAAATTGAATGTTTTCAGATAAATACCATAAATTCACCCTAAGCTAATTACGATATTCTGAATCCAACAATGAAGTCCATTTCGAAAGATATAATTTATAAAATTTAAAAAAGTGGGTATTACTATTCATAATGGCTAGTTTTATTGGTTGTGGTGTGTGATAGAAATCGAAGTTGGGTACAACACACGCTACTATATTATTCAAAGAGAAGCGTACCATAATAGATTGGGGTGTTACATTATCCCATTCTTCAAATAATTTCATCCTCAAAATTTCTAGAATACTGCCATGTGTAAAGGCTCAGGTGGTTTTTCATCATAAGTTCCTCCAGTTCCCACGTTGCCGCTTCCATATTACGGTTTCTCCATAGAACTTTTATCAAACGAGTCATCTTGTTTCTTAGTACTTATTTTCTTATATCAAGAATCCTGATGGGCTCTTCGCAATAAGACAGATCAGGTTCCAGTTCTAATTTCTCATAAGTAAGTACATGCATTGGGTCAGCCATGTATTTTCACAACAGTGATACGTAGAACACATAGTGATCTTTAGAGACACTTGGTGGCATTTCCAAACGGTAATCTACAGCCCCAATTTGTTCTAGAATTTCAAAAGGTCCGATGTACCTGGGAATCAATTTTCCGTTCTTTCCGAAACAGATAACTCCATTCCATGGAAATACATTCAAGAAAACGTGATCTCCTACCTGAAAATACAAATCCTTCCTTCGGTTATCTTCATAGCTCTTCTGCCTACTTTGAGGTGCTTTGAGGTGGTTTTAGATTACCTTCACCTTTTACATCGTTTCTCCACCAGTTCAAGACATACAAGTTTTCCTTCACCAACGTCATCCCAACAGGTTGGTGTGCGACATCTCTTACTGTATAACGCTTCATATGGTGCCATCTGAATACGTGAATAGAAGCTATTATTATAGGAAAACTCAACTAGAGGTAAATATTGATCCCACATCGCCTGAAAGTCAAGTGACTAGGATCTCAACATGTCTTATAAGGTCCGAATAGTCTGTTCTAATTGTCCATCGGTTTGGGGGTGGTAAGCAGTTCTCAAACGAAGAACATTATCCATGGATTTCGAAAGAATTTTCCAAAATCTTGATGTTAAACGGGGATCACGATCAGAAACAATCGATATGGGTACTCCATGAAGTCTCACATCTTCATTAAGTATAGTCTTGCTAGGCTATCGAGTGGTAAATCTTCCCTTATAGCAAGAAAATGTGATGATTTTGTAAGACGATCAACAATGACCTATATTGCATCATTCGTTCTAGGAGTCTTTGGTTGTCCCATGATAAAGTCTATTGTAATATTATACCATTTCCACTCAGGTATGGGAAGAGGTTGCATGACTCTTCCAGGCTGTTGCCTTCGAGCTTTCACTTGATGACAAACCATACATCTTGACACAAAATCATCAATCTCCCTCTTCATGTTGTCCCACCAAAAATGTTCCTTCAAATATATATACATTTTGGTGCTCCTATGGTGTATAGATAAATTGGAACTATGAGCATTATCCAAGAACTCTCTTTTTAGATCAGGTATATTGTGAACAAAATTCTCTTCCCAAATTTCAAAATTCCATCTTCATACACAAAGTCACTCAATCTCCCATCATTCATAGCTTTAATATTCTTTTGAATCTCTTCATCACCGGTCTGAGAATTCATTATCCTTTCTTTTAAAAATTGTTCAACATCCATTTGAAAAAGAATTGAGGTTTCACCTTCCATGGTGATTCCCATATCCATCTTTACTAGATCCATGTATATAGGATCCTTTTTAACTCTCATCTTGTTCTAAACTCAATGATCCTTTCTGCTGAAAGCATATTCCACCGTATTTGCCTTCCCCATGTGGTAGTGTATCGTAAAATCATAATCCTTGAGTAGTTCAATCCATATCCTTTGCCTCATGTTGTGTTCTTTCTGTCAGAAAATATTCTTCAAACTCTTGTTATCCGTATAAATATCACATTTTTCACCATAGAGATAGTGTCCACAAATCTTCAAAGAAAAGATTACAGCAGTTAACTCGAGATCATGAGTTGGATAGTTTTTCTCATGAATTTTCAGCTATCATGATACATAGGCAATAACTCTATCATTCTTCATAAGGACACAACTATGTCCTTTCTTCGATGCATCACTATAAATAACAAACCCATCATTTCCGGATGGTAGATTCAAAATAGTAGCATTGACTAATCTTCTCGTTCATTGATCAAAACATTCTTCACAATCTTTTGTCCAAAACAAATTTAACCCCTTTAGGTGTGATCTTCGATAATGGGTATGCCAATTGGGCAAAGTTCTAGACGAAACGTCGATAATAACTTGCTAAACCAATAAAACTGCGTACCTCAGTTATACTCATCGGCGCAGGACATTATTTGATTGCCTTGTTCATAGAAGGATCAACATAGATTCCATCTCTAGTGACAATATGGCCAAGAAAAAAAATATTTTGATGCTATAATTCACACTTGCTAAACTTCCCATATAATTCATGTCTTCTCAGAGTCTTTAGGATAATACGTAGGTGATTTTCATGATCTTACGAGCTTTTATAGTATACCAAGATATCATTAATAAATACCACTACAAAATCATCGAGATATTTTTTGAAAACTCTATTTATTAGATCCATAAAAACTGAGGGTACATTAGTCAGCCCAAAATGCATTATTGTAAACTCGTAATGCCCGTACCTGGTTCGAAATGGTGTCTTCTGAATGTCTTACATATTCACACACAACTGATGGTATCTAGATCAAAGTTCAATCATTGAAAAGTATTGAGATCCATGCAGTAGGTCAAATAAATCATCAATGTGAGGTAGGGAATACTTGTTCTTTATTGTTATATCATTGATCTCCTTGTAGTTGATACATAACCTCATAGATCCATCTTTCTTTTTAACAAAAAGAACAAGGGCTACCCCTGGAGAAACACTAGGGAGAATAAATCCCTTATTACTCAATTCCTCTAGTTGTTTTTTTAGTTCAGATAATTCCACTGTGTCCATTCTATAAGGGGTCTTCGATATAGGCCTTGATCTAGGAATTAAATCAATGGAAATCTCAACTTCCCTTTCTAGAGGATGTCGAGGTAAATATTCCGGAAACACATCTATATATTCTTTCACAATAGGTACTTCCTCTATTTGAACATTACTTTCCTTACCCATAGTCATTCCATTCTCTTCCTCCCCAATAATTTAATTTAGTTGAGTTACTGGGGGTGGACCGAGATAAAAATTAGGTGTTGAAGATTCTGCTCTAAAGATATGATGTTCCTTATCATCATCATCAAAAATCGTAACCTACTTCTTCTTATAATAAATATTTTCATCATGGTCCAAAATCCAATCTATATCGATGATTATATCCAACTCAGTCATAGGTATGACGATGAAATCAGCAGATAAAGAATATCTATGTGCTCTAATGGGGACTGATTCACAAAACATTGTTGCAATGGTACTTCCCTAACGCGTTTTAACTGAAAAATCTCTTGTTAAATAAAATTTGAAATATCTAATTTTATTACCAAACTGGGAAGATATGAAACAATGCGATGATCTAGAATCCAATAAAGCATTGGCTAAACTTGAGAAAACCATTAAATTACCTTCCACCATGTCTTTTGAAACTTCTACCTCAACAGTAGTGATAGCATAATCCTAGCCTTGATCCCTTGGGCTTTTCTGAGGTAAGATTCCCTGACGTTTAGTACATTCATTTGAATAATTTCCCATCTCCCTACAATTATAGAATTTGAAATCAGTAGCTTTCTTCTTCCCCTTACAATCACGAGCTTGGTGGCCTTTTTCACCACACTCATAACAGACTCCCATTCCTTTTAGTCAACTACTGGGGTGTTTCTTCCCATATTTACTATAGGATGGATATTAAACTTTTCCCTTCATTCCCTTATTTCCATTTCTAGATTAATCAGATGACCTCTTCTTCTCTTGCTTTGATTTAAAGTAATAAGACATAGAGAATTAATTTTCTATCTTGATAGGACATGAGACAATATCTTCGTACGACAAGAAGGATTGTGACACTAATTATCAATGAAGAAATGGGTTTAAACCATAAAATAAATGACCATTATTACTTCTTGGGTTACATATATAATCTCCAGCATACCTTGATAACCTTGTAAACAGAGCCTCATACTCTGCGACATTCTCATCCTCCTTTTGTCTCAGACTCAGAAATTTCCTTTCCAGATCTGCTCGATGGTCACGAGGAAATTTTTTTTCAAAGAAAATCTCTTTGAACTCTCTCCATTAAATATTCGATACTTCATCATCTTCCTTTGTGTTTTGTATAAATGACCACCATTGATCAAAATCTCCAGTGATGCGATAAACTACCATGATAACTTTTTCCCCTTCACTACTACCGAAAGCCTGAAATATTTTCTCTATGGAACTTATGCACTGCTCAGCTACCAATGGATTTTTACTCCCATTGAATGTTACTTTTTGTTGCCACATGAAGCTATCAAACATTGATCCTCCATGCTGCAGATCGGGGTGCTTCATACGGGTAAGGTTATTATTCATAACCTGAGTGATTTTCCCAGTCTGGTGATTAGCTGATCAGCACCGGTTGCATCACTAGTTAAACTATAATTATCATGAGCAAGATGTAAATACCTACATGGAGTGTGTTCATTGATATGACTTCCATTTCATCCACTAGGATACATTTCTAAACAATGACATACACTATATTAGTTTATGAATCGAAATACATAAATCCAAACTTATAAAAAAATCAACAAAAATTGAACTATTTTTGGATATAATCATTAATCATAAAAATGTTTTCTTTGAGGATGTATATACTCATAAACCCTTCATAACGGTTTGTAAAGAAAATGAGAATTATCCAAATCATATCCCCCTGGAGTATCGTAACCAAGAGTTCAATAAGGCCCATTGTCGTGCACCAGTTCCCGTTCGAGTCTAGCTCAATGCAGTGTTTTTGGGTTTTACCCCTAAGTACAACTATGCTGGAGCCTCCTCTACCTGCTTGTATCCAGACAGGGATGTATTTCTTGGAAAACTCAAAAAATCACTACAAAACCAAAATTCTAGGAAGTTCTTCTATATTAATCATCAAAGACAATCTTAGGTCTATGTGATCTAATCAGAGTTTATCTAAATATAGCTCCCAAGGATTGTACTAAACTTCCTCTGATAAGAACTGTAATGCCCTGACCCCAATTACCCATAGTCGATGCATTATTACATTACATTGGCATGATCACAAAAGATCAATTCTCAAAAGACCGATTAGCATAGTAGCCTTGGAATCACTAGATACCTTCACAAAGATTACAATACATCATAAAATGTAAACTACAACAACATTGTCTCCATATTCCACACTCATAACCCCTCACACTATCCCTGGAGATCATTCACAAAATACTTCTTCACATCCAGGGAAAAATAAAACATAGAAAGGGGTGAGCTCATATGGCTATTAAGGATAACAATATAGAGGAAACTTTCATAAATAAGCATAAACATATAAGGAAATGTGTAACTAAAAAAATGCTTTTTAAACATGGACTTTAACATTATATGGTAGAAATAAAATGAAATAATGCCATTTACTTATTCACATGGATATTCTACTAATCTAATAATCACATGAAATATCAATAACAACTTTCATAATGAAGGAATGAATAATTCCAGACTATCATAACCACATAGCCAAGGCCTCGTGCCAAGACTACAAATAAGATTTCTTCAAGGCCTCATGCAAACACACTAGTTTATCTCATGATGCCTACTGATGCATCGAGTTGCTATAGCGGGCTCCACCCATCACATATTAAGTCCAATGCATTCCTCATATGAACAGGTTTAAACATAACATAAAAATTCATATTAAAACTAGCTTATGAAATGCCATTACATTCTCCATAACTATGAATAGTATAAAAATAACACATCCATAGTCAAAAGTATCACAATAACTACAATATAATATGGAAGTTTTATTTCATACTAAATAAACTTTAAATAAGCTTAAAATCCATCAAAGGATGTTGGCATATATGAAATCAAAAGTACTTGAGAGAAAAATCTCTTTTTTTAATCATTTAAAAGTCACATAATTATAAAATAAAACATTTACTTTGAAAATATATTTATAAGCTTGTAAGGGAAACTTCTACGATTTTATAAAGGCGGAAAATAGCCGCACCCGCTGTATAAGTTAAACAAACTATTCTTCCCTTAATTTTGTCGAAAATGTTAAAAAGGACCTTATTTGGAAATAGATGGAAGGATTCCTTTATAAACTTATTATAAAAAGTAAAAAAAGGGTATAAATGACTTTAAACCATATTCTATAAATTTGTAAGAATGTTTTGAAATATATTTTCAAGAAACATGGATGTGGATGATAAGGTTGTCCCAGTAGATAATTACGTATAAACAACCTCAAATAGTGAAGATATTGTGAAATAAATCCTTACCTTGTACTTTTACTTGGTTGTGGGTAGGTTATCCTCTGTTTTAATGGTGAAATAATTGTTATTAAATTATACAAGAATTCAATACATTAATATGATATCATATATGATCATTAAACATTGATTGTTAGTAATATTTTGGTATTATCATCATTTCGCTTGTTAACAGATTCATCTTCATTTATATTCATTGTTATGTGATCCTTATTTGTAATGGAAGGGATGTATATTATTCATATCTAGAATGATACCATGATCTAAAAATTATTTTTAATCATCAAATGAAATTTAGTCTTTAATGGATTCGATGGGGAAGGAATCTCATCGTGTTCATGGAGACGGTATTCCATACGCACGCACGAGCAACAATATCATTATTTTCATATTAAAATAATATATATTTTGATGGTATATTGTATATACAGAATCATTATCATGTTATATTTATTATTTACATAAATTACACACCATTATTCTACCAATCCAAATAATAATGCTTTGAATAACAATTACACCACAACGTGGAGACGGTAAGCCGTACGTACGCACGTATGGTGAAATGTCATTAAAAGGATGGATATAAGAATGAATATGGTTGTACCATATTTATAATAACATCACAGTATATAGAAGATACTGGAGTTATTATTTTAGAATCGGAATAATAAAGAAAGAAGAAGTTGAAGAAGAAAGGAAGTTGAAAGATGGTGGTGAAAACATTACCTCTTAATCGGGTTCTTCCTTTTGATTTGATCAAAAGGGATCCATAGGTTGTCTTTATGATCACTCTAAGTCCTCTATGTCGAAGTGAGGTATGTTGAGAGAATATATGGGTAGTTTTTGGCCGAGCCAAAGGGGTTTGAAGATATAAATTAGAGAGATGGGGGAGTGCCCATTTATAAGAGGGGTGAGGGGCACCTTTGGAAAAGATAGAAATATTATTTTATAATAAATTCATATTCTATTTCAATTGGCTCCGAAGTGGATTATTTAAATTTTTAGGTGGTTTTGTTTCTAACCCCATTCAACCAACAGGTTTTAGATAGTTTTTTGTCACTATATTACCCTCATCGTTTAGTTTTAACTCTTAGTTAATTAGTTTGACATTTACCATGTCACATTGTATTTTTATATTATATTGTTAATAAACTTACAATAACTTCCAAGCGACCCCCAAGTGGTCCATTAATGATACACCTATCATGATACATGTCCTTTGTCTGAACCATAGATTTTTAGAAATATAATATCAATTAATAATATAATATTCATTTTAAAAACTCTTTTATTCAATTTTGACACTATTTGGAATTTGATTTATGTGAAAATCATAACAACATGATTACTTAGAAAAAAGTTAATTAAATCAATACTAAAATGTCATATTATCCTCTAAAATTATTTTAATCCATAAAAAGTCTCATATTACATTTATTTGTATATTTATAATATCAATTATTTTAATATTTCATTAATTCTGTAATTACTACATCACCATTGTGTGATATATAAATTAAATTATTTAATGTCTAAAAATTATTCATAAAATACCATTATTTGGGAAATATTTTTATCTTTATAATGAATATTATAATCTAATTTATCTTATTTATAACCCTATATTCAAAATGTTTTAATAATTAATCATTGATTTTAACTCTTTTAACTCTTCTTTGAATTAAATAAATATAAATGTCCAAATCTATTCCAAGTGGTTATAATTGATAATATTTTATTCCTAAGGTAGTATTTGGTCTATATACACTTGTCCAATAGAATTAGGGCATGTTTTAGGGTAATATTAATATCATTTGTACCATTAATTACCCTATTTATTTTTAACCATGGTAAATAAAAGTAAAAAGTTACTATTCACGAAAAAAGTATCTTATTGAGCCACATTTTACTCCTTAATATTAAGTGTGTCTCTTGGATTTTCGAAATTCCACCCACATAAGCGGTAAAATTATGTTTTATGTGAATTTCCAAATTCTCCTAGGAGGTGGGTAAAAGAGGGTGAAAAGTTGAAAAAAAATTATATATCTTAAATTATTCTAAAATAACTCCAATGAATTAAATTGAGATTATATAGGTATTATGTGTCTATTTTTACCTTAATTAAATTTAAATAAAATAAATAATTATTTAAATAAAATTTCAGTTTGAAACTATAACTTAGTGTTTTTTCACTATTCATCAAAAATTGAATGTTTTCAGAAAAATACCAAAAATTCACCCTAAACTCATATTGATATTGAAAATCCAAATATTAAGTCCATTTTGAATGATAAAATTTATAAAATTTTAAAATTTGGGTATTACTATTCATAACGGCTAGTTTGATTGGTTGTGGTGTGTGTCAGAACACGAAGTTGCGCACAACAGACACTACTGTATTATTCAAAGAGAAGCGTACCGTAAAATCTTGGGGTGTTACAGTTGTGCTGCTAGAGAAAAGGTCCGTGAAGATCCTCCTAACCAGCGATAGACCCAATGGGTATGTGATTGTGCCAAACAAACATAGGCCGTTCCAATGCATGTATAATACTTTAGATCATGGTAACCTGTAACTGCTCTATCATTCCCTACATAGGTCCACACATTGATATAATGTGTGAAAATGATATAGTAGATCATCCACCCCATTTAAAAGAATGAATGTGGGGTTACCATAATCTAGGGATTCTTACTTTTCATCCACCCATGCAAGATACGACTTTCTATCAAGTGGGATTTCTACCTTCCGTGTCTCGTGGGACTTATGGTAGGCGGTGATAGAGGCTATAAGATCATCATGGTGATGATTCGTCTCATATAGAGGATCCGTATCCACGAATGAAGTCATAGGTTCATCAACATGGTTGGCAGTCTAAGTATCTCATATAGACACTGGAATAAATTCTAGAGGAATGGATTTAGGAGCGTCATGAGGAGCTACTAGAGGAATGACCTGAGATGGTTCCCTCAGAGGATTCTCACATAGCTGAGGAGGATTTCGTGATTCATTCCATGGTCTATTAAAAAAGGATCTAATATCTAACAAATTGGGATATATAAAATTATGGAGATTAATGGTAGGCAACTGGCCATGGAGGACCTGTCGCATCCCCTTCTGCCTAAGGGGATGGCAGAATGGATTGTAATGAGGATCATCGTTGTTTACATGATGCTCTATATTTTCTCTTAGTAAGTATATTATAGATGATAATTTTTCTAGTAAAAATATTATGTTGAGAGGTGGATTGATTGGGATCAACCTCTATCTCATCTTCTTCACTGGATGGGTCGTCAATTTTAGAGGTCCCTATCTGGTCCTTACCGTTTTTGGTGTTTTTTTGAACGTCGATGACTTGGAGGGATCTCAAATGCCATGTAGCTTCCTTTGTTGGAATCTTATGGCACCTAGGGGATATGCTATATGTTGTTATCCTCCAGGGAGAATATTATATCCATCGTACCCAACGTTGATGCCCCCTTCGGTACATATCTTGGGGAAAAGAATGTTTACTTGAACAGTTCCGAGAGGCATATCCTCGATGTCACAAGGATGATCAGACTATCAGAGGATGGGGATAAAGTGGAGAGGTGCATACTATCTCGACCATTAGTGTTCACATGTGGGGCCGCCTCTTGTATAATTATGTGAAGCTTGATGAATCTCTGAATGGAAACATCATGAAGGGTCTTGTGATAACTATAAAATATTGGGAACTGATCCAAGAGAAGATGTGAAAACTCCACCATGTGACACAAATATTTGATATCATTGTAATTATCATGTCTCTTCATATAAGATAAATAGTTATTATGGGAGTGAAAATGTGAACCCCATATGGTCTGGTAAAAACACATAACCTCATATTGGGTTAGGGACTCTGGTATGTCGAATTCGGGAGTAGTGATCGACCAAAATATCTTAGACAACCATTTGTCTATAAGATTATCCCACGAACATCTCTATTTTGAAATGGGATCATACTCTTGGTTTCCCCATTCCTCAATCAAGGGTGGCTAAATAACTTGAAATGGAACTAATTTATATCGTTGAGGTGGTTGAATGGCTTGTGGGTAAAATGTCGTGCGAGTAGACATGCCACTACATGTCGAGTCATCTCTCAAAAGCTGTATTGACCACGCCATCTTGTCCCTACACGATGGGGTGTTGACCATTGCTTCATGTGTTATGGTAGTAGTTGTTTCTAGATGATCTAGCTACTGATCGTAATCCACCACACCCAATAATAACTCTATATGATCTCTTGTTGAGGTAGAGAATGAAATTGGTGATGATAGAGAGGATTTCATTGAAGGACTCTAGAAGAGATTCAAATATTCTTCCTCGCACATGTACCTACAACATGTTTCTAGGATCTGGAATATATCACTTTCCCGGAGGAAGGAAATCACACACCAGGTTTCTTCCCTAGACACTAATGTAGAGGACAAGGGTGAATACTTCATCAGTAAGTCACATTCTACATCAGAATCTGAAAAAAAATATAGGATTCACAACAACCCAGTGCCTCTCAGAGTACTTCCTTCAGCCTCAAAACTTTTCCCTTCTTCCATGTGATTATTCTTTAGGGTAGGGTAAATATTTTACATCGGTATGACCCCTATACAGGTTAGCACTGGAGTGGGCATAGAGTCTGCTTGAGTTGAATGGGATATGGGGAGAGCCTCCATATCTATTGTCATGGGAGTGGGGAGGACCTCTGTTATGTCTACTGTGAGAGTGGATAAAAATTACACTATGATGTAAGAGTTGGTCTCCTATAACCAAGTGTTTTTACTTTTATTACATTGATATTTAATGTATTATTACATATTGTTCATTTTTCTGCATGACTATTATGTAATAATGTCCTAGAGTATTTGTTGCATTGATAAGGTTCTGGAATTTCCTTGCTATGATGAGATCCTTGAAATGGTATAACAATATTATTAAATATAGTTATATGGTTGGTTTACATGCTATAATGGGACAAAAATCATACAGACCATCGGGTGTGAGTACTCGTAAGCAGATGAGACTTCCTCTTATGACTTATTCACTTGGTAATATCCAAGATAAAAGATTATGAGAACCGACCCGCTAGTATAAATTTTGCATGTTTTGGTGTCATCGGGTATTTCTATATGTGAGTGTGTGTAATGTTCCTTATACTTTAGTATTATCATTAATATGTGTCATGGATTACGTACATTGATTTACAGATAAAAACTGTCACGCAAACAGTTGTCAGGAAGTAGGGTACGGTTGGTGCGTCATGAGTGGCATGTTTTTAATTGACTAGTCAAGGAAGGATTTCTCCCTTCCATTTATGGATGTTGATATCTCAACCAGTTGATTGAAATAGAAACATCGCGCAAAATTCCAAGTCCATTTGTTAACAATGAGTTTGTTTCTGGTAGTCAAAGAAAGATGTATCTCGCATAAATGTTGATGACACAATCATGAAACCTGCTTGATGAGATATTGCAACAAAGGGAGTATATTACCCAGTGAGCGTTTGTATGTGGATGTCGTTGTTGTGACTTTACATTAATTATATAAGGCCCCAGCCTTAAACCTTTCTTAATCATGAGTTATTACAAGATTACACAATGAGGATCTTTTCGGGTTTAGAGTTTTAGAGAATTAGATCATAAAACTTTCATTACATTCCACATATAAACAAAGTGGTTACATAAAGATAATATTCTTATTTCCCATCAATGGGAACATATTTAAAATAAAACATGGATTCTTTCTTGACACTTCCTTGACACTATCATCATATCATGTACCTTTCCCTTGACCTGTGAAAAACAATTCAAAAAAACTTGGGATGAGCATAAAAAGATCAGTAAGGGATATAAAAATATGGAAAAGAAACATGGGTACACATATACATAAGAATGAAATCATACTTTACCCATAAAACATAAGCACTTTAACATACCTCATAAAATCATGAATAAATCATAGAAATCTTAAGACATAATGGTAACTTGAGGCATTCATAACATTCTTACGTAGGGAGTAACCCTCTTGGTTACGTTTGGAATACCCATCACAGTATATTCCCTAAATAGCTTCGGAGAAACCTTAATGTTACACTCCGTCGCGTTACCCAATGCATTGGAAAGCTATATCGGGCTCACCCGCCCTTAGTTTATCACAGAACCACCCATCTTCATAATAATGCCCAAGAACCTCAACATAATCGTATCACATAAAACATGCAGAAAGGAAACATAACATTTCCACCTTTCAATCATAAGATATAAATACAACACATTGATTTAAAAACATTATGAAAACCATTTTATATACCAAAATAAAATAAAAGTAAAACATGGTATTTATTTTTCTTTTAAAAAAAATATATGGCTTGTAGAGGAAGCCAAAAATCAAATAATGGTCACGGCGGCGGCGAAGTCGTTGTCGCCACATATGTACGACAAAAACATTCTATTTTTCCGTTTAGTAAATTCCTCGTACAAAAAAGATTCCTTTTGAATAAACGTAAAAGTCAAAGGGGTTTATACAAAATATAAAAGAAGGTTGTGTATAAAACAAAACATGCCTCAATGAAAGGAGATTGAGACGAAGTCCCATACCTCGGGTCCAACTTGACTCGGTCATTCTTTAATCTCCTGAATAATAAACTTGAATTAATTTATACTTGTTTAAGAACCTTTTTCAAGTTCATTATTCCTATTATATCACTTTTTTCCAGGTCATGAACACTATGTAATTATTTAAGTTAATAACGGTCATTTTAACGTTCATTGGTACTTGAGTAAAAAATAAACCCTTTATAATTACATGTTGTTCATGTATCCATTATATCCAGAATTATAATAATTATGTATATATCATATATATCCAGTATATACATGCATTTATAATATTACATAATAATTTAGAGGTAAGAAATGAATTGCACCGTTCATGGAGACGGTAAGTCATACGTACGCATGAACACTACTTTTATTTCTATTTCGTATTTTATAGAATGGAATAATAATGATATAAAGGTATATTATAATTACAGTATAATATCATATATAATATCATAGTTCCATTCTTTATACGTCCCACATATGGTATTTAACAAATCAAATCACTTTGAGGGGGCGGTAGTCTGCACTTCCATAAATGAAGATGTCGCGTTTACCCATAATGGAAACCATAAAGGTATGCCCAAAATGAAAAATACAGAAGCTTAAGGAAAACATAAACATATTATATATCATATATAAATACAGTTACATCTTAATGGACACCTTTGAAGGTGTTAAAAGAATGTTGAACAATCATCGTTTCGGGAGGCATAAATTCGCCATCTGTGAAAACAGTATGTTCTTTAACCATTAGATGTAGGTTTGTGTAAGTGTATCTCGAATCCTTTTTATACCAACATCCTAGTAAATTGAGGATACTTTAGTTGTTACAAAATAAAAGAATAAAAAGAGTTTAGGGGGTTGGAGAAGCAAAATCAAACAAAAGGACTCAAAAGAGGACATTACCTTAAAATTAGGTAACTCTCTTAGATTTGAGCTCAAAGGCTTCCTTGGAAAGAATTCTGCCCAAAGTGAGGCTTCAAGGAGTAAGAGAGAGAATTGGAGAGACAAAATGGTCAGGGGTTGGCCGAGCCAAAGGCTTTGGGAGTGTGGGTAAGGAGGTAGAGGTGGGGGCCTTTTATAAGAGGAGAGGAGGGGCACTCTTGGAAAGTAAAGAAAAGTTACTTTATTTTAAAATGGTATTCGGAATTAAGAGGTCCCACATTGATATAATTCGTGGATAAGGTGATAAGGGTTAGAAATACACCCATCCAATAGGTTTTGGACATGTGTAGGTCTTTTATTTTACATTATCATTTCATTTTATTTAAATCGTTAAATAATGAGGTCATCGCTGCATCATCATGATGTCATAAATAATTTAATTTATTTAATGTCTAAAAATTATTAAAAAAACTATGATGATGTAGAAAAACTCTTTAAATTTATAATGAATATTTATAGTCAAAAATCTGACTTGTATAACCCCGTGTGCAAATTGTTTTAGTAAAACATCTCATGTGTGTGTCATTTTTACTTTAACATTAAATAAAAAGTTATTTATGTCATTTCCCAACCAAAGTGGCTCCATGGGGTTACCAAGTTGACCCATGGATTTTCATGGTTGGCCATGACACATCCAATTAGGGTAGGACATGTGTCAAGCTCATCTCATTTTATTAAAGCATTATTTTTACCTCAAACTACACTAATTACCTCTAATCGCGATTAAGAACTTAAGAGTTACTATTCTCCAAAAAATTATTTTAATCTCATTGAACCACATTTTACTTCTTATTGACAACCATGTATTTCAGATTTTTTAAATTCAAAACACATAAGTGGTAAAATTTCATTTAAACGAAAAATTAGTTTTTATAAGTACCACTTAGTGGTTTTACTATTCATCAAAAATTGATGTTTTTCAGAAAAATACCAAACATTCACCCTAAGCTATATTTGATATTACGAATTAAAAAATGAAGTCTATTTTAAAAAATTCAAAACATATAAGTCACATTAATTATTTTAATAATTAATTCCCGCTGTCATGACAAATAGCGTGTTTTTATGAAACATTAATTATCAAAAGATTGACACCAGTTTAAGTCCAATTTCAATGTGAAATTGATTCCAATTACCACTATTAGATTAAATGGTAAAAATATATTCTAATTTAACTTCAAAACCAATTCAAAAGATAATCTAATCATATAAATAAATTAGATTAAAAATCAGTTTTGATGTAAAATGCAGTATTTTTCACTATTCATTAAAAAATGAACATTGTCTGAAAAATACCAAAAATTCAAACAAAGTAAATTTTGATATCCCAATCACAAAGAATAAGTTTATTTTGACAAACATAGCTTATAAAATTGTCAAAAGTTTGATTTATAAATGGTTTTCCATCAAAAGGCAGTAAAATAATCTTTTGATAATATTAGTGTATTCCATGCATAAGATTGGATTTATTCTAATTTTAAGCCTCTAAAACACTATCTAAATCATTAATAGACATAGATAAAAATATATATTATTCATTACTTACTTGGGATGTTACATCCTTCCCCCCTTTAAAAATTACGTCCCCACAATTTATTTACTTATCAAATAAATGGGGGTACTTATCCCTTATTGCATTTTCAGATTCCCATGTTGCCTCTTCCATCATGTGGTTTTTCCACAAAAACTTTACCTGATTAATCACATTATTCCATAACACTTGCTCCCTGTGGTCAAGAATCTGGACCGGTTGTTCTTCATAAGATAGGTTCTCTTCTAGCTGAACTACCTCTGGACTCAAAACAAGAGATGGATCTGGCATGTACTTTCTCAGCATCGAGACATGAAAAACATTGGGTACCTGAGATAAACTCGGAGGTAAAGCCACCCGGTATGCAACTGATCCAACTCTATCCAGAATTTCATATGGTCCAATAAACCTTGGACTCAGCTTTCCTTTCTTACCAAATCTCATCACACTTTTCAAAGGAGAAACCTTGAGAAAAACATGATCACCTACCTCAAAAGATAGATCCTTCCTCCGGTTATCTGCATAACTCTTCTGCCTTCTCTGAGCTATTCTAATGTGCTTCTGAATCAGCTGGAATTTTTCTGCCATCTCTTCTAACAATTCTGGTCCCATCAACTTCCTTTCACCCACTTCATCCCAGAAAGCTGGAGTTCGACACCGCTTCACATATAATGCCTAAAATGGTGCCATATGTATGCTGGAATGAAAACTGTTATTATATGAAAATTAATCCAAAGAAAGATGTTGGTCCCAACTTCTCTGATAATCCATAGAGAAAGAATGTAGTATATCCTCCAATGTCTGAATTGTTCATTCTGCCTGCCCATCTGATTGAGGATGGAAAGCTATACTAAAATTTAATTCAGCACCCAATGACTTTTGAAGGCCTTTCCAAAAGATAGAAGTGAACCTGGGATCACGATCAGATACAATGGAGAGAGTAACTACATGTAACATGACTATCTCTTTAAGATACAAACGTGAAAGTTGATCTAGGGAAAAATTATCTCGTATAGCAAGGAAATTAGCAGATTTAGTCAAGAGATCAACAATAACCCCGATTGCATTATTACCTTGAGATGTCTTTGGTAATCCCACAAAAAAGTCCATGGATATATTCTCCCATTTCCACTCTGGCACTGGTAAAGGCTGAAGCATCCCTTTCGGTAACTTCCGCTCTGCTTTAACCTGTTGACATGTCAAACACATCACATTAAAATCAGCAATATCTCCTTTCATTCCATCCCACCAGTAATACTCCCGCAGATCTCTGTACATCTTAGTACTACGAGGATGAACTAAAAACGGAGAACTATGAGCTCCACATAACAACTCTCTCTTCAACTGTGAATAACAAGGCACACACAATCTCTTCCCAAATCTAAAAATTCAATCATTATCAATGTTGAATTTAGGAAACTTTCCTTTCTGAACAAGCTATACCTTTTTCTGCAACTCACTATCTTGCTTCTGTGCTTGCTTGATTCTATCTGATAGAGATGATCTCACTGTTACCTGAAACAAAACATAAGAACTTCCTACACCAAAAACTTCTATTAAAAAGTTCATCAAATCTTTAACCAAAGGATCACGTTCCAAATGCAACATTGCTAATGAAGCATTACTTTTTCGACTCAAAGAATCAGCCACTTTATTTGCTTTTCCCGGATGGTAATGAATTGTAAAATAATAATCCTTGATTAATTCCAGCCATCTCCTCTGTCTCATGTTTAACTCTTTCTGAGTGAATATATACTTTAAAATTTTGTGATCAGTATATATTTCACACTTTAATCCATACAAATGATGCCTCCAAATTTTTAAACCGAAAACAACAACAGCTAATTCCAAATCATGTGTAGGGTAATTTACCTCATGAGTTTTCAACTGACGTGAAGCATAAGGAATTACCTGATCATTCTGCATTAGGACACAACCAAGTCCTTTCAATGAAGCATCACTATATGTAACAAACTCACCATTCCTGGAAGGTAGTGCCAAAACTAGAGCATTCACCAATCTTCTTTTCAATTCCTGAAAACAATCATCAGAATATTTTTTCCAGATAAACATAACACCCTTCCGAGTTAGCTTAGTCATTGGACTAGATAACTATGAAAAATATCTAACAAACCTTCGGTAATAGCCTTCCAAATCAAGGAAACTATGAATCTCTGTTACATTTGTGTGTCTTGGCCATTCTTCAACAACCTTTGTTTTTGCAGGATCAATAGTTATCCCATCATTAGAAACAATATGACCAAGGAAAGAAATTTGTTGCAACCAAAACTCATAGTTTCTGAATTTACCATACAATTTCATTTCATTCAAGGTTTTCAAAATGACCCTTAAATGTCTTTCATGCTCTTCTTTACTTTTAGAAAACAAAAAAATATCATCAATGAAAACCACCACGAACTTATCCAAGAACTCATGGAAAATTCTATTCATTAGGTCCATGAATACAGCAGGTGCATTGGTTAGCCCAAAAGGTATTACTAAAAATTCATAATGGCCATATATTGTATGGAACGCGGTCTTCGGAACATCTTCTTCCTTTACCTTCAGCTGATGGTACCCCGATCTCAGGTCAATCTTTGAAAAATACTGAGCTCCCTGGAGCTGATCAAAAAAATCATCGATATGAGGCAAATGATATTTGTTCTTAACAGTGATGTTATTCAAGGCTCTATAATCAATGCAAAGTCTCATTAAACCATCTTTCTTTTTAACAAATAAAACAGGAGCACCCCATGGTGATGTGCTAGGTCGAATGAAACATTTCTCTAATAAACCGTGCAATTCCTCCTTCAACTCTAAAAGATCAATTTGAGCCATTCGATAAGGGGGTTTTGAAATTGTCTTAACATTAGGAACTAAGTCAACAGTAAACTCAACTTCCCGATCTGATATTATTCAATGAAACTCATTAGAAAAAACATCAGGATACTCATTTACCACTGGAACATCATTAATCTGAATAGTTCGTTTATTTTCAACGATGTGTGAAAAGTAACATTCATTTCCATATTTTACAAGTTTCTTGGCCTCTTGATAAGTTATCAAAAGTAAGGGTTCATTCTTGTACACAAACTTAAAGTCTTTTTGAAAATAAAATTCTATATCTCTACAGTCAATCTTAGCATGGTAAATAGAGTGAAAATCTATACCCAGGATAACATCAAACTCTACTAGAGGTAGAACAATAAGTTTTTCAAGTAGGATCTTTCCACAGATAAGGATAGGAAGATTCTTATAAATTCTTTTTGCCTCAACATTTCCCCCAGGTGTTTTTACCACATGTTAAGGAGTCATTTCATTAGATTCTATTCCAATTTTCCTAGAAAAGGTTTCAGAGATGAAAGAATGTGTAGACCCCGAATCAAACAACACACTAGCATAATCTGAAAAAACAAAGAAAGTACCTGATACAACTTAATTTGGTGGCCCGACATCTGCTGAAGTAGTTGTAAAGGATTTCACCACCCCTTTCTGCTTGTAGTCTAACTGCTTCCCATCACCCAATCTCTTTGTCGGACACTCATTTGCATAGTGACCCATCTCATTGCACTTATAACATTTCACTATCTATAAATCAAATTTGGTCTTACCATCACCCTGATCTTTTCCAGTACAATAACGAGCCTTATGTCCCATCTTACCACATCGGTAGCACTTTCCAGAATTCAGAAGACATTCCCCAGCATTCCTTTTTCCACATTTATCACAAACTGGAAACTTAGATTTCTTACCATCAGACTTTTTTGAAGAATTCTTACCTTTCTCCTGCCACGTCGGTCTCTTCTTCTGTTGGTTGTTATAGAACACTTGATCATCGGAAAACTCCATTTACACCTTCTCAGCACATCGAACAAGCTTTTCATAACTTTTAAAGTCACGAGAAGATAATTCCCTTCGATATTTTGCCTTTAATTCTGAGTAAAAACGATTGATTTCACTATTAATGTCTCAGATAAAATTTGGAGAATACCTTGCCAATCGAGTGAACATTTCTTCATAGGCAGCCACTGAGACTTCCTCTTGCCTCAATTCCAAGAATATCTTCTCCATACTAAGTCGAACTATCTTAGGAAAATACTTCTCAAGAAACATACCTTTGAATTCATCCCATTCGAGAGAATCAATCTCATCAGCGTACCTGATATTTTTAACCATAGACCACCACTGATCTGCCTCACCCTCAAAACGATAAATAGAAAGACTAACGATTTGATTGTCTGAACACCCCATGACATCAAAAATCTTCTCCAGTGCTTTAATCCACCCTTCAGCTACCACAGGGTTAGATGATCCTCTGAATGATGGGGGATGTTGCCTAATGAAATGTTCCACCACTGACATGTTCCTCTGCAGCTGATCTGGCTCATCTCGTGCATGGATACCACCACCATTTATCGCTTGAGTCAACTGTTCCATTACTGCAACAAACTATTCAGTTCCAATTCTGACCATCTCAAGATGCTGATTCGGAAGTTTATATCCTTCTGCATTCCTTCCTAGCACTGCTTCCCTATTTCCTCTACGGAAAACCATTCTGAACAAACATGTCTTAAATGAAGCAACATGGTAATCTTCAAATACTATATCACTTCAAAAAAAATATTTTTGGATAATAATTTAATATAATTCTAACTCCTAAAGTTATCTAAACCGACCTCTGATACCAACTATAAGGCCCCAGCCTTAAACCTTACTTAATCTTGAGTTATTACAAGATTACACATTGAGGATCTTTTCGGGTTTAGAGTTTTAGAGAATTAGATCATAAAACTTGCATTACATTCCACGTGTAAACAAATTGGTTACATAAAGATAATATTCTTCTTTCCCATCAATGGAAACATATTTAATATAAAACATGGATTCTTTCTTGACACTTCCTTTACACTATCATCATATCATGTACATTTCCCTTGACCTGTGAAAAACATTTCAAAAAAACTTGGGATGAGCATAAAAAGCTCAGTAAGGGATATCAAAATATGGAAAGGAAACATGGGTACACATATACATAATAATGAAATCATACTTTACCCATAAAACATAAGCAATATAACATACCTCATCAAATCATGAATAAATCATAGAAATCATAAGTCATAAATGTAACATGAGGCATTCATAAGATTCTTACGTAGGGAGTAACCCTCTTTGTTAGGTTTGGAATAACCATCATAGTATATTCCCTAAATCTCTTCGGAGAAACATTAACGTTGCACTCCTTCACGTTACCCAATGCATTGGAGAGCTATATCGGGCCCACCCGCCTGTAGATTATCACGGAACCACCCGTCATTATAATAATGCCAATGAACCTCAACATAATCGTATCACATAAAACATGCATAAAGGAAACATAACATTTCCACCATTTAATCACATGATATCAATACAACACATTGATATAAAAACATTATGAAATCCCTTTTCAATACCAAAATAAAAGAAAAGTAAAACATGGTATTTATTTTTCTTTTAAAAAAGGTATGGCTTGTAGAGGAAGCCGAAACTCAAATAATGGTCACGACGGCGGAGAAGTCATTGTCGCCACATACGTATGACAAAAACATTACATTTTGTCGTTTAGTAAACTCTTCGTACAAAAAAGTTTCATTTTTAATAAACATAAATGTGAAAGGGGTTTATACACCATATAAAAGAAGGTTGTGTATAAAACAAAATATGCCTCAATGAAAGGAGATTGAGACGAAGTCCCATACCTCGGGTCCGACTTGACTCGGTCGTTCTTTAATCTCCTGAATAATAAACTGGAGTTAATTTCTACTTGTTTAAGAACCTTTTTAAAGTTCATTATTCCTTTTATATCACTTTTTTCCATGTCTTGAACACTATGTAATTATTTAAGTTAATAACAGTCGTTATAACGATCATTGGTACTTGAGTCAAAAATAAACCCTTTATAATTACATGTTGTTAATGTATCCATTATATCCATAATTATAATCATTAAGTATATATCATATATATCCATTATATACATGCATTTATAATATTACACAATCATTTAGAGGTAATAAATGAAATGCACCGTTCATGGAGACGGTAAGCCATACATATGCATGAACGCTACTTTCATTTCTATTTCGTATTTAATAGAATGGAATCATAATGATATAAAGGTATATTATAATTCCAGTATAATATCATATATAATATCTTAGTTCCATCCTTTAAACGTCTCACATATGGTATTTAACGAATCAAATCACTTTGAGGGGGCGGTAGTCCGCACTTCCGTAAATGAAGATATCGCGTTTACCCATAATGGAAACCATAAATGTATGCCAAAAATGAAAAATAAAGAAGCTTAAGGAAAACATAAACATATTATATATCATATATAAATACAGTGACATCTTAATGTCCACATTTGATGGTGTTAAAATAATGTTGAACAATAATCGTTTCGGGAGGAATAAATTCGCCATCCACGGAAACAGTATGTTCTTTAACCATTAGATGTAGGTGTGTGTAAGTTTAGCTCGAATACTTATTATAACAACATATTATTATATTTAGGATACTGGAGTTTTTACAAAATAAAATAATAAAAAGATTTTAGGGGGTTGGAGAAGCAAAATCAAACAAAAGGACTCAAAAGAAGACATTACCTTAAAATCGGGTAACTCTCTTAGATTTGAGCTCAAAGGCTTCCTTGGAAAGACTTCTGCCCAAAGTGAGGATTTATGGAGTAATATATGGAAGTGTAGAGACAAAATGGGAAGGGTTTGGCCGATCCAAAGGCTTTGGGAGTGTGGGTAAGGAGGTAGAGGTGGAGGCCTTTTATAATAGGAGAGGAGGGGCACTCATGGAAAGTAAAGAAAAGTTACTTTATTTTAAAATGGTATTCGGATTTAAGAGGTCCCAAGTTGATATAATTCTAGGATAAGGTGATAAGGGTTCGAAATCCACCCATACAATAGGTTTTGGACATGTGTAGGTCATTGATTTTACATTATCATTTCATTTTATTTAAATCGTTAAATAATGAGGTCATCGCTGCATCATCGTTATGTCATAAATAATTAAATTTATGTAACGTCTAAAAATTATACAAAAACTATCATGATGTAGGAAATCTTTTTATCTTTCTAATGAATATTTATAGTCAAAAATCGGACTTGTATAACACCATGTAAAAAGTGTTTTATTAAAACATCTCATGTGTGTGTTATTTTTACTTTAACATTAAATAAAAAGTTATTTATGTCATTTCCCTACCAAAGTGTCTCCATGGGGTCCCCAAGTTGACCCATGGGTTGTATTGGTCGTCCATGACACATCCAATGATGGTAGGACATGTGTCAAGCTCATCTCATTTTATTAAAGAATTATTTTTACCTTAAACTAAACTAATTACCTCTAATCGCGATTAAGAACTTAAGAGTTACTATTCACCAAAAAATTATTTTAATCTCATTGAACCACATTTTACCTCTTAATTACAACCATGTATTTCGGATTTTTGAAATTCAAAACACTGATGTGGTAAAATTTCATTTAAAAGAAAAATCAGTTTTTATAAGTACCACTTAGTGGTTTCACTATTCATCAAAAATTGATATTTTTCAGAAAAATAACAAAAAATCACCCTAAGATATATTTGACGTTCTGAATTCATAAATGAAGTTTATTTTAAAAAATTCAAAACATATAAGTCACATTAGTTAATAAAATAATTAAATATCGTTGTCATGACAAATAGCGTGTTTTTATGAAACATTAAGTATCAAAAGATTCAAACTAGTTTAATTCCAATTTCAAAGTGAAATTGATTCCAATTACCACCATTGGATTAAATGGTAAAAATATATTCTAATTTCACTTAAAAACCAATTCAAAAGATAATCTAATCATATAAATAAATTAGATTAAAAATCAGTTTTGATGTAAAATGCTGTATTTTTCACTATTCATTAAAAAATGAACATTGTCTGAAAAATACAAAAAATTCACACAATGTAAATTTTGATATACCAATCATAAAGAATAAGTTTATTTTGAAAAACATAGCTTATAAAATTTCCAAAAGTTTGATTTAAAACTGGTTTTCCATCAAATGGCAGTAAAACAATCTTTTAAGAATATTAGTGTATTTCATGCATAAGATTGGATTTATTCTCATTTTAAGCCTCTAAAACAGTATCTAAATCCTTAATAGACATAGATAAAAATATCTATAATTCATTACTTACATGGTATGTTACACTTTCTCTTGGGTGCCTAGACCTATTTCTAGATAGTACTGTTGGACTTTAGGTATGCCTGTATAATGCTAACAAGAATAAATCCCAGTGGGTCACAAAATAAGTGTTTTTGTGGTCTTGGCTAAATTATATTTGAATTTAATTAATGAAATATATATTATTATCAAGACTATGGAACAATTTTATTCAAGTTAGGAGGATTTCAGTAATTAAATAAAATTTATTTATTTATTTTATTGAACATTTAATAAATATTTATTTACTAGGTTGTAAATAAAATATTTATTTAAGAGAATTATTTATTTATTTGTTTATTCCTGTGTTCAATAAAAGGAAGTGGAGTTCTATTGGACCAAGGTCGGTCTAGTAGTAAAACAATAATTTTTATAATGGTAAATAATTATTTAATTAGTTGGCACAAAATAAAATAACGCTTCTATTATTTTTTAAGGCAGAATTTTATTTATAATTCCATTTTGCGCATGTTGGAACACTATAAATAATGATGTCATATTATTATTATGTTCATGGGTTTTATATTAGTTAATGAAGGTATTTAATTGTAGCTATGAAATTAAAAATTCTAACTGAAATTTTATGTATATAAATATTCAAGAACCCCTATTGAATCACACACCACACCACACACTTATATGAAAGATCCTCTATAAAGGTTTAATAGGGGTACTAGACTGTTATAAACATGATATGCAAGATCCTCTCTAGGGGTTTCAGACCTCATTTTTTCATTATCTAATTCATTGATTATATTCTATATAGACTGATGTTAATCGTCGTATGGATCTCTAAATAATCATTGATCATGGTAAAAATCAAAATTCGGTGTTGTCCCAACCACGCTTCAACTGTGCTCGAAACCTTTATATGGTATCATAGGGGTTACATCATTGTTCATAATTATTTAAATATTTCATTGATTAATTACACATTTAATAATTTAGTTGTTTCAATACAATTTTATGGTTCTACTAATCTGAATCTCAAGATCTATTCTTCCTCTTTCTCTTCTTGTTCATCTTACAAAAATGATCTTTTCTTTTAATTTTGAATAAAATAAAATATATGATCTTATCTGGAGGTGCCAAATCTTCCTGGCCGTACAACAGTAGAACACATGGCATGTATTCGGTAGTACATTTCATGTATTCAAATTCAATGCCTCAGACCGTTCCCTCAAACCAAGCCATGTGTTAGAGTCTTTCTAAGTCTAAAATGACTTCGTGCATTGACTAGGAACTGGTGGCATGTGGTTTCCATGTTACATTCCATGTGGCCCAATGGACACAATATGTAGTCCCTTAGGATTTGGGTTTGACCATGTACCCCATACATGCCTTTCCCAACTGGAGACCCATATAAAGTGGAACTATAAGGTGTTTGTCCCACTAGACCCACTACATACTCTAAAGATTTCTAAATTAAACTCACATGTCGTTTCCCTGGGCATATACTTCGTATAGATGGTGAAAAATGGTACACACCATGTAGTTAGAAATACATGTCATGCACTCAACCAATTTATGCAGATTTATTAAAATTTTTTATTATATTATACAAACCCTTAATATGTGTACCCTCGTGTGGGTGTAAAGATGCGGAAAAACACATGATAGGTGTTGTATATCTATGTGTTTAATGTTACATCTGTGTAATGTTCATTTCAACTAATTGGGGTGTTTTTAATAGCAATTCACCAGGTTCCCTCCAAGGTTCAAGTTACTTATAAAGATAATTATATTTGAATTTATTTGTTTAAAATTATTATGGTTAAGAATCTCAAGGAAATTTATAAAAGGATTTAAGAAAAAAGGATAAATTAATTAAATTTGATAATTAATTGATTTTTGCATGATTTATCATAAATGAAAATGATTAAAGAATTGAATGGTACTTTTATTTATGCGTAAACATAGTTTCATGTAAGGATGATCATGAGCTAGACCAACAGCTTTGTATGTGGATGGTTTATTTTAATATATTTATTTAAATTAAATTTGTTGGCATGCAGGCCTTCTTCAAATTATTATATAGGGCATGCATGCCCAAGGAATATTTTATGTAAAACCAATTTTAGACATATGTAATGGATTGAAATCCCAAGCTAGTGGAGGCGGTTCAAGCTAGAGCTGAGACGATTCCAGTCACCGGATATTCAGAGGTGGATAGGTGGAAGTTGTAAACAAGAACCCAAAATGTTCATGTTGTTTCTCCCCTAGGTCAGGGTATGTTTATCAACCACTAGATAAACTAACCATTAGAAAATCCTGTGATCATTCCATTTACTTTATTTTATTTCTGTCAGTTGCATGGTTTATTATTATGGATGTGTTGTCAAGATCACATAATTAATGAGTTAAACAATAATAAAAAATGGAACAAAAATAAACTATACTTATGCGTAAATATTACCAAACATGGTTAATCATTTATGTATATTCCACTTAATAATAATAAGTGTGTGAAAATGGTAATAAGAAAATCATTAATAAGAGATAAAGATCCCTCTAATAAAATATTAAGTCAGAACAAGCATTCCCATACTTGAATAAAAGGAAAATCTCAATAAAACTCTATGTTTGACCAACCCTTGTTGGGACACATACTTTTATACAGGAATACCTTATGAAAGGTTTTGGGTTGACTTAACCATATTACATCAAGAGTAGTATCACTTTCTAGACTTGGTGTAATATTGGAGGCAAGAGTTAAGGAAATCCAAAGTCATGATGTCAGGATTGGTCAGTCCACTCAGCATATCAAGGAGCTGCAACCCCACAGTTGGCAAAGACCTGCCTACCTAAATACCTTATAATTGTTTTAAAAACCCATGTTGGGGTTTTTTTAAGGGGAATATGGATCTTTTCCACAAGAATGTAATAGAAACTGGAAATTCCATGTTCAATGGTGAGGGCCATTGGGACTTGATAAAATAGTGTGAGACTTAATTTTTTTGCTATTTCTCATAAAATTTAATCAGGAAAGTACTAATTATATGATTATTTAATTGTAGAATAAAAATGTCAAGCCCATCAACCACACTACCCATGTGATCAATTTTGGCTAAAGACAATATCCTCACTAGTAGTAACTTCTAATAATGGTTTAGACACCTTCATTTTATCATACGCCATAAACAAATGTCTTACATGTTGGAGTCAGCAATACCTAATCCGCCTACCAAGGAGGCAGGTGATGAGAATTTCCTCATCTATGAGAGACATATGATCAATGTGGTCGACGTTCAATGTTTGTGTTGTCATCAATGTCTAGTGAGATCATGAAGTCTCATGAAAAAATGGATTCTTATAGAATGCTCGTGAACCTCTATGGTCTTCACATGGAGTGAACAAGAAATGAATGGTTTTTGATATCAATGGAACACTTTTATAGTGAACATGGAGAAGGATACCCAGATGAGCCTCATGTAGTCAAGATCATTCGATACATTGATCGCATGGAGGTTCCATGGTTTAAACTCTCCAAAGAACTAGGCACCGATCTCATTCTCTTATCACTCTGTCAGAGCTTCTCTAACATTGTTGACAATTTCAATATGAACAACATTGAGAAGTCTCTATCTTATCTTCTTATACTCATTGGCATGTGGACAACGATATGAAGTGCGAAAAGCCTTCTCTCTTTATGGTGAATAAGATGAAATGGAAGGAAAATAGCTTTAAGCCTAATGCTTCTTCACTCCCTTCCATGAAAAGGAAGATCAATGTGGATGCAAGGGAATATGAGGATATTTGTATCGTATGTGGTAAGAAGGGCCACTTGAAGAAGAATTTCACCCAATATAATAATCAAGGGGAAGCATCAGGTGAGTTTTTTATCGAATAAAATCTATCTATTTCTAAAAATTGGGCGTTAGATATAGCATCTGGTTCTCACATTTTTATCCAAATATAGGAACAAATTAGATTCAAGAAGATTGATCTAGGGGAGGTAGATCTACGAGCAGTGAACATAGCAAGACCTTCTGCTGTAGCTGTCATGGACTACCACCTCACGTTTCCAACTGGGATGATCTTGGTCTCAAAGGGTTGTTTTTTGTGCCTTCTGTATCCGAAAACATAATTTCTGTATGCAGAATAGATATAGATGAATTTGTTTTCATGTTTGGAAATTAATTTTTCTTCCTTTATAAAGATTTCATTTGTTTTGGTTTGGCACATTTATACAATGGTCTTTACATGCTGGATTACATAAACCATGTAATGGAAATCGATGACAAAGATACTTCACATGACACATACCACACCCAACCTTGGAATCATCGTCTAGGACATGTAAACGAGAAATTCTTAAAATTTATTCATTAATTTGGATATTTAGATTCTTTTGAACTAAAACAAAATAGTGTATGTCATGCATGATTACAAAACAAAATGACCAAAGCCCCATTTGGTGGGAATTGTGAAAGGGCTAATGAGCCTCTTGAATTTGTTCACACTGATATGTGCGGACCATTTCCAGTTAAAGCAAGGTGTGGCCACTCATACGTCATAACTTTAACTAATTATTTTAGTAAATATGGATATATCTACATAATGAGGTATAAGTCGGATTCCTTTTATAAGTTCACAGAATACAAGAGTCATGTTCAAAAACATCTTGGTATGATGATTAAGAAACTTGGCTCAGACTGAGGTGAGGAATATCTTAATCAGGACTTCATTAATTACTTATGAGAGTTTGGAATCATATCCCAAGTCACACCTCCTTATACACCTCAATGTAATGGTGTATGTGAAAGGCGGAACCACACCGTGTTAGATATGGTGAGATCAATGATGAGTCATGCAAGTATTCCATTATACTTTTGGGGATATGCGTTACATACAGAGTCACACATACTAAACCATGTACCAACTAAACAGAAAAATGGAATTTTTTATGAGTTATGGAGTGTATGAAAGTCCATGTTATCGAATTTAATTGTCTGGGGTAGCTAATCATTTGTTAAGGACTCTTCAGGTAATAAACTCACTCCCCAAGGGACAATGTGTACCTTTATAGGACCCCCCCAAGGAAACAAGGGGGTATTAAATATACAACCCTTAGAAAAAAAGGTTATAGTGGAAATACATGCCCTATTTCTTGAGATGGATCACATATCCAAAATAGATAGTGGTAGCGAGATAGACATTGATTAAGTCAAGGCTCAAGGTGTACTAGAGTTTGTACATGAACAGATTCCACAATGCCCTATAGAAGAAGAATATGGTCCAAAGACACAAGTACTAAATATGAGTACTAGATAGGTTAGATAATAGGAAATGTATGTTTATCTAGTTATCGAGGAAGGTGACCCCTTAATAGTTGATAATAATGATCCAATAACATACAAGGAAGCACTAAGTGGCACAGATGTTTCCAAGTGGCCAGAAGTCATGAATTTCGAAATGGATTCCATGTAGCAAAACCAAGTATTTATTTTGGTTGATATTCCAGTTGATGTAAATCCTGTTGGTTGAAAATGAGTATTCAAGGTGAAACTGGGCAAGGATGGACGAGTCTGTACCTATAGAGAATGACTTTTTGCAAAAGGTTTTAAACAGAGTAAAGGAATTGAATACGATTAAACCTTCTCACTAGTTGTAATGCTGAAATACATCATAATTATACTTTCTATTATGTCTTACCATGAAAATGAGATTTGTAATATGGATGTCAATATAAAATTATTTAATGGGAACCTTCCAAAAGATGTCTACATGACACAACATGAAGGGTTTCTGATTATAAAGGATTCTAATATGGTTTGCAAGTTGCTAGAATCCATTTATGTTTTAAAGAATGAATCCAAGTCATATAACTGTTGTTCTGATAAAGACATAAAATTATTGGGGTTTTCAAAAATTAATGTTAAACTTGTGTCTACAAATGGTTTATTGAGAGTGAAATCGTTTTCATAATTGTTTATATTGATGACATATTACTCATTGGAAATGAGATACCGGTCTTGCAGTCTATTAAGGAATGGTTGAATCAATGCTTCTCCATGAAATACATAGCCGAGGAATCATATATTCTTTGGATCAAGATACATCATGATAGATCCAAGATATTTTTGGGCCTATGTCAATGTAAATACATTGATAAGATACTAAAGCTATTCAATGGTGAAAAATTCAAGAGGAGATTGTTGCCTGTTTCACATGGCATTCAACTTTCCATGAAAATGTGTCCTTAGACACATGAGGAATGAATGATAATGGTATGTAATCCATAAGAATCAGTGATTGGGTTAGTCACGTATCCCATTCTATCTACCGGGCTGGATTTCTCCTATGCATTGAGTGCGGTAGGTAGATATCAAGATGACCCAAGTGACCACCATGGGATGGATATCAAGACCATCCTAATGTATCTGAGGCGTACTGAGGATATTTTCCTAGTTTATGGATGATATGAGAAACAAGTTGTTAGAGGATATGCAGATGCAAGTTTCCAGACTGATCATGATGACATGAAGTCGTGAATGAGATATATCTTCACATTGAATGGAGGCGTAGTGAGCTGAAAGAGCTCAAAGTAGAGTGGGTTCCCAGATTCTATAGCAGAGTCTGAGTATATCACAACTTCTAAGTTAATTAAATAAGCATATTAGATTTGAAGCTTCATCTAGAAGATAGATGTTATACCTAGCAGTAAAGATCACATAACACTGTATTGTGATAATACTGCAGTGGTGGCTCTCCCAAAAGACCCATGGTCACATCAGTGGATGAATCATGTACTTTATAAGTATCATCTATTGGGTGATTTTTCTCAAAGAGGTAAAGTTGTAGTGAGAAGTATTTCTATTTATGGAATCATGGAATCCCCCTTGAATAAATCCTTGACTCAATAGAAACATGATCAACATGTGAGGTCTACTGGACTGAACGTCTGGGGCATTTGGCTCTTGTCCAAGTTTGAGTTTCTAAGAGTTTTTGTCCTAGAACCAAGTGGTTATACTTTTGTTATGCTAATATTTAATGTATTATTTTATATTGTTTATTGTTCTTCCTGAATATAATGTAATAATGTACTAGGGTGTTTGTTACATTGATAAGGTCATGGCAGTTCCCAGCTATGATAAGAACCCTGAAATTCTACAACAATGTTCTTAAATATAGAACTGTAGTTGGATGACATGCTATGATGGGACACATAACATGCATACCATCAGTTGTGAGTACTCGTAATTATATGAGACTTCCTCTCATGAATTTCTCACATGGTAATCTCTATGTTGCGAGATTATGAGAGCAGACCCACTAGTAGTAATTCTGCTTGTTTTGGTTTGATTAGATATTTCTATCTGCGAGCATGATTTATGACCCTTAGACTTTAATATTGTCATTAATACATGTCACGACATATGCACATGGATTTACTGACAAAAATATTCACACAAATAGTTGGTGGGAAGTAGGGTATGATGGGTGTGTCACGAGTGGCATGTTATTAATGAAAAAGTCAAGGAAGGATTTGTCCCTTCCATTTATGGAAGTTGATATCTTGAACCTTTTTTCGAAATAGAATTGTGATGAAAAATTCCATGGCCATGGTGTAACGACGAGTTTGATTCAGGTAGTCAATGAATGACTTATCAAGCATAAAAGTTGATGACGCAATCATGAATCCTTCTTGATGAGATATTCTAACAAAGGGACTATATTACACAATTATTGTTTTTATGTAGATTTCATTGTTGTGACTTTACATTTTATCTATTGGGTTCCATTATCCATTGCTAGAAAACACTCTCGGAAATTATGTAAGCCAACAAGAAATAATTCTAAAGGGTCACACAGTAAGTGTTTTTGGTGGTCTCGGTTAAATTCTATTTGAATTTAATTAATGAAATAAATATAATTCTCAAAACTGTGGAATAATTTTATTCAAGATAAGATGATCGCATCAATTAAATAAAATTTATTTATTTATTTTATTAAACATTTAATAAATATTTATTTAATTGTTTGTAAATAAAATATTTATTTATGTGAATAAATTACTTATTTATTTATTCTGGTGTTTAAAAAATGGAAGTTGAGTTCGAGCGGACCAAGCTCAGTCCAGCATTAAAATAATTTTTTTCAAGATGGTAAATAATTATTTACCTTATATGAACAAATTAAAATAATGCTGCAATTATTTTGTGACTCGTAATTTCGTTTATATTTATGTTTGTCTCAGGTTGGAACACTATAAATAATGATGCGGTATTATAATTAAATGCATGAATTTTCTCTCAGTTCATGAATGTATTTAATTGTTGTTATACAATTAAATATTTTAACTGATATTCCATGTACATAAACCGGAAGGTACCCCATTTGTTCCATACACCACACCACACGCCTGGTGAATTGAGAATTGTTGAGCCAAACAATTTCTCTCTCAATTCCTATTCTCTCCCCTCTCAAGAACGACATACATTCTTCATGTTTGAAGAACCAGCGATCAAGAGAGACCGACACAAGACACTTGCTTCACCGCGCAAGCACCCGAAAAATGGACAGTGTCGATCGGAGGCCATCAGAGCATGTGTGGATCACCTCTAGAGGTATTCTAGTTTGTATACATACGACCGAAATGAGATAATCTGAATGTGTCAATCCAGATGATCAACATCATCAACAAATAAAAATACCAAAGGCATAGATATGATTTCTCTTTATGAAATTAATTAAATTAATTATAAACATGATGTGAAAGATCTTCTATAATAGTTTCAATCATATTTTTTCTTTATCTAAATCATTAATTACATTCAATGGAGATAGGAATTCATCATCATATTTATATCAAAATATTCATTCATAATGGTAAAAATCAAAACTAGGTGTCGTCCCAACCATTCTTCCACTGTGCCCGAAACATTCATATGAGTGCTAATGTTGTAGGGAGGTACTTTTCTTGAGTTATAAAAGGCATGGGGAGGACATAAATGTCAAGCATGAGAGTGGGTAAGACCTCTTATTTGTTCTGCAAGGTGCATTTGGGAATATATTAAATGGGAATCACAGAGGACCTATGTGATGGTGAGATTAGGTATGTTTAGGAACTTTTTACCGATTGATGGATGTGTGGGGAGGACATATATATTTATGGGTGCTAGAGCTGTGTGGAATTCCACTGGAGCTGGTGAGAACATCAGGAGGACCTTCATCATGGCTGTTTGTGGCAAGGGGTGGACCTCCATGCCAGTTGGTGGAGGTATAAATATGATAACCTTTGTACAAATATAACTGGACATGGGGATGACCTCTGGGTCAGCCATTGATAATGAGTGGATGACATCTACTTCGATGGTTACTAAAGTATGGAGTACATCATCAACGATTAAGAATTACTCAGGGAGGACCTTTGTGTTGATAGTCATTGATAGGGGGATTCCTAATGGGGATGATGGGAATGTGGAAGACATTCATGTGAGATATCAATAAGACAACAAGGATCTCCACCTAGACTGATACTGAATGCATGAGAATGAACATCATGTTGATGATTTCCATAGAAGGGAGGACCTCCACTATGGATGGAGAGGGTATGTGGAGGACCTCAATACACTAAATAAGAATCATGGGTCGGCCTATATTTGTTTTTGGATGTTTTAAAGACCGAAATAGTCAACCTAGTGTTCGAATAGGGACACTGAGGTCTCGATTCTGATTAACCATTGAAAAGTCCATGATATGTATTTGTAGGGATGGAGGCATGGGACACTAGAGATGTAGAATATTCTCCCCCTACTAACATCTTTATGAGATTGTGTCCGATGTTGGTGTCAGGTCATTTGGATTTGAGGCTGGATGGAGTAGTGTTGTAGACCAACTATTCTTTCAGCATTATGGACACGTTAGTGGCATTGATGAGGCATTTTGGGAGCCTCCTTGGTTGTTCCTAGTTAGTTATCACAGTTTGGACGACCTGAATATTCATTCCCTCCAACGAATATGCGAGTGAGTCATATGTCCTTTCTAGTGAGAGCCCCTAAAATGGTTGGTTGTTCGAGTGGGGAGTAGTGGATCCCTAGATGGCCCTTTGGGGTGGTGATTAAGGTGACACATAGAAGAATCCATGTCATGGAAGTTCATGTACCTAATGGGAATTAACCCCCTCATTCTCATATCATCCAAAGATAACATCAATCACCCTCCTCTGGACAAATTATAAGCATGAGATGTGTTGTGGGAACCCAGTAGGCACAGTCATGGATGATGGTGTGGAAGAGGTGTAGTAGTGTGGGATTACCACATCGACAGTTATCCTTCCCAAGAGGCTAGGGGTGTGGGTCAATTGATTTCATATTACATTGGTCCTACTAAGAATGATGATTCATCTACCATTATTGATATCTGGAAAAAATCCCAATTTACCTGAGTAATTCATAATTCAACTGTTAGATGGAGATATCCATGTTGACTTTTTAACAGCCATAGTTTCCATTGATTAACTGCCCTAAATTCTAGTGAGTTTCATGCTAATCCCAATATTTTCTTGGTTGGACCCTACACCAGATAGATGTATCTGGTGACTTACTTATCTTCAGATGTCTTGAATGCTACCGGTCCCCACATTATGGAGAATATTTTCCCATTAGGATCCCCATTTTTGTTTCTGATACATTCTATCAGGGCACACCACCTAGTAGTGGATTGGTCACTATGTAATCATTCATTTTACATTGAATTAGTTCTTTCTAATTGTGAGATTAATTCAAAAAATCTTTTGAGATGTTTTCTACATGATCTAAATGCGATGATTGGATTTCAGTTACTCCTACCATTGATTCCTTCATATAATTCATCTCACAGTCCCATTATCTCCTATCAATTTATATCTTGTCTACGAAACTCATTCACAGTTCAACATTTATGTGGACATAGGTTAATTATGATACTTTTATCAAGACATTCCATGTGGTCAAGTCAGGATAGCAACCTTCAATCAAGTGAGTAGTCATGTTGGTCATCATTGGAATGTATAGACCCTAGAACATTGATATTAATATATTCATTATCATAATAGGGATACACGAGTGTGTGGAATCACATTGAATCCCAAGTCAACTATTAGGAATATAATGTGAGGGTCAAGTCTTCTGAGGTATTCCTTAAGCACCCCATGTTTAATATAGTGTACGTCGCATGATTAACGCCTACAGAAGATGGGTGGTTGTGAGTTTAACTCTATATGGATATCAAATACACTATTCCAATCACTTATGATGGTCGATCATATAGGTACATTAATGGGATGGATCACCGGGATGTTTTAACACATTCATGGATTAGAATTCCAAATAATGACTGACCATAGAATGGAATTTCCCATAAACGGAAGGTTTAACACCATGATGGTTGATCTAGACACCATTGAGGGTGGATAAGGGAGGTGTTATCCAATATGGGGGAGACCAAGGTTTATAATTTTTAGGGATTAATTCTCATGGAGGATTCATACATACCCTATTTATAATATGAGGATAAAAAACTGTGTAGTTTTTGGATGGAGTGGGGCTTATGAATAGAGACTTCAATGATGTCACTAGGATCAGTGATGGGGTAGATGGGAATTATGTATTGAGATGAACCTGATAGATGGAATGATCCCAATGGGATGTGGATATATATGTAAGAATAATGGTGGATCTGAATGATGTGAGATAAATGGATAGAATGGATGGGTTGTTGAGGGTGATTGTCAAGAACCTCGGAAGGGATTCTTACTTATCCCAATTGGATGGGAATAAAAGTCAACATTGTTTGTATAGGGTGGAAAGGGGCTTAGGAGTAGAAAATACCCAATGGACTAGATTTAGATAAGGTATCCTTGGTTAAGGGAATGAACATTCCAGGGATACGATCCGAAAGAGGTCATGATGGAAATGGATGATTGTATTAGACCTTAGAATTTCTTCCTACATAGCCTACTTTGAAGACATCAACAAATTCTATGTAGTTTAGATAGGGGTGTTGGAAATTATACCATATTAGGATTCCAATGTGAAGGATGATCTAGAAACCACTAATGGTGGATCAAGGAAGTTCTCCCATAGGATGGGGTAGAAATGTTTACCATTGGTTGGCATTAAAACTTGTGGAGGCTTCATATGTAACCTGTTTAAAATATAGAGATCAGAACCCCCATCATTCTCATTGGGTGACAATATAGTTCTCATACATGGAAGTCACATGGATAAATGGTGTTATGGACAACACTATCCTCTAGTCCCATATGTGTCATTTTTGGTGTGAGATACAAGAGGAAGTAGAATACGTAATGGTTGCATCGTATAATATGCTTCATCGAATGGTGGAGTGGGGCTTATACATTGAAACATATTGAGGAGGATGTCTTGAAGTACGATAAGGGCCTCATTATGTGATAGGAATATCTCATTCAAATGTATTCATACATAGATCACATTAACAAGATATTTTGGGGATTACTTCGAGACTACCTATGGAATACATAGTGTCAAAGGACAAAGGGAGAGTGATATGGAAGGGTTGCAATTCCCATCCCAAATCTTATACTTTTATACATTCCACACATGTGGAGACTAAAATTTATTGTCTTGGGTTGATAACGTCTTCTCTAGGTAGTTTAAAATCTAGCAACTCTAAAATAGGGGAATGCACTCCTCACCCCATGGAAATTCATATCTAATACCAACACACACTAGGGGAAGGGATGGAATCAGAAATTCCCTTTTGGAATGAGGTGGAGGAGTGGTAACTCGTGGGTCCTATGTTTGTGTAGATACTTTGAAATGAAATACCCATTAATGCACCATGGAAAAATGGAAAATGTAATGAAACACAAAATGGGATGCCACATAAGGGACCAATAAATCCCTCAACACTAGCCTTGAGGTTCGCACATAATAAGGTATCATGAATCTAGTGGTCTTGATGATAGGTGCTTCTCAAATCATGAATGTTTCTGTGAGATCAGTGGCATTACAAATATAGTATCTCTGTGACGTACGGTCACCCTACCTCGATGAAAAGTCATTAGTTCAAAAATGAGATCTTTGGGAAAGATTAATGATTCATTAATCCTCATGTAACCCAGATGGACTTTCTCGTCTTCAAGGGATGTAGGAATGCATGAAGGGAATCCCAAAGATAGACAATGCTAAATTGGAATAATGAAAATTTGATTTCATGATGCTCTAGTGCCATGGGTTACTCATTTTTATCGAAGGTACATGGAGCTTGGGATCATTTCAAAATGAGAGATCAGAAGTTGAATGTTTGGCATAAAAGTGTGTTTGAGGTGGGGTGATACATAATTTAATAGGAAAATAAGTCTCATGATGCTTATATGCATGCCATGAAGATAACCCGATTTCCAAGAATGGGTATACGATGTCCGACTTGTGGGGGTATCTACCTCTAGTGATTGGGGGGCTTGTTAAACTCATATAACCCTCTACCTCTAATAATCATGAGGATCAACGAATTTGTAAAGCCTTCAGCAAATACTTCTCTTGGACCTTATTGGACTATCATAGGTGTTCACATCCTAGATTGGCGTGGTCTTGGTGGCGATGGTTCTCTAAGAAGTACATTCACAAGGCAAACCCCATGAATGATTTGTTTTGGGTTTTTTGTGGTCGAATTCATCCTTATAGCCATTGTTTTTCAAAACGTATCTCATAGAATGAATTTCTGCACATACAATGTACATGGAATGAAAAAATATCCATTTAAAAGATAAAATAAATTAGTTTTCCCATTAAACATTTACTTTGTTTATTCATTTACCAAAGAGTGTAAATGTTCAATGAAAATTAGGATAATCTATAAATGTTCAATCAAAAATAAAATTATTAGATCATATTATATTCAAATTATATGATTCCTTTAATGAAAATAATATCGATCCAAATGGAATTTGATATTGTAAAATATATTCTTATCTCATTAGTAACATCCAAATTCAAACCCCATTAAAGAATATACCTGAATTGAATCATTAGTAATCATGAATAAAAATATATTAAATTAAAATACTTTAATGGGGAAGTATAAACATCACATTAAATTGAATATGAATATAATAATAAATATTACACAATGAAGTTAAATTCAAATAAAATCTATTATTTTACATGTCCCTTTAGTTAATTTTTATTTAAACTCTTGTATTATGGTTATAATCATGCAATAAAACTATAATATAATAGTATTATTATTTAAAATATCATATATTATACTATAAAAAATTATTACCATCCACACATTTGAAATATTTCATTATTTCCTTTAATTCATGTGTCAACAACATGATTTTTTCAGGCATGTTTTCTCGGGGTAAATATTGTTTTACTGCATAGAATGTAGATCCATCATCATCAGAATGTTATTAATTTTATATATATCACATTTATTAATTGCACATATTTTTATAAACATTCATGAAATTTGGACAATGGATATGAATTACATCTCTTTGCGTGGATGGTAGGACGTATGTATGCCCGAGTGATGAAATAATTCCCTTAATCTGTAAAAGTGTAAAAAAGAGGATTTTTTATTTATTTTGTATAATTATTAAAATTTCATATTTATCATATTTTTAATTTATTTAAAACTTTATTATGATCCATGTGATTTGGTGATGGAAAAATAATTTCATCGGTTCATGAGGCAATTTCCTTCCGTATACATGAGTTGTAGTTTTCATTCCCATTAAATGTAGAGAGAGATGGCTAAATATTTTTTCACAAACCTAATAAAAAGTAATAATATTTTATATATAGTTTTTAATATAATGTATGATATAATAAAAAATTTAATGCGTTAAAATAATAAGTAAAAATGGAAGAGCTTAGTCAAGATAGTTACCCTCTCATAAAAGTACCTCCACTAGATCTCTTATTCCGGACCACAAGGTTTGTCAATTTGGATTACAAAAATCTATAAAATAATGATAGGTATTTTGGGAATAGATATTGGTTGGTTTGGTTTTGATAAATTTTTAATTATATGTTTGGATAAGTTTGTATTGGAGTTTACCGTTTTCTTGAGGGGGAGGGAACCATCATGGAACCCACCTAGAAATATTAAAAAATATTCTAATATGATATAGAAATTCTAAATTAAGAGGATAAAAATAATTATATATTATAATTTTTGATTGTTTGAGGTTCAAATAATTCTACACAATAATATTTTTACAAGGTTAGTTCAAAACATTACCCTTATCTTTTTGTTTAACCACTGTTAAAACATCGTTATACATTATCCGAGAAAATTATTTTGTATTGATTTAATTTTCCCTTATGAAAAATAATTAAGTTTAAATTTTTACCTAATATTACTTGTTATGATTACAAATATGGAATAAATTATACCAAATTAAACTCATATATGTGGATAAATTTTAATTTAAAAATAAATAATGAAAAACTGTCAAAAAAATGTTTTTCCTGAAATGTATTTTTTATTCATATGATGATTTGTTATAATATGTGATAATTATAATAATAATTATTATATAATTTAATATTGTTAGATATATAATATATAAATTTATTTTCAATAATTAATAATAAGATATTATATTAATTAATTAAAATAGATTGACTTTATACCTTTTATTAAAAAGATGTTTACTAAAAAATATTTTTCTGAAAAATTACATTTTTTACCTCAAAATTATTTTATAATTATATCCATAAAAGTTTTAGTAAATATATTATAAGAAATAATAGGAGGAATATTTAAATAGTTCATTTTCATTTATTCAGATAATATTATTCATAGATAAAATTTCCAAAATGCATTCTCAACTTGTTTTGAGTTTGTAGGTTAAAAATAATTATTCACCTTATAAAATTAGATTTTTTCCATGAAAACATAATATTTTTATTATAATATCATTTTATTGAAAGAGAATTTTCACTAACAATATGTTATTTTAGGCTGTTACATTCAAGGTTTAGATTCCCCAGTTTCATGTACATGACACTTAATTCATGTATTTTTAGGATATATAATGATTTAGTTTCGTTTGGGAGTTTAGAAGGGGTTTTGATGGATTTTAATTATTTTTAAATGTTTAAATGTTGGTATATATTAGTATAAAACTTGAAGAATCTATATAAAATTTTCATGGAAATAACATGGACACTAGGAATGAATATATTTGGCACACAGTTTTACCAAACTATTTGAATGCCTATGATAAACCATTTATCTTCCAGTAATGTAATATGTATGTTTTGAACATTTTGTTCCTTACCATTTAAGGGAACAATGAGAGGTTTGGTATTAAGAAATTATCACAGAAATGTTGAAACATGGGTTTCCAAACAATGTTTTTTAGCATCATGGAGTACTACAAACCATCCTTTAATAATGGATCTAATTTAAATGTTACACTTTCACCATAGTTTTCCTCTAATCCTCTAATAAATCTGATTACATTTTATCACATGGAATATATATGTTCTGATATAATCTTTGATTTATTTTTGCAGAAATCAAAGTGTTTTGTAGGGTTTCATTCTTCAGTAATTACCCATTAGCCTCCATTATTCATATATATAATGTTTTTCAATATCATAGAACAATGGAACTAGTCCATTATGGATAGTTCTATCTGTTACGATTGGTTTTAGGATTCAATCTTGTTTTATACAGTGAAGGGAAAATTCTTTGGTATCATATATTAATATTTCATTTTACAGTTCATTGTTTTTACAAATGTTCTGGTGGAAGGTGTCTTCTCACTTGACTAAAAATTCATTAAAACATGGTGGATTTGTTTTAATTAATTCATATTTTATTAATGAATCATAAATCCTTTTTTTATTAATGGTGAAAATATCATTTTTATATTGTTCTAAAAATTTTATAAGTATTATTTTATTTTTTAAAAAATCCATTGTTTATAATCACAAAAAGATTATTTTAAAATGATATTTTGGTTTTATGCATGCCTTGTATTTCATGATATTATTGAAATAAATAAATGATTTCACTGAAATTAAATTGAATATGTGGTCATATATTTTTGGAAGTTAGTTGAATAGGATGTATCATGTTCTGAAAGTACCACTATGAAATGGGACAGAGTATGAATGTGAAGGTCAACTATCGGTGGTGACACTGAGAATCTATGTGTGTGTTTGTGTGTGTTGGTGTGTGTGGACATGGAAATTTATAATCCAATTAAAATGAGATATGGTTTAATGGAATTATTGATTCATTCCATGTAAAACATATTTATATATTTCATATGTACTATTTTTATAGATCAAAATAGTTTTATAAATTTTTCTAAACTATTTTTTCCTGATGGCATGAGTTGGGAAGTCCTTAGGGAAATTCAATTTAGTTTAGAATCAGCCATTTATTGTGAATTATTATTAATTTGTATATATAAACTATCGGTAGACATGAAAGTGAACATTATTTTAGTTATTTAGATATTATTCAATATACATTGATAATTTCGTGCATAGGTGGAGATTAGATATGTTTTGGTGTGGCTAGTTGTCACATTAGATTCATGATGTTTTTACATTTTTAGTCTTCTGGAGGTTATCTATTAGTTCCCTTTTATATTATAATATGTTTTGGTTATTTTTTTATGTTCTGTGTTTTATGTTTCCCTCATGTGTCATATAGAGGATTCGTTATTTATTGTTTCTGTAGTGTGTATTGTTTTTCATTTAAAGGTTAATTCATCTGACAAATTAAAGTGTGGCTCTTCACATTTATCACCAATATTTTTTGTATTGGGTATACCAACTAAGGGTTAGAATCTCCCCCATATCTTTTTTATATAATTAATATTGGTGGGATTTTATAAACAGTATCCTTTTCCTTTTTTCCATCTATATTTTTTAGACAAATTGTATCGCCATTTATCAGATCATGACATAGGAATGGTGTTAATTTTTATACATCCTACAATTTTGAATATTATCAGTCTATATAAAAGTATTTTAGTAAGGAGTTTGATTGATGAAAAATTAACTTAATAGAATAAAAAGTTATATCTAACAACGTTTTTCAAAACATCAATTTATTAATGAGTTTTGTTACATGAGTGTTCCTTGACCATTCTAGGTGATTTGTTACCAAGTCATCTTGAGTTTATTTTAAGATAGTTGCATGAAATTATTTGATAAAATGATTTTATAAAAATACTACATTTTACATCCTGAGTAAAATAATTTTTGAAATGTCCTGAAGGTTTTATTTTGGAAAAAATAGAAAAATTATTTTTAAGAACATTGTTATAATATTTCTAAAATTAGTTGAATTTTTTTTTGATGTTTCCATTTTTTGAATGGTATTATGTGATATCTCTTGATTAGGTATATTAAAATTAGTAACAGTTGATTAAATAATGAGTAAGGCTAAATTGAATTTTCTTCTGGATATATTCAATGGAACTAGGTATGCAACATATAGATTAATTGAATATTTCTTTGAGAATTTGGTTGCACCTGATCCTCAAGTGATCCAACATCTAGTTGAAATATTTTTCTAGGATTTTATGTCCATGGATAAGTGTAATAGGAATGTTTAACTATATAAGATTTACAAAATTTTGTTTAATTCCCAAATAATAATCATCCCATGATTCAATGGAATTTTGATCTAGAATAAGATGATGTCTAGTTTAATAGGATGAATTGAATCTTGGATTTCCTTTGGAAAACATATGAGAAGATATTAATTATGGAAACAAATATTATAGAGGATTCTGTTCGATAATGGAAGTAATTAATAGTTCATTAATATTTAGACCAAATAATATTGTCGGAGGAATTTTAATAATTTTTTAATTGGAAGTTCTATCCTAAAACCATTCATTTTTTATAAAAATAAAATAATTCAGTATGAAGGATACGAGTCTCTTACTAATATAGTATACACTAAATTAATGAATGTACTCCACATTTTGTGGAATCTTCATCATTATTTTCCATTAATGAACACATTTTTATGTTATTATTGTAACCATATATTTACTAAAACATTCTTATGAATTGTTTAAATAAATATAAATATATAATGAATAGGGAAAAGCTATCATATATGTATATCACGGTAAATATTTTTGGAGAAAAAACAAATTCATATGTATATAGGTTGGAACTCAAATGTAGGGATTATGTGGAAGAGGGAAACCTATATCAAGAGTGGTGGGACACCTCAGAATTAGACTAAAATATTATTAAATCTTCCCCCTCAACCGAAAAGTAAGACAAGATGCTTTTAATTTTCTTCACCGAATAACATCAATAGATGTTGTAGAACACTAACTAGATAATGTCAAAAATACAATAAAATTGGAAATATTTAGTGATATTTTCATAGCCCACTATGTTTAGGTTCTATAGAAAGATCTCAAGATTATCGGTCATATAAATGATTTATGGGTCAACTGTAATATGATAACTCTCTTTGTCGAAATAGAGTGTGATAAAGTGATTCTAGGAACACCATTAATATCCCACCTATGTAATCTCTACATAGTAAAAAACAGAAAATAATAATGAGTAATAAATTATATGTATCTTAGAAAAGTATCGGGGAAGATAAATCTATTTCTTCGATAGAGAAAGGTACAATTATTTTGAATCCTAATATTATTATATTACTTTTTTAGACGGGAACATTGCACATTTTTTTCTCCTGTTATTGATAAAATTGGTTTTTTAGTTTAGATGATGGATTATTGTTTACAAAATAAAAACTACTCCTACAAAAAGTGTGTTTCATGTCGATATTTGTAAATATTGGTCTATAGATATAGATGGTTCTAGGTTATTTTGGTATTTTTAAGTGCTTGATATGATTTTATATTACTTGATTTTGGGAAGGTATTGGTTGAAAAAACACAAGGCCCAAAAATACTATTATTATGGAAAGGATAGATTCATATATCATGATAGTGTTGATTATAACAATCCATGCTTTTGTGAAATATTTGTTTTGGAGTTAATTTAAATTTTTCGATATTTTGAATTTCATGTAGCATTCAATATAGCTTGTATTATATGAAATCACCATGAAATTTGTTCATAATAGGTAACAAAACATTGAAGTTGTGATACACAAAACACATGGATTATATTTTGATACATGCAACACTATGTTTGGTTTATACTGAATTATATTTAAAGCTTGTGCTACCCAAAAGATCTATTTTTACAAAACTATAATGTATTATTAATATTAATATAATATTATTAATGTTATCGCATATCCATTATAATGAAACTTTCAAATATGTCTAACCATGTTATGAAAAAATTATTTTAATCCATTGTTTATCAATTTTATAGAAATGATATTAATTTCTATTTGAAAATAAGGAAATTCCATATATAAGATAACTATTTTTCTATGTTAAATTTTTTTTACCTTAATAAATTAAACAAACCACTATTAAAGATTATTATTAAATAAAATAATATTTCATATCCAGTCAAATTTTTTGACACTCATACAATAGATTTTATTATCATAAGATAAGAATAAAACAAATTTTATATATAAAAGATTTAATTTTTAGGAGGGTAATATTACCGCATATTGATGGAGAAAAAATTTTAAATCTAGTTTTTCTTGAATTTTTAATTTATATATAAACATTAATCATCATTTTTGAAAATATAATATAAAATTATCTTTTATGGAACTTTTAGTATTTTTGAGAAAAATATCATGTTTTTATGACGGGTGAAAAATTCGAAATTTTAATTGAAAACAATTATTTCATCAAACTTATTTTTATAGTTATATTATGTTTTTATTAGGTTTTATAGAATAATTAGTACAATTTTATATCAATTATTTGAATATAGGACATTGTATCCAATTAAACATTTTAAATGGAAATAAAAACAATTCAAGCTTTCAGACATTCACCACAAAATTCCATCGTCTCATCCCATATGTGGTATTAATTTTAAATTAATTTCCTCAATTAATATTTTTTTATGTTTGGAAAATTGATTACATATTTTTAATTATGGGGTATAAATTTAGTAAATAGTTCCATTTTGGTTTGACATTATGAATAGTAACATTATTAATTTTTAAGACCATGGTAAAGTGTAAATCATGTAATTAAGGATAAAAAATAATATGCATGTTTTAAAACTACCCTACCACATGACCAATTTAATTTGATATTTTTAATTTGGTCATTAACACCTAATGTTTTAAATTTAAATTTTTAATAGACAATTTTCCATAAAAATGACTTGGTTATTATTAAAATCAATGTGGGTAAGCAAATAACATACTCATACTTTTAATAAGTATAATTGTTTTAATATGGGGTAAAATAGAATATATGCATGAATTTTATTATGAAATATAGAAAAGAATAAATATTGAGTGGAAATATATATTTAATTTTTAGATAAGAGATAATTATATTAAATAATTTCACAATGATGATGCATTAATTATTCAATTAATGAATATCAAAATTAAAATAAATTATAAATATTTAATGGTATATAATTTAAACTAAAAATGGTTCTCAATGAATTTATAGATCAATATGGAATTTTTGGGGTGTACATAATGATTTTGTTTAATATATATTTCTGTATTGTGTTTCTTATTTTCAACGTTAGGAATACTATCAACATTGACACCATTGATATTTTATAAAAATAATATTTAAATAAATTATTATGAATTTATAAATATATTCAATAAGGAAAATTTGATCTAATATAGTCTAAAATATAATGAATTATATGGTCCAATTGAAACATTATACATAAAAATTACATCATCTTAATATTGATTGTTTTTTGTAATCAATATTAAAATAGATTAACTACTGGTTAATAAAATATGACAAGCTTTAAAATAACACCAAAAAATGGTGAAGATATATTGGATGAAGATATTATAGACTTATCATAAATTTTATTATAATTAGTTACATTTTTGATATATTTTCATTGATATTAAATTTCTTATAAATTAATCTATAGAGAAATTACAAAAGTGTCCATCCACTCTCTCTGAAATGGAACTTATTCTTCTCTGTTATTCACACTGTAAAACCTATTTTTTCTAAAACAATTCTCATATAAACTATATACTTAATGAAATTTAACCTAGTATCATTTCATTGTGAATAAATCCAACCAATGATATCATCCATGGAAAACCAAAGGGAGACACCCAAAGTGGAGGTAATGTTCATCAATGAACGTTTTTTATTTCTTCTTTTAACTAATAAATTCCTTCTATTTAATATATTTGTGATTAAATCAGTATTGTAATTATACATTTATGTATTTTATTTTATGTTTATGACCTATACCCCCATGTGCACACGCATGTGGGCTTCCATTAAATGATATAAATAATCATCGTTGGTGTGTACGGTGGACTACCGCCTTGAGAACCAATGTCGTTTGTTATTCCATTGACATATATAATTGTTGGGAATAATGATATATTAATAGAATATATATATGTTTTATTATATTAATTATTCATTTATTATTATGTAATTATTATTTCACAGAAAACTTAATTCTTTCCATTTTGTGGGAATACCATAACGTCCTTCCTGCGTAAAATGGACTACTACCTCATGAAGTGATTTGAATCATTCAAGATTTACATAGATTTTATTAAGGATGGTTTTAAAAATATTAGGTGGTATTCAAGAAATAAAAAAATCATTAATTATATTATATCATATAACATTATTTCTTTTAAACTGACAAGAAAATTAAAACAATGTTCCAACTTTTGTATGGCCTACAATCCCCATGAATGATGTACATTATATTCAGTGTATAAATGTTATGAATCATCATAATTTAATATATCATAGATATATATTAAACATAATCCTAGACTATATTTCATTATATTATGAAATCATAATATAATAAAGTGGACCAAGAATAACAACTTCAAACATGTAAAAAAACAAAGTGGTTATTACCTGAAATATAACCTATTCATGGAATTGTAAATTGATGGGTATCATAAAATAATTATATAATATATGGTATGGTAAATAAGAATATAGTTATTTTGTAGATGGATAATGAAGTTATAATTATTATAGAATACATTTGAACGTGTATAAAGAACATGAGAGTTAGGGAAAAAGAATTTCTAGTCTTACTTCCATTTCTATGGTACTTATTTAGTAGTCACCAAAAGTTTGTTTTTATGGAGTAAATACTACCAATGAATTTATTTTATGAGTACAATCCAGAATATTATGGGTATTTACATATCCATATGTGATCTCTCTTTCATGGTATATACAGTTGAAAATTTACAAAATATATATGATAATTTTCTCTCTATTTTCCTTCATTGAGACACACGTTTGGTTTTGTATCTACACTATTTTACATGGTTTATGTACTTCCCATTGAAATGTTAAATCATGAATATATTTCGTTTAATGATATTTTAGGCATTATGTAATGTTATTATATCTTAGATTGAAGTCTATGTTTTCTAAAAACAATGTTTACTAAAAACAATTTAAAAGTCTTTTAAATAATCAATTATGAATTTGAAAGAAAATGGATTTCAAAGATGGTGAAAATAGTATCAAATCATCATTTATTAGTTTCCAAATTTATTTTAGATGAAAAATTATTAATAAATCTTTTATGATGTAATAATCATTTTTCAAAGTGTAATGTAAATCTTTGTCTATAATTGTTTTAAAAATATATTTTAAAATTATTTTCCATCCAAGGTGTCCTATATTGGTGTTAATAATTCAATAATGAGGATATGATTTATATATATCATTCATATTATTTATAAAAACGGTTTAGGGTTATTAAGTCTTGATTTTTCAAAATTATATTTATTCACAAGGGTTAAGATATGATGAATTATTTTTATTTTTATGGAACATATATGTATGATTCTCATTATGTAAAGGGTGGGACCTATATCTCCATTCATTTCAATGGGTAACGATAAATGATATATGAGAGAAAAGGGTACATTATAAGTCATCATATTCCCACAATAAGAAGGTACAAGGGATTTCATCCTATGCCCGAAATAAGAGTGTACACATGAGGTAATCCTATGCTCACAATAGGAGGTTACATGAGAAATTATCCTAGGACTGAAACTGGAAGGGAAACATGAGGTCATACCAAGCCCAATGTAGGTGCATTGGTGATTATCCGAATCCTAACAAACTATGAATTTCATTGTTGGTAAAATTAATATAATATATTCTAAACATATGTTTATTCCAAAATTCCATGTCCAATGCCATTATAATACTCTCATGGATCATGTTATTTAATTACCTCACACTTAAAATATTTTTATGTGAAGGGTATGCTTCTATAATGTTATTCTGATGTTACCATACCTTTATGATCACTATTTTTCTTACATATCTCCCTTATATACCCTTACTGAGCATTTGAGTTCTTCCATTTCTTATGTTTTCTTTTTCCCCATGTTATAAACAATGGTTTTAGGTAGGGTTAATAAAGCGGAATCTCAGTTTTGAAAAAATTTAATATCTTTCACTAGAATAGATGTTTGTGTTCTCGGTTTAAAAAGGAACTAAACAAATACATTATTTGGGTTTGTGTTTTTTTAATGAAAAAATGATGTGCTATATATGTACATTAAGCCCAGGTTTTTATATTGATAATTAAATTTGATGATATTAGGATGTAATGGTAGAGTTTTTGGATTTTGTTACTTATGTTTGGAACCATATTATATCAGTTAGAAAAACATAACATGAAATCTTTGTATTATTTTAGTAATCGAGATTTTTAAACTACTTTAAATTTGTTTCAAAAATTTTCTGAAATTTTTTCCTAGGGTTACAACCCAAAAGATAAATGTAGTTTATGATTTATCTCCTAACAAGGACATGACTAATCTCAATTACATATTATCATATAGAGCTCAATGACTTGAGGTAATTGAATTTACAGTAGGGATAATTTCAATTTAAAGGGTCTATTAGACCTATAAAATAACTATGAGTTGTACAAACTCTCTCTATGATTAAGGTGTACAGAACTATTAAAATCAATTTGAACTATCACAAAATTAACAAATATAAGCGAATGAATTAGATTCATCTTCTACACATTAATGACATGTTTGATAAATTTAGTTGATTCCAGTGGTTCTCTGAAATTGAGATATGTTATGTCTATCACAAATTTCGAAATAAGATGTATGATATTCTAAAAGTTGCATTCATCAATATACATGTCCAATATTAATATGTTTTTTATCCTAAAGGTCTTATGAATTCACTAGCTATCATTATGGAATTGGTAAACCTAATATATAAAAGTTATCTTGATTTCTTTATTGTGGTGATTATTTATTATATAGTAGTGTGTTCTACCACAAAATAAGATCATTAGAGACACATGGCTTAGTGTTACATATATTGTAATAGCATAATTTTTATTCCATGTTACAAAAATGTTATTTGAAAATACAAGTGGTTTGTTCCCTTGTATATTTAAATTTTTTAAATGATATTATATTAATACTAAAACGATATAAGTTTTAATTTCATGGAATCTTACAAATAATATCATTGAGATACAAAGTTTCCATGGTTTAGTGGGACACTGTAGAAATGCTTTATAATTTTTTCACATTTAACATCATCCTTAAAAGTTTTGACAATGAAAAAACATAATTTCCAATGAAATGATTAGTGAATAATGTTGATTCTAGAACTATGAGTTATATTTATATCATTAACAATCCTTACATTTACATTGTCTAGACTAGGATATGTTTTCTACTGTAATGTATCAAAATCAGTGATGGGATTTATTCTCATACAGGGAGATCATTTTGTTTATTATGGTTCATTAAAGATATAAATCCAAAATAAAAACTACCCAACACAAAATTTATAATTAGCTATCATGGTCCATGCATTGAAAAATTGTCCTCGTTAAATCATTAGTGAGAAATTCATAGTTTTTACGGATAATAATAATTTGAAGCACATTTAATTAGAATGATATTTGAATTTATTAAATCAAAAAAGGATAAAGTATCAACATATTCATGAAATTAAGTTGGTATATAGACTAGATTATGTGATCTCTATTGAGGCCTCAATGAGAAGGAAGACAAATAATCCATTTGATCTAGAGACTTCAGACCTGTGTTAAAAATGTTAGTCATAGAGGACATGCATCATGAATTCTTGGATACTTGTACATTTGATGTTTCATTTATAGTGTAATTTTATTATCATTTGGTTTAGTTGGTTAATATTGACCATTCATTAGATCATGGTTGGGATACTATGTGGTAAAAAAATCAATGTGTTGGTTTTGTAGACTACTTGAATAGGGATTTTAATTTAGTATATCATTTTTGAGATGGGATGATCATTACATGAATTTTTTAGGGACAATTTTATAGTTACCAAAAAAAATTTATATGGGATACTAACCCTAGGATTCGAATGTTTGACAATGAAATGAAATCTTAGTTCTGCTGGGTATTCATAAAAATAGACGTATATAAGTATGTGAGGTGATACTTCACCAGTTAGTAGGTAAAAACCAAGGAGTAATGAATATAAGGTATATTGTAGTCATTATAGATTCCAATTTTGAAATTGGAGTTGACAGCCATGAATTGTTTGACAGGTCTACCAAGGAGAGTTAGGAAACATTATACAATATTTGTGATATCAGATCGATCCACAAATTTAAATCACTTCATCCTAATTTGTGAAACTAATTTAGTGGAAGACCTATCAAACATTTAAATTCTGAAAATTGTAAAGATGAATAATATTCTAATATCTATTGTATTATAAATATTCCATTTTTCTAAAAATAATTTTTTAAATCCTTATATAAATCCTTAAAAAACTATTGAATATGATAATGAATTATCATCACCAAATTGAATGATAATCTAAACAGACTATCCAAATGTCATAGAAAATTTTTAATGCCCATGTACGAGATAATATTGGATAATTTGAAGATAATTTACAATTATTTTAGTTCATTTATATTAATAGATTTCAACCATCACTATATATGAAATATTTTGAATCATTTTTCCGGAATCCTTTTCATTTATCATTTTTTGATAGAAATAGGTGAGACTTCATTAATTAGACGATCCCAAATAAAAAATTAAAATAGAGAAGATTATGTTGAATATAGTTATAATAGGGTTTTCTCAGAGTTATCAAAATTTATATGAGGATAATGGCTAATGGGAATTGTTATTTTAGGTTAGAGATCACATGTTCTTTAGAATCACTCTAAGGATTGGATGATACAATTTTGGTATGATGTACAAGGTATCTCTTGAATACATTGGTACCTTTTAGATACATGAGTCATTTTTTGAGGTGTGATATCGATTGGATTTTCCACCATGGTCTAGTTTAGTTAAAAATGTGTTTATTGTATCTCAATTAAAGATGTATCAACCTGATAAGAAAACATTGATTCATTGTAATCATGTTGACCTAAATCCAGATGCTATGAAGAAAAATGTATTTAATAGATTGTTTATATGAAATAGAGGATCATGTGTGGGAAATTATTTATCATAGTGTGGGTTTTATGAAAGCATGGTTATATTCAAGATACAATGGGGGACTGTAGAAAATAAATGGTAGAGATATTTCACAAACTATTTCAGTGTAACGATTTTTTCAATATTATTAGGACTGAAAGGCCATTGGTGGTAAAAATTTATCACCCTTGGATTCTGGTACATACCCCTTTATTCACATATTTTGAGTCTATCTAATTATTTTTTTATTAATCAGGAGTTTCTTGGGTGGTTTGGTAAATTTTTTAGGATTTTATAGAGGTGTATAATTTTTCACAATTAGTAGAAATGATGCATCATATATAAGATATCGTTATAGGAAATAAAATGGAAACCACATATGAAAATGCTTGCCATAAGGATTATCTAGACCAAGATAATTATTAGAGGAAATTGTTCTTATTAATGATAAGGTTAATGCACATTATGTGCTAGTCATGTGAGGTGTGACATTATAATAATGTCATGATACTGTTAATGCATATTATACCAGACCATACAACCATACCATACAAAATATAGTTGTCCCTTCTTAAATTATTGATCTAATCTAAATTATCCCCTTTAACCCTATCAGTTCCCCTAATATTACCATTACATGAATTCATATTCACCTAAGGCATTATATAAAACCCCTATTGATATGGTATAGCTCGCTAGGAGAATCAAAATGAGTTGGACACTTGGATTCAAAATTAATTGGTTTTTTATCTTCAGTATTCTTAGATAAATGGTTGTTATCTATCTATCTCTCTCAACCATATATATAGTTCATTATGGATATATATGAGTTTTTTAATTGGTTTAATGATGAAATCTTATTAGATATGGTGAAAAAACATTTTTTTCATTATATACTAGTTTTTTTCTATTGAAATTTATAATAAGAAACATTTTAGAGGTTTGTGTATTTTCTCTCTACTCTAATTGGTTTAGAACATCAATGATTAATTTAAAATAAATTATTATCGTGAAATTATTTAGAAATAATCGTGTGTTATTGATGAAACAATCGTTTTTATATTTTCAATAAATTTATGGAATATTGATTGGAAATTAAAAAAGCCATGTTATATAAAAAAATAAAAATATGATTTTACATTTATGGTTTAGTTTGATGCATGATAATTATTTTTTTCAAATTCATTAAATAATGAAACATTTATATTGAGATGACATGGAATTAGGTTGGTATTAATATTTCATCAGGTGTTGAATGGGATGTATATTGGTCTTGATGTACCATCATCAAATGGGACAGAGTATGTATATGAATTTCTATCATCAATTATGACACCAATATTGTCTTGGTGTGTGGCTGTGTGTGTGAAAGTTATATTAAAAATTCCAAATCAAATAATTAATTGATTTAATTATTATTTATACTTCAAATTGACATATAGGATCTATATTTTATATGAAATATTTTTACATCATAAAACTTTTTAATAAAATTTTTTATCATGTTTTTCCCTAGTGGTGTAAGTTGGGAAGACATTTCGGAAATCCTGCTATTTTTTGGTTCAACTTATGCATGGTAACAATTGTCAGTTGTAGATACCATCCATCAAGATTCACATAATGGAATTGTATCTCAGCTCTTTAGTAATGCTTCTTGATATAGATTTCGATCATGGAGTGGGTATGGTATTTTTTTGTTCTATTCACATTATATTGTTGGTTTTTGTTTCTTTTCTAGTCTTATTTACTATTTCATTTGGTTTACAATTGTATAAAAAATCTACTTTCGTTTTTGGGATGATTTTAGTATTAGTTTTTTTGATGAATCATATTGATTTTTGATTAGTTACTGTTATAATTTTTTGGATTTTTTTATTTAATAATATTACATAATCTTGCATATTTTATTGGGGGACTTGGTATTTATTTATAGAATATTGTGTATTGGGGATTCCACACGAAGCATAATAGAGCCCCTAAAACAGCTCAGGCCAATGAGGAAGGGTACAATGTTATTGTACTTCCCCAATATTGAGCAACTTATCATTATTTAAAGACCATTCCCTGTTAGAATAATTAACTGAAAATATAACTTCATAGAGTTGAGAAATTGTAATATTATTTCCATTTATCCCTCAAACATAAGGATCATTTCTGAATAATATTTATTTTGGATCTCTAACTGATCGAACATCAATGATATTTCCAATAGAATTTTCATCATCAATTACTTATCCTCTATCTACATTTGAATTTGTATGGAATTTTGAAATGTGTCCAGTTATATTCCTTGAGTATCCACTATCCTTACAAAATATTTCAATTCTATTCCTTTTTTTACCTAAAAAAACCAACAATAAGATCATTATTCTATCGATGTGATCAACAGTGATGTCGTATTAGCAAGTGTTGTTATTTCCAACCAGTTCATCATGATTTTACTTGAAATTATAGAAATAACATTAAAACAATTATGAATTTAAGGATAACATTTATACTATTAATAAGATAATATTTCCTGAAATAGATGATAGTACAATGTCCTTTAATTCTATTAAGAATATAATTAAACTCAGCTTTCCTATGGTGCATTGATCTAAATTGAAAATGATTTCATATAATATTATTTTTTCACCACAAATTACATTGGAAAATTATTCCTTTTTTAAGAAAAATAATTCCAAGAAACTGATAAAATGATCTATAACATTTATTTAATATGTTATAGTCACCTTTAACAAACTCTAATTCAATTTTTAATACCTTAATTTTAGATTCATGGATTGTTCAGTTTCTAGTCGATCTAATTAATTTTCGTTTAATTCAAGGAGTTATTTTAGATTCAAATATATATCACTAATAAATGCATTATGAAATTATTTTATGGCTAGATAATTATTTAATATATATTCATATTTTTTTCAATCATAGTTAAATATTTATATAATTTATCACATAAGAAACCTTGAGAATCAAATTTAGAAGAGTATAATTATTATACATATTCTACAATTTCAATTAATATAATGTGGGATTTTAGATTTTAAATATTTTTATTTGGATTAAATTTTAAATAAAAAATTGTGTGTTTAAAAACACTACATGTATCTTTTATGTCCTTTTTAACATTTCATTCATAGTCATCTTTCATTTTTCATCTATTATCTTTTATTTAAAATTTTCAGTTTTCCTATTTCATATATAGGTGGTCATGTCTAATGTGACACATTTTCTTCCATTAATATACCATATTTATATCAACACATGATAATTGTTTCTAGAATAATTATAATATTTCCTTAATACTCTTTTAGTTCTTATATAATTAATTTATTAATGTATCAATAATTTACAATTCTTATAGAATGTTTTAAGAGATTTAATCATTTGAGGATATAAAGGCCACCTAAATATTATTTTCTAGCTTAATAGTATTAATATTTATATATGTATTTTCTATTTTAATTATTTTTTGAACTTCTACTTAATCTTTCATTTCATCTTCCTATATCCTTAATATACCAATTAATTCCGTCATTTATAATTAATTAACTGATTTGGATTATCTGAGAGTATCATATATTCTATTCCACTTTGTTGGTGAATATATATGCACTTTTAAGGCATTACTTTTTCTATAATTAGATTTTATAGGGATTAAAGAGTATTGAATATATTAGTGAATTTTTCATTCACTTCACTAATTCATTCTCAATCATACATCATGATAGTATCAACCTTGTCCTATCAATTTTGTACCTATGTTTCCTATAACTAACAATAACATCATTAGAAACAAAAATAGTATACTATATTATATAAGAAATACCACAATGATAAACATGATTAAACTCATAGAGAATAAGTGATTATATGACAGATTTCAATTATTTCTTATTTAACATATATTTATCTCCCTATTAATATTCCACTATTTTTTTTGTGGAAGTTCTATACGGTTTTCCTATTTTTTATATACATTTGACATGAGTCTTTACAAATATATTTCAATTAACACATTCTAAAAACTATATTATGACCATTAAAATATGGATATCTAGTCACTGAATTTACTTCGTTGAGATAATCCATTTACATCATTTCATCACCAAGATCGTAAAAATAAATCCTTCGAGATATTTAATATAATAATCAAAGTGTATTCCATTGATAACAATTACTAGTTAGAAAATGTAAAGGTAAAATCTGGGGATATTGTGTACATTTATGAAAATATAAATACCAAAAAATTAATCCCCATTTCATAAGAAATGATGTATTTTTTCATAAGATAAATTTTTAGTGGTAAAATATTTAATAACAACACATTATCATTTATAGTTGTTTGTGGAAAAATGAATTCTGAGTCCACTCCATGATTTATCTATCATTGAGCATGGTTTTTTAATAAACAGGTCCTCTTACCAATTACCTTTATGAATGAAATTAGGAAGCTTCCACTCAACAATACACAATGTTTTGTTACAAATAGCCCTGATATTCATATCTTAGACCAAGGACATGACACTCCACCAAGGCTGAGTATATAAAGTTTATATTGTAATATAATAATATTTTTTTATTGAATAACATGTTAATCCCATTATTTCTATAGAAAGTGATATATGATTGAACTTTTTATTAAAATAATAATACCACCGTGTATATATTTCCTTTGAGAGATCCTTGTTTTTTAATTTCTTCATTGAATAAAAAAATAGATGTGTAACATTTCAGAGTAGCAGTAGAGACCACAAAAATATATTAGAACTTTTATGCCTCAAAAATTGTAGTCAGATAAGATACAAAGAATTACTATAGATAATTAATATTAGATATTAATAATAAAAACCATAATAATATTTTTAGATTACCCATATCAATATTTCCACGATCTATATATTCTTAAACATGGGTCAGTTCAAAATATTGGATTTTCATAATATCAATCAATTTTTTAACAAAGAATACAAATTTTATTTACATCACCAAATTATCATGAAGATTAAATTTATTGAGAATAAATATAATCTCTAATTTTATCATGGAAAGAAATATCATGAAATATATATAGAAAAATAAAGATATTGAAAATATTTAGTTCTTTGTAAACATGAATTTAAATATCTTATGAAAATTATAACATACATTAGAAATTTTAAAGATTATAATGTTGAATTAGAAGCATTGAATCAATCATTAAATTTATTTTAATGATAAATTTGTTATATTGAATTTTGTTTATGAAATCTTGTAATTTATCATTATTTACAATTATACAGAGGACTGAGACAAAAGTATGGATTTTCAATCTATTATATCTTCAAAATATGGATGAAAACATACCATTTATCCCAAAAATTTTGCTAACAAACCATACGTCAGATACATGAATGTATTGTTCAAAACTGATGTTGGTTCCCAATCAAAGCCATTTTCTAAAATATATGATACAAAATTATCAATCCTTATTAAACGTTTGGTTCATAAAACTATCATTTTATGGAAATATTTTGCATGTGACTATGATTCTATTTTACATAGAATCATCTAGATTACATTGAAAAATATCAACCCAAATCCCTATAGGATGATAGATGAAATAAGTTAAATTGTTCAATAAAAATAATCCAAAATTTCATTTAAATTGTCTCTAATGGTAAAAATTTTAATTTATTTGAGAAAATCAAACACAAAAAAAAAATTCAACGAAATTTATTGGTTAAAAATTTAAATTCCCAGTAAAATTTTGTGCTTTTGTTATAATTGATTTCATATTTGGAATGGATTTTATGGTTAAAAATAAATTTCAAATTAACAAACAACAGTTATTTGTTTTTTTCAACATTGTTACTGAAATAGTAATGTTTATCATGGTTTGTGTGATCTATGAACATATAGGGAAAACATATTCTCTCTTGATATTAGAACTATTTTATGTCAAAAGTCATATTTTCTCAACATAGATTTTAATATCATTTTTAATGGATATAATTAATTGAATTTTGAAATGATGGTTGAGGTAATTGTCAATGATTTCCACGGTCTACCTTCCAAATAAAAGTGTAATATTTAAATTTATCTATTCCCTATGATGAGTTTAATATTATTTCTTCTATATCCTATAGCTTATGTAGAGTTGAAATTGTTGAAATAATTTATATTAAAACTAAATATCAATTTATTTATTCCAACAAACATATCATTAAGGGAATCACTAAATCTCTTTATAATGGAGAAACATGTGAGTCCCCAACATTCCCTTAATTATTAAATGATCATTATGGTGAAAATAAATAATATATAGGTATTACCTCAAATTAAGGATTAGTTTTTCTAAAATATAGGAACCATATAGTTTTCAATAATTTTCCACATTTTGGGAAATCATCAATAAAGGGAAAATGATGGGGAAAATTAAAATAACACTTTCCATTTTAGTTATGAATAATATGGGTATTTAATTATGCAATTATTAATTATTAATTTCCTCAGATTTTTCATGAAATTAATGAACTATATTTTCAACCACATCATCAACACTAATATTGTGCTTTTTCATGGATATAATATAAAGATCATATGGAAATAATATTAGAAATACCTTTTGTCCGTAAAATAACCAATCTATGATGAGTATGAAGGTCATACTATGATGAGTATGAAATGACACTACCTTTGTTTTCTCTAACTAGGATGAGTATGAAGATCATATAGATATAGTATTGGAAATATCATTGGATCCATAAAATATCCATGTTATGCTGTCTTAGTGGATCTATATGAATGTATTCTATACTAGGAGTTTAATGGGCTAGTATTTGGATTAAAATATTTTTTTTATTTTCTATTTTGGTATCTCCCATCATAGAATCGACTTGAACGAGAGAGTGATTTGACAATATTTAAGTATCCCATATATCATTCTGGGAGCTAAATGTGATACTGGCTTTAAATATTTTTCTAATACTTCTTAATTTGGGGTTTTAGAAATATTTAATTGTAATTATGAATGTCCATAGTTAGGTTGTGTATTTTAAAATAGTGACTATGTTATGGATTATAGATTTCACTAGTTATCATATCTAGAAATAAATTACCCAAACCATGTATATCAATGGGAATCTATAATGAATTCATTAATGACATGGTGAAAATACATTTTACATGAGATTTTAAACAAGAATTATTATCATAAGAGAATAATGTGTGCCTTTATTATAAGGACATGAACATCATGTTAAGGGAATTTATAATTTATCTCTTGTATTATGAATTTATTTTATCCCTCACCACTAGTAATGGGAATTTGGTGGACTATAACCTGAGAATGGAACTACCTACCCCTTCAATGAATATTTCAGAAGAAAAATATAATTTAATGAAAATAATATTTGAACTATATGTAGATGTAACATAAGAGTGTGAAAAATAATATTTGACTAGTGTGATAGTCACACAATATTTAGATGATCATCTATAGATTAAGAATATGGAACATCAAAATTTTTATAGTATATGTTGAATTATAAGTGTGGGGAGGCCTCGATTGATTGTTCTTAGTATAATAATGGATCAATATTTTATAGGGTGTGATGGGTTCTTACCTAATGTTTAGAACACCATATCATCTTTAGAATGATATATATATATATATATATAACACACTATTCCTATTCATAATGATATATTACGAGTGTGTGTGCCTAAACGTATTGTCTCATTGGATAATAATAAATAATTAGTTGAATTATATTATAATATATGATATTGATCCTCAATAAAAAGGTATCCATTTGAGGTCATTTATGTATTAACTTTTTAGTCACAAATTTATTGGACAGAGTTAGTTGATAGTTCCATATGGAATCTAATCACCATTCAAGGGAAGATGAAGAAGATTAAAATTTATTAAAAATAGATTTTATATGGAAAATATTTCCAGAAATAGTTTATTATCCATCATTGTTGTGTGTTGGATTTTTTTTGTGATCATTTGTTTCTTAGATTTTCACATTGGAATCAATAATTTTTATTTGGAAATCTAGTTAATGTCATCTTGAGGTATTTTGGGCCATTTAGAATCCTGAAATATCTCATGAATATGGTATATCATCATTCATTTATATAAAATTTGTAATTTGAACATTATTTACCCCTTGTTTCCTTGAAATTATGTATAATTTGACCTCATCCCATATGGTTAAATGAGACGATATATATTTGTAACATGTAACCTATGTGGTTGATAATCCTATACAAATCATGGATCACAGAAAAAAGATACTATAGTGTTAGTCTATTACACTTGTCTATGTGAATTAGAATCATTGTGAAGATAAAAATGATATTGGGGAGTTGAGGTTATGGTGTGAGTGAAATTTTGTAACCTATTATCTATTGAGTATCACTAATAACCTCCAATGTGAGAAAGTAGCATAGCGGGGAAAATTATGATAGACATGGATTCACTTGTTTTGTTTTTTAATGCTTTTAATTAATTTTATTTTTTACTGTTTTGTTATATTCATATGATGAAAAGTATTTGAAATGATAAAATTTGGTTTGGGTAAATTGATAATGTATATTTAGAGTTAACCATTCAGCCAAACCATGCAAAGGGGGTGGGTCCTTCTAGTGGGGTATGCATGGATAAAGCATTGAATTCCAATCCATCAATTTATTCACAACATCATGATGTTATTTTTATTCATATTCATTAATTTTATTTTTTTACACATGGATAGGTAAAACTATTAAATGATTATTTACTCCTTCTATTGGATTGGGAATGGTATATTAATAAGTGCAACTATAACCTCTAACCATCCTAATTTCCTTAAAAACGTGAAATAATAATTTTAGCCTTATTGATTTTAACCCAATTTTCTTATATTTTCCCCTACTAATGAAACAATGATTCTCAATTATCATGATTCAATCCTTCTTGTTATTATATGGTTATTTCCTTCCTGGTGTCCATAGATATTGGTGGAATTCGTAAGGGTCACACATTTGTTCTTCTTGTCTCATCGTCATATGCATTCTCTTTTTGGTAAATGAATAGTACAACCCATTGGTGGCTAATAATATGGTTATAGATTGGTATTTTATTTAATTTAAGCCTCTTTGTAATTCTGAGGACCCCATTACTCCACATCATGTTGTTTTTTTAGAGGTAACAAGTGCACCGTTATAATAAGGTATGTTTCTATATATTGTTTTCATTTCATTAGGATTACATATTAGTATTATTTTTTATTAATATTTTGGGGTTAAATTTTACATTAAATTATTTTATTAGGGTTTCTACTTATTTTTAAATAATATTTTAATTTTTTTGGATGACGAATCAATTTGATATTAATTTATATCAAAATCTATTTTTATGTTAATTATGATTTTGATGAAAAAATTAATGGGATTTGTGATTCCAAATAATTTTTATAATGTGGGAATCAAATGATATTTATGGTTTGATTTATAATTTAATTATTATGGGATTTATATTTGAATATTTATTATGACTTTTGTTGTATCTAATGAGTCACTCATGGAAAACCATGGGTGTCAATTTGTGACTAGGATTGATGCATCCCTATCATAGATTATGAATATGATATGTACTATAACATGAGAAGATAGTTAGAATTATATAGAAGTGTCAATGAGGATCCTAGTGAGTCCCTGAGTACACCCAAATATTTTAGGACCACTTATATTTGCTGGTGTGCTATGAGTGAAACCTAGTTACATTAGTCCAATAAGATAATGCCACATTATGCGTCTTTTTTTCTTAGATAGTATGTGATACATCAGTATACCCGCTTCATTACATGGATATTATGATATGGATTATGAATTGTTTCCCAAATTTATTTTTTTTTTCAATCAGTTTTTACCATTTAATATGTTCCATGGATTGATTTTCAAAAACATATGGAATCTTGAATAGTTTACCAATACATTAATTATAAAAGACAATGAGTTTGAAAAAAAAATAACTATATCTAAATTTTTTAGCTATTAATGTTGTTATTATAATATTTTTTTTATTATAATGGGATTTTACATGAACAATATATAAAAATTTTATTTTTTTATCACTGCTCATGAATAACAAAATTAAAGTGATGGGTGATACAAAATTTAATAGTGCTATATGATCGTTGTCGTACTACCTCTGCCCAATTATGGTGGTTTCCATGGGTCATAAGTATTTTTATAATATGGAGTCTATTAGGATCAATTAGTAATGAATATGGTCATCAGATGTATCATTCATGACTTATTGAGGAGTTTAATGTGTATATTAAAAATATGTTAATAAATTCGCTTTCATATTAAAGAAGTATTTTTTTCATTATGTTCTTCTAGATATACTCATACTCTGTGGTACTTATTGATTTATCAATTTACTTATATATGGATTTCGAATGTACGAATACATCATAGAGGATTTCTAGTTGATGGATTAATATTAATTTATTTGATACCAATAGTTGAATCATTTAAAAATTCATATATTCGAAATCATTGTTATTTTCACTATCACTGGGTGATTAGTAAAAAACATTTATAGTTTTTTTAGATGAATTTTGAATTTCGTAATGTCAACCTAGTCAACTTCATTACAAACAATATTGACCATATTGGTTATAGTGCGAGATTGTCCTAAAATTATTCATTTGAGGGACAAATATCGATTCCTGAGAAAAGGTCCATGTGACATATTATTCCATTGTGTTGAGATATTTATTGGATTAGTGGTTTTTTTTACCCTTGTATGCCATCAGAGGAAGTATAATGGGTTCACTCTTCAATGAAATTTTTATCCGTTTGAATTTGAGTGACTGGGTATATGACATGAGTGTTGGTGTGACTTTTCTAATAGACCTCATGGTGGTTTTTTATACCCTTTAAAGATTATTTCTAGGATAGTATTCAAGATTTATACATGACAATATGATCATGTATAATTTCTATTGAGAAGAAAAATTATATGAATTATTTTTCATGTTGAGTTATATATTACTTTTTATGCTTGATTCCCCATGGTAATGAGGTTACTGAAAATAGATTATGGGGAAATAGTGATGGTGAATTACCATTGAGTGGGGTTTTTGGAATACAAATAATTAATATAGCACAATTTCATCCAAGGATCATCCTCAGGTTAAAAATGACATAGAAAAAAATTATGATGACTATATTCATATAAGATCCATGTGATCTATGTATAGTTTGAGAGATATACCATTTTTTTAGTTGTATACATTCCCTTTGAAATAGTAAATACATGGGATTGATCCAATGGTTCTCTATAGTTAGAATAATAGATAGTTTTAGTGAGGAAAACGATATAATAATATAAAAGTTGTGGGTGGTATGTGATTTTATTACATATGGATATTCCAAATTATTTATTTTTCCAACATATTTTATCTTGGGAATGTAATTATATTAATATTAATTTTTCTCCACAATCATTAACTTCCCCTTTTTCTTATCACAATCATCTAACTATGTAATTAATTATAGATTCCTCAATTATTGCATAATTTTTAGATTCATTGTTTGATCATTTCCTCTAACAAGACATCAAAGATTTGGTTTAATGAATTAAATAAGATGATTCAATGGTTGTGCAGCACTCTGATTCCTGTGATTTAGGGATATCGATCTATAATATGTAGGATATTATATAATGACATGTGTGAGAAATGTTGTATACCTCATTAAGTCATTTTGGTATATAATTTTTTAATAATAGGTAGGAGAGTCTATTCGTATGTTGGGTATTTTTAGGTTAGTATTTGAGGAGATTATTTCTTCTCACTATAAAGACATATTCATGAATCATATATACCTGCATGGGTTATATTTATAGGTCAATGAATTTAAATGGTCACAAAAATTTAATTTCTCCAATGATTTTCATACACCTTCCTTAGATAACTTGCACTTTGAGTGGTGAGTTATGAAGAGTAATCCTTGTGGGTCATTATAATCTTCCTACACATATAATGTTGATGGGTTTCTATGTATATGGGAATTTTTAATCATTTATTTTGGGGATTGTTATCATGTTAAATATGGGCTCTTGGTTACTATCTTACTGAGTATATAAAGTTTGATTTGTCTATTGGAAATTCATTTGGACATAATATGGAGGATGTTGTGTATATAGTTTTCCATTATACAACACATGTATTAGAAATTTTTTCAAATGTTTATATTTATTCATTGTATCATTAATTAAATTTCATTTTTTATATTTTTTGATGATACACTATTATAGTTAGATTCACGATGTAAAATTTTTAAATATTATATCTTAAAATGTGGGATCCCATATATCTACTGATTATATTTCTACATGTATTTAGGATTTTCAACTATATTAGTAAGTCATGTGGAATTTTTAATAGACAGGTTATAAATATTTGTGTTAATTATAAAGGTAATAGTCTCCCCATTATTATTTTAGGCCCTTAATGCTAGTTAGTTTCTTCTGGATATGGTGAATCATACACGAGTTCAAGAGGAATAGATAGTTAATTAACTATATAGTTTTTTTAGGACCTGATGTTTGACCACCCTATATGGTATCATTGATTATGTATAGGTATTGATAAGAATAAAATATATATTTCTCTAAATACACTCATCTACAACATATTATCACTGAGGAAATTTGAGATCAATCCCATACGGTTAGCTAGAAGGAATGAAACCTATTAGTAAGGCATTGTGAAAGGAGTCATCAAAATGTCTCTCAAGTTTGAATTTTTATATAAAAAATATAGGATCATTTTTATTAACATTAAAATAAGGTTACATGGTAAATTATAGGGTTTATTCTAGATATAATCCTAAATCTACAATGGGATAGACCTTTGGCTTATGCTAAAAAGTGGAGAAAAGGCCAATAATTGGTCGTCATCCAACCAATTGGATTTCCCTAAGATATAATTATCATTGGTACATAGATATTAAAAAGTCCTAGGTTTTGGAGTATTAGATTCTAGGAAGAATGCATCATAACATATTGGTAATTGAATTCTTAGCTACAACACTGTTATGGTCCGTTGATTATATATTATGTGGTTATGGAAGTGAAAATGAATGAGATAAACAATTTTTCTATCCAAGTTACTATCTGTAGAGTAAAAAAAAATTATTTGGATATTAATTAGATTCAAATCATCCCTTACACGCGACCAAAAAACCAAATAGTATTACCCACAAATGACTTCATTAATTGAAATAATAGAAATAACAAACATAATAGACCTAATAAATATATATATTAAATAAATGTAATCCAAGATTTAAACCAATTAAAATTAAATAAATACTTAATTTAGTGAATAAACTATGAATAACACAATTATCATTGACATTTTATGGAAAAAAAATTTAAATTAAAATGCTAGAGAAATAGTAACCAATCAATGAGTCATGGAATGTAATAACGCAATAATGGAATGACTGAAATAGTAACATATGAAAATGGAATTATGTTGGGAATAACATGGGAAGGAAACAAATGATAAAAGAATAAAAATATGTAATTTACTAGATTCTATCCATCATATGGTCGATCAAATATTTATAGAGTCAAGAAATATTTTCCATGTAATTGATTAATGCCATGTAACCGTTTTAAGGGGATTATAAATCGAGACATTCACAACATTTAACTGGATTTCAAATCAGGTAAAACATATATGAAACATTCTGAAAATATTTTGGATATATGGGATTTCCCGACCATTATCATATGTCGGATTTATAATTTCAACATTTCACTTAATTTATTAAGCCCTCATTGTGTATATTCATCTTGTTTAGTCATCAAATAATTCACAATTTTTAAATGGGATTCACACTATGTTCTTGATTAAAATCATTTAAATTGGATTCATATGTTGGCCTTTGGCTCAACGTTTCTCCAATTGAGACTATACGTCATGTAATTTGGATTCAAATATGGTAATTACATATATTTATAATTTCATGAATGACCTATCATCAGTCTTGAATTCCTATTTCTTGTGAAAAAACATCAAAACTCATTGTATTATCAAGTAAACCACTATTAATAATTAGATATGTGTATCAGATATTTATATATAAATTCATATTATCATATTCCCTCAATGTTGAATAATTTATTGTCCTCTAAAAATGAATCTTATCATCGATTACAAGTTAAACTATTTTTAAATAGGAAAGATTCATTAAAACTAGAAATTTAAAATTGTGTGAAATTTGAAAATGAAACTCATCCTTAATCATTCCTATAGAAAAATTTATTCATTACTTATTTTAAATATTATATAACGTTCATTATTTTAAAAAAATAACATTTCATAACTGTTATTTAGAATCATCACACAATTTTCAATTTACCACTCAAAATATTTATGTCATCACTCAAGGTAAAATAATGGCAGTCATGATCATGCTTTAATACAAGTTCCTAAACATAGGAATGAATTGGTTATAAAATCCCCACATTATTAATAAAAATAAAAAATTTATTATTAGGGCTAATGAAATAATGTACAAATGTCTCTGAGGTTGAGGGATGGTTGATAAATCATAAAAATAAATCCCAAAATGTGGGTATGATCTACATTATAATGACTGATAATCATCAAAAAAGAATTAAAAAACTCCTCCAAGAAGAATTGAGGTCTCCATGCTCCCAATATCTCTATGAATGTCCATAAATATGTCAATAAAGAATAAAAAATGTCACATGTTACATTTCATTTTAAAAAAAATCACGATCAATGTAAATGTCACATCCATCACATTACCAAATATGTTCCCTCTTAAGAAACATTGGCTTCAAATTGAGGATTTTTTAATCTCTTAAAAAATAATCCATTTATATACATTTTTTAAAAGTAATATGTTTCACATAGAAAATGATGAATTTTTTATTCATCTATGTCATATAAATATCGTGGAAATATTATCATAAATCTCAACATTATCAATATTATATATATATATAAGACATGGGAAATACCCCGCCATTATTCAAAAGGAAACATTTCATAGTAAAAAGAGTATAGTTAGAATGGGTAATATCCTTGAAATGGTTCCATCATAACACAGTTATTCTTTGCTACTAAGGGTAAGGGAAGGATAGATATACAGGTTGGTCTCATGATAATTGTCTTAAAAATGATTACCCTAACCATTTTAATATTTTATTACTTCACTCATAACATCGATAATATCACAATTTAAGTTATGATTGGAATATGTGACTCTCATGTCTATTAGGAACCATGGTCAGAAAATTATCTAAAATTGTAGATCTAGAATCCACTCGTGAATAGGAATAGTGGGGTTTGTATAGATGGAGTAGGGGGTGGTGCATATGTAATATCAAAATAAGTTTGGTTATATGTGAAATAAGTGTATGAGGTTAGTTTAATAGGGGAAGTATCCTTATGATCATGTTAAAGGGTTGGGAAGGGTTGAGTATTAAGCTCAATCCCAACCTCTTTGTACATAGGGACCACTGATGGCTCTCCTCAATCTTCTTCAAGATCCCTGTATTATATAGCATGATGAGATTGATTAGATTCATCTTCTAAATATAGGTAATATGATGAGTGGAATAAATGATGATAAGATGATGGGTGAGGTGATTAACGATGTTGATGGCCATAAGTGTATCAAAATAATGCAATAGATATTTCTTGTAGTAAGGTATGATCTTGAGGTCCAGGTTGACAACATGGTCTCCCATGGATGAGGCCCGGAAGAGAACCTCATTCTATCTGATTCTCATATGATCATATAATCTGTAAAACTAGGAAAGAGTGACATCTTGATGGAGTATACGTATAGTGGCACCTTGAAACTCGATACTCGTATCCATATACAGGTAATTCTTTCTCTCTATCTCATGGGTGTTCATTACCAAATTTTAAAATGTAGCCCCTTGTTTGGGTCTTTCCATATGGAATTTGATGAAGGGGAAGAAATGAAATCACCATTTTATATATTTAGGATGAAATCAAAATCTCCCAAGGTGATTTACCAACCATCCACCAAGGTGAAATACGACATGCTCCATGTCATATTCATGATTGGCCAAGAACTCCATGAATAGATCCCTGAACATCTCCTCACATACCTTGATGATACTAGAGAGATGAATATGGAAACAAATATATGGAACCACCTCATTCATTTGGATATTCATGAGACCGAATATTCACAAAGTCTTGTTTGACCATGTTTTCTTGGATTTTATGTGCAACAACCATAGTTGAGTTGCTAGTGTTGGGGAATCCATGCACGGGTGAGAGTGTGGGAGGGGGAAGATCCCTAGGTTATTAAAAACAAGAACTACAACGCCATGGATGCTAATGGGGTTGAATAAACTGATGGAAATGGTGAAGTCATAGGACCTACTAGTGGGTGTGGTGGTGTATAGTCCCAATACATGGTTGGTGGAGCATCATCTCCTTGTGCCATGAATTTTCGGGCATTGGTGTTGGATTATTTTGGGTAATAGAGAAAAGGGATGGGGATGACAGTATAGGGTATAGGTGGATAATCAAGAGTGAGAGGGATGAAGAGGTATAACGAAGGAGTGGTACAAAGAGATATAGGTTGGCGATATGGAGGAGGAGAGGTGCACATAGAGGTGAGGGGGTTGGTCAACCATGAACCCCAACTCATTGTTTTCAATGTTTTCGGATGATTTTTATGTCTCCCAAATAATACATGATTTTTATGTCTCCCAAATAATACATGACACGCCATCAAGTTTAAATTTTTCTAATAGCACCACTGAGATGTCATTATTTCCCCTTATGATCTCCAGTATTACATATAAAATGAATATTGGGTTACCATTTAGTCAATTATTTATTAATTTTTTATATATATTCAATATTCTATTATTATTAATTTAAAAATATGGACACACCACCATGGAATGTATCTTGATAATAGAGGATACATATGGTTGAGAAATAACCATCCTAATAGGTTTAATGTAATTCTCATCACTAGTTATAAAATTATTTTTTCTCATCTGTAATACAAATTGATTTCTGATCCACTAACTCACTGCCTTGATTAACATATTTTACTAAGCTGATCTATAATTGTTCTTCACAAAATTTTAAAACCATATAAACTTTATACATCCATAAATACATTACCAGTGGTGGAATATGGTATCTCTATAATTATGTGGATGTATCCTACTTCCTCTATATACGGAAAAGTAAATCTGCTGGAATAATGGACATAACTTCATGAAGCTATCAACGGTAATGGACTGAGAATTTGGCTTGTTGAAGTAAAACTCTAATTTGATTCATTTCATTAATCCCCTTCCTTTTATGATAATCAACATTATGAGATTGATTCTTACACCATATTTCACCATGATATTTTGAAATTTCATTTCCCTATAGTTAATGCAATTTGAGTAAATTTGGAGGTCTTTAATTTTTAGTTGGAGATTATGTATAAAAACCATAGATGATTTTTCAATTCATAAACTACTCCTATGTATTCAAATTAATTATTACTTTAGAGTAACTATTTTAGAAATTTGTAATATATATGAATTTGAGATACCAATTCAGAAAAATGGATATTGATGTGTTATTTTATAAATATCTCTACAAAATTTTAATATTCCTCACCAATTTTCCCTTTATCATCGACTATAGAATTTGAAGAGGGGGAATTATCTTGGCCATTCCACATAGACATATTTTCATTAACACTATTATTTTTGGGGATATTTTTCAGTTGCCATTAATTTTTTTATTTCTTTCATCATTGGATTTATGTCTGCTATCATACTCATCCATGTTAAATATTATCAAAAAAGTTTATTTTTTTAACTGATATTCCTCTGCTATTCATGGTTGTTGAAAATACATCATTTTAACAATCATAACTATCATATAAGAAGCCTCCTCTCTCATATGAGGCTTGGTTCTACCAACAAATGTATGCAGAAATTGATCTGATAATTTTATGGATATTTTCCCTACATAATCATCAATGTTTCAAAGTGTACCCCCTTTGGTTTTCATTTCAATACCTTGGGTAGTTAACCTATCATTTTATTTTTGTAAAAAGATAGTTATAAGTTCCTTGTAATTTTATTTTGGAGGTAGGGATTGATATTTTCTTCTTGATGGATCTGGTTCATACTTATATTGCCGAGTAGTTGGAAATTACTAATATCTAGGAAAAATAATTTGTCAAATACGTTGTTCTGTTTATAATTTATGTTCAATGGTGCATACGCTATTTTTTCCTAGTTATGTTGTTGTTCTTGATCAATCCTCTATTCATAGTATCTTTGATTTACATTTTGAGGCTACTTAGTTAGACTATGTTGATCATATGTATTATGGTATGGATAGGGATGTTGAAGCAATTGATTTAATTAATTTTAATTCATGTAAATACTATATTGTATTTGAGGCTCCTCTATTGATTATCTACAATATTGATATAGGTATCGAACTATGAATATATCACATTCATGGATCTATATAATAGCGGTATGAGTGGAGATGGTGTAGTAGTATAATGAAAGGAAAAACCAATTGTACGGGAATCTCCATGAGATTTTACATGGGTCTTATCTTCCATAAGATGGATTTGGCACCGAGGTGGTCCTTTATGACTTTCCCAAATACTTTCCTAGTGGGAGATATTATCCAAGAGTGATCTCAAAACATCTTTTGTTTTATTACTATGATATCTATTAGGTATATCATATAATATAGTACAAGAATTTGGGTGGAGTCCTTGATAAACGGTTTGTAACTATACCCACCAATCGAATCTTTGTTTTGAGAAGTTATTGGTCAGATTTTTAACATAATCTTAGGCTTCCCAAGCTAACTCTCCATAATCCTAGGTGGTGATGAATATTTTATTACTTATCACAGATTTTCATATGGTTTTAATGTATTTATTATTCAGTCTGTTTTCTAAATCTTCCAATGTTGTTATTGAATCAATAGATTGAATTTTATTCCAGTCCCGGTTCTATAGGTCAGGAATATGGGAATTAATGAAGTCTATTAGTGTCATGGGATACACCTGGGTGTAAAATGTGTTGCATACATATATTAAATTTGATACATGTTCATGGGAAACTTCTCCTTGAAGCCAATTAAATTAGTCAATGTTTATGATCATATTGATGAGTCCAGGATTTATTTAAAAATAAAATTTTTAAAAACGAGAGATAAAAATAATTGGAATATCACAAATGATAGATGGAAATACTTAGTTCATGATGGTGTGATCCTACAACATTAGCCAATATCCTTGACGTTTAGGAAGTGCATATTTGATCATTGATAGAGAAGGATTGATTATTTCATCCACATTTGACAATCATCATGTAGATAAAAATCATTTGATATCAGGATCGAATGGTCAAAATTCATGAGAATCGTGACACATTGATGGAGTTAGAGGGGCATGCTGCATGCACACGGTAAAAGAGAAAAGTGGATATGGGTTTAGTTTATGTGATAAGAATTGTAAAGATATAGGGGGAAATGAAAATGGGTTGAGTTAATTATATATTTTTATCTAAGTTCATTTTGGCTAAGAAAAATAGTTGTTAACAACAGCATCAAAATTTTACTAGCCCATATGATGTTGTTGATTTATAATGGGTATTTATAAAGTTAAAATATTTATTTTCTATACTACACTAAGCTACTATGGAATAACATTGTTGAAATATTACGTCGATCACATAGGAAAAGATAGTATGTAGGCATCATAGCTATAAGAACATTTTGAATGATTCCTCAAGATCTCTATGAGTTTTGGGTTTTAATAAAACAATGTAGAATGGGATTTAATTCAAATTAAAATAAGGGATCCAGTTCAATTTTATAGTTGATGAAATAGGTAATAATAAATCAAGGTTTGAATAGTCTTATGGATTATGATGTGAAGCAATGAAAAGTTCGTCAATTGGTCCGGGTCCAACCAAATGGATCAACCTAAGCTACAACTATTACTTGGCCCACATATAATCAACATCATGGGATCATGAATCATAGCTTCTATGGATAAAGTATCACAACATATAATTTCTAGATTTCTCAACTCAAACTAAGTCAAGTTCTGTCATATTAATGTTTTAAAAAAATCATACCAATAGTTTTAAAAAATTGGTATTTTCCCCAAATCCATTGGTATAGAGTATACCAACGATTTGGGTTACTATTAGATTATTTTACATAAGTAGAAATAAATAAAATTGGTTTGAAAAATTATTTTTTATATAATTTGTTTTCCAATTATTATCAAACCTTTTTTATAGGTAATTTAAAATCAAAGACATCTAGAAATGATTTTTACAAGCCCTTCTTATAATTACTCTATTGAAAAAAACTCTTTCTCAGTATTATCCTACAATATCACACTAATATTTCATATTCTTTAACACTATCCTATGCCATTTTATATATTCTCTAATAGAAATATATATATATATATATAATTATTTATTTTTGTGGTTTTTATTATGAATAAAAAACGGTAGATCTTATACAAAAGGATTGGGAATACCATTTTTATAGGTGTCCATATAAAATATTAATTTTAACTTTTTTATCCAAACATTTTTTATAGGGGGGCAGTACCTAGGGTTTGGTCCAATCACTGGTATTGGTGTCCAGAAAAATTATCTATACCAATTGTTTTTTCAATCAATTGGTTTTTATGTCCAAATAAATTACATATACTATTGCTTTGACAAAACCATTTGTAATGATGTCCATGAAAATTTCCTATACCAATGGTTCATCATGCCATTGGTATAGAACTATTGGTATAATTCAAATTTATAATAGTCATTATGTCTCCTATGGTTAGGGTAGAAAAAATAATGAGATAAAAATAATTATTTTACTTAATTACAAGAATTTGGGTTACCATGTTTCAATTTATTTATTCATTATTATCAAATCCACACAAACTCTAAACCCCTATCCCTAAGTGGATTAGCAATTTTTTACAATATAAAATGAAAGATTACATATTGAAAACATGCTTGAAATAATAAATAAACATTTAAAAAAATGTAATTGATTATTTTAACAAACTAAAATCAATTATATAATACTTTTATTGAAGAAACATAGAAGAATGGATTAATTATTGAAGATGAGCAATAAATATAATTGAAAAGGGAAATATGGATTAGAAACAAAAAAAAAATATTCCCATAAATACTAACAGATAAAATATGAACGGTTAAACTGTAAAAAAATGAAACAGAAATAATATGGGAAGAAAATGTAAATAAAAAGTAGATGAAATGTTAAAATATCAAGCATCATCCAACTCTCGTTCTGTTGGAATGATGCTCAAATATTTTTCAAGATGAGTGTTATGTGACGTGTAAATGACTAACACCATGTACCTAATTAAATTTCCCTCTACTTATAGGAATTCATGATGTGTAATTTCGATACACATTGAATACATTAGATCCCAAAGTTATCTAAATATGTTTAGTCATTTTGATTTCAAAGAATGTATCTTCTATAAATTTTTATTTTAAAAATCCATGACATGTATTATTCTCACAAAATGTATCATCATTATGAACAAACTTCAGGTCTATCATGAATTGTAAGTAGGATTTAAATCATATATTTGATTCATATCATGTAATTTTGATTTTCTGGCTATCCATCAGCTCACATGTATTGAGGAATAAATTTCCTGTAATTTGGATTCTCATTGTGTAATGTCTAATTTTTATGTTTTACAGTAATAACTCCTTTTAGTATTGATTTAATAAATCATATTAAAAAAACTCATTGTATTATCATATAAATCATGATTGGATCATAAATAAATTTATACAATATGTATATTTATAAATTAATCTATTCAATGTTATTTTATACTATGAAGAAATATAAATCAATTCATCAAGAGAAATAGATTCATGGGTAATGGAATATACAGTGCATAAATTTGAAAATTCATTGTATTGATTAATTGATTCATTTATATCCCATAGTAAAAAACCATTTACTATTAAATGTGTTGTGTGAAGAATATATGGTGAAGTATAATGAGTTTTTATGAATTTTATGGCGATTGTTTTATAGGATAATAAGTTCTCTATTTCAATAAATATTTTTTATTATACAGCATATTATTATGGTTATTCATGAATATATATGCTTTAAATGAAATATTAAAACATGATAGATATTTGTGGCACCGAAATACATTCTTGGGAATATGTTGGGGAAAAATTATAGTCTTCAGGATGTAATATGAGCCCAAATAGCCCAAAAATCATCTGGGAAGTTTATCTCACGATGCTCATTCATGAAGATCTATTATTATCGTGAACATCATAGTAAATAGAAGATATTTCTGCAAGTGAAAAGAGCCATGTGACCACGCTATGGAAGCAATAAGATAGATAGACATGTCTGAAGAGCCCTGTGATCTTGCTAATGTCGGAGGTGGATGGCTCTGTGATTCTAATAGAGACTCATCCCTATGTGGTGTCCATTTTTTCTTTTCACCATGCCTGCGAGAACCATAAGACGAATTTTCATATAAAAATCTATTTTATGCCACCTCTAATGCATAGTTACCATTATAATTCACCTTTTGATATTCAATTTCCCAAATCACCTTGAGAAAAGTGAACTAGAGAGAAAATAAATCACCTATTGTACAAAAGAATCATGAATCATTCATTAAATTGTTCAAAAGTAAAACTATATATGGTAAGGAAACCCTTCATAGAGTCTTATGCACTTCTCAGAGGAAGAAGTCCCTCATTGGTACATCAGGCTTCGTGAATCACTAACCATTCATGAAGAACTCCTTTTATAACTGATAGATTCATGCGAGGGTAGGGTCACTCTATATTACAAAGTTCATTTTTTGTGAATCCCCTGGCCTATTTGAATCATTGGAGCTTTATGCAGGACATCTCTTCAAGGCCCCCAACATCATGATGCCCTATTTCTTACAGAACTCCAAACTCAAAAATAGTGGATTCTGGTACCTTGTGTGGTGTCCCTTATTGTGTGGTCTTGCCTTTTTCATTTCGTCATAGGTATACTAATGGATATTTCATATTATGAAAGTAACCCTAACATAGAAACCAGGATCGACCATTCATCAACACCAGTCCCATGAAGAATTGATTTTTCAATACCTTACCCATGTGTGTGTTGGTATTAGTTATGTATGTCCAAGTGGTGAGGAGTGATTTTCACCTATACATGTAGAAGAATGTAAAACTACCCAACACTATCATCATTTGAACATGATGATAAATAGTGGCCTCACCCTATGGAATTTCCATGGGGTGCCATGCCTCTGGCATTTTTCCTGCACAATCTTCTCTATAGTACTGACATAATCCTCTCAAGGAATGAGATATTCCACACATTGAATGTGATCTCTCTTGCATAGAATCAGATCCTCCAAACATCGGATGATATCTTCCTTTGTCTAATTATTTTCTTAAGCCCATATTTATCCCTCACTAATGTATCATTTATTATGTCACTATATAGTCTACTTTTTAGTCTTTTTTCTCACATTATAGATGACTTCCAAGGGATTATCATTTATTAGTGGCTATAAAACTCAACCATCTGGGTCATTTCAATATGTAATACTCATATATATCATTCCTACTCATTGCAACATCAGGATAGTCTTAGTGGATAATCCAGACACAATCTAACAAATATCGATCTATATGTGAAGGGAAATCATAGTGTTCAATCCCCACTCCATCTGACAAACTACGTGAGTTTTGATCCTTGTATTTAAACATGGTATGTAGGGACCTCCACAAGGTTCAATACCATCCAACAGTAATCATTGGTGCTCCCTCCTCAGGATGTACAATCATGGTGTGACTTGTTCCCATTATGGGACACTACACATATATCGAATGTCAGGTGTTGTTTTGATCCACATGGCATCAATCCTTCATCCTTCACCACACCCTTATCCAGGTGGGATAACTTAATTCCCCTCTCATCCATGTTGGTTTGCTAGACTGGGTATTTCCTAACTACATGCCCTATTTCCAAAAGTGTTTCCTTATTAGGTATCCCAATCCCATCCAAAATACATTTAATTTTATTCCCAAACAATGAGGATACATAATATTACTCATCTAGTTTAAATATCATCACCCCTCACACTCTATCAACTCCATCCATTCTATTCCAACACATCCTTCATATATATCCTAATTTTTACGTGGGCCTCCACGTCCTGGTGAGATCATTCCCTCAATCTGGTCCACTTCTACATTGAATATCCATCTATATCATCACTTCTCATAGTATCACCTCGGTAGATAACAATTCATAATCCTAACACTAGATATAATCCAACCCAAATCAATCATCTTGTGAAGGGTTGTCTCGGTGCATAAGGCCCACTCCATCTAATGAACTATGTGGGATTTTATCCCTATGTCATAAATAGGATACAGAGTATTTCAAAATTTAGGTTTAATTCCAAAAAATGGTAAACCGTGTTGTCCCACTCATTTGTGTATACCTCCTTGATCCACCCTCAGTGGTGTCCAGATCAGCCTTCACGGTGTGAAACCTTCCCTTTATTAGAAACACCAAAAAAGGTCCACTCACCTTAGGCATCATAACTTATTCATCTGGTATATGTTAGTACCTTCCCCATAGGAAATCACCACTTCACGTTGTGACATATTCCCTTTATGGGATACACCACTCTTGGTTCTATTGTCATAGAGCATTCAGATCCATCCTTCCAGTAAACCATTCAGGAGCTCCCTCATACGGATGTACCAATCAGAGCCACCTTCACATGTGTTCAAATTTGTTCATTACATCTCCTTGAGATGCTAATCTAATGACCCTTCATATCTTCTAGATATAAATATCATGGCATACCCCATGATAAAAATTGGATTCTAGAGGAAAACCTCAGAAAACATGCCCCTAGAATTAAATAGCCTACAATCGGTGTGGGATAACTCAGGTTCCTACACCCGTGAGAATCCCTCTTATGAGTAAAAATATATGTGTTATAATGTTCCATCTCCTAGACATTATAGTGATGACCAATGTGACTACTCTCTTGACAGAAGGCTGATGTTTTGACTTTACCCCTATTAATGTCAAGATAGAAGTAATATAATTATCCTCTGTCCAGAAATATATTTATCTTGGAACAAGTTTCATAAATAATGGGTTAATCGTTGATGGAGACTCGGTGCAGGAAACAAATTTGGAGGAGGGATCCATGGAAGGAGGGACCAACATCCCATCATACTTTTTTGATCAGCGATAAAAAAAATCTATGATGAACTGATGAATTCTACCCAACATTGGAGAGTATTAATTCATGGTACAATACACTGTCAGCAAATAACAAACATGCACAAGCAGTGCACCCTAACGAATATCATCAAAAACCAATATGTATAAGAATGTTATTTTACTATGTAAAATAAATTAATTTTTATTTTAATAGTTGTTTTAAGTTCATAGAATATGAAATAACTAATGTATGACATTGAGAATATGATTTAATGTAATATGAATGGTTAATGATGAATGAAAATATAATAAATGACATTTCTTAATATATGAAATATATAAAACTAATATGTAATAATTATATCATGTTCTACTAAAATATACTAATAAATCTGATGTTTATGAAATACTAATTATGGAATTTCATAATATGGGAGATAAAGTTTTAATGGTTAGGTGATAGTTGTGTTTGAGGATTTTTTTTCTATGATGGTGAGATATGTGTAAGAATAATTTTCTCTGGGTGAATTGAATAATTAATATCCCATGTATGTCATAATTGATGTATTCATGGTCGTGGTAATGATTTCCATTATCGTACAAAATAGTTGGAAGATTTTATAGGGGTTGCATAAGATTTAATGTAGTCATCAAACCACGATAATTTAATTTCATTATTATTTATAAAAATTCATCTTTATATGGTATTTAATTATCAATTCATAATTAATTAATTATTCCTCCATTAAATAAAGTAACTTATAAAATCATGTTGAGTTCAGTTTTAATATGTTTACATTAATCATAAAATTTATTTAATGAAATTAAGTGAAAGAAATATAATTTAAAAAATATGAAACATTGGTTTTAGTATGAAAATAAATAGAATAAAAAGAATTATATACTTGATATTGAATCATTTTCGTATGAAATATAAATAATAAATTAATGTAGTACATTTTTATAAAATATAGTCACATTATATAGACATAATAACATATGAACCTATCAATTATGATGATTCAATCAATATAAATATATAATCCAAACAATAACTGTAATGTGTTTTCGTAGTAGAAATATATTTTTCCATTACATGAATTGCTGAGTAATAATATGAAAATATCATCGATTAATATTTAATCTAATGAAATTATCTTATTTATGAATTAATATAATATATGAATTTTATTATTATTAATGTGTTATGAGGATTTATATAGAGTATCATTTTTTCACTTTCTTTAAATTTGTGTTACATAGGTATTGGAGATGGTGGAAGGATGTTTAGAGGCAAATAGTTGAGGAATATATGGATTTTTAAGAATTGGGGAAAACAATCAAAAATTATTCATCAATTTATCATATTACAAATTTTTCATTACATTTATGGTTAATGGAATAGTGGAGGGTACATTTTTCTTCTACTAATGGTTTTAATTTCAATTGGTTGTTGTTGGAGAACAATTATGTTGGGGTTATAGATAGTGATTTAGAATCAATAAATTTGACATTAGTCGTATATTAGTATGGAATTATATTATCTATAATCAATATATAAACTATAGAGGGTGAATAATCTTTGATTCATTAAGGGAAAGTAAAGTGGCAAGAGAACTATACATTATGTTGATCTATTGGATCTATGCGGAAATCGAAGGACTGTGTTGTTGTTTGGTAAGAAATCATTCTAGTATAGTTAAATACTCATTTTGATGTGAAATCATTATAGATATTTATAATGTTCCATCATTTTAAATTTATTTGGTTATCTAATTATCTTTTTCGTAAATATAAATTAACATGGTTTATGTTTTAAAATACATAATTTGGATGTAAGATCTCAATATTATAGAGTATATGATAGTCTCAAAATTATAATTATATTTTCTACATACTTTATGAAAAACCAAAATAAAATGATTCGAGGAAAATTAAATGAATATTATTTTGAAAACATATCAGAACATTGAAAACTCTTATTGAATAAAAATATATTACCCTTTGAAGAATTCAAATATATAGTATAAATAACAAATGATGTTTATTAATGAAAAGCATTATTCTTTTTCAAATATATTTTTAAAATTTATTTTATATTATATCCAAATAATTAAACTAACCAATATTATTTATTAATATTTAATATTTTATAATATTAATTAATATAATAGACATATTTATATTATAAATATATATGAAATAGTAATTTAATCACCTAATTCTCAAAAACAACTTTTAATTATAATTATATTTTTTTTATATTTTATATTTTCATTTCTAAAATATTTTTTAAACTCCAATAATCATAATTAATTAAAAAAATTATCATCTATGGCTCAAAATGAATAAATTATCCAAACATGATTTTTCTGAAAATGTTATAAAAAAATCATGTTTAGGTGAATAATATAATTTTCTATTTTATTAAAACTATGAATTTTATTAAATTAATAATTATAAAATATTCATTTTTTCTCAAAATTATTTTCAGTATTATTACACAATTATTACATTTAAAATAATTTTTAAAACTAATGAAAATTAAATCATAAAAATTGGATTTTAAATTTAGACTTAGTGGTCCAAAATTATCTAATAATGACAACTTTTTATTGATACATAATTAATATGTTACCATTGGTACGGACCGGTGACCATGGTGAAATATTAAATTGAAAAATTATTAACTCAATGGATAAAGGGTTTGAAACATGTTAATAAAATATTAAAAATTGATAGGTTCATTTGGTGTCAACCATATATCACCCAATAATTAATTATTTTCTATTGTTGGATCCACTTGACATATTTATCATGTGATCCATTTATATTAAGTAAAAATGTCTACAAATATTCAATCAGAACCATATTTAAAAGACGGATGTCAACGCCTAAAAATTATCACTAAAAAAATTGGTTACTAATATAAAATATTCCATATTTCCATTCATATGCATCATATTTCCCTAAAATAATATTCGTGTCCCATAGTATTAGTCAAAACCCCCACCATTTCATGGAATCCACCCATAGAAACCCAAAGATCTCAACATATGTCAAATATTTTCATAGATATTGTTTTCTTTAATATAATATTTTTTATAGTTTATTTTTCCAAATGATATATAAAAAATTTATTATTTATATAATTATTTTGTTTTTTATATTTTTGGAATAAACCTTCAGAACATCTCCCTTTCCGCATAAGAAAACAAAAAACAAATCAGGTGTATATGTGGACGACAGCCTCCATGACCTAAAATTTTTCGTTTTCTAAAAAATAAATACATCAGTAAGAAAAAATATGAATTTAACATATATGTGTGATATATATATATCACATTTTGGTTCATAAAATAATAAATCAATGTATTCCTTTCTTCATTTCTATGGGAAATGAAATCAACATATGTGTATACATGCGGACTACCCACTCAATGGAATGTTGTATTATGTTTTTTACTACCACCAAAATGGATAATTATAAATTATAAATTATCTTTATATATAAAATATGAGTTTAATGAATATCATTTATATGGTTCTTTATGTATAAAAGAAAAAAATGATTTTTATTAGGTAATCTGTCAATATGGATTAATTACCTGAAACTGATTCGTCATTGATTTCCTCTACAAAAAATGTGAAAAAATATAACATAATTGAATTACAATATTATAGGTTAAAAATAAAATTTAATGTATATTATAAGAACTGGGAATGATTAACCACGTATCAAAGAATTGATATCCAAATCAACATCATTAATGAATTTGCAAAACAATTAATGTTAATAACACTCATTTTTAATAATTAGTGATAACATACAAATATATTTATAATAAATTATAATAAATACGTAAATATTATAGTAAATAATATACATATTGTTTGGATGTATAATGTTATTATTGTAATGTTTAACATACAATAGGTTAATAGACATTCAACTAATCTTTAATAAACATAAGGGGTTTTCATGTTTTATTTTTCCCTTAGGTCGTAATCAATCCACTTTAATTACAATGTGTCCAAATTTAATTACCGTATCCTAAGATTATATTATTATGTGTGTAAATTGTTATTAATGATTAAATCTGGGTTTACACTAAATTCTTCATCCATGATGATTCAATTGTTTCATAAAATGTAACATTTAATAATAATTCCCATCTCTTATATATATTTTTTAATGTGTATCATTTTTTAGACCCCACTAATATTATAATTTCCCCAGTTGAAACCTAGAATTTTATTATCTATAATAATTATTATATCTCCCATGTTAATATTTAAAAAATTATTCATCAACCATTTAATTATTTTGGTTTTCATTAAAGGAATTTTAAAATATTTGAAAAAGAATTTTCCATACCATCATCAAATATTCGTCCTTCATATATCACCTATTGAAATATTCATTATTTCATGTTATGGCATCTTTATTTTATTTTTCATGAATTAATTTTATTTGGGGTTTTTACTCATAATTATTTAATCATTACATGAAAATCATGTATTCTTCAGATGATATTAAATAATGATTTTAAGAATATTTTCTTAATTTTACATCCATTTTCAATGGGATTTTTCTCCAAAGTATTAAATATTTAAAACTCACCATATATGATCCTTTCATAAATCTTTCTTTTGTGAGATTATATTTTTGGTATAAAAAATATTATTTATTTATGTGATACATTTTAATTATTTTTTTAAACCCATTTTATTCTGATTGGTTATTTATTATAAGATAATTGTTGTGATTTTAAGTGTCTATCATTTATTTTAATGATGAAAATTAAGGTCGAATATCACATTATATTAAATTGGATATTGTTTTATATCTCATGAGATTACTAATCAAATTGAGTATTGAAGTACCCACTATATGATTCTGGTAGATAGTTTTACTCCCCTATATTATGGGAATTAGGTGACAATACCTACATCAATAAGATATTGTCTACTATGATGTTTTTAAATTATTTTACCTAAGATATACTTTATTTCTATGAGAGACCAAATGTTTATAATATTATATTTTCTATAGATATTATTATTAAATATGAAATGATTTTTTTATAAATTTCTATATATACTCATTGGGCATGTTTTTATAACATTTCTGGCATATTATTTTTTTCATTCCACAATATAGAAGTATTAATAATGTTTTACAATGTTCACTTATATCCCATTAAAATTTTTTGTTTGATATTTCTCTTTTACTCATGTTATTTATCATGTTAATTATATTACAAACCTGAATAGTTTATATGTTTACCTTAAAAATCATGTACTCCCAACCCATCCTTATATTTTTATTCAAACAATTCGGAATAAGACTATTTAATATGTAATGACTTGAAGACGGTATAAAGAATCATGATTATGGGATAATTTTCACATGTGTTGTAATGTAATATGTTTATCTTTTTATTATCCATTAAATTAAACATTTTGGTCTGTGGGTTTTGAGACTATTTGTGAGATGTATTGATAATTTCATGTATTAAATGTACTTTTTACCTATGTTTAGATTTGTTCCCCATTATAGGAATAAAATTAGTATTTAGTTATTTTTAGAATTAATTTAGAGATACTTAGTGAGTTCCTTATGACTATTTATATGTCTAGTTTAACATTTTAATGACTTGGTTGTGTAGATATTGTGTAGTTATTCTAGTAATTACATCCCAATATTGATATTACCTACTGATGAAAGGTTTTTAAAAGATATATATAGGTGTAAAAACACAAAAATAAGGATTATGCATCAACTCGGTCATCACTCAGTGTATGAAAAAGATGTTCAGATAAGCACTGGACATCAAATTCTCTAGTGGTACATTTTTTAATGATAATATATTTATAAAACCAAATAAATGATTTGAGTATGATAAAAACTTATTATTTTAGATAATGTAATTAAAAAATAACAATTAATAAACTATATTGAAACCATGATGATCACGAGTTACAGTTTGAACATTTTTTAATCGATGTGTATTCTCATATCATAATATTTTATCATTTCCATTATGTTAAATACGAGTTCAAATATATGACACGTGTTCTATATGAATTTTAATGCACCACCTAAATCTATCGATAACTAATTGTCTTTAAAATACCCCATTTTATGATGGTATTTTATAAAATATTTATAAATCATCTTCAAATATGATTTATAGGTTAATATTTTATAAAAATATATTTCTTCCACCCGTTGTAAAATTTAATGTAATTTGGGGTATGGAATGGGTACACATTCATTATAAACCTATAAATTTTAGGTATAAGGATATATAATTTCCAATCCCAACAATTTTGTGATCAAATATATATACAAGTATTATTATGAGCTCCCTTCATATTAAAATTCTATAACATGGGTTCCGGTAGATTGTAATGAGGAACTATTGCCTGAAATTATTGGGACTGGAGTAAATTTTTAAGAAATTCATATAATATTAGAGTATAATGATGTATTTCTAGAGTAATTTAATGGTCTAGGAAAATATTTTTAGGATGATTTTTCAATGAATTTCATTTCTGGATTTGTACATATATCCATGAGTTCTTATAGAATGATATATGTTGAATTGAAGAGTTATATAAACAACATTAAGTGAATTAGGATAAGGTATTTCTACATCATAATACATCTCTATGGGGTAATATGATACTTATTGTTAAGTATAAAAATGGATGAATGAAACTAGACCTTTACTATCATGTAAATAAGTGGATTATTATCAAGGAAACATTTCCTCTACCCAATATTGATAATATTTTCAATCATCTATGAGAATCAAAATATTTCTAGAAGACTGATCTTCAATCTAGATATCATAAAATATGTATATGAATATTTTATATTCCCTAGATAACATTTCAAACAAGGTGTGGAATTTATAAATTTATAGTGATTTAATTTTGGCATTCAAATTATACTTATATGTTTAAGGATTTGAGGATAATATACATTAGATAAATGTTTAAAAAATATGGTATTAGTTATTGATAAAATTTCTATATACTCAATGATCAAAAAATAACATAGAGGATATTTGAGAAATTTTCTAAGGAATATTCAAATGGAAATATTATATTCCATGTTCTGAAACTATAAATATTTGATAAAAAATGTATAAATATTAGGTCAGGATATCATCAGTGAGGTCATATAAATGGAAACATAATAAAATTATTTAATTGAGAAATTGTTGAGATCATCATCTAAAAATGAAATCATGAGTTTCAGGGAATAGTCGGACTGTGTCATTATTTTTTGAGATGAAAATAATGATTATCCAATTAGCTAACCATTTTTACAATGTTGGTATTTAATATCCTATATATATCAGAATTTATGGAATGGTTTGGGATATTTAAAAGAAATTGGAAGTTAATATTATACCTACACTAACCTATAGTGTATAAGGGATTGTGATATATAGTTATGAATACTTAAATGGGTTGGGTTTCATTCTTATGCATAATAAGGAGGTAATTTCTTATAAATCATATCAATTAATGTATCTTGATAAGAAATACCCAATACATTGTCTAGATATAATAGTTTTTGTGTTTTTATCAAGACACTATTGGCATCATATCTAGGGTGAGAACTAAGATATCTTTACTAACCATAAGTTCATAAAATATAAAAACTCAAAAAGAGTTGAATATGTGCTAAATTATATGTCATAATTAATAAAATATGTTTTTATAGATACATTATAACCTTGGGTAGGGAAAAATATGGTTTATTCCGTGAGCATGGAAGATCATCATATCATATACATGATGAGTATTGACAATGTCTCAATTCTCATTCATTTTCAATGAATTAATCATCAAATTATAATGGAATGAGAGAAATCATAAATTTACCAAAATATATCTCAACTACTCATTCAAATGAAGTTCAATCATCCCCAAATAATGATACAAAACTATTGATAAAAGTAGTTATTTTATGGGAATTTGGATTTCCTAAAGATGGAGTTGTATGTTTTGGAACCTGAATATATTTAACATTAAAACATAAACTCAATAAAAAAAATTGGGGTTAATGGTAATATATTATACTTCAATACTCATCTAAGAAATATGAGGATATATTAGGATAAAATAAAATTTTATTTTTTGATAACATAAAAAGTTACATTGAATGATACACATCATAAAACATTTTATGATAATATATTTAGGATAATTGATAGAATTATAAGTGTACACTGAATCAATTTCCCGTATTAATAATGAAAAGGTAAATGGTTATAATTTATTTAGTTGTGACACTCCCCTTGATATCTAATCTAAATAGTTATATTTGGGTTTTAATCAATGACCCTATAAAGTTTGCTCGTTTTATTATAATCTTGGATGAGTCTTCTCTTGACTAAATATCCATGATATATATAAATGAAGTTGTAAGACTGCACAAGATTCAACCATTAATTGTATCTAATCATGAACCATATAATAAATTGAGGTTATGGTGATGAATTTTGATGTAAATGGGTATAGGGATTTGTTTCAAACTACTTATCACACTTTAATGGAAGGTTATTTAGAAAGGTCCATGAAATACCTAGAGGATATTCTAATATCTTGTTAAAATGAATTTCATTGATAGTTGAGATTTTTATTTACCCTTTGATAAGTTATCTGCTAAAAAAATTCATTATACCATTTATATGGAACCAAATTTGTCTCTATATATGATATTATTTTAGACTCCAACAGGCTTGGATGATGTCATTGAGTAGAATATGATTAGTTCTTTCTATCTGTATGAAATGAAAATGATTGTTTAAAGTATCCAATGGCTTATTAAAGAAGAATGAATTTTACAAATGATCTATGTATGTAATCATTGAAAATATTTAGAGATATTTTTTTAAGATAAGGTATTTGTCTATATTTTTTAATTAAAGTTGGTTATAATATATTTTTATAAAAGCTAAGGTTATCCCTTGGAATATCTCTTCTGTTGGGTTCCTTCACCAATTGGGGGTAGTGGCATATCTCATTTCACTCCCTCATAACCACCCCCAAGAGAATGATGTGTTATGTGTATCTATTTTGATGATTCACATACTAGAAACATCACATTTATTGAATTTAAAAGTCTTTAATTTAGAATATGGTCTCTCATGTGAGGAGGAACTAGAAGAATTTTCTTATTGAAAATACAAGGTGTTATAAAATTAGACCACAAATTAAGAAAATGTATATTAGAATAATCATGATTTTGAAGAAGCTACATGAGATCTTGAGGATGTAATTAATATGAATTACACTCACATATTTCCTTCCTTGTAAAAATATTTAATTATGAAATTCTATTTAATGTGGGTAGATAGTAACGACCCGATATTTTTTAATATACTTGTTTCTCTAAACTAATTTTGTCATTAATTTCTTGCTTCACACATAGAACCAAATTAAAATGATCTATGATATATTATATTAATATTATTAGGGAAACAATAAGAAAAAAAAAATATATTATATAAATGTATATTTATCGAAAAAAGTTTATTAAATATATTGGAAAATGAATAAATAAGAATTTGTTTTCAACATATTATTCTTTCACAAATAAAATTTTATGTTTTTTTATATTTTATGTAAATAATAAACTCAATTAATATTAAATGAAAATATATAATATTTATATATATGAAATATTATATTAGCATTCATAAAATTATATATTGGTATGAAGTAATATTAAAAAAAATTAAAAAATTTTATTTTTTAATTAAATTCATTTTTCATTATCTTTTGAAGCTGGTTTTAAAAACTGATTTTTTACAATATAAAATATAGTTATATAAATTAATTTATCCATTTAGAATGTAAATAATATTATATAAGTATGAAGTAATAATTAATGTTAAAATTGTTTTCAAAATATTTATTTTATAATTGATAATATATATTTAAATATATTTATTATTGTTTTAAAACATATAATTCAAATATTTGAACTCCTGTAATATAGTTTTTGGAAATTTAAACAATAAATTATACATTTATTATACCTAAATTAACTTTAAAATAATTAGTAATTAATTCATAAAAATACTCTTAAAATTTATAAATAAAGGATATAAATTTTCTATTAATAAATAGATTACAACTGTTTATAATGATTATTTTACTTTTAAAAAACAATTAGATATTATATTAATAAAATACATGTGAATTGTTATAATTAAAGTCATTCAAGGAATAAAACATGATAAAAACATGATTATAATTTATGTTTAGTGGATGGTAGACCATTCCCCATGATCCACTCAACTATTAAAAATTTTTGGAACTACTTGATACGATTGGAATGTTCTCCCATAATATTAATATGAAATATTTTCAAAAAATTCCATATAACTAATAATAAGAAGGGACTACCTTCAACACATAAAAAACTATAATATTTATGTTTAATATATAAAATAGTCCATATGAACTTACCATATAATCATATTTCTCTATCATATGCTATGTAAAAATGATGTTATCTGAATCTCATCCTTTCCAATGAATTGGTAAAGAGAAACCTAAAAATTATTTTGAATATATAATCATTTAGCCGGACTCATTTCCATTAATCATTAAATTTAAAATTTATTTTTCCAAATAATATTTGATGAAATATGTTTAAATAATATACTAAATGTTTTATTATTTTTGGAATAAAAATTAACAATTTCTCGTATTACTCTTCAAAAAAAAGATTGTTTCAATCATATGTATGTGTGGACTAGCACCTCTTTGTGATAACATATTTTTTATTCCTTGACCACCTTAAAATGTTGTAATAATTATAAATTTAAAATATAAGTATGATATTTATAACATTTTTGGTTTCTAAATATAATAAACTATATTAATCCTTTCTCTCATAATAAAGGAAACGATATGATAATTCATTAATAATTGTTGACTATACTCTCAATGGAGCGGTATATTATTTTTTCACCACCACCTTCATGGTTTATTATAAATTATATTTTATGAGTTTATATAATATATATTATTTATAAAAATCATGAATATTACTCTTCTTGGAAAACAAAAATATCAAATATTCTTATTTGGTAGTCCATAAAGACCGATATACAAAATAAATCTATTATTAAATTTTCTACATTGTCATGAAATGTGAAAAATATTTTATATAATGGGTTTATAATATTATAGTTCATTAAAATATATATGAATGAGTATCTTATGTGACCTTATAGCGATAAACTCAGTGTTAAATAATGTGATCCAAAATCTATATTATAAAGATTGTGAAAAATAAGTATGCTTTCTAAAACCTGATGATCAAAATAAGTGATAAAGATTTCATTAATTAGTAATAAATGACAATAAATGAAATATATAAATAGTTACTTTTCATGGATATTTGTATATATAATATTATTAATTTATTTTTTTTTATTTTATAGGATGTTATAGCACAATCAACATAAAAACTGTAAAGGAAGGTATTTTACTGAATAAAATTATTTTTATGGATAATAGTCAATAAAATTAGATTATAATAATTTGATATTGAATTTTAATAATATATGATGTTTTTTTATTTTAATCTTTTTTTTTCATGATAAGTCATGTTTCACACTGATGTGTTCATCCTGGATGATATGATATTTCCAAAAAAAATTAAATTTGGTTAAGAATATTTCATATATCATTTAATGTATTTTTCTCCATATATATGTTTCTACTTCCAAACAATGGTATAAATTTTCTATTTTTATGTAAAATATTTCTTAGCTCTAATAATAATTATATTCCTCTTTATTAATTCTATATAAATGGTTTTATTATCATTGAAACAAACTGTGTTTTAAAGAATTGAATTTTAAATTATCATTTTTCTTTTCAAAAACATAATTGTATACTCATACCTTGTACAACAAATTTTGAAACAATATTTAAAAAATATAATTTTAACTTTATCATTTTCACTTTTTTAGATATATCTTTCTCTTCATCAATAAATTTTTTCAAGTTTATTCATTAAAATAAAAAATATTTTTTGATAATAGTAAGAATGCCTATTTAATTAAAATAACTCTGAATTGGATATTTTTAATTTTCAAAGATTTATTCTTAAATAGATTAAATAGTCATAAACTACCATATATGTGATATTTTGAAATAATACAATTTGGAAATTATATTTTTTATTTAATAATCATGTTTTCGTGGGAATACCACTTTTAATAGTTGTGTCAATAATTTAATTGAAATTAGATATTTATGGTTTTATAATTTATTTGTATTTCAATGATACTCATATATATGATTAATTGTAGGTGGGGTCCTATATCAGCCCCAAATTATTTGGATAATATATTATATCTCGATAGATAAATATGTGAATCATGTTGGTATCCCTGCTCCATTATGATTTTGGAATATGGCAGTGTTGTCTTCTCTGCTATGATATGGTTATGTAGGCTTCTTTTTAACCACATATTTTTTCTAATATATTATTTATTTCAACTTTATGAGAAATTTATATGATGTTTTATTTTATAATGATATTCGGATTACTAATGTTATGATTTTATTTTCTTTTTTATTTTCATTATATTCTAATTAATATATTTTTTATAAAATTTCTCTTGTATTATATTTTTAATACAACATACATAATGATAAATCATGTTTTATAGACTTGTTGATATTTTTATCTCACATTTATCCATTAATATTTTTTTCAATAATGATTATTATTTATAAATATTTTATAATATTTTTTTAGTAATCATTTAATATCCCCCTTTTTCCATTCCCAAAGTTATTATGACACAAATATTATGAGATATCTAGATGAATTTCTCGAGGTGAATAATTTCCAAGAAATTAAAACACAGATTTTGAAATAAATTTTTATTTAGATAGTCTCTAAGACAACAAATAATTATATCACTTAGTTTTGTGACTATTTTTTAGATTTTTTAATTATATCATTGTATCAAATTTTTATGAATGTTTTTATTTGGTCTAGATATTGGTCTATTATATTTTATAAATAAAGAAAAATTTCAATTTATCATTTTTAATTCACATACCCATTATAAATTTACAGGAAGTTGAGACTAAAATATTTAGAAGATCTTTTAGTCTTTACACTCATGAAACTGATTCTTAATTGTTGAATGAATTATATTTTCATCATATCTATTTGAATACATTATTTACTTGATATCAATGATCTATAATAATTATGGATTATTTTAATTGAAATATAAAATTTTAGATAATTATGTTTTCTGGATAGTTGGTAGATATTTTCAATATTATACAACCTTTTCATTGATATATATCATTTTTTATCTTCTAGTAGTTTGTTATTATTTCATGGTAGATGTTTCATATTCTATATTTTTATTTATGATTTAAATTGTTAATAACAATTATTATTTTTCCTTTTTTAAAATTATATTTAATTAGTCTCATTAATGAATAATAAAATTTATTATATAATACAGATTATAGTTTTCAGGATTTAATATTGCATATCTAGATTCATTAGGTTCTTTAATACATTATTCATTGTAGTAACAAGATATTTAACTAAATTATTATATATTAACCATTTAATAAGGTGTAAATTGATTTGTTAAAATAACAACGAATAAATGATTAAACTTAATTTCATTTCTTGTTATTGTGATAATATAATGGGGTAGTGTGTATTTGATAGTTGTTTATATATGATATAGAAGTGGAAGAATTGATAATATCTTAGGTTGATGATGTATTATAACATCATGTTACTAGTTTTAATGAAATCCTTGTCCTTTATTTGGATAATGTTTTGGTTGGGTCTTGTTTGTGGGTGCTTCTGGTTTAATTTTGGAAATTTTAGAGGATTTATGTGTTATTCATGGTTGGATCACGGTTCCCCCAAACTATGTAAAACGCCTGTGCCAAATGTTCATTGTGGGGTAGTGATGGTTATTACATTTGTAATATGATTGAAAACCCCCTAATCTCAATTTTTAAAAATAGTGTTCCTTTGAAAAAGATTCCATAGGGGCCACATAGTTTGGGTGCACAAATCTTCTAATAGTGTGGCCCTCTCTAAGAAACTGTGCACACAGGATAATTTTATTTTATAAAATTAGTTTAAATTTTTTAACGTAAATAATTAACTGTCGCTCAAACCCATGATGACCTAACATTTAATCCATTCCTAAGAACACCCTCTAGTGGTCATTTTGGTTCCATTATACCCTACATGTCATATAGAGGCATGGAAGATCTCATTCAATCTCTTCTGGGTAAGTGAATCTCAAATCATATACTTTTTCCTTATGTCTCCTTCTATTATACATATAGATTATAATATCATCATGTTATGGATGGATCATAACATTGTTAGATGAGATCTAGATTCAATATTTTATTTCATTATCTCTCATACTACCATTCATCTATGGAGTATCAAATTACAGATCTTGATTCATTAATTAGGTGGTCATATTTAGGTGGTTCCATTGAAATTTTCCATTTAATTATATATTTATTTTTATTATAGGTTTGAAAAATAAATAAATTCATCAATGAAAACCTAATATAGTTTTTATTGAAAATTGAATTTAATGTGTCATGGTTTTTCGAGAAACCCCAAATACCACTTTAATATGAATTTGGGGATTATTTTGATCTTGATGTAATTGATTAAATGGTTTGTGAATTTTATTTATAAAAAGTGGTTAAATTTTAATAAGAAAATCCTATGATTCGTTTTCTATGAAAATTGCTTGAAATTAAGAAAAACCCTATTTTGTTTTCTAATTGAATTAGCCTATTTAAACTAATATATTTAGAAATGTAATTATAAATTAGGATTTATATGTAAAGATATATTTTTTATTTGTTTATTAATTAATTGAGAACAAGTAAAAATTGTTTGTTAGTTTGTGATAGAGAAAATTTATAGTAGAATGATTATTTCCGAGAAATGTATTGGTAATGAAAAATCAAACAAAACACTAGTTCATTGTGTTTTATCCCTAATGGGATGTAGATGAATTTTATTCCACCAAAGATCAAGGGATGTTTGTACACATACATATCCCAATAACTTATATGAGATATGTGAGGATACTATATCTTGAAACTATCATCTGAAAAGGATGGTGACCATTGTGCTTTTCTTGATTGTTTTATATATATTCCATTGATTATTGAACTTTCCTTCTCATTCATATATATTTTTAAAAACAATTTCATATATAATTATACATTAATCCATTTTTTGAAAATATTTGTATCCATATAAATAATATAATGGTTTGTTTTAAATAATAAAATGTTTTTCCATTGAAAATATTATTATAATTTGAAGAATTATTTGGTTTATTATTATGGAATATATTAATGAAAACCTTTTGAGAACCTATTTGGATTTATAGGTATCATCATACATTTTCATTCATTTGTTACTATATTTCCTTCTGGTGTGTCTGAGGAATTGGATAGAGGTGGTGGAAATTCATTGACCATCATTAATGGAGTGAGGTTTCCATTGGGATGTTTTGGTTTTATCTCAGTAGTTTTTTATTACATAGAGGATGAAATGATTCGGGTTTTTATTTTTGTTTGTTTTCTAGTACTACTCCTTTTGAGGAGTTCATAATACATGTATCTTTTATCTTATTCTATTTTTTGGAATATGTTTTCTCTACATTATCATGTTTGATGATATTTTGAAGACACCATTATTTGGGGATTGGGAACTCCCTTCATGCTATGCTAGAGATGGATCAGATATCAGGGTTTTGGGGAATCTATGATGGTTTTTGGAAAAGTAATATCTGGGTAGTTAGCTAAATATCATTTCATTAAGTTAATATGATGTTTTCGATTTATTTATAGGACATAATATGTTATTGTGAGTGATTGACTAAAAAACTCTAATAGTAACAAGCCTTATATCACCATGGGTGGCTTGGGGAAGGTTTCATGAAGAATAATTTTATCTTATTCTAGTATATTACCATATTTGTTCCTTGATAGATTGAAATAAATGTCTTCATATCATATCTAATGTGATTGATATTCCTATTGATATTTCATGAGTTGGTGATGATTGGATCATTTTTAACATCATCAGTATTGGTTGGTCATGTTTTGAATCCTCACACCTTCAAGATGACATTTGAACAATCTCTGAGAAAAAGATGCATATGCACTACAGTGAGTGAATCCTCTGATGGACAATAATATCATTGAGACTATTGTACTTATTTACTATCTCATGAACCAATTTGGGTCACCATACAAGTTTTGTCCTGACCCGGTCTATGGGATGTCTTGAAGGGGATTCCTGATTCCCACGGGTTGTCACAAGTGCTCGGGTATCAAATAAAACATGTGGCAGTGATTTAACCAAGTAAAAAAATCATAAAACAACCAATAATATCAACAACAAAAAAACTGAAAATTCATTACCAAAAAAGTTGTAACAAATATTCAAAATTTCCTTATTTAAGGATTAAAAAAAATAAAATGGCTAAAAACAAAAGACAAAACCACAATAAACACAAACCACCATGTGACATAGTGGTGTAACTCCCCCAAGGTATCTGCACTACCCTAAACCAAGATGACCACTAGAAACCTGAAATATCCTCTCCAAAATCATTACCCTTTCCTATATCAAAAATTGACAAGTCTACTTGAACCAAAAGGTGTATATAGGGTGTTAGGTAAATCCTTGTAGGATTCAACCCAAATAAAACCATTCCATTGCACAACAATTAAAATATTATCTAAAATTCTTATTCGAGTAAAAGCCTACAGAAAAGTTTTAGGATAAATATGTAATGAGTAATCACTTAAAAAGTTAACAATTAAAGCGGAATCCATTTCATAAATAATTGATGAAAAGAAAAAATAATTTTATAAATAAAACACACACAATATATCATCCATAAGTTGACAGAAGTCATAATTCTACATAAGTATCAGGATAGGTAGGGCACCATGTGTGATCCTTAAGGTCAAACTAACTCATGTGTGATATTAGGAACCTCACATCTCGATGAAAATTTGTTATATGAACCATGACCATACGCATTCCTCTGCATGAGACAGTAGTAGGGAAAACACCCAGAACCTATTATTATATAATCAACATCCATGTTTATTTATTATTTCTACTATCAATCCCGCTAAGTGAATCTGGGGTATAGTCACTTCTGAATCACTAGCAAGCTTGTCCTAGTCTATCCACCTAGTTACTAGGGATTCCGTTTTTCTCAACTACATTCCATATATCACCCAACACATCATCATCACACCTCTTGATCCAAAAAAATGTAACATAAAACATATAATACCACATGGCCTACCCAAATCCTCTTTTGAAACAAAACACACACTAAAAATAAATAAAAACATGATTTTGACCAATTGTATAGTTTAATAACATGTTTCATAATTTATAAAACATGTTTGAAATTAACTATAAGAGTTTACACTAGGAAATCACATAATTCCAGTTTTGGAAAACCCTTTTTTAATCCATAAGCATATCAAAATTATTTCAAAATGGGTTTCCAGACATCCCACACTATTTTTCAAACACATTCAAGTAATAAAACACAAATCCACATGTGGAACACAAATGTATTATAGACAATTCTCTCTATAAATCCATTTTCATTTCAAAATAAAACTGATTCCTTTCAAAAATACAATTTTAACCACCTATATTTAACATATAGCATAAATAAAGAATATATCAAGCAATGAAATGGTCTAAGCCCATTTTTAAATCCACACATACACTAAGACCAATTTTTAAAATAATCTTTTCCATTATTTAAGAAATTTTCAATCCATCCCCAAACGTGATAAATAATTCTAATGTTCCAAGATGACCAATTTTCCATTCAAAATCATTTTTCAACACACACGCACCTCATGTAACCATGAAATCACATTTTTATACATTAAAAAATTTATGAAACACACTTAAGAAGTTCCACATCAACACACATATTAAATACAATGTGATTTTCCTTTGAAAATCCAATTTAATCATGTAAGAATGAAAACAGATTTATAAAACATACTTTTCACCACCCAAATAATGTATATAACATGATAAAATTAATTAAACAAAATAAATGAATCATCCATAGAAATTCTAGGGATTGAACTATAAACCGTGGGGTTGAAATTTCTGGAAAATGGCATGAAACCACAACTTCACCCCAATCGAACTTTCGAGAGGTAAGAAGGAACCCTAAACATAAATATAGGACCCGAAACAAAAGTTGAATTTCCCAAAACAAAACCATAGCTGGTAGAAACCAAACCCCCAATGGAAGATGGAAAAAAACTTTAAAAGAGATGAGGTAGACTTAATTGGAGGGGAAGAGGGTAAGACTGCCAGAGGGAGGGGCGCGTTAGAGGAAGGAGGTGTGGTTTTTGTAGGGAGTTTCGTGTTTTGGGTAGGAAGGTGCTGATGGGGTTGCACTCTGAAGAGGAGGGAACCACTGGTGTCATGTGAGGGAGAGAGACCGAAGGAGGGATAGTCACCAGATGAGGGAGGGAATTGTGTTGGAGGAAGCTCCGGCAAGTGGGGGTAACACATGCTGGGTAGGGATGGGGGAAAATATATGTGAGGTGGAGAGGGGAAAGAGGGGGAGGAAACCCTAAAAAAATATAATAATAAATTAATAGTAATAATCGTAATAACAACAAAAATAATCTAAAAATAATAATCTCAATAATAATAATAATAGTCACAATATTATTATTATTATTATTATTATTATTAAAATAATTATTTTAATTTTAATTTACTATTTTTATTTCAACTTTCATTTAACTTCCATTTATTTTTGAATATGGTCAAGTCACACGGTTACCTGGACTAATCCACACAGTTACCTGGGAAAGACACCTAGTATCCAAATCATACTCTGTCTATGCGCCAGATGCTACTAATCCCAAATCCCTTGTTTCCAAATAAAATGAAAAATTAAAAACATTGGCTCAACCCAAACCCAAAAATATCTAATGATATGAAAATAATAATATAAAATAATATCAAGGGTTAGGGGGTGATATTTCTCCCCAAAATAATTCTTTCTTCCCCCCAAAATCTACAAAAATTAATAGACCAAAAAAAACTACTACTCATTCATGGTTCAAGGAAATCACCAATTAATGGTGAGTGAGAGGAGGCAAGAAAACTATCAATAGAAAATGTGACTCAAAAATAAAACTTATTTGACCAAAATGGAAACCCTATTATGTGACTCCCATCACCAAAATTCTAAACCCCTCTAATTGATTGATCAATATAAAAGATCTCTCATGACATAGAATCCAACCACTTTAACAAAAACCCATTAGAAAATGAGAATGAATCCCACACGTCTATCTTGAAACAAGAAAACACGATCAAACCACATCCCAATGAATACACCCATGACATTATTATAATGAAACTGGTGGGTGCCCTATAATACCATCATTTACTCAAAAGAGGAGCTTGTGGCTAGGTAGCTCTAGAAAAGACGACCCATTTTAAAGTCTACATCAGAAACACAGACATGTTACCAACATAGGAGGCCTGAATGGACTCCCTATCAATGAATAGTACAACATTAATTTATCCCAATGGAATTTCTGTGAGACCCCCGGTTGGTCTCCACACCATTATAAACAACCATCCTAACAAACTAGAAAAAATTGATAGGAAAACTTGTCATGGGTCATCTTATGAGTTTTTACACTTTGGAAACACAAATTAATTAAGGAGGCCCAACATAGACCAAGACCGTACTGTAAAAGGTCCATATAAAAATATTCCAACACAAATAAAAAGACACACACTATGCACTACTCTTTTAGGGCATTACCTTCCTTACATGAGCCCAAACCAAAACTATGATCGACTCACAAGGAATGAAATACATATCAAATCACACTAATATCAACATCCATAAGGCACAAGCATCAAGGTTCGAGGAAAAAATAAAACTATACCTATTTTTAAAATAAAAAAAAAGGAATCCTTCCTATAATTCAGTTTGTGACATGGAGATAAATCTCTCATGCATCTTTCCACTAAATTGGAATATTAAAGATGATCAATCACACTAGAACCTCAAACTTCTTCTATATCCCACACTGGATATGGATGTTAAACTAAGATAGGTTACACCCATAGGGGATTATTAATACATGCCCGTTTCACTATGGGGGACCTATGTTGGGAGATATGATGATTGAAGCATATCCGGACTCATAGTAAGGTGTTGAAATCCCTAAAACAGAACTTCTATTTCTGGTGACACATGCAACAACACTACAATCTAAAAAACAACAATAAAACTCAACACACCCTACAACGTACATTTCCTCAACATATAACATCACCATGAAAAATACATAGAAGATTCCCTTACATCCTTCCTTTCTCCTTGATCTAGGATATTATTAACCAAGAACACAAGGAACACACATCCATTAAAATAGGGGAAATTTAAAATTTCTATAAGAGAACATTTTTTTGTTAAAATATATGTTCTCATAATATTTAACAATGTACACCCGTACACTTTATCAAGAACATGATGATTGCAAATGTCTCTAATAGAGACTGTTGCAACCAAATAGGACGTACAAAGAAACCATGTTTAAACTGAGTCCCAAATGACATGTGATTCCCACAAATGGCTATAACATTCTATTATGAACAAATTTTCCACACTGGTGGCCTAGAAGATCTTTCGCTAAGAAGAACACTTTGAATGATCCAAATTCCCTTTAAGAAAATTGTCATCACTGACAACCACAAACTGCTTCTAACATTACTTACTGGGATCCCTCTCACCACTCCCAGTTAAGAACTTCAGACAAAAAAGTGTCAAACATCCTACATGATGACTCTGCCAACTCAAAGAAACCAATGCTTCATTAAAAAACTCTCACATCATCTATCCCACTACGAAAGGACCACATAACTTACAAGGAAAAGAAGAATACTTGACATTAAAAATTCAAGGAGAGAGTCTTTACACTGATCAACAAGTGGATCTACCAACAGTTAATCATTCATGGTCGCACATCAAACATGTATTAATTATTTATGATGGCATACACTAGCCAATCAATGAAACACATGATCTAAACAAAATAACCAATGGGTAAATACATTCCACAAAAATCACAACCCATTTAACATTTTTAAAAACCATCCCAAAATGTCTTAACCATTCAAATAAAACTGTTTTATAACATTACAAACCCTTTTCAATATATTTCACTCATTTTGAAACACTTATAATTATACCACAAACCTAATCTCATTATTAACTATTTCACAAAAAACTCATCTATTATCATTTAATACAGGTTTCCAAATATTCATAAAACATTTCAAAATCTCACTTGTTAAAAAATCAAAGGCTATTTTCAAGCATCAATAAAAAATACCAAAGTAATTCCTTCCAATAAAAACATTCTTGAAAAATACATTTTCACTTTCAATATATTTCAAAATAGTTTATATAATACCATTTAAAACTAATTTTCAAAATCCACTTTAACATGACCAATGATAAAAAGTTAATTTCAATAAACCCCAAGTTTTTACACTAAAGATCCAATCCGAATAAAATCACCCCCGTTTACATAAAAAAAATTAACAAAAAAAAAATTCTAAAAAAAATTCATTTCCCAAGAAAGCTACTTACGATAAACCATAAAAATTATTCCTAAAAATAAACCCCCGATGAAATCAACCCATTTACTGAAAATAGTTTTACATAAGATAAAATTTTCAAAAAAAATGGTAAATTAAGAAAATTAATTTTCCAACATCCTTAAATAAATGCATTTTTACTTTAAAATCATGTTTCAATGATTCCAAAGTAAGGGCTTTATAAATATGTTTTTTAAAAAACTAAAGAGTCATAGGATCATGGAATAGGAAACTAGTGTTTATGGGTGACTAGATGAAATAGTTGGTGGCCACATACTAGTCGCAACACCATCATTGAGAGTGTTTCAGAAACATGTCTCATGCTTCACATGGATTTTCATGACATGTGATCTCACTAAGACCATTGGCTCAAATCATATTTCATTTAAAATGAATCGAAGAACAAAAGGGACCAAACAACTCAGATAATACTTGACTTCCCTTGGTGATGTGAGTCCCTAAATAGGGTTTTCCGACTAGACACCCTACTCGTATCCTGATTTTTAAGTCCATAAAATCATTGCACGATTCTACCATGACTCTTACCCAATGAACATGACCCAAAGGAGGATAACCTGACTCTAATACCATTTTTTTCAATAACCAAGTCAGGTCTCCAACCAACCCAATTCTCAACCAAGTCTATGGTTTGTCCCAAAGGGAGTTCCTAATCCATACTAGATGGAAAACATCATTGGGTATTAAATAAAACATGTGGAAACAATTTACTAAAGTAAACAATAATGAAAAAACAAACAATAAAAATAAAATATTGAAAAATCATAACCACAAAAATCATAACCAAATTTCTAGATGTGATTTTATAATTTTGAAAAAATCGAAATGGCCACAACCAAAATAGAATCCAAAATCCAACACAGAACACCATGTGGCATAGGGGTTTAACTCCCACAAAACATCTCTAAAACACTACACCAATGACTGCTAGCATCCAGAACCCCCATCTCCCAAAAAGTACTCTTACCTGTATCAAACATTACCAAGTCTTATTACACCCAAAGGTGTAACAAGTGTGTGAGATAAGGCCTATAACAATGATTAATAGATAAAAATATTCCATTCCAAATCATTCAAAAGATAATGATACATGTTTATATGAGTAATAGCCTTTATATTTTATTTAGGAATAACATTTAATGAGTGAAAAATTTAAAAGGAAACATATCAAGGGGAAACCATTTCAAAAATACATACATAAAATAAAAGGGTAATTTATAAATAACACACACATAAGAGGACCCCAGTATTCCGATGGAAGGTATAATTCTACAAAAGAATTTAATATATAGATCACTATGGGTAGATACCAAGGGTCAAACTAGCTCATGTGGTATTCTAAGAACCTTGCATCTCGGTGAAAATCTGTTATTGAAACCAGGACCATCAGCATTCCCATACATGGTCTAGTAGTAGGGGACACCCCAATAACCTATTGGTCTCCAATCATATTCCATGTTTAGTTAGAGTTTTAATTGCCAATCCCTCAATGTGAAATTGGTCCATAGCGACTTCTGAACCAAAAGAAAGCTTGTCCTTGTCTATCCACCCAGTTACCCAGGATTTCATTTTGCTCAATAAAGCTTAACATATCATAGTACACGTCATCATCACACTTCTCGATCCAAACAAGGTAACATACAACATATACCACCACATAGAGACCCAAAAACTCTTTTGAAACCCTGCTTACATAAAAAATAATTAAAAACATGATCCACTCCAATTTTAAAATTTAATAACATGTTTCATAATTTATAAAACACATTCAACATTCTCCACAGGAGTTTACACTAGGAAATCATAAAATTCATTTTTTGAATAAAATAGCTTTTTTACGAAATATGTATAAAAACCATTTCAAAAATGGTTTGGCACATCCCAAAATATTTATCAAACAAATATATGGCATAAACAAAAAGGAGCATGTGCAACACACATGGATTATAGCCTATTAGTAAAAAATAAATTTTTTATTACCAAAGAACTTTGAATCCTTTCAAAAACACAATTAGAACCACATATATTACCAATTGAGAATATATAATGAATAAATCATGAAAATACATGGGATAATTCCCTTAGTAATGTCTCACATAGTCTAAGAACAATTTTTAAAACAATATTTTCCACCATTTAAGTAATTTTCAATTCACACTCAAATGTGTACAATGAGGCTAACATGGAAAGATGACCCATTTTCCATTATAAATACTTTTTTAACACACATTATCCTCAAGATCCCATGAAACTACATATTTCATATCTCAATCAATTCATTTCACATTCCCATGATGTTTAACAACAACACACATATAAAATACAAGGCCATTTTCATTAAAACAATATCCAATTACATCATGAAATCATGCCATATCATTATAAAACTTATGTAGCCACAAATAAATAAATTATAGAACATGATAAATTAAATTAAACAAAAAAACTAAATCATTAAAAATTCTAGGGTATGGAACCCCAACCTTGGTGAAGAAATTTTCACAATAATGGTGTAAAACTGCAAATTCATCCCAACTGCACCTTCGAGAAGCAAGATGGAACCATAAAAATATTGATAAAACCAAAAAATTAATGTTTAAACCCCCAAAACAAAACCCTAGACATTAGAAAACAAAACCCAAATGGAATCCAGAAAAAACCCTTAAAATGAAGGGGAGACTTACCTAAAGGGGAAGAGGGTGTGGCCACTAGAGGGAGGTGTCATGTCAGAGGAAGGATGTGTAGCCACGTGAGGGGGGGGGGGGTCGTGCACTGGGGAGGAGGGAGCTAGTAGTGTCACGTGTAGGAGAGGATGTCACCGGTGGGGTGTTGTAGGGGAGAACAAACAAAGGTGGGGCGGTCGTCAGATAAGGGAGGGAGGTGTGCAGGAGGAACCGCCTACCGGTGGGGGTCACACACGCAGGTTAGGGAAGAGTGGAGAAGGGATTTCATGAGCGAGAGGGGTGGGGGTTGAAAACCGTAAAAAATAAATTACTAATAATAATCATAATCATAATAATAATCATAACAATAAGATTAATAAAATTATTAATAATATTATTATTATTACCACTAATAAAACTATCATCATTAAAACAATTATTTTATTTATATATTAATTTTTATTATTTTATTAAAACATTAATTTAAATTCATATTATTTTTAAAGAATGGTAGGACGCACGGTTACCCGGGTGAACCACATTGTATCCAAACCATGCTCTTCCCGTGTGCTAGATGTTGTCGAGTCCAAAACACCAGTTTCTAAATAAAACACAAATATTGTAATCGAGAGTAAACATGAACACTAAAAAAATCCATATCCCAAAAAATAATAATATAAAATATTTTCATGGTTAGGGTGTGGAAGTCCACGCTTTGGGATGGGATCTTTCACTCAATCCCATTCAGGATCCTATTGTTAAAACCCAGAGAAATTAATATTGGAATCTTGATCATGAGTTCCTTCACTAGAAACCGGTGACATTCCTAGGATCAAGAGATCCTCAACAAGAATATGTTTAGTTGGGAAGGATAGTTTTTTATGATATCTTTTAAATACATTATTCGATCATAGTAAAATGTACCACCTTAATACCAAATGTGCTTAGCCTAAGAACATGAGATTATATGGTTATAGAAACGAAACACAAGGTTTTATAGAGGTTGTAATATAGTGTTATTTTCTTTAATTAGTTCAATAAATGGTATACAGTTTTGGATAAGGCTATATAGTTTTTCAAACTCTAATAGGATGTAAGTATTTTGATGGATTATATACAACACTTAATATATCTGGTTATGTTCATGTCATTCCCTAGCCCCGAGACATCCCCAGAACTGGTGCAGAGTTGAAATAAAACATGGAGTGTAAATATTTTTATAAAAAGAAAAGATGAAAACACACACATATGTTCCACTAGAGAGGATCATTTTGTTTTAGGTCCCATCGAATGAAATACAATAACTAAAATTCCTTTAAAACATGACAATATAGTCATCATTAAGCAGTCACCAAATAGAGGGACTAAAATCTACTAAACCTATAAACGAAAACATATTGAAAACATAGTGCGTGCATATGAATACCTAGTAAGGGGTTTTAAAATAACATTATATACCAATTAAAACCTTTTAAATAATTCCTTTAAAAATTTCCATTAACAATTTTCTTGAGAATTTTTGTATCATATGTATTAAAAAGTAACATTTAGTCTAAGAATTATAAGATCACATTTCAAGGAATACAAATAGGGTTAAAATGAAACATGTTCCAATTATAAGCATTCTCATACAAAATATATGGTTTACAAAAGAATAAGTAATGTTCATTCAATCTTCAATGGGTTTGACATGTGGAAATCATAGTAAAAAATTTATGACTAAGAGTAATACATGATCAATGCTGCACATGAAAATAATAACTTCAATTTCTTCCATAAATTTCTGTAAGCCATATCTGGCTAATTAATTCTCTGAGTGCTTAATAAACATCATGGAATAAGCATTTACTTCTTTTAATACACTTAAGTACATTCCCTTGACCATGTAAATTCTACTTGTCGAATATGCACTAGGTTAATTAATTATCATAATCCTAATGAGGGAATGCATAATGCAAGACTACATAAGCATAACATCAAGTCCTCGTGCCAAGATCATAAATAATCATTTTGTCAAGGCCTTGTTCCAAGACCGTAGTTTGTCCCGTGAGACCTATTGATGCACCGATGGGCTAAAACGGGCCCCAATAGACACTTACAATGTCAAATACATTCCTCATATTCCAGGTAAGGTCGAGAGTTCAATGTTTCCCATACCACTTTATTCATTTAATTTCTCATTTCTTATTATTCAATGTGTCCCACACCACTATAAATAATTTAATTCATAATTCCATAAAAGGTAACAAAAATTTTAATTAAATTATTTGAAATTTACATATACATAGTGAGTAATTAATATATGTGTTAATAACAATACAATGATCTTCATGGAAATAAATGATATGGTATAAAACACATGTGTCAATAACTAAAGAACACTAAATACAGGTTACCACATAAAACGAAAGTCCATAATATCCTTATTATGAATGTAAAAAATTTATATTTCCGAATTCATAATTCAAAAATTAAGATAATTTCAATTCATATTTAAAACACATGTTGATAAATGGGAATATTTTACAAAATAGAACTCAATGATTGAAAACATTTATTATGGAGGATTAAAGTTTATTAGAACAATAAACAAATTAAGTCATTCTTCTAAAAATATTAAGAGGGTATAAACATGGGTGACTATTGTTCTTATTTAAATTTTGGTTAAAAATTAAATGTAGAATAATCCATGGTTTAATAAATTATTGCTCATCTGACAAACCTTATTAAATCATCAAAATTTTGTTTTTATGATTACATAATTTGTTAATTATTAAAACCCAATGATGCACATGCATATAGCCGTATATAAAAAATATATACTTCTTTACATTATATAAACTACTTTAAACTGAAAATCAATAGTTAGGATTCTTAAAATCAAGCATAATAGAGGTTTAAATTAACCTGTATGAATATATATATATATATATATATATGATTATATAAAGTGTAAATAAAGGATATTAAATTAAATGTTTGATGACAAATGCATATTTTAAAACCATTATGAGCATTAGTTAATCAAAGGTGTATAAATTGAAAAACGTTATACTAAATATAAAATGTTTTTTTATGAAATATGTTCCCATATATATTCTTATATATATATATATTTCAATTCTATAGAATCATTAATCATTATATATATTTTTCTTGAAAAATATTTATGATCTACATGTAGTATTAAGGACTTTTCATTTTAGAAGGAATCAATAGGTCATATTCTTAACAGTATATATATATATATATATGTGTGTGTGTGTGTGTGTATTTATAAATATCAATATATATAAAAATTTCAATTGGTATAACAATGAAAATTTTAAGTCCCTTACCAGGTTTGAGGAGGAGAGGCTTGTGAATGCTCGAATGGGGCTTGAGATGAAGAAGAACTCAGAGGTTAGGGGTGCAACGAGATGTGTATATAAACTATGTTTTAAAAATTATTGTTAATATAACTTGCTAGAAAACATAGATATTATTAATTTAAAATAAGACTGAGGGTGAGTCTTTGTGGAAGATGAGGGAAAGGAGTGACCACTTGTGTCATGGGTGGAGAAAACAAATGGATAAAGTGGAAAAACCCACTGGTGCAGCACATGCGGACGAAGAAAAAGACATCGTAGGATAGAAAAACCAAAAAAAGAACAGACAAATGGAGATTAACTGAGGGAAGATCTAGAGGTGGAGGTGTGTCCGCAAATTTTAAAATGACATTGATGGTTGATATCTGCTGAGGAGATGATCGGAAGACTACGGTAGACTCAGTCATTTAATATAACTTAGACAGTTGTGATTAGATCATGATCGGATCAGATGGAACACAAAAAACATGGAAGATATTTGTGGCCATCGAGGTTCTAAATCCAAACTGATCGCACGGCTCAAATCAAGTGTGGTGTGATCGAACAACCCAAATCTGATCCCTGCTGAATTGTTTCGTCCCACATAAAAATGTATGGGCTTCCACGGCTGTTTTATAATCTATGGACACTGACCCATCACTCATTTTACCCCCTCTCTATACCTAGTACCTCCTCATATCCAATTCTTCTAAGGGTTCGCTCTACGCCCACCCTTGACGATGTTCCGCCCCACATGGTTGCGCGCTTGTTCCTTGAATCCTCGCCTATGTGCGCTGAGGGCTATCTATGCATCCTCTATGCGTGGGACCTAGCACGCACCTTGCGTGCGCACCTCCCCTGGTCAATTTCCAAGGGTTGTGGGTGATAAGCCCATCATGTCCTAGAGGGGTGCCTAAGAGGTGTCCATCGGCTCGGTGGGGTACTCACCTAACTTGTAGCCTAGTAAAAGAATATTTTTTTTGTTAAACATAAAAATAAAACTTGTTATACAAATATAAGTATATTCAAAATATAAATTCACTTTGTAACTAAAAAAAGTTCTAAAACCAAAATTTCACTTAGTTTTATAAATCACAATGTTTTAAAACATTAATTTATAAATCAATGATCAGTACTTGATAAATAAAACCTTATACTAATATTGAAAAAATAAAAAACATATGTATTGTTATGTCATTGGTTTAAACATAAAGAATGAAAATATTTATAAAATGTTTTTCAACACATTGGAAATATATCAGAAATCCAAACCTCGTTATGAAACCAATATAAGTGTATCCAAAATATTAAATCAGTATCCTTTTTAATTTTTATAAAAAGATTTTATGTGTTTAAATTTATAATTTAAATACATAACTTTTATATTTTGGAAAAATAATTATACATTGATATTTTAAATTGATCCCATAGAATTACCAACAAATATAATTATAGCTATTAGAAAATCAATGGTCAAAAAAAGAGGTATTGGTTGGATTAAAGATTTAAAAAAACATAAATTAAAGAGTTCAGTATCTCCAAAACGACTTGGAGAAGATGGTGCAAATCATTCCACTAGTGCTCATTGTGGTTGCAGTGGCTATGGCCATACTGATGATCATTGTGATAGATCCAATGAACCCTTACTATCTTCTTGGGGTTTTTTATTGGGTGGTCTCCTTATAATTCTAGTAGGTCTTTTAGTAAGTATTTTTGGTTAGTTGGATTCTCTTAGTTTTGAAGCAGTATATTCATTTTAGTGTTTAAAAAGAATACCATGTGTTTATTTCATATGATTTGTTCAAAATGAAAATAAAATAAAATATCATTCCTGAATAATGTTATTATAAGTAAGATATGTTTGGGTTGTTACATTATCCCCCCATTCGATGAGTTGTTTCCTAGAAATTCCAAAATATTCATACAAGATCGCAGAAACACCTGACACACATCACTATCGAGGTCTCATTGCTGGGAACACCACTGAGGGTAGGGTGCTTACGACTTTAGTTAGATTCCTAAGGTGGTATTCAGATCCTCAATTTCCATGGCACAGATACACATTGAATAGATTGGGTAAAACTCATGTGGGAAATAGTAGGTCCTCAAAAGAGTGGCCCAGGAGGTGTAGAGTTTGGAGATATCAGAATGAATGTGGTTCTGATAGACTAATCGGATGACTTGGTTTTCTAAAAACTAGATGTTTTAAAGTCTCTCATACCTACAAAAACTCAATACGTTGAACATAAATGTTTCATGGGGGTCTCTCACCTCACTATCTTTACAAAACTTTTCTTGGGCTAGATAACCCTATATAGGGTGAAACAAAAAATAGCATCCATCATAGTGACTCCCTTTGTGTGCATAAAAAGAAAGTTGTGTAATGTGACATGAGGTAATAAATGTGAATCATTCCTTGATAATGTAAAAGAATATTTGGGTTGTTATACACTTGATAAAGGAATTTATAGGTTAGAAATAAGTTCACAAATGGTAGGTACATCTCCAAACATGATTGTACAATTATATGTTCGAGTAACTCGGTGGGGAGAGACAAAAAAATTGTATCTTCTTCCTTCAATATATTTTAAGAAAAAATACACATAGTGAGACCTAAAAAAGTGTTTTATTATTGTTCTAATTTTCCAAGGTTTTCTAAACCAATCCTCCGATACCAATGGCCATAGTCTATCCCCTGGACCACCCCGTAGCCGATGCAGAACTGAAATAAAACATGGTGTGTAAAATTTGTTATAAAAAGTAAAGCTGAAAAACACACATGTCCCACTAGAGATGATTGTTTAGTTTTAGGTCTGGGAGAACCAAATTCAATTATTACAATTCCTTCAAAACAGGACCAAAATTTCTTCATTAAGCAGTCACAAAATAGTGGGACTCAAATAAACTAAACCTATAAATGAAAACAGATTGAAAACATAGGGTGAGCATAAAAATTCCAAGTAAGGGGTTTTAAAATAACAAAATATACCAATTAAAAACATTGAAAGCATTCATTTAAAATTTTCCATAAAATATGTTCTGAAAAATACTGTAACAAAAGTATCATAACATAATATTCAGTCTATAAAGTATAAGAGCACATTTCAAGGAATACTAACGGTGTTAAAATGAATCATGTTCCAGTTATAAGTATGCTCATGTAGAATTTATGGTTTATAGAAAAATAAATATTGGACATTCTATCATGAATGTGTATGACATGTGAAGGTGATAGTACAAAATTTATAATTAAGAGTAATACATGATCATAGTTTCACATAAAAATAATAACGTCTAGGAATTTTTTTTACTAAATGTATGTTGTATGTGGATAATTGTTTCTCTGAGTGTTGAATACATATCATTCCATACAAATTTACTTCTTCTGATACTCATATGTACAGTCTCTTAACCATGGATATTATTCTAGTCAAATATCAAATTTTTTAATTAATTATCATAAACATAATGAGGTAATTCATAATGTGGGACAACATAACCATAACGTCAAGTCCTTATGACAAGACCATAAATAATCATTTTATCAAGGCCTTGTGTAAAGACTATAGTTTGTATCATGCAACCTACCGATGCACTAAGGGACTATAGAGGACCCCACCTGACACTTACTATGTCCAATACATTCCAAATATTCCATGTATGATCATATGTTTAGTGTTTCCAATACCAATTTAAACATTTAATTTCTCATTTCATATTATTCAAAGTTTCCCATTACACTTTGAATAATTTAATTAATAATTCCATAAAAGGTCATATGATTTTTAATTACATTAATTATCATTTAAATATAAATATTAAGTCATGAAAATAACTCTTTATAACAATACTATCAAATTCATGGTAATAAATTATATGGTATACAACACATGTCTCAATAACTAAAGCACACAGTTTTGTCACATAAAATGGAAATACCTAAAACCCTTATTATTAATATAAACATTTTATATTTCAGAAGTCAAAATAGAACTAAATGATTGTAAACATCTATCCTGGTGGATTCAAGTTCTTTATAGAAATAAATAAATAATCTCACTCATATAAAAATATTACAAGGGAATACACTTGGGTTACTATTGTTCTTATTTAAATTTGGATTAAAAATTATATGTATTATAACCCATGGTTTAGTAAATCATTGAACATATATCCAACATTATTAAATAACCAAATATTAGTTCTTTTATGAAAGAATAATTATTTAATGATTGAAACCCATAGATGCATATACATATAGCTGTATATAGAAAAATTCAATTCTTTACATTTTACAAACAACATAAACTTGAATGTCAATATTTAGGAGTCCTAAAATCAAGTAAAATAGTTGTTTAACTAAACCTGTATGTGTATATATATATATATATATATATTTGATTATATAATATGAAAATAACAGATCGTAAATTAAAAATTTGATGATACTTTCATATTTTAAACCCATCAGAAACATTCGTTAATCAAGGTTGTATAAATTGAAAAATGTGATAAAAAAATAGAATGTTTTTTTATGATATATGTTAAAATATATATTATTATATATATATTTTAATTTTCTAGAATCAAAAAACCATCCACATCCTTTTCATGAAAAATAATTACGAACTATATGTAGGATTTAGGACTCATCATTGTAGAAGGAAACCGTGGGTCATTATTTTAACCGTATATATATATATATATATATATATATATATATATATATTTATATCTGTGTGTGTGTGTGTGTGTGTGTGTGTGTGTCTACATAACGATGTATATATATATAAACCAAACTGAGAGAAGGCAAGAAAATTTTATATCCCTTAATTGGTTTGAGAAGGAGAGGCTTAGGAAGGCTAGAAGGAGGCCTAAGGGGAGGAAGAACTGAGAGGTTAGGGGTGTAAAGGGATGTGTATATAAACTATATTATATAAATTATCTTCAATACCACTTTTTGGAACTCTGAGAGACTCTTAGTTTAAAATATGACTGAGGGTGTGTCATTTTAGAATATGAGAGCAAGGAGGGACAACTAGTGTCAGGGGTGGAGAAAAAAATGGAGAAAGTGGAAAAACCATAGGTGCAGTGCAGACAGAGGAAGAAGACGATGCTACAGTATAGAAAAACCAGAAAAATGGAGATGGGAGATTAATTGTTGGAAGATCTAGTGGTGGAGCTGAGTCTGTGGATTTTAAAAAGAGATGGACAGTTGAGATCTGCTGAGGAGATGATCAGACGACTACAGGAAATGACGTTATTTAAAATAACATAGGCGGCTACAATTAGACCAAAATAAGATGAGACGACTCTCAAAAAATGTGGAAGATATTTGTGTATGTGAGGGTTCGAAAGCCGAACTGATCGCATGGCTTAGATCGGGAGGTCATGATCAAATGGCCCAGATCTGATCCTATCTTAAATTCATCACCCCACATCGAAATAGAGTGGATTCCACAACCCCTTTATAAACTACGGACTCGGATCCATTTCTCAGATTACTCTCTCTCCCTTCCTGGTACCACCCTGTATCAATTTCTTTTGCGGGAGCGCTCCCTGCCAACCCCCACCACTATGCTGCCCCGCATAATGGTGTGTTGGTTCCTTGCACACGCCTCTGTGTCTGTAAGTCTATCTATGTTTCCTCTATTTTCACGACTTATCAAGTACCCTGCTTGCGCACCTCCCTTAGGCCATTACCAGGGGGTTGGGGGGAAGAAGCCCATCAAGGCCTAGAGGGCATTAAGAGTTTTCCCTCGACTAGGTGGGGTACTCACCCTACTTTTATCATAGCAAAAGTTTATTTTTTTTGTTAAACATAAAAATAGTACTTCATATACATATACAGGTATCTTCAAAATAGGAATTCTAATAATAACTAATGAATGTCCTAAAACCAAAATTTCCCTTAGTTGTGTAAAAGGTAAAGTATTAAAACATAAAGTGATAAATCAAGGTTTAGTACATTATAAATAAAAATATATAATAATATTACAAAAATCAAAAATATATGTATAATTAAGACCTTGGTCCAAACATAAAGAATGAAAACATTTATAATTTTTTTTTCAACACATTTGAAATATCTCTGCAATCCATAACTCATTTTGAAATCATATTAGTGTAGCTAAAATTTTAAATCCCTTTCCTTTTTGAGGTTTATAAAAAGAGTTTATGTGTTTAAAGTTAGAATTTCCATACATAACTTAAATATATTTGGAAAATAATTATACTTTGATAATTTAAATTGGTCCACCAGAATGACTAATGGATATAATAATAGTCGTAATAAACTCAATGGTCACCTAAAGAGGTAACGATAAGATTGAGGATTTATAAAAACATTAATTAGATAGTGTTCCATTTCCAAAACGACTTGGAGAATATTGTGCACATCATTACACTAATTCTCAGTGTGGTTGCAGTGGCACTTTCCATACATATAATCATTATGATAGATCCAAAGGACCCTTACTATCTTCATGTGATTTTTGTTGTATTGGGTGGTATCCCTATAACTATAATAGGGATTTTAAAAGGTATTTATGGTTAGTTGTATTATCTTAGTTTTTAAGATATGTATTCATTTTAGTGTTTAATAAGAATTCCTTGTGGTTATTTTTATGTTTTGTTCAAAATGGAAATTAAATAAAATGTCATCCTAGAATATTTTTATTACATGGAAGATATGTTCTCTGCATTACAGTTCACACTTATGATTGCATGAAATTTTAATATGAACACTTGATAGTTAAAAATGGTTCTTTTACCATATATTAATACTCTACTATTCTTGATTAATCATGATTCTAATACCAATCTGCTTGATAAGTCTTTTATGGTTATCATTGACCAGTCTAGTAATTCATGGTTGATGGGATGCAATTTTTCTCTTCATGGTAGATATATGACTTCCTATAACTGTAATAGTATGTGTGATGAGTCACATAGGAGTTTGACACTTCATAGGTCTTCTCGACCTCATCATGTTTTTTGGAGAGACCATTTTACATTTTTCTAGTGTGGCATACATGGGAATTAAAAATAGGTATTCACTATGACACCAATTATTTGAAGTTCTTAAGGATGTTTATGAAACTTTTATATGTTTTAGTATAAAATTTATTCCACATGTAATGGAACTATCTCATTATAACCAAAAATTAGAATAGTGAAATCATATGATTCATGAAAAAGGGGGTCTAACCATAGGTATTTGAAATAAATATTGTTCACATAGTGGAAAAATCACTATATGAATCTAATATAGATATAAAAATGTTAAAAGTTCAATCACTATAGATTCATCATTAATTACTTCTTTATTTGATACATGTGAATATAAATTTTTCAAATCAACTCATATTGTGAACCTACAAATTATTTATATGTAGATTTGGTATTATGTGATGGATATTACTACACCCCTTAGAAATAAGAGAGAGAAGGTTGTCTATTTTTGAACCTCTATCTTATATTTTTAATAGATTAGTATTTCATGGGATTTTGGGTTCTTAGTATTAATCTTCATGATGTTATTTTTAGTATGGATTGGTATATTGCTAATAATTCTAGAATTAACTACTATCTTCAACGGTTCTCCTATAATACACTTGATGGGGTGTGTATTATATTTCAAGGAGAATATGACCAAAGGTTGAGTATATCTAGGAATTCTTATATATAGTTGGTGAAAGTATTGTATGTTTTATCATTTGATTTCGAGTTGGAATGGATGAGTTATGATCTTTTTCTAGTATTTATCATGTTTCCCAGTGTATTTCATGTTGAATTCATTATTTGACTTTGATAAGGTAGGTATAGTTTTATATTGATTTAGTTCCTGGTAATCTGTAGGTTTCTATAACTTATTAACATACGGAAATATGTGAAATTAAATAGTCGAGGAGTCATTTAGATGATCTGTTAGAGAAAAGATTTATACACCCATGTGTTTCACCTAGGGGGATTCATCTTCTCTTTGATAAGAAATATGATTGAACAGAAAACCTATATGTTGATTACAAAAAACTAAATTGAGTTAATTTAAACAAAAAATATACATTACAACATCTTTTTTATTAATTTATATTGTTTTAAGTGTTTATGTAGTTCTAAAAGATTGATCTTTGATCTTGTAATCACTAGTTGAGAATAAAATAATCCAACATTCCTAAAACATATATCTAGAGAAGGTATTTCTATAAGGAGAATATTTTCATTGTGGTTAGTTTGATATATTTTCTAATAGTATTTATTTATTTGATGAATAATATCTTCAATGAGTATATTGATACGTTCTTTATAGTATTTATAGATGATATCATGGTTTATTCTAAATTTGAAGATGATCATTAACATTATATTAGAGCAGTTATTGAATTTTTGAGAAATAATTGACATTATATGAAGATATTGAAATGTTACATCTGGATAAAGTAAGAAAGGTTATAAGATCTCTTAGTCTTGGAATATGGTAGAAAAATTGATTTGGAAAAGATGAACATTATTATGACATTGCAGAAACCATGAAATGTTTTGTAAATTTAGAGCCTCTTGGGGTTAGATTGTTATTATTTCTAGTTCGTAATGGATTTATGGATGATGGATTATCTGATTACTGATCTCACAAAGAAGGGGATGTTGATATATTGGGATGATAAATTTCAAAATTCATTCCGTGATTCAAAATTTCTTTTTGACTTTAGCACCACTGTCGAATCCTCTAGATGATGTGTAGTGATATGGGGTTTTCTTTGATGCAAAAGATTAGGGTTTAGGCTATTTTCTCATTCACGGTTATCATTTCATTGTATATGATTCAAAACAAAATATTCCACAGTATAATAACTATACATAGTATGGCCTTCATATCATATACATAATTATTTCTCAAAACGTTTTGATGGCTTTAATGTTTCTGAAATTGAATTACTATGTATTTTGACATAAATTTTATGAATTGTATATATCATCTCTGAAATCTATTTGAATCATTATTAGAGGCATTGGGTGGAATACCTAAAATACATTTATTTCAATATTTTTTACACCCTATGGAATGGTAATGCAATTTATAATGAATTGAGAAAGAAAATTCAATCCCTAGTCATGAGAGAGTCATCAGAATATTCGAACATGAATGATTTTTTTGTATAGTGGAATATAAGAGTTCAAGAAACATGGGATGAGGATGTCTTACATAGTGTTCAGTTTACCTCCACTCATCTTTAGATTATTATTCATAAACATAATCTTGATGATGAATTCCATAGTATTAGAAACACTCCTTATCATGGGGAGACTATTACTGAGTGGTCTTTCTTCCACTGAGGGTATTCCATGTTTTTTTGAAATAGTATTACTTTTAATTGTCTGTGTGAAAAGATATGATGGAGTATTTCTATAATCCCCAATGGGTTGTTCTCCCTAGAACCAAAAATTTGTTCTATTCCATTCAATGATGATTCTGGTGGGTATCTAGGAGGCAGGACATTGAAAATTCTATTTTATATTTCAATGGCTTCCAATAGGTTAAGGATGAGCATCAAATACCTTCAGGTTTACTAAATACACATCCAATATAGACATGGATTCTAGATGATATCTCTATAGAATTTTTCTATGGGTTGTATTCTAAACATATAAAGGAAAATTCTTTATTATTTTGGATCAATATGCTAAAAAATGAACTCACTTTATAGCCATTCATGATATTACAAAGTTTGATGATATGTAAAATCTCTATGTGAGAGAGATTGTTCACTTTAATGGAGTTCCATCTACTATATCTATAAAAGGGATCCTAATTTACCTCTCATTTGTGGTGATAGTTCAACAGTAAATTGTATCTCATGTTCATTTGAGTATGACATACCATCCGTAGATGGATGGACAAATAGAGAGAGATATACATATCATTGATGAAATGCTCCATGCATACCTTATAGGCTTTCATGGATCTTGTTACGATTATTTGGGAATTTTTTAGTTTTCATACAACTATAGTTACTATTCCACCATCAAAATATCTTTTTTTGATTCCTTTAATTGAAGGGTTTTTAAATATCCATTATGTTGGTTGGAGATTGGAGAAACATTATTGGCTAGAATGAGTTTTTTTATATGAGACAAAAACAATTATTTTATTGATTGGTTATAGAATTTTTATGGCACATATACGGTACAAATATTTTTCTAGTCATTATTATAGACCATTATTATATTCAGTTGGTGACCTGGTGTTCTTGAGAGTTTCACATCATTTGTGTAGTCAATGTCTTGGCTGAAAGGGAAGATTGTTCCACATTTTATGGGACTATATGAGGTTGGTGGCAAGGTGGGGATGGTTGTTTATAGTTTAAAACATCCTCTAGAGTTGATTTCGACACAGACTATGTTCCATTTATATCATCTTTAGGAGTTTATTTTTGAACATTCTCATGTATTGATTTGGGAGAATCTTGACGATGAGACTGATTTATCCATGAATGATAATCTAGTAAGGATTGTTTGTTTTTAGACAATGGTACATCATGGGAGGATTATACCTTTAGACTATGTTCTATGAATTCATGGTTTTGATTCTAATGATAATTGGGTGGGGGAGGAACTGATGATATAACAATAGACACGTCTCTTTAATTCAGAGACTTTTTGACATGTTTTCAATGAATATGAATATCTATAGTGGGGTGGTTGTAAAATCCTACCACTTTTTATCATTTAATCCTCAAAACTAATTTTGATATTAAGTTGGTTGGGAGTTTTTTAGTGGTTTTTCTACAGTAATGATTAAATTTTTGGATGATTTATTGGATTTTAAAGAATGGAATATGATTTTCTAAAACAGTGAAACCCTTTAGAAAAAGACATTCAACCCGGTAATATAAGGATTTACATGGTAGGTGATTGATTTCAAAAACTATTCTCCCACATTTTAGAAATTGTACACCTTGGATAGTGTGTCCAGAGGGTATTCACAGTAAGGATGCCCAATTTTTTTAACTATGGAACATGTCCATGAAACAGTGTGGGTATGATAAATGTGACCAAAAATTAATTTTAAATTACCAAACCCCCCAATTTATCCTCTTATCATTCCTAAATTGACCAAACTCAGATTCGATGTATATGAAAGATCTCTATGGGATATTTTGGCTCCACAAAACCAATTCAATGGTGGATCAATGTATGGAGTATCTTGTTTGATATCCTCTATGTAACTCGGTCTCCTCTCATGTGTTTTATCACACAGTCACTTTCTATCCTACTTAAGTAGTGATATATCAATGTTTTGTTTATCTGATCACTATTTTATGGGATAAAATTATTTTTTTATTTCTTCTTTTCTAATTACTTTTTTCTTCCTTGGTGAATCCCATTTCATGTGAAGAATCTATGATTATCTGAAAAATATTTGCGTGGTTTCGTTGAGATTTTCAATTTAATTAACACTATATTTTTCTTATTTGTTTTGAATAGGTTTCAATTTTGGTATTAAAAATAGTGTGATTTTGATTTGTAATTTTAAGTTGCATGGATTTTGGGAAATCCACCAAATTAAAATTCAAATTGAATTGTTGTGTATTTTTAGATTTATGAAATTGATGATTTAATTTGAGAATTTTTTTGAGAAGAATGGATTGAATTGAAATTATAAAAATAGATGATTGGTTTTTTGTGAAGTAAGAATAAAATGATGAAGAAATAATTATTTTGTTTTTAAAATAGATTTGCAATATTGATACTGAAAAATTGGTAAATTGAATTATAAATAATGAATAATTTAAATTGTGATGATTTTCAAATTATTGATTGATTGATTGAGAAAATGAGAAAATGGGTATTTAGTGGGTTATTTGGGAAAAGTACACCATGATAATGAATCCATAGATATTTATTAACTATGATGACTTTAACACAAACCTTGTTCCGAAGATATTATCTCCAAATGGATGTTGATTATTTATATTCAATCTTATCATAAGGGGAATGTGTAAACGTACTTACGATGATCATTGATATGATATGTACGAGGATCGTATAGTTGGAAATTACCACACCATATAGTAAATGACCATTGTTCTTATTGGGATTGTTTTGATATATATTACATGGATTATAGAATGGTTTTACTCATCCATATTCATTTATATATACATATTTTAATAAAATATTTATTTAAGATTTTGTTTGAAATATTTTCCATCCTTTCAAATGAACGAATGTTTTATTTTAAATATGAATATTTATTTTTGATACATATTTAATTTAAATTTAAAGAATTATTTTTTTATTACTATGGAATCTGTTATGAAACCAATGGTGAGACCCTACTGGGAACTATAGATCATACTATACCATTGCCTTTGAGAATTTATAGATTTCATTCTTCAAGATTTGATCGAGGAGATAAAACAATTTGAGGTGTTGGATGTTTTTATCCTTTATGGTTGGTGTGATTTTTTCCTCTTGTATGTTTGAGTTATATCTCACCAGTTGGTGAGTACATTGATTATGTACTTATTTGGTGTTTTCCAATCATTTGGTTTTCTTTTACTTTATCCTCTTAGTTTTTTTTACCTTACTAAATTGTTTTTTATCTTATGTTGTTTTTTTTTGAAAATTATTTCCCATTTTTTCATGTATGATTCAAGGATCTATTTTACAACCCATGAGGATCATAAATTTCCATCATGTTATGTTATATTTTTATCAAGTTTCATATTACAATGGTATCTGGAATGGTTTAAAATAGGTATTGTGGTGGAGTTAATGAAATTACTGTGATGAAATTTCTCAGGATATATGGTCTTAAGGAATCAGTTAATTAATTAAATAAGAGTAATTAGAATGAGTTTTTGGTGGTCTAAAAACGTTAAAATGAAACCATGAATTAATTTGAATTATTGGTTTGAATAATGTTAATTATTTTTAAAAGATGAATAATTATGATTAGAATGTATGTGAATATAATCTAGTAGTTTTTAAACAATATAAATTATTTAAATATCTATTTTTGAGGATAATATAATCTTATTAATTATTATTAATGTAAAATTAGATCTATAATATGAAAAGGAATGGAATTTTTGTTTCTTGTGAAGTTGTGGTAATGGTAATTATGCATTTTGGTTTAGAATAAATTTTTCCCATGTGGTTTAAATTGTGTAATAATGGTATATAGATGTAGAGGTGTTTGATAGAATGTGATTATAAGGAATGTATTGTGTGATATATTATTTCATTGTACATATGCACCACTAATGTTGTTGAGTAACCTAAACAATGATAATATGAGGTTTTATATACCATTTGAACCCCAAATATATAGGATGTAGGGGATATGAATAGATTACTACTCTACCACTTCCACACTTCCTTCCAACCATATTGTACATATGTTTTAGTGACGGTGGTATATGGAATTTGAATACAGTACGTGGTTAATGAAAAATTCAATGATGTTTATTTGTTAAGTGAATGTGGATGCTATATTGGAATATGTATGTATATGTTTTATGATGTTGTGTCATGTGGTTATGGTCTATGGATATACAGATGTATTATATTACTTGGATGTGTCATGTTGGTATGTGAAGGTGGCTATAAAAATGAAGATATTGTTACTTATCCATGTAACGATTCATTTTTATAATTTAATATATTTGTATGTCATGTAGTTAATTATAGGGTGATCCTATAAGAACATTGTATTATTTGTTTATCAATAATGGGATACTATTTCTCTTCACTTCCTTTTCATCTAAGTTTTCATGTGTTTCATCCTTATTTGAATGAGTATTTCTAGGGAGGAACCTACTATATATAATTTTACACAATCTCTTAATTTTATATATAATTTTCAATATTTTATATGATAATTATGGTGAGGGAGTTAAACAATACAACCAAAATAAGTGAGACTTAATTGATATCAAAGATGTTTATGTAACACTCCAATATTTCATTGTATGTTATCTAATTAAAGTAATTCAATAGATTGTGCTACACGCAACACCGAGTTCGAGCAGACCAGGACATACTAAACTAACCATTCAAAATGCTATTATGAATAGTATTAACTTAATTTTGAATCTTATGTACTATATATAATTTTAACTTCCATATTATGTGTTTTATATACATAATATAAGAACAAATTAATTTTTTCAGATAAAAGAAGTATTTTTCAAAAAATAAAATTTTACAGCCTTTTAATGGAGAACCCTTTTTGAAAAAAATATTTTATACTTTTATATATTAAATTTAATGAAATTAAATTCTTATTTAGAAGCGGGATATAACGTTTGGATAAATTTTTGGTACTTTTCTGATAACTATCATATTTTGATGAATAGTGAAAAATACTATGTTTTAATTGAAAAAAAAAATTAATCGAAATAATTTGTATTATTAAATTATGAATTTGAAATATTTTGAAGTATAATTATATTATTTTTTATCATTTAAAACAATTTAGGTCATTATAAATAATTTCACATTTAAATTTGACATAAACACGTGTTAATTTTTTGATAGTTTCTACTTTTTAAAACCCACTTTTTGGTTTTGACACCGGGAATTAATTTTAAATTAATAAATGTAACTTATTTGTTTTTAAATTTTTAAATTAAAATTCATTTTTAAATTTGGAATATAAAAATCACCTTTGGGAAAATTTTTAGTATTTTTTTGAGAACTTTCAATTTTTGATGAATAGTGAAAAACACTACAATACTATTTAAAACTTACATTTTATGTAAATAATTAGTAATTTTATTTTAATTTATTTTATGTAAAAATATATATATAATACCTTTAATAGTTCAATTTAATTAATTGGAGTCATTTTATAATAAGTTTTGATATATAAAATTTTATCAAACTTTTTACCGTCTTTTACCCACCTCCTATGAGCATTTGCAAATCATCATTAAACATAATTTTACCGCATCTGTTACTTGAATTTCAAAAATATGAGAGATATGGTTAATACTAGTAATTAAAATGTTGTTCAATAAGATTAAAATAATTTATGGTGAATAATATCCTTTGACCTTTATTTACCACGGTGAAAAGTAAATAGGGTAATTAAGGGTAAAAATGATATCATAATTACCCTAACACATGTCCAAATTCTATTGGATATGTATAATTCGACCAAAAACAGACTTAGGAACAAAATATTATCCAATTTGGTACAAATGTATTAGATTATGACTTTTATTGTTATTTTATTTTAAGAAAAGTTAAAAAAGTAAAATTCAATGTTTAATAACTATACCATTTTTAATAAAGGTTTATACATAAGATAAATTCGACTATAAATATTAATTACTAAAATAAAAAAATTACATACTAAATTTTATTTTATTTATAATTTTTAGACATTAAATTATTTAATTTATTTATGACCTAATGATTAGGCAGTAATTACCATATTAATGAAATATTAAAATAATTGATAGTATAAATATCAAAAATAAATGTAAATTGAGACATTTGATGAATTACACTAATTTTCTAGGTTAATATGACATTTTAGGGTTGGTGAAATAAATTTTATTTAATGTGATAATGTTTTTATGTCTTTCAAAAAAATCAAAAACGAAATAGTCAAAAAATTGACATAATTGAGTTTTTAATACAAATATTATATTATCAATTGATATAAAATTCTTACAAATATTATGATCAGAAAAAAGAATTATATAAGGTTATATATATTATTAATTAACTACATCGGTTTCTCTTGGCTTGTTATAGTATGTTTATAAACCATATAATATAAAAATACAATGTGAAATGGTAAATGTCAAACTATTTAACTAAGAGGTAAATCTAAATGATAAGGTTAATATGATGACATAAAACAATATAAAACCTTTTTGTTAAGTTGTTTTCAAACTATACCAAACTTATACATTGATGAATTCATTTTTGAGCCATTAGAAACCGAAAATTATTTTTTATAAAATAATATTTCAGTCTTTTCCTAAAGTGACCCTCACCTCTCTTATAAAAGGGAATTTCCCCTTCTCTTAACTTCACACCTCCAATGAATTTTAGATCAGATAAACCAAGCCAAAATATCCTCCCAACATTCCTCCCTTAATCTTAGAGGCCTTCCTTTGGTCATAAATCCATCCTCGGTTTCCCTTTTGATCAAATAAAAAAAGAACCTGAAGAAGAGGTAAATATTGCATCACCTCTTTCATGTTCTTTTCTTCTTTAACTTCTTCTTTATTTTTTGTTTCCACTATAAAATAATAACTCCAGTATCTTCTATATATTGTGATGTTATTATAAAAATTTTACATCCATATTCATTATTCAATCAATCCTATAATTGACAATGTCCTCATACATGTGTACGTATGAATTACCATCTCAACATCATGGTGTAGTTTGTTATTCAAAAACTTCATCATTTGGATGGGTATAATAATGTTAATAACTGATGAAAATAATAAATATAACATGTTAATTATTATGTGTATATATATGATATACTATCCAATTAAATACAATTTCTCCACCAATATAATGATATTGTCCCTCATCTGTACATATGGATTACCGTCTCCACGACACGATGAGATTCATTTCCACAATCACAATTCAACGATGATTATAAAATATATATCCTTAATAAGTATGTAATATATGAAAACATAATTATACTGGATATATATTTATTTATTTATACATATACATATATCTTATTCATTTAGTTCCGTTCAATAGGATATGAAACAAAAACAGAGTTTATGCATATGTATGGCCTACCGTCTCCATAAATGGTGTTCTACATTCTATATATATGTCTATTATACATATTTTTATTCTAAATATATATTATATATAAAACATTTTTTATATTCTGGAATTATTTAAATCATGATCTATGTGATACAATCAAGAGTAACAAGTCAAAACACATACGATAAAGAAATCGATTATTAACCGAAATGTTAATTTAACATGGAAATTATTATTAAATTGGTAGTATAAAGTCATAAATGAATCATGTATGATATCATAAATATTAATATGGTTCTGGTATAATTTCACAACATAATATTGTCTTTATACATGAGGATAAGAGTACCCTCGACTAATGTAAAGTGCAAGTTAAGGGTTAACTTCACAATCTATTTATTATTCGAGGTTGTTTTTACGTAAGTATCTAATGGGAAATATTCATTATCCACATCCATGTTTCATAAAATATTTTTCAAAGGGATTATTTTTAGGGACTTTTTTTCTAAAACATCTTTCTAATTATTTTAAATATTTATTCTTCTAAATCATTCTCATTAATGTCCATGTTTTCAAAATAGTTTTTAAGGATTTGTTTATATGGATATAAATGTTTCTAAAATGTTGATTCCATTCAAAAGTATAAAAGTGGTATGGGACACATTGATTCAAAAATTTATTTAAATGTCTTAATTTCTAAATTGTGTAAATTTTAGATGTATTCCTGAAAATAGATATTTCTCTCAAAGTGTTTTACAAATAATTTTCATCTATGCTTACATCATTTGATGGATTTCAAAATTGTTTGAAATTGATTTATTATAATAAAAATCTTCCATACTATATTGAACGTTTTGTGATATGTTTGACTGTGGATGTGTTATTTTTATAAAATTCATGGTCTATGGATAATGTATTGACATTTCATATGCTAGTTTTAATATGGATGTTTATGTTATGTTTACAACTTTTCATATGAGGAATGCATTGGACTTAGTAAGTGTAACGTCCCAGATCTGGGTACCACTCCATGGGTGCCCCAAACCCGATTGGTCACATCACCTCAAGCGCATTTCCACGAACACCAGAGGCTGCCGACTAGCAACGAGGGCCCCGGTCTGATTGTGGGGAAACTATTCCCTCATTTGTCAAAGTGTAGTGCAGCGGAAAAGATAAATAGAATACAACAACAGCAAAAGAAATAACCATACACATTCAAAATGAACCACTGTAGTAAAGGATAACCAACAATTATATAGATAATGATGCAACATGTCTCTAATTCTAAGAAAATATCTAGAACATGTTACATAGCAGTACAATACAATATAATATAAAATACAGGTACAACAGAACAAAAGAGAATAGCATGCAGCATCGCAAGCCTAAGCTCGGTCCCAAGATCCCCTACTTCCCAGAAATAATCATGTACCTGTATAGGGAACCTTGCCCTTATACACACCTGCAGAAATGTAATCTGTCTGGGCTAAAGACATGACCTAAACAGAGTGTGAGAAATAAATCCCTGTAGGCACCAACCAAAGGCCAGTACCCAACTGTGTGGAAATATGAAACAACAATGTGAAGTAGTAAATGAAATAAACTAAGTATTACTCACAAGTAACTAACTTTACAAGTTATATATCCATTTTATTATTCATTTAACCATTAAATTTAATAACATTCTATGCTCATCAGAATCAAACCATCAGGAAAATCAGAATCTTTTGCTCAGGATAATATAGTAAAACCACGCCCTCGGGCATTCCCTCAAGCTATCGAATATTTCCCTCAGGCCATTCATAACATTTCCCTTAGGCATTTCCCTCAGGCGGAATAGAATTGTGCCCTCAGGCCAAACTAAAACGAAACCCTCAGGTAATCAGAATCATGCCATCAGGCTAATAGAACCACTGCCCCCAGGCTAAGTAAAAAATTTCCCTTAGTCTAAACAAGTAATGGGGGCATGCCCAACATATAAAAAATTAATTTACATATAATTCATCTCACGGAAAAAGTAATGCACAATATAAACATGGAATACCGTCGGGTATCCTGGACAAATGGCTAAATAGAGGAATGCACCCCCGGGGTGATCCTGTATCCAAGCAGCAATCCCAAACAACAGTTTATTATCACATTTAATTACCTACACAATTATAGGTATCTAAAACCACCATGTCCTCATCCATACGACACCCCAACATGGGTCCGTAACTCAACAGTAGACAAAAATGCACAGTAGTTGGAATTTAATCACCAAGCCACCTACCTCAATCACCCCTGATCGATATACGTGAACGACTCTCCTTGGATCTTCCAAGAGAGAACTAGATCTGATATGAATGAAAACTCGATCAAATGAAAATAAAATCCACTCAGTAAAGCATTAGTATGAAATAATTAGGGATGAGGAGAGGCATACCCATACGGTTCCAACAATATCGATAGAGGTAGAAACAGATTTTTGGTTTGTGATCTGGAGCTCCTCAAAGGTTCTACCTTCTCTCTCGACTCCTCCTCCAATTCTAAGCCTTCCCTGTGAAAAGGGGAGGCTATTGCCCATTTTAAGAGAAGACAATAGACTACATGGCATGTACTATTAGGCACAAGGTGTGTAGTTTTTCTTTTTTAACTTTTCCTTCGGTGGCTTCTCACCAGCGTGGCACTGTTCATCGGTCGACATGAATACATGACATGTCTTCATGGGTACACGGCATGTACTGTCACTCACCTTCCCACCGCCTTACTATTCACATGCCGACTGACTACACGGCGTGTAAATGACCACTACACAATGTGTAGTCGGTTTTTACACCCATCATCATCGACCGGCCTAAGCACCGTGCTTACTCCTTCCACACAGCCAAAATATATAGCATGTGGAAACGTATATGGAATATAGTAAAAAAATATAGGTTTTTCTCCCATTTTCCTTATTTTCTAAAAAAAAATAAGGAAAAGAGAAAATAAGAAACCCGTACCTCAATAATGAGAATAGGGTTCTTAAAAATTTCACCCCTTAAAGAAATTTGTCCCTGAATTTCCCATCTATGGGTGGAGAAGATAAAGCTCATAACAACTCTGGCCACTAAGCATGTAATCGGTCTCCCGCTCATAGGCTTCGTTCTGCACTCAACCATGCTGCTATAGCACCCATACAAGAGGAACTGACCAGCCTAGGAGAACCTTCTTGCTCCTAGCTATGATACTAATCAGATGCTCCTCAAATGACGCATCTATCTGAAGCTCAACCTCCACTGGCTGAAAGACGTGAGACGAGTCTGAAATATAATGGTGAAACTGAGATATATGGAAGATGTTGTGCATGGCCCGGTACCTTTGTTGTAACTATAACCGATAGGCAACCGGCCTGACTCTCTCCAGAATCTCAAATGTCCCACCTACCTCGGTGAATGTTTACCCTGTCTCCTGATCCGCATATGTCCTAACCACGGTGAAAGACGAAAGAAAACCTGATCCCCAACCACAAACTCTAAAGTTCGTCTGCGGTGATCCGCATAAGATTAATGACGAGACCGCATAGTAGCCATCTGCTTCTAAATCAACTAGACCTGATCAGAAGTCTCCTACACGAGACGTGGTCCCAGTAAAGCTGCCTCACCTGCCTCCATCTAGCACAAAGGTGATCTGCATGGGCTTCAATATAAGGCCTTGTAGGGTTCCATATCAATAGTTTCCTGGAAACTATTATTATAGTAAAACTCTACTAGGGGTATATGATTCTCCCAAGAGCCCCAAAAGTCTGAGACGCATGCACGCAAAATGTCCTCAAGCACCTATATTGTATGTTCTGACTGGCCATTGGTCTTAGGGTGGTGAGCTGTTCTCAGAAGCACCTATGTACCCATTGCACTCTGAAAAATCTGCCAGAAACGAGACGTAAAATGGTAATCCCTATCTGAAATGATAGAATGAGGAAACCCATGATGACATATGACCTCTAAAATATACATCCTTCCATGCTTGGTAACACTGAAGGTCTCCTTGATTGGAAAAAAAGTGATATACCTTTGTGAGTTTGTCCACAACAACCCACGCGACATCATTGCCTCGAGGTGACCTCGACATCCTAGTCATGAAGTCCATCATGATATCTTCCCATTTCCACTCCAGAATGGGTAACTATTGTAACAGTCCAGCTAGTCTCTGATGGTCTTCCTTCGCCTACTGATAGCTGGAACATCTCGTAACAAAACCAGCTACATCCCTCTTTATACCCGGCCACCAGTATTGACGTCTCAAGTCACGATACATCTTGGTAACTACGAGATTCACAGCCCAAGCTGAAGCATGAAACTCCCACATCAACTCCTCATGTATATCCCATGGAACCCATACTCATCCATGTAAACACAGTACCTCATCATCGCATATCATCCAATCAAGAGAAGGGTCCTCACTTACCACTGAATACCATAGAACTAGGCCTTCTGAATTAGACAGGTGTCTCATCCTCACTCTATCCAGGAGGGTAGAAGTCACAGCTAAAGAAGAAAGATAGGTCTACCCCTGACTGTCTTGCACCTCCAAACGCATATCAAAGAACAAAGTCATGAGCATCCACTCAACACTGGCCTCCTGCTCCACCTGTATCTGAGTCCACCTGCTCAGTGCATCAACTACTGCATTACCTTTACCAGGTGTATAGGCAAGCTCAAAATTGAAGGACTGAAGGTATTCAACCCACCTTCTCTATCTCAAATTCAGGTCACACTGGGTAAATAAATACTTTTGACTTTTGTGTTCAGTGAAAACCACAAAATTCTCTCCCAAGAGATAATGTCTCCAACAGTGTAATGCATGAACAACTGTAGCCTACTTGAGGTCTTGCATCGGGTAATTCCTCTCATGTGGCCTCAACTACTGAGAACTATATGCAACAACTCGATTTCCCTGCAGCAAGACTTCTCCTAGCCCAATACCTTATGCATAACAGTAAACTGTATAGCGCTTTACATGATCTGGGAGTATCAGGATTGGTGCTGATGTCAACTTTCCCTTCATCTCCTAGAAGGATACCTCACAAGTTTCTGATCAAACGAACATCACTCCCTTCTTATTCAAACCTATCAATTCCACTGCTAAGTGGTAGAAGTCCAGTATAAAATTCATGTAGTAACCAGCCAGCCCCAAGAAACTCAGTATCTCAAACACATTCTTAGGCTGCTTCCAGGAAACTACTTCACTCACCTTCTCTGGGTCTACTACAAGTCCTACCTCTGAGATGATATAACTCAGGAAGTGAATATGGTCCATCCAAAAGTGTCACTTTAAGATCTTATCATATATTTGATGCTCTCTTATTGTACTCAAAACAATCTCAAGATGGTGGCATGGACATGTCAAGTGTGATAGTACACCATGATATCATCCACAAATTCTACCGTAAAAGAATACCGGTAAGGATGGAACACAAGATTCATCAGAGCCATGAAAACTTCTGGCGTGTTTGTGAGTCCAAAAGGCATAACCATGTACTCGTACTGACAATACCTTCTCTTGAAGGTTGTGAGAGGTATATCTGATGCTCTAATGTGTAACTTATGATATCTGCATCTCAAGTCAATCATTGAGAACACTTGTGCTCCACGAAGTTGATCTAAAAGATCATCAATCCTTGGAAAGGGATATTGGTTCTTGACCGTCAACTAGTTCAACTTTCGATAATAGACACAGAGTCTAAGGGTACCATCTTCCTTCTTCACAAAAATGACCGGAGAACCCCATGGAGAAGTACTATGTCGGATAAAACCCTTTGACTGTAACTCTTCTAACTATCTCTTGAGCTCCTGCAACTCAGGTGTAGCTATCCTATAAGGAGGAATGGATACTGATTCCACTCCTGGCACAATCTCAATAGAGAAATCCACCTCACTCTATGGAGGTAGACCAGAAAATCATCCGGGAAGACATCCCTGAAATGATCAACAACTAGAGGGAAATCCTTCCGACAATTCCCCTGATCAACCAAAAATAAACTCAAAATTTGATTTGTGAATCCACCTCACACAGGATGCTCTAGTCCAGCTCGACTCACTTGAACATCCCACTCTCCCTTTTATAGAAACTATCTACCCTCTAGTCCCATGAAACACACCCTGTGAACATTGCAGTCTACAAAGGACCGAAAGGGAACCAACCAGTCCATCTTGAGAATGACATCATATCTCGTCATCTCTAAGACATAGAGGTCCCATAGGAATTGACACCCACCATACTCAAGGGGGAACTCCTTGAAAGGACACACAACAGTCGTTCTAGCTCCCAATAGAGTGTCTAGAATTACAACATTGGGAGGAGAAGAAACACAGAGCCCATGGCTCTCCACAATGGGTACAGATATGAAACTATGTGTAGCACTCGTATCAAAAAGTACTAGAGACTAAACAGTAGCTACTAGAATATTACCTCTGATAGTAAAAGTTCTAGGTTCCTGCTCTTACTGGGTATGTTGCACTACATACGCCGGCACAGTGTCACGACCCTACCACACAGCCTGTCTACCCTGAGCTTTCATGCCCTACTACCACTGAGATCATAATGTCTGGCTACCACGGCCACAACCACTATCTCTGCTTGCACGACCAGACATATTCCAGTTTCCTGACCGGTAAGATGCTACCGGTCCCACTCCTGCACGCGGAGTCTCCACAGAACCCCTCTCACTAGCCACCGGTAAAACCGCCCTACAAAAGTGAAACAGATGACCCATCATGCTGCAAGCTCGGCACTCCACTGGATCACCTGGACACTGTGGTCTCTTTTTCCCCACTTTACCACATTGGTAGCACATGACCTAGCCACCTGAATTATTTTTCTGGCTAGTACTACCACCGTAATAGAATTCCATCTGTCTCTTCCTCTTTTCATTAGAGATAGTACCAGAAACTAGTGCTGAACTACCCTAGCCCATGCCACTAGATTCCCACATATTTTTCTCGGTAATCAGTGACTGGTTCACAATAGCATGTATTGTAGGCAACCTGAAAACATTCACCAGTGATCGGATGTCATATCAAAGACCATTCTCAAAGATCCTGGCCCTCAACATCTCATCACCGACCAGAACGGGTGCAAAATGCTGAAGCTCAGTGAAACGAGCAGAATTATCCATCATCGACATAGAGCCCTGTGGCGGGTTCATGAATGCCCGAGCTCTGTCTGCCATCAGCATCTCTGGGAATAAGAAATCATAGAACTATGTCTGAAAATATTCCCATTCCATGTCACTGTGATGCTCTATCTGAGTGGTAAATCCCACCACCTCTTGGCGGAATCACGTAGCATATACGTCGCGAGCTTGACCCTCCGCCCTGGAGGTGTCTCAAGATGCTCGAAGATAGTCTACATAGACCCCATCCAAGACTCTACAGTCTGTGGTCCACCATCCCCTGAAAACGTAGGCGGATGTTGCTGTTGGAAGATACGAGTTAGCTCAGCCATAGATGTGGCAGCCAGCGGTTCTCCCAGAAAGGCCTGCAAGAACCACATAAAGCCTTCACAGAACTGCGCCTTTGCGCCTGTGTCTGGTATAACGGCTAGCGCCGCATCTGGCTCTGCTGGAGGATCCACTGGTATCTCATGCCCTACCATCTCTAGAGTATACTCATCGCCTCTCTCTTGGTGAACAACATGTGGATATCTTGGTAGCATGATACTACAAAGTCAAACTCACACCTTAGATCAAGATTATCAAAGACCGAAAACAAGGAGGCGGAGAAGGAATGTTTTCAAAATTTAAAAAACTTGACTACGTGGCATGTTCCCGTAATCCATTCACATGGGCATATACCCCAGCATAAACTGGATATATAACACCCCTAACACACCATGTGCCATCTAAATACATGGTGTGTCCTGGAATCCTTCTTCCCTACCCGAGTCCTTCTACACGGCTGAGCCACATGTCTTACTTGAACAAGATTACACGGCATGTTTAACATCTACATGGTGTGTACGATTAAATTTCCAAATGACCGTGTCATTCGTGAGATGACCGACTACTCGGCTGACATTACACAGCATGTTACACCCACACACGGCTTGTACACCACCCCGTTTCTGAGCCACAAGACTAAGTCCACACGGTCTCCCATTGGAATGGACAACAAAGCATGTCCCTCAGGTACACGGCATGTTCAAGAAGAGGTAACATTGACCTGCGTTTGTTAGCAACATGGCCGGGTCCTGAGGTCAGACTACATGGTGTGTTGCATGGTGAACACTGTGTGTATGCCTCAAGGTCTCCTTCATCCATGTTTTTTAGTTACACGGCGGACCCCAGGTCAACACTACACAGCATGTACAACCTGTACACGGCGTGTTCTTCCCAAACTATTCCCTACCTCGTGTCCCCACCCACACGGTCTATGTCACGGGAATAGACTACATGGTGTGTACTTAGGGTACACTAAGTGTACTTAAAAGGTTTTGTTTTTTTCCTGCTCAGAATAACACATGGCGTGTGTCTGTAGAACTACACAGCGGGTATCCTAGGTTTTCTGTTAGTAAGCCTAAAATAATTCTCCGGTTCCCATAAAATACTGAAAAAACAACATCTAAGTGCCAAATTACGATCAATTATGGCTCATACTCCCTGCGAATCAATATTTTGCATCTTATACTTGTTATACATAAGTAAATAAGTTGGTGATCCATCAAATTCCAGTCATTGAGGGCCCATACTACCCAAAAACCAATGTTTGGTCTCCATCATATCAACAGGCTCACACAAAAATACCCTATTACACAGCAGGTATTTATCAAAGTAGCTATCAAAACTGCATTCTTTTCTCGCACAACAACTATCACAACAACATGATATTTCGAATCCACCTACATGGCATGGAACTATGCACTTCATGTGATATCAATAATGTACCTATATGATGCATGAGATGGAATACCCTCATCTCTTCAGGTTTCAACTAAATAGAACCCATGGATAACATATAAACAGCATAATCCCAAGTGCATCACCCAACGGTGAAAATCAGATCAACTGTAAATTGCTAAATCAATAAAATTTCAATATGAGGTACTTTGGATTTTCTTTGTACATGGGTTAGCTACTCCCGGACACATATTATCACCAAATACAGTTTCCATCATATCCCTCACAAAGGATCCAAATAGTAAGTCAATAAAAATAACCCTCTGATACCACATTGTAACGTCCCGAATCTGGGTACCACTCCATGGGTGCCCCAAACCCGGTTGGTCACATGACCTCAAACACATTTCCCCAAACTCCAGCGGTTGAAGACTAGAAATGAGGACCCATGTCTGATAGTGGGGAAACTATGCCCTCATTTTTCAAAGTTTAGAGCATCGGAAAAGATAAATTGCATACAACAATAGCAGAAGCAATAACCATAGACATTCAAAATGAACAGTTGTAGTAAAGGATAACCAACAGTTATATAGATAATGATGAAACATGTCTCTAATTATAAGAAAATATCCAGAACATGTTAAACAGCAGTACAATACAATACAATTCAAAACAGAAGTACAATAGAACAAAACAGAACTGCCTGCAGCATCGTGAGCCTAAGCTCGGTCCTATGCTCCCCTACTTCCCAGCAACAATCATGTACCTGTATAGGGACATTTTTCCTAATCCAGACCTACAGAAACATAATCTGTTTGGGCCGAAGACATGACTCAAACTGGGTGTGAGAAATAAATCTTAGTAGGCACCCACCAAAGGCCCATTCCCAACTGTGTGAAAATATGAAACAACAGTGTACAGTGGTATATGTAATAAATAAAGCAGTATTCCCAAGTAACTAACTTTACAACGTATATTGCCATTTTATTATTCATTTAAACATTCAATTTAATAACATTATGTGATCATCATAATCAATCCCTCATCTAAATTAGAATCCTTCCCTCATGCTAATATAGTAAAACTGGTCCCTAACGCTTTCCCTCAGGCTAACAAATATTTCCCTCAGGCCGTTCAGAACCTTTCCCTCAGGCATTTCCCTCAGGTGGAATAGAATCTTTCCCTAAGGCCAAACTGAAACAGAACCCTCAGGTAATCACAATCTTTCCCTCAGGCTAATAGAACCACAACCCATAGGCTAAGTAAAACAATGCCCTCAGGCTAAACAAGTAATCGGTCCATGCCCAACATATAAACAAGCAATTCAAATAAAATTCCTCTCAAGGAAAAATTAATGCACGATATAAACATGACATACCCTTGGTTATAGTATCCAAACGACTAAACAAAGGAACACACCCCCGAGGTGGTCCTGGATCCAAACAGCGATCCCAAACAGCAGTTTATTATCACATTTAATTACCTACACAATTCTAAGTATCTAAAACTACAACAACCTGAGATTTTATGAGATTTATTATTTTTAATTTCATTGATGTCATTTGTATTATGTGACACCAAAATTAGCTTGTTCTATATGAAACACTGTAATAGCTTGCAGTATACACAACACTAATCTTGGATCGTGTTACACACAATTTCATGTTCATTTGATGGATGTTATTTTGCGCAACATTGAGTGTATTTATATATATATTCAATGTATAAATAAAATATGGTTGGATTATATTATAAGAAAAAACAAATGAATCTTGCACTACACGCAACCCTGACTTCTCTTTCATTACACGCAACTGCAACCTTCCAAGATAGCGTGTGTTATATGCAATACCAAGTTTCACTAAACAAGATATAAATATAATATTATTATGAACTAGCCGTTATGAATAGTAATACCCACTTTTTAAAATTTTATAAATTTTATCTTTCAAAATGGACTTCATTTTTGGATTCGGAATGTCAAAATTATCCTAGGGTAAAGTTTTGGTATTTTTCTGAAAGCATTAAATTTTTTATGAATAGTGAAAACACTGGGTTACTATTTAAAAACCAAATTTTTATTTAAATTTTTATTTATTTTATTTAAATTTATTTTAGGTAAAAATTGATACATAATTTCTATATAAGCTTAATGTAATTCATTTGAGTTATTTTATAATAAATTTAGATAAATTTAAACTTTATTGAACTGTTCACCGTCTTTTACCCACCTCATAGGAGAATTTGAAAATTTACATAAAACTTAATTTTACCGCTTCTGTGAATGGAATTTTTAAAATTCGAGAGACATGGTTAATGTCGAGGAGTAAAATGTGGTTCAATAAGATAAAAATAATTTTTGTTGAGTAGTAACGTTTTACTATTATTTACCACGGTTTAAAGTAAATATGGTAATTAAGGGTAAAAATGATATCATTATTACCCTAACACATGTCCTAATTCTATTGGATAAGTATAATTCTACCAAAAACAGTCTTTGGAATAATATATTACCATTTAGGTCCACTTGGATTAGATTAGAATATTTATTATTATTTTATTAAAAAAGTGTTAAAATAGGCAAATCAATGTTTAATAAATAAAACATTTTTAATATAGTGTTATAAATAAGATAAATTTTACTATAAATATTCATTAGAAAGATTAATAGATTTCCTACCTAATGATATTTTATTTATAATTTTTAGACATTATATAATTTAAGTTATTTATGACACAATGGTGATGGAGTAATTACCTAAATAATGAAATATTAAAATAATTGATATTATAAATACCCAAATAAATGTAATTTGAGACTTTTTATGAATTCCACTAATTTTATAGGTTAATATGGCATGTTAGTATTGATTTAATTAACATTGTTCGAACTAATCATGCTGTTATTATTTTCACAAAAATCAATTACCAAATAGTGTCAAAATTGAGATAAAATAGTTTTTAAAACAAATATTATATTATTAATTGTTATTATTTTCATAAAAATCTAAGGTTCGGAATAATTACATAGATAAGGTTATATATATTAATAATGAACCACTTGGTGTTCGTTTTTCTAGTTATTGTGTGTTTATTAACCATATAGTGTAAGAAAACAAGAAGACACTGTAAAAGTTAAATTATTTAACTTAGAGTTAAATATAAAAGATAAGGTTACAATAGTAACCTAAACTTGTATAAAACCTATTGGTTGAGATTATATCGACCCATCCTCACATTATCTTCTATATAAATCAATTTGGAGCAATTATAAACCGAATATGAAATTATTATAAAATAATATTTTAAGTTTTCCCAAAGGTGCCCCCCTCCTCCATTATAAAAAGGGCACCCCTTCCCTCTTCTCTTCACACCCTTTTGAGCCTTGAATCTCAGAAAACCCCTGCCAATTTTCCTTCTCCACTTTCCTAGAAAAATTCTGGAGGTTCTGGTCTTCTAAAAATACCAACTATAATTCCTTAAGAAGAATCTTAACGGAGATGCATCGAAGAAGAGGTAATCTCTTCTTCCGATTCTCTCATGTTCCTTTCTTCTTATACTTCTTCTTCTTTAGTTTTCTCTTTATAATGTAATAACATAAGTATTACCTATATACTGATATGTTATTATAAATACGAAAAAAACCTATTTCACCTTCTATCCATCATACGGAAAATGAAATCACCGTGCACGCATACGTACGAAATAACGTCTCCATGCAGTGGTGTAATCTATTTTCGACCACCAACTTACACGGATGGGTATAATGGTGTAAATATATAACTATATATGATTATTGTAAATTTATATTTATTCTGAAATATCATACATACACTTCAATACAATTCCATGATCATGAGAATGATATCATCGCTCATCCGTACGTACGGACAACCGTCTCCACAATGCGATGAGAATCATTCTCCATGTTAACCATTCATGAATGATTATAAAGTTTATATAATGAATAATAATGAAATATATTACATAATAATGATACTGGATTTATGTATATATATATACATGTATGTCATCTACATAATTTCATTCAATTCAATAAGGAAACGAAAACAGCGCTCATGCGTATGTACGGCCTACCTTCTCCATGAACGGTGTATTTCATTCAATTTATCGATATATCATATATACATGTATATGATAAATATATATTATATATATATATATATATATCATGTTTTAAATTCTGGAATTAAGTAAATCAATATATAAGTAATAATATCAAGAACAACAAGTCGAAATATGTACAATAAATGAAACGATTTTACCAAAATCGTTGCTTTTACATCGAATTTACAAAAGAACGGGTAATATAAAGTCATAAGTAAACTATATATGATATAAAAACAATGAATATGATTCTGTAATAAGTCAATGACATTATTTAAATCATTATACCGGATGTTCGGATACATACGAAGCATATCGGGCATAAGGTAAGGGATGACTTTTCCAATCTCGTTTTTATCCGAGACTGTTTACTCGCAAGTATTTACTGGGGCTGTATTTATCAGCCATGTCCCAATTTTCTAAAAATGGTTTCATGTATTTTTAATTTCCTTTTTACCGATTTTTACTTTTACTACATGGTATGTAAGGATTCTTTCTTTTGATTAACATGCGATGTAGTTTTTGACTTTTCCAGCAAAAGTACGAGAATAATGTTTTTTAACTTATACGTCATGAATGGATTTTCATGGTTTCAGAATGGATTATTTTCATGAAGTTTACTCTACATTATTTCATGGTTATTCTCAATAAAATCATTTTCTTTTAAAATTTTATGAAATTTTGTGAAAAGAAAATGATTTTTAAGAAGAAAGGATATTTTCATCAAGAATTATTTTCAATTGTTTTATCAAAAACATTTTCCATCAAAGATGAAATTATTTCATATGTCTATGTTTAAAGTATAATATCTCTATTATTTACATGGTTTCACTTTTCTTATGATGAAATGATATCCATTTTTTTATGGATTATGTTATGATGGGGTGATTTTTATGAAACCAATTTTTATTCTTTGGGTTATGATGAATGATTTATGTTTATGTTGTGGCACAAGTAAGAATGATTTCATTATAAGATGGGTGAGAACTATATCTACCTCCAATTAATTGGGTAATGATTTATATTTCATGAGATAGACATGGCTGAAACGGTAAGTTAATCTAGTTCCATGTTACAGGACTGAAACGAGGAGTGAACTAGATTCAGAATGGGACATTGTCCACTAAGATAGTCATGGCAGTAATGCCTTAGATACTATTAAAATCATAACATGTGATTAATGGATGCCACAATTACATGCTTTATTCTCATTCTATTTTATCATGATTGATGGTCCATTATGATATATTACTTACATACTTCCAATATTTATGTATTTGCACAAGATTTTGATGTTTAGATTTTATGTTCATGTTTTTGCATTCAAATGTTTATGGATTGTTTTATGTTATCTATATTTACCGTTATTGAACATTTGAGCTCACCTTTATTATGATTTCTTTTCCCCTGGATATAAAGAACTTTTTTAGGTATGAAACCCAAAAGGGGAATCTCTTTATGGGATATGTTGAAGATCTTTTACCATGATTAGAAGATTACGTTCCGAGTTTCCAAAGACACTAAACTAACATGATATTTGGGCATCAGTTTTTATCATGTATTATGTATTCTGCAAAACTAATGTAATGTCCATATAAGTCATGATTTGGGTCTCTACAGTTGGTATCAGAGCGAAGGTTTAGTTAACCTTTGGAAACTAGGATGCGAGAACTTTAATGAGATCCCTAGAGATATTTCTAAGGTATGTCTTGGGATGTCTCTAGTGTTAAGTATACGTATAGGTTATAGTCTCACTATTACGGTAATGATATTAGAATTAAACCTATGGTGTTATATATTGAAGGTACACTCCCTTTATGATGTTGTTTTCCTATAATGATGTTTCCACTCACTCTATTCTTTTTTGGGTTTTAGAAAATGGCTGGAAACTGGAAGATTCAAGATAATGGAGGATATAATGGACAATGGAATGATATTCTTCATGATCAACCAAATGAAATTGGATCTAGAAGTCCAAACATCATTATTATGCCTAATCAGCAATCTCGTTATATGATCAATAATCTCAAATTTGGTATGTATCCTGACTCAGCTAATAAGAGAAAGATAGAGTTTCATGATGATCATAGGGGAAAGAAAGTTCAATTACCCTCATGTCAATCATGTGGGAAGAGGCATCAGGGAGAATGTTTCAAAGGAACCGGAAGATGCTTTGGGTGTGGAAAAGAAGGACACAAAGCCAGTAATTATAAAGGAAAAGGTTCATCTAACACCAGGGACAACGATAATGGTATTTCTAAGACATCAACAATGGTTAAATATTTTAAAAGTGGAATGTATGGGAATTATGAAAACCAATTCCCTAAGGGAAAGTCTCATAAAGAGAATTAGCATGGTTGTATGGGTAGTATTTATATTGATGATGATGAAGAGACTACAAATGAAATATGAGATGAATGAAATGACAAAGCTTAGTCAGTGGGTTAAGAAGTTAGTGGAATGATTGTATGTTTATCAAGAGTTATGTTTTATAGGTAATTTAATGGTACTATGGAATAAATACACATATAAGGATTGTTACACTATTTTTTTCCTAACATAATTGAAAGTATATGTTGAATGTTACCGGTAACAATGAAAGGTTATTTCATATATTTTTGGAAAGTAGATGATATGCTCATAATGAAGAGATTAGGAGATAATGAGATGTTTTATAGTATTGATGAGCTCCTGGCTGATATAAGGACAATGTGATATCATGGTTTGAGTATATAAAAATTTTGGGATTTTGGTATGTGGAAAGAGTTAACTTTTGAAATCATTCATGTTTTCACTAAGGTTCAATGGGTATTCATTTTTTAAGAGAATACATGATTAAGGTATTAACATGTTTATAATGTGACCATCAAGATATATCTTATATGGGGGATAAATGATGGTATTCACAAGCTTGGTTGATGAAATTTGTAGTAATCGATTTCTTTATACTATAAGATTGGACAGAAGTATTTTCGATAAACATAAAGGTTGGATTGAATTAATTTGGACAGCAGATAGAATTGTTTATGGTTTGAAATTTTTCGATATTATTTGGGGAATGTTATAATAATGTAGTTTTAGAAAAAGGACAACCTGCATGATGGGTGAAAACCCGTCGTGTTGGACAAGGCTGTGGGAATCGAACCCACAACTGAAGTGCGATAGGCATTTATCACATACCACTGGATTACATGAATTCCCTGGTTTGTAGAAACTAGTTTTATTTTATTAAGCGGTATTATAGATGAAGTATAAGTCCATTGTTGGAATCATATACGATTAATATCACCATATATGGACTTATGTATATTTAATAACTTATGCAAAACGTTTTGTGATAGAAACAGATGGGATGAGTTATCATTCTATCTCATTATCTCCTAACACTTCATGAAAGAAAAATTCAGCTTCGTACCTTTAAATAGAGATGTAGTGGAAATTGTTCATGGAATGACCAACAGTTATATTAAACTAGAATCAAGTAAGTATTTCTCCTTATGTAAAAGTTCATCAACGTTAGGGAAATGATCTTGGAAACCAAAAATGTTGTTCTAGTACTCTCATATCTGATGAATCAGATGGTACCTTAGATCATCACAAATTTATGGCTTTGTGATTGCTGGATTTTTCATATCCATTTTCTCTACCACTCTCCATCAGAACATGATGGTTATATTTCTCTTCCATATCTATATTTTCACTTATGCTCTCCTATGTGGAAACCATGGGATACGTTAATTTGGTTAACCATTACGTTTCATACATTAGTTTTTAAAATTAAGCTTTATTATTCCTTTTTATGATATGGGTTTCTATTAAAGAAAATTTCAAGTAGTAAATGATTTTTAACTCCGGTGAATTTCAGAGAAATTCATTTTAAAGGGGGTAGAATGTAACAACCCGAGATTTTATGAGAATTATTATTTTTAATTTCGTTGATGTCGTCTTTTGTATGTGACACCAAAATTAGCTTGTTCTATACGCAACACCGTATTAGCTTTTAGTATACACAACATTAATCTTGGATCGTGTTACACACAATTTCATGTTCGTTTGATGGAAGTTATTTTACACAACATTGAGTGTGTGTATATATATATATAAATTCAATGTATAAATGAAATATGGTTGGATTATATTATACAAAACAACAAATAAATCTTGCACTACATGAAACCCTGACATGGCTTTCATTACACCCAACCATGACCTTCCATGATAGTGTGTGTTATACGCAATACCAAGTTTCACTAAACGAGATATTATTATAATATTATTATGAACTAGACGTTATGAATAGTAATACCAAATTATTTAAATTTTATACATTTTATCTTTCAAAGTGGACTTCATTTTTGGATTTGGAATATCAAAATTATCCTAGGGTGAAATTTTTGTATTTTTCTGAAAACTTTAAATTTTTGATGAATAGTGAAAACACTGGGTTACTATTTAAAAACCAACATTTTATTGAAAAAAGTATTTATTTTATTTAAAATTATTTTAGATCAAAATTGATACATAATACCTATATAAGTTCAATGTAATTCATTTGAGTCATTTTATAATAATTTTAGATATATCAAAATTTTATTGAACTTTTCAGCGTCTTTTACCCACCTCCTAGGAGAATTTCAAAATTTACATAAAACATAATTTTACCGCTTCTGTGAATGGAATTTAGAAAATCTGAGAGACATGATTAATATCGATGAGTAAAATGAGGTTCAATAAGATAAAAATAATTTTTGGTGAATAGTAACTTTTTACTATTATTTACCACGGTTAAAATTAAATAGGGTAATTAAAGGTCAAAATGATATCATTATTACCCTAAAACATGTCTTAATTCTATTTGATAACTATAATTCGACCAAAAGATATCTTAGGAACAAAATATTACCCTTTAGGTCCACTTGGATTAGATTAGAACATTTAATATTATTTTATTTAAAAAAGAGTTAAAATAGGTAAAATCAAAGTTTAGTAACTAAAAAAAATTTAATATAGGGTTATAAATAAGATAAATTTGACTATAAATATTCATTATAAAGATAAAAATATTTAATACCTAATGATATTTTATTTATAATTTTTAGACTTTATATAATTTAAGATATTTATGACACAATGGCGATGCAATAATTACCTAAATAATGAAATATTTAAATAATTGATATTATAAATACCCAAATAAATGTAATTTTAGACTTTTTATAAATTCCACTAATTTTCAAGGTTAATAGGACATGTTAGTATTTATTTAATTAAAATTGTCTTAACTAATCATCCCGTTATAATATTCAAAAAAAATCAATTACCAAATAGTGACAAAATTGACATAAAATAGTCTTTAAAACAAATATTATATTATTATTTGTTATTATATTCCTAAAAATCAATTGTTCAGCCAAATGACTTAGATAAGGTTATATATATTAATAATTAACCACTTCGTGTTCGTTTGGATGGTTATAGTAAGTCTATTAACCATATAGTGTAAAAAAACAAGAAGACACGGTAAAAGTTAAATTATTTAACTTAGAGTTAAATCTAAAGGATAAGGTTAATACAGTAACCTAAACTTGTCTAAAACCTATTGGTTGAGATTCTTGCGACCCATAATCACTTTAGCTTCTAAATAAATCAATTTGGAGCTATTATAAACCGAATATTACTTTATTATAAAATAACATTTTATGTTTTTTCAAAGGTACCCCCCTCCTCCCATATAAAAAGGAAACCCCTTCCCTCTTCACTTCACACCATTTTGAGCCTTTAATATCAGCCAAACCCTACCCATTTATCTTCTCAAATTCCCTAGCAACATTCTGGAGGTTCTGGTATTCTCAAAAGAAAAACTCTACTTCCATAAGAGTAAGCTTAAAGGAGGTGCGTCGAAGAAGAGGTAATCTCTTCTTCTGATTCTCTCAAGTTTCTTTCTTCTTCTACTTCTTCTTCTTTAGTTGTATCATTATAAAGCAATATCATAAGTATTACTTATATAATGATATGTTGTTATAAATATGAAACCACCCACTTTCAACTTCTATCCATCCTACGGAAAATGAAATCACCGCGTGTGTGTACGTACGGAATACCGTCTCCATGCCGTGGTGTAATCTGTTTTCGACCACCACCTTACTTGGATGGGTATAATGGTGAAAATAAATAACTATATATGATTATTTTAATGTGATATTGATTATGAAATATTATACATACATATCAATACAATTCCACGATCATGATAATGATATCATCGCTCGTGCGTACGTACGGACTACCGTCTCCACGACGCGATGAGATTCATTTTCCATGTTAACCATTAATGAATGATTATAAAGTATATATAATGTAAAATAATGAAATATATGGCATAATAACGATACTAGATTTATGTATGTATATATTTATGTTATCTCCTTAATTCCATTAAATTCAATAAGGAAACGAAAACAGCGTTCATGCATATGTACAGCCAACCATCTCCATGAATGGTGTATTTCATTCCATTTATCGATATATCATATATATATATATGTATATGATGAATATATTATATATATAAATAATTTTTTACAATATGGAATTTTGTAAATCAGGATATAAATAATAATATGAAGATCAACAAGTCGAAACACGTACAATAAATGAAACGATTTTACCCAAATCGCTTTTTTTACATCGAATTTACAAAAGAACGGGTAATATAAAGTCATAAGTAAACTATATATGAAATCATAACAATGATTATGATTATTTAAAAAATCAATGATATTAGTTAAATTATTATACAGGATTTTCGGATACATACGAAGCATGTCGGCCATAAGGTAAGGGATAACTTTTCCAATCTCGTTTTTATCCGAGATTTTTTAATAATAAGTATTTATTGGGGTGATATTTATCATCCATGTCCCTATTTTCTAAAAATGATTTCATGTGTGTTTAATTTCCTTTTTAACTATTTCTAATTTTACTATATGGTATGTAAGTAATCTTTCTTTTGATTACCATGCGATGTAATTTTTGACTTTTCTTAAAAAAGTACGAGAAGAATGTTATTTTAACTTATACGGAATGAACAGATTTTTACGGTTTCATAATGCCTTATTTTCATGAAGTTTACTCTACAAGATTTCATGGTTATTTTAAATAAAATCTTTTTCTATTAAAATTTCATGAAATTTTTTGAAAAGAAAACGATTTTTAAGAAGAATGGATATTTTCCCCAAAAATTCATTTCAAGTGTTTTATCAAAACCATTTTCCATCTAAGATGACATTATTTCATATGTGTATGTTTCAAGTATAATATCTCTACGATTTACATGGTTTCAATTTTCTTATGATAAAATGATATCCATTTTTTTATATGGATTATGTTATGATGGGATGATGTTTATGAAACCCATTTTTATTTTTTGGGTTATGATGAATGATTTATGTTTATGTTGTGGCACAAGTAATAATGATTTCATTGTGAGATGGGTGAGACCTATATCTCCCTCCAATGCATTGGGTAAATATTTATATCTCATGAGATAGACATGGATGGAACGGTAAGTTAATCTGGTTTAGTGTTATAGGACTGAAACGGGGAGTGAAGTCGATTTAGAAAGGGTCTTTGTCCACTAAGATGGGCAGGGACGTAATGCCTTTGCTACTGTGGAAATCATAACATGTGCTTAATAGTTGCAACAATTACATGCTTTATTCCCATGATATTTTATCATGATTGATGATCCATTATGATATATGCCTTAAGTACTTCCAAGATTTATGTCTTTGCTCAATATTTTTATGTTTAGATTTCATTTTCAAGTATTTGCATTCAAATGGTTATGTATTGTTTTATGTTCTCTATGTTTACCCTTACTGAGCATTTGAGCTCACCCTTTTTATGTTTTATTTTCCCCAGGATATAAAGAAAGTTTTTAGATAAGAAAAAAAAAATAGGAAGATCTTTATGGGAGATGTTGAAGATCTTTCACCATGATAAGAAGATTACGTTCCGAGTTTCTAAAGACACTCAACTAACACAATCATTGGGAATTTATTTTTGTCATGAATTATGTTTTCCACAAAAGTAATGTAATTTCCATGTACATCATGATTTGGGTATCTACAATTACATCTAAGGCCTCATCCATACGACACCCCAACATGGGATCGTAACTCAATAGTACACAAAAATGCACAGCAGTTGGAATTTAAACACCATGACATCTACCTCGATCACCCCTGATCGATATATGTGAACGACGCTCCTCGGAGAGTCCAAGAGAAATATTGATCTGGGATGAAAGAAAACCTGTTCAAACAAAAATAACATCCCCTCGGAAAAAAATTGGTAAGAACTGCTTAGGGAGAAGGAGAGGCCAACCCGTTCCAACAAGATTGACAGAGGCAGAAAAGGATTCCCAGCATGCGATCTGGAGCTCCTCAAAGGATCAACCCTCTCTCCCAACTCCTCCTTCGGTTCTAAGCCTTCCCTTTGAAAAGGGGAGGCTACTGCCCATTTTATGTGAATAAAACAGAATATAAAGCTTGTATTATTGGGTACATGGCGTGTAGTTTTCATTTTTTTAAATATTCCTTTGACGGCTTCTCGCCAACATGGCACTTTTCATCTGTCGGTATGACTACACGATATGTATTCATGAGTACAAAGTGTGTACTGTCACTTAGCTAGCCACTGCCTTACTATTCTCTTACCGACTGACTACACGATGTAAAAATGACCACTGCACTGAATGTAGTCAGTTTTTACACCCATCATCATCAACCGGACTACACGCCCTATGTACTCCTTCTGCACGGCCAAAATACATAGCGTGTGGAAAAGTACACAACGTGTAGTCAGAAAATTTAGGTTTTTCTTCAATTTTCCGCATTTTCTCAAAAACACTTAAGGAAAAGAGAAAGGAAGAAACACGTACCACACGAATAAGCATCGGGTTCTTATAGTAAGTGATGGGTGGAGCTCGCTATATCTCCTCGATGCAGCGGTATGTCTCATGAGACAAACAAATGTATTGGAGCCAAGACTTGACAAAATCATATTTTTAGTCTTGGCACAAGGCCTTGACTATGTGGTTATGAAGTCTGTAATTATGAATTCCATCATTATGAAAGTGGCTATCGATATTTCATGTGATTATTCGACTAGTAAAATATCCATGTGAATAAGAAAATGGAATTATTTGATTTTATATTTACCATATTATGATAAAGATTAAGTTTAAATAGATTTTATTTTAGTAATATACATTGCCATAATGGATTATGCTTATTAAAGAAAGTTTCCACTATATTGTTATCCTTACTGGGCATCTGAGATCACCCCATTCTATGTTTTATTTTTTATAGGATTTAAGAATTATTTTATGGTTATCCTATATGGATAGTCTAAGGGATTATATTTTGTTCAAAAGGGGGAAATTTTGATTTTGTTTGTCATTTTACTATGTAATTTAACCTTCATGTATGTAATTTATTTTCCAAGACTACTAAACTGATCAGTCCTTTATGACATAATTCCTTGTAATCATTCCCATGATATATAATAATGCACCGACTCTGGGTATCTAGGTTCGAAGCATTACAATTGGTATTAAAGGATGTTTAGTATAGGCCTTGGAATCTAGATTTATAAAAACTAAGATTTGATATCATTACCCTAAGAGAAACATTAAGGATAAGTATATAAGAACTTACTTGAATTTTGGTATTCTTGGTATTTTTCGAGTTTTCCATGAAATAAATCCCTTTCTGGATACATGTGGGTAGAGGTGGCTCTGGAACAGATGTACCTCATGGTAAAACCTAAAAACAACATTTTGAGCTAGACTCGAACGAGAACCGGTGCACAACAACAGGCCTTACTGCAATCTTGGTTACGAAACTCCCTGGGGATATGCATAGGATAATTAAAATTTTAATTACACTCCATTATAAATGATTTAAGAGTAAATACTTTCTCAAAGAAAAAATTTTATGATTATAGATTATATGCATAATATTTTCAATTTACGTTATGTATTTTTCAGGTTTGGAATTATGCATTGTGATTCATTAACTAACTCCGTGTATTCCATTGTTTTAAAATAGTTCCAGTGGATGGAATAAGAACTCTAGAAATACACATGATCCAAAGAGTAATATGGATCATATATTTCATGATATTAAGCCTAATTTTAGAAAGGAAATTTTCACCCACATATTATAATTATAAAATGAAATAGTATCATATGTTAATCAGATAAGTAGAGAATTCTCTTAGTCCTATGGATTTGAAGGGAAGTGAGAGAAGAAAAGGATGGTATAAATATAGATAGATAAATGGAATTAGGGAAAGAAGGATTTTCCCATATGTGATAACTGTAGAAAGAATCACCTTGGTAAATGCATAAAGGGAATGAGAGTTTGTTATAAGTGTAGTGAAAAAAGACACCAAGTACATGATGGAAAGGGTGAGAAAAAAGTTTCAAATGTACAATGCTTCATCTACAATGAGTTGGGACAATACACGAATAAATGTCCAAATCACCAGAATGTACCCCAAATGCTGTTATTGGATAATAATCATGTCATGATATTTCCATAAATAATGAGGAATGATTAGATTTAATAGGATGTTGTTAATGTATTCTGTCATTTGAGAATTGTATTAATGATGTACAAGTTTATATTAATTATAGTGTATATAAGGATTATAATACAATACTATTTCTTTAAGTACTTGAGATTGTGTGGAGCCAAGAATAGTGACTTAATATCATGTTGAATTTTTTTGGAAAATTTATGGTTGACAGAAAGATAAACCATAATATGGTCCTAATACTGAGGTAGTGATTTTGGAATAATGTAAGATTGATTTGGATAAATTATATTGAATATTCATGACTACCTTGAAACTGATTAATGATTTGTATATTACATCATTGTTGGGGTTTACAATATTTTTGGATAGAAGGAGTCTATCTAGTATTCTATAAAAAATAAGTGAGCGTGAATGTAATAAATATATTTTCTTGTAAATTAGGGTGTCACAATGTTTTAACATAATATATGATGAAGGTATTCACATATTATTACAGGGAAAAAAGATCTTTATGGTTTTTACCTTCCTTATAAATTTTGGATTGTGAGTTTGGACAGTAGTATTTAGGGTAAGTCTAAAGTTTCGAATCTATTAGGTTTTACATTGGATACTATTGTTATGGTTAAATCATTTCTAGAGATTTTTTGGATTGTCATAAAAAGGTCAACCAGGAGGTCGGGCGACAACCCGTTGCATCTGTCAAGGCAGCGAGACTTGAACCCACAATCGAAGGGCGACAAGGGTGGATCACCTACTACTGGAATACGCAATGTCCTGGTTTGTATAATGTAGTCTTTCAAATAGTCTTACAAATGAATTATAAATTAATTATTTTGGGAACCATATACGAATAAGATAAATAGAATATTTTTTATTTTTATTATCTTTTGGAATGAAAGATGAGTTTGTGGTAGGAATTTGTTGAGTGATGAAACTCTACTTTTCAAGTATATATATATATATATATATTCTACTAATTCTATGAATAAATTAATTCTTAAACATTAGGCTAGGTATCTTAAAACCAAAAATGGGTTATCCTAATACCATATGTTTTTTGAACCAATTATATCTTACATCATATTAGATTGATGGCTTTGAGACCCTTAATTTTACAGTTGTTTGGGATTGATGACCTCAGTCACGCCATATAAATATTTACACTTTTTTTTCCAATTATGTGTCTGTAATTTCCACCAATAATCTACTAATCGAGATCATAATTTGATGGTAAATTTTTCATTTCCATTTCTCTCTTATTAAGACTAAATTTTATTAAACCAATTTCCAATGTGTGTTTTCCACAAATGTATTTTTCTATTTTTAACCATTTATTGTTGAAGAACAATTTCATATTGCGAGGAAATTTTTTTTTAAAGGATGGTAGAATGTAACAACCCATGATATCATAGTTCGTTTTATCATTAAAGTAATTCAATAGGTTGTGCTACATGCAATACCGAGTTCGAGCACACCAAAACTTACTAAACTAACCGTTCAATAAGAAGTTATGAATAATATTAACTAAATTTTGAATATTATATACTCTATATAATTTTGACATACATATTATGTGTTTCTTAGACATAATATAAGAACAAATTCTTTTTTCAGATAAAAGATGTATTTTTCAAAAAAAATATGAAATTTTACCACCTTTTAATGGGGAACAATTTTTAAAACCAATATTTTACACTTTTATATATTCAATTTAATGAAATTAAATTCTTATTTATAAGTGGGACATAAAAATTATGTTTGGATAAATTTTTGATACTTTTCAGATAAATTTCATATTTTGACGAATAGCGAAAAATACTATGTTTTAATTGAAAACAACTTTTTTCATCGAAATAATTTATTGTGTTAAATTATGAATATGAAATTTTTTTATGTACGATTAAATTATATTTTTATCATTTAATACAATTTAGGTCGTTATAAGTAATTTTACATTTAAAATTGACATAAACACGTGTCAATCTTTTGATTGTTTTTACCCTTTAAAAACAAACTTTTTTTGTTTTGACAGCAGTAATTAATTTTCAATAAATATATGAAACATCTATGTTATGAATTTGATAAAATCTATATCATATTTTAATTCATAATATCAAAATTATCTTAGGATAATGTTTTGGTATTTTTTTGAAAACATTCATTTTTTGATGAATAGTGAAAACACTGCATTATTATTTAAAATTGAAATTTTATTTAAATAATTTGTAATTTTATATTAAAATATTTTAAGTAAAAATAGATATATAATACCGTTATAAGTTCAATTTAATTCATTGGATTCATTTTAAAATATGTTTAGAGATATAAAATTTTATCGAACTTTTTACCGTATTTTACCCACCTCCTAGGAGCATTTGCAAATCTGCATAAAACATAATTTTACCACTTCTGTGAGTTGAATTTCAAAAATCTGAGTGACATGTATAACATTAGTATGTAAAATTTGGTTCAATAACATGAAAATAATTTTTGGTGAAGAGTAACTTTTGACTTTTATTAACCACGGTTAGAAGTAAATTGGGTAATTAAGGGTAAAAATGATTTCATAATTACCATAACACATGTCCTAAATCTATTGGTTTAGTATAATCAGACCAAAAAACTTTAGGAATCAAATTGGATCATCTTTTTTCAACAGGTATTAGATTAAGACATTTATTATTATTTTATTTATAGAAATGTTAAAAGAGTTAAATTCAATGTTTAATAACTAAACCATTTTTAATATATTAATATACAAAAGATAAATTAAACTATAAATATTCATTATAAATATAATAAAATTTCCTACATAATTGTAGTTTTTATATATTTTTTATACATTAAATAATTAATTTATTTATGACATAATGATGATGGAGTAATTACATTATTAATGAAAGATTAAGATAATTTATATTCTAAATATCCAAATAAATTTAAATTGAGTCTTCTGATAAATTAAACTAATTTTATAGGTTAATATGACATGTTAGGGTTGGTTAAAAAAATTTACCCAAAGTGATAAAGTTTTTATGGTTTTAATAAAATCAAATACTAAATATTGTCCAAATTGACATAATTGAGTTTTTGAAACAAATATTATATTATTAATTGATATAATATTTCTAAAATCCTATGGTTAGGCCAAAGGACTTAGATAATGTAATATATATTAATAATGAACCACATGGGGTTATCTTTTCTCATTATGGTATGTTTATTAACCATATAATATGAAAATACAAAAAGACATGGTAAATGTCAAACTATTTAACTAAGAGTTAAATCTAAAAGATAGGGTTAATATGATGACCTAAACCAGTCTAAACCCTATTGGTTTTGATTTTACTAACCCATCACCATATTATAATTTAAATAATTTATTTTTTATCCATTAGAACTGAAAATTATTTTATTATAAAATGATATTTCAAGCTTTCCAAAAGTGAACCTCACCTCTCTTATAAAAGGAAACTTCCCCTTATCATAATTTAACACCTCCAAATAATTTTGGCTCAGAGAACCCTAGCTCAAATATCCTCCCAAAATTCCTCACATCATCCGGGAGGCCTTCCATTTGTCCTAAAGCCATCCGAATGATCCATTTTGATCAAACCAAAATAAAGAACCCAAAGAAGAGGTAAATATTTCATCATCTCTTTCAAGTTGTTTTCCTCTTCCACTTCCTCTTTCTTTGTGGTTTACGTTATAAAATAATAACTTCAGTATATTATACATATATTAATGTTATTATAATAATGGTACAACCATATTAATTATTCTATCAATCATATAAATAAAAAAGTCACCATACGTGTGTATGTGCGGATTACCGTATCCACGTCGTGGTGTAGTTTGTTATTCTAACACTTAATTATTTGGATGGTTATAATAATGAGAATATATGATGTAAATAATAAATATATCTTGTTAATTATTATTTATATATGATATACCATTAAATTTAATTTTATTTCTCAATCAATATAATGATAATGTCACTCGTGCGTACGTACGGATTACCGTCTCCACGACATGATGAAATTCATTTCCATGTTCACCATTCAATGATGACTATAATATATAATTCAATAAAAAGTATGTAATATATGACATAATAATTCTACTAGAGATATATTTATTTATTTATTTATCTACTTACTTACATATATCTTATTCACTTAGTTCCATTCAATGTGATATGAAACTAAAACAGCGTTTATGCATACGTACGACCTACTCTCTCTATAAACGATGTTTTCCATTCCATATATATATGTATATTATACTTATTTTTATTATAATTATATATGATATATAAAACATTTTTTATATTCTGGATGTATTTTTATTCATAATCTAAGTTATACAATCAAAAGTAACAAGTTAAAACATGTACGATAAAGAATATGATTATTACCTGGAATATTAATTTAACATTGAAATTATTATTAAATAGTCAGTATAAAGTCATAAATGAATCATGTATGATATCATAAATATTAAAATGGTTCTATTATAATTTAATAACGTACTGTAATCTTTATACATGAGGTTAAACATACCCTCGACTAATGAAAAGTGCAAGGTACGGGTTAATTTCACAATCTCTTTATTATCTGAGGTTGTTTTAACATAAGTATCCACTATGAGATATTTATCATCCTTGTCCATGTTTCATAAAATAGATTTAAAAGGGATTATTTTTAGGGGAATTTTTTACTAAAAGAACATTCTAAATGTTTCAAATATTTATTTTTCTAAATCATTCTCATTAATTTCCATGTTTTCAAAATGTTTTTTAAGGATTTATTTATAAATAAATGAATGTATTTAAAATGATAATTCCATTCAAAATTATCAAAGTGGTATGGGAAGCATTGATTCAAAAATTTCGTTAAATTTTTTCCTTTCTAAATTGTGTAAATTTTAAATGATTTCATGAAAAATAGATATTTCTCTCAATGAGTTTTACAAATCATTTTCCGCAATGTCAACATCCTTTGATGGATTTTAAACTTGTTTGAAGATGATTTATTATGATAAAAATATTACATATTTTATTGAAGGTTTGGTGTTATTTATGACTATAGATGTGTTATTTTTATACCATTCATGGTTTATGGATAATGTATTGACATTTCTTATGCTAGTTTAAAACGAATGTTTATGTTATATTTTCAACTTTTCATATAATGAATTCATTGGACATAGTAAATGATGGGTGGAGCCTGCTCCAGCCACTCAATGCATCGGTAGGTCTCATGAGACAAACTAGTGTCTTGGCACATGTCCTTGACAAAATATTATTTTTAGTCTTGGCAGAAGGCCATGAATATGTAGTTATGAAGTCTGGCATTATGCATTCCATCATTATAAAAGTGAATATTGATATTACATGTGATTATTAGACTAGAAGTATATCCATGTGAATATGTAAATGGAATTATTTGATTTTATCATTTCCATAATATGCTAAAGTTTAAGTTTAAAGGTCTTTTCTTTTAGTATTATACATTTCCATTATGGTATATGCTTATTTATGAAAGATTCAGATATATTGTTATCCTTACAGAGCTTTTGAGCTCACCCCTTTCTTTGTTTTTTTCCTAGGATTGAAGAAGTATTTCATGGTGACCTATAATGATAAGATAAGCGATATTAATTTGTTCAAAATGGGAAAATTTTGTTGTTTTTTGTCATTTTATATTATAATTTAACTTTCATTTATGTAATCTATTTTCCAAGACTGCTAAATTGATAGGACCTTTGGGACTTGATTACTTGTAATCCGGACGATGTATTAAAATAATGCACAGACTATGTGCTTCTGAGGTCAGGTTGTTATAGTTTAATTATGAGATTTTTTTTAAATTTTAAGGATGGTAATTTTTTATGTGTAATTACATGAATAGGTATATTATTACATGGATTTTATTTTTGATTTATTAATTATATTTTTGTTTATTGGTTGTTCCTGTTATGATATTAGGATATATAATGGGTAATACATCCCTTCATATATGTTATATAACCTCCCCACCAGTTAGAAAATCCTGGCCAATTAATAGTGTTCTTGAGGATTTTAATAAACATTACTGCTGACCAATGAGGGTATTTTTTTGGTATGGGTCATGAAGGAGTGGAATTAAATCATTATTTTCATAGAGGATATAAATTTTTATTTAGGCACTAGTGTGGATGGAAATGGATTATTGAGGAAACAATAAATTTGTGTTGGGTTGTGATGATGACAAAATGTTGGAAAAACTTTATTCCCTATTTATATTCCACATATCATAGTTTCAATGATCATAAAAAAATATTTGAATTATTAATGTTACGTATTATGTGTTTTCCACCACATTTATTAAAAATTTAGATAAATTATAAATAATATTATTTAAAATTATTTTATATAATCTTGAATTTATTATTCATAAATTATTTTTTGTTCAAAGAAACATTAATTCAAATTCACATATAATATTAATTAATATAAATTTATATGTATAAAAAATTATAAACAATATATTATTATTATATAATTTTATGTAAATCGTTATTATAACACGATATAAGAGTACATAGTAAGATATATTATTTAGATAGTTGTATTTAAAGTTTATAATCATCTGTAAATAGTTTACAGTTTTTGTAAGGTAAAAATTTTCCATATGTATATTAAATGGTCATGTTATTCGTATATAAGAAGTAAGATTAATTATTTATGATAAATTAAGAGTTCGGATGTAATTATTTATAAATAAAAATTTAATGATATTTTGGTGGATTTTTGGTAAGTAATTTAATGGAATTATTTATACAATCATTATAGTGGAACATTTTGAGATGATTTAGTTTCTAAAGAAAGGGTTTCTAGTTTATATCGACATTATATTAATTGAATAATGGGTATTTTTAATGTGAAGAAATGTTACCTAGTTTTTAGGAATATATTTATGATGTTTTTCAAAAAATTATATTCATAATAAATAAATATATTTATTTATCGATGTTCGTACAAGGGTTAAGAAGTGATAGGATGTGTTGATACATGACTAATAAAAAACAATTTGTTTTCTTCTATTTATTCAATATTCTCCTACACTAAATATTCTTGATTTGTGATTTAGAAGGGGAAAACATATTGAACAAAAGAGAATCTGATTATTTATTTTTTACTAAAACCAATTTATTTAGAAAAACATTTAGTTTTTTAATAAAATATTTTATCACCATTTTAAACCTAAATCCAATAAATTTTTTTAATTATTCTTAATGTAGATAAAATTATTTCTATTGGATTTCATTATATTTGTAAATTTTCATTTAAATTTAAACATCATACTTTATATTTTATTTTGACTGAAAACTACTTATTCTATGTTTATTGTTTTAAGGTTGAGGATATGTATATTTATAATTAACCTTTTCAAAATATTTTCTTTTTAAAGACACGAAGTCATATAATATTTTACTCATATATAATGATACATAATAAAAGTATACAAAAAATTACCAAAACAATATTGGTTGTTGCTGAATTTTAGTAGGGGAATTATTTTTTGACCTATACCACTATAAAAAAATATTTCCTCTTTACATTATTTTATATTCATTTAATTAATTACTTGAGGGGTATAAATTTTAAAAGTTAATTCAATTTTTTGGAAATGTTTAAATTAATTAATTAAATTCATCCTTCTTGTTAGTTATTTTATTTTATTAATCTGAAAAGTATATTTCTATTATATGAAAGCATTTTAGTTATTTACTTTTTTGGGTTGATAATTAGAATTCTACGTACTTTTTTTTACCGTAGTTAGTCATAATTTCAATACATTTTTTACTACTAAAACAATTTTTAATTTAGTTAATTATAAATATATAAAATAATGATTATTATATATATGAAATATTTTTATTTTATATTGAATTTAAATTTTATGAAAAATTAAATAAATATTTTCTGGTCAACTTGTTTTGGTGTATAGAGCATGGAACCTATTTTTATTTAAATTCGATATTGATTTATGACATTATTTATTATATTGTTCTGGATGTATTCAATAGTTTATATTAATTTGATACTACTTATAAAATATGGAAAACTATTTATCATTGTATTGAAGGTATATAAAAGGTGTGATAGATAAGTTATAATACATCCATGATAATGTCTGACACATTCAATTTTTCTAATGGAGAATGTATTACATAGATTACGGGATGAATCTGTGAAATATTTAACAGGATTTCCTCTTGGTAAAATAAAATCATTAATCATTACCATGATTGAAGTTGAGATGTTTTTTATTGCATATATAGAGTTGTATATCTGTATATATTAGAAACATTACACGTATTCAAGAATTAAAATTTATTTTTTTATTAATTTATTAAAATATAAGGATTAAATTCTCATCCATGAAGTTAACCATAAATTGATATAAATTAAAAGATATTCACTTACCTAAAATAATTTAAATGATTAATAAAATGAAAAAAAATTATAAATAATTTATTTAAGTAAATTACAACTGAAACAATTATGGGGATGAAATTAATCTATCGGTAAGAAGATTCAAAAAAACATAAAAAAATGGTAAGTATCTAGAAAAAAATTAATTAACTTCATGAATAATATTTTTATTTTTATATAATAGATTTATAAAAAATATTTTTAGTGATGTAATTTTAAATTTATAAATCACTAATTCATAATAAAACTAGAACAAAATATATATGTGTACAAAAATAATTACAATTTATATATTTTATGGGATGGACTAATAATATTTGTGTTGATAAAGTTTATGGGTATAATTGATTATTAAGGAATATGTGTAGTGATTATTTAAATTTATATACCTTATAAATTATAGATAGTGGTACTATTTCATTTAAGGATAATATAGACTGAAACTTATCTATTTTCACATTAGTAAAAAATTTCAAAACTTGTTCTCATCAAGAGGTTCTCTATATTGATAGATCATTGAATAAACTGATATGAATTTATCTAATCTATTACTATATAAAAAATTATAATTTTCTAATAAATAATTTTCTGATTATGGTTATAATTTACATAGATTTATTGAATAAGAAGTGAAATTGCACCACTCTAGATCATGAAACATTTTAAGGAAAAATATTTACTATTTTATTATTATAAATAATCAATATTTGATTTATCAATTAAATCCATAGAATTAAAATTATAATACTTTTATAATTCAATTAAAAAATTAATTTTTATTTTTGTAACCTAACATTTATTGAAATTAGATTATTTGATACATTTCCAATATGAAAAAACACAATGTTTTATTTTAAATCAATCTATGACGTTGAAACTTCTATACACGTTGATAATATGTGCATCGATTATTTTGTCTAACTATATTTTCAAACCTTCATATAATATATTTTTTTATTTATTATTTTGGAATAATTATATTGGTTTGTTTTGAATTTTATGAATCTTTTTTCCTTCCTAAGTATATATAGAGTATTTTTTGATGAAAATTAATTCAAAACTATTTTATTATAATTTGGACATGGAGTATAATTTCAATCATATGAGGTTAATTTTTTTAATCTTAGTTATGTATAAAAATAGTATTTACTATATATGAAAACCATATAAAATATGGTTGTTTAATATAAAAATAATTTATTATAAGAAATTTATATAATAATTTTAGTTAATATTGTATGAATATTAATTTTTTTACAAAATCTATAAATAAAATAGTGTAATTTATAAATGTAGTTCTAATAAAAAAAATTTCTGTTTAATTTCATTATTATTTTTATAATTGGCTAATAAACATTAGATAATTCATTTTTTAGATATACTAATTGAATTATAAATAAAAATAATAATATTATTAAATTTGATTTAATTGTTTATGATGTAATATATTAAGGCTATGTTTCTATAAACAAATAATTAAGATTTATTAATAAAATGTAAATTACAGTTAAATATTCTATTTATTTTACACCAAATGATTGTATTAATTTTATTAAATAGATAACTATAATTGATGATATTATTTTTTCTATTGAAAAATTATAACTCAATTATTCTTCTTATATTAATGGAAATGGTGATGAGGATCATGTTCAAAAAATATTATTCAGAGATAAAAACTCAACAGCCTAAGTGTTTATTACCTAAAATATTGTGCATCAAAATGGGTCATCAATCAGAATCATTGATTAGTGGTTTTAATATGGTTTTTTGTAAATTAAATTTTTTTAAAAAATATCTTTATTTATTACTTTAATTTATTTTATAGAATATAAATATACAAATGAAGAGTTAAAATATTGTATTTTTGTTTTTAATATGTGGGATAAGATGAATTAATTCAAATGAAATTGTAATTTATAGTTTTTTGGGGGTTCCAATCAATATCCAGCAATAAAAAATAAATTTCAATTTAGAAGTAGGTATGATGACCTTGTAATGATTTCAAGGAATAAGTATTGATTATTTACAAAAGATATAATGTAGAATAAATAATATATTATAAAGATACCTTTTCAAATAATTTATTATTGGAATCTATTTATATATTATTTTCTTATCTATCTCATATGAAGCTAAATATTATGGTTATTAAATATTCCTTTTAAATTTTTTAATTTTAAAATATGTTTATTTTATAAACATAATAGTTTCAAATTAAAAATAATAATTCAATTTTTCCACATAGAAAATAATTATATGAAAATATAATGTAATTGATAATATTATTTGAAAATTTGTTTTCTTTTATTTCATAAATTTGTTATTAATTAGGAGTGTGGTGCCTATTTTTTATGAAACCATTGAAAAAGTATTTCATTCATTTTCAAATATATTATGTTGTTATGAATTTTTATTTAACTAACCATATACAATTTAGTATTTTTATAAAACTCTTGTATGTATGTTTTAAAATGAGAATGATAATTAATTTTAATTATAATATTATACAACATTATCGAATTTGCACTATAATAATTTATAAATTTATAAACTCAAATGTATAAAAAATGAGCTTAACTCAAGGATAATTCACTTGACATGGTATTTTTAATCATTCATGATATTCTTAAAATTATTTCTTTGTTTCAATTTTTAATGTATTTATTTTTTATCTGTATAATATTTATTTTTTAAAATATAAAACAAAATTAATATAATTGAAAATAAATTGATGAGTAATGATTAAACTAAAAAAATAAAATATACTGGATGAAATTAATGCAATTAAATAGAGATTATGTAAGAGGACCCTAGAAATAGAATTTTCCGAAAAAATATAATTCTATAGAGTCCCAAGATAAAATAAATTAATCATTTTTATTAAGGTAACTATTTTTCTTTCAAATAAACTATATCAATTGTGTGTGTGATATATCATGTCACATGACCATCTATATCATTCTATGTGGTAACCACTCATCAATATGATGAATCTCATTTCAATATGGAATCTTCCGAAAAATTCTTTAATACACACCATGTCCTTGATAGAAACCCATAGTACTTCTCTATTAAAAATTATGTCTATTGAGATAAACAACTTACTATGGTAGGTAGAGAATTTTAATGACGAATAAGAAGGAATATGGAGAATCAAGGTTTGTTTCTTCACTAAAACTCAAGATTGAATACATTGATCTATAATAATAAAGTAAAAAAAATTATATCACACTACAATAAAAATTAATTCTCTTAATTATTACCATAAACATTACATGCGATTTAGTTTTTCTAGATAAAGGATAGATATCATGCCCATAAAGGTGAAGAAGAAAAATATTCTTAAGGGGAGTGGGAAAAACTCTAGAAGTATAAGAAAAAAATGAAGAATACAATAGATAAGATGGGAATATGTAGCACATTAATTAATAATATAGGATAAAGAATGATTCGATAGAAGAAAAAACACTCAAAACATTAATCCCCCTTCACTGGGCAATGAGTTTCTGTTTATGGGGAAACAATTGTTCAATGGATTTCATATATAAGTTCCCATATGATATCCATGTCATAGAAGCTAGTTAGTTAGATGAAATCAATATTTCATGCTTCAAAAATATTCCTCCTCACTACTTTCGACCTCAAGACCATCTGACATATATCAAAAACATATTAATTTATAATAAAATAGGATAGATAGTTTAGAATTTGATTTTTCATTGGAAATTGGTAATTCACATTAAACTATTTGAAAACAGTGTCCATATATCATATTGGGTGATTTAACAACCATATTTCAACAATGAAATTGTTTTTCCTAACTACCAAAATCTATAGTAACTAGTCTCATGTTTTTTATACCAAAAAATTGATGAATTTAGGATCAATATATATCCTACGCAAATATTTTGTTTATTCATGCATAAATGTTTGTATTTATATGTGAAACCTAATTTAACCTATAACAGGCCTTATAAATTTTAATACAATATGACATTGTTTTTAGTTACATTTATATAAATTATTGAAATTCCAACCTAATCACATGGGGTTGGATCTTTATATAAAAATATTTAGTCTAATATATCAATATAACTGTTATCTCTTCTATAATCATGCCTTCATTTCCCATATTTATTCCAATAATGTTTTTCAATCATTTATAAAATCAATACATGGATGAGTTATTCATAGTTGTGGGAACATTTATTATACTATAATATATCTTTTACATTTGTAGTTTATTATTAATGAGTGGATCCACCACTAACATCCATGATGAATGTAAAATATCTAATATACCCACAAAAATCACCCATTTTAATCATTTTAATATGAAAAAACCAATTTACTATCATATGTGATAGGTATATTATTATCTAGAATATAATACATTGAAATTATGAAATATCCATGAAATTTAAGTAGATTTACAAAATAAACAATAATATTTAAATTTTATAATGATTTTATTTTTAGTTTATTTATTTAATAATATATTGATTTAATAAATTAATTCATAATTATTTAAAATTTATTTATATTAAAAAATGAGAAAAATAAAATATATATTTCATTTCATCTCTATCCACTCCCCCACACATTAGTGTTGAACTTCAAATGAATTTTATATAAATTATCAAATCTCAAAATAATTAGGCTAATAATAGAATTTAAATCTCATTTCCATCTTATTCCCATGTGATTACATTGTGATTCATAATTTTCAATTTTATTCAGTTGATAACAGTTCATTAAAATCTAATGATCTTTCCATGAACATGTGTAACCACCTCACCAAGTAATTCAACTATATTTATTATGAATTTAATTGTTTAATTGTTTTCCAATATGAAAAAACGAAAACTATTAATATAATTTTCAATGATAATATATCCTTTATGATTTATTAATATTTTAAATTATCAAAAGATATTTTCATATGTTTTTTTATTTATTATAGAATGTTGTTCCATTTTTAAATTAAAGGATTAAATAATAATTGTCATTTATTAAGGATCATTTCATGATATTAATAAAAAAATTACAAAAAGTCATTAAACCCTTATTAAAATGAATCAAAAAATACTTCATCCTCATTAAAGGGAGTCAAAATATCAAAAACATGCATAATAATTTATTTAACCCCTCCACTTGTTTTTTTCCATTTTTCAAGTGTAATGGTATTCAAAGGGAATGAAATGAATTATGAATGGTAATTAAATCCCTTTTATTTCTGGTTAGGGTGAAATTAAATTAAATATCTCATAAAAAAGATTTAATTCCATAACTACATTCATTATATAAATATATATATTATTCATTATTATAAAAGAAAAAGATAGAAATATCGTATTCCAAATATATTTAAATATAATTCACCTTGACATATAGAATCTCCTCCCTCAAATTATCCTCAACTATACATTTCATCAAATCATATTTCCATCATCAACTTATCAGACACTTGTCTTAAAATATATACCATGCACTAAATCTATTTCAGATGATTTGGAAGGTATAAGGCTTGTAATGAAGAAACCCTTAATTCATTCATGTTCTCAAATACTTATTAAATTGAGGTTAATATTCAGGTTTGGATTGAAAATAGTACACCAAAAGTGTATTTAAATTAAGAAAATTATTTTTTTATTCATTTCTAACATAGAGAAAAAAATAGAATTTCTGAAAAAAATCATCTAGAATATTATATTTAAGATTCATGTCTCTTGTTATAAAAATGTTATGAAATTTGAGAAGATAAAAAAATTTATATAAACCTTTCATTTTGGGAAATTTACCCAAGTGGTAGTAGTTCATGTACATGGTGTTTTTAAAAGAATACAAAATTCATTAATCAATCAAAAAAATAACAGGACAAAAAATTGATTACAATCCATTTGAATTTATAACTATAAATTCATTAATAATATAAAAATTAACTAAATAGTTAAAAAATGAATTAATCGTCAAATGAATCCCAATATTTTGGAAAATTATATTAAGAGAAATGTATTGAAAAAATAACTACAATAATAATTTAGAACAAAAATTCATGAAACATTAACCTAAATTTAATTTCCTGAAATTAATATATTACTAACCCTCAATAATGGTCACAAACATAATATTTTTGGATGTAATGAAGGTATTAAAGGATAAATACAACCTAATTATTCATGTGGCATGTAATGTTCACCTAGTTTCAACTATTTTCATTCTAACAGAATAATAATTCAAATGAACATATCAAATTTTATATAAAATAAAAAAAATGAACATGATAATTATACAAGTATAAATTCATTGATCATCAACCGAGTAGTGAATTTATTTCAAAACCGATGTCAATTTTTTTTTATCAAACAAGATTTTTGTGGTTTAGTGTATATCATGTGATCAACCACATGTGACATATCCTAATCTATATAATTTGACACCATACATGGATAACACAAAAAAAATTGATACTGTATGAACTGATGAAATAGAAAACAATTTGATTTAAAGTGGAGGTAAGATAATGTAGGTGTTTTATGTACTATTTGTGTCCTCCTCCAATTGATACTTCAATTAACATTGATGGGATAGTCTCTTCACAATAGCTAACATGATATCTTATTCTTCTTGATCCCCCATTACTGGACCATTATTTTTTAATTGGAGCATGATGTATCCATCTTCAGGCCTATCACGTTTATCACACTCCAAGGACTCATAAACTATTTTATTTTCTAGAATTAAAAAATATAATCAATACATTTTTATTTTATCAAAAAATAAATATTAGGTAATAAAATTTAAAAAATAATATACTCTATCTTTTTCCAATGTTAATATCATTTTTATGGTCTAGTTCAGAAATTAGAGATTGATAGTCTTCAATATTCTTATAATATTCTTGAAGATATTACTGGCAGATATCACTAGTATTAATTAATATCTCTTTATTAGTTACATATTTCCATTAAAATAGGAAAACCAATTTGATGGTTTACTGATTGACTGTAGCGGCATCCAAAAACACTAATTTGATATCATTTTCGATGGTAAAAATTTAAAAATTCATGAAAGACTTATCTTAGTATTTCTATAATAAATTTTGATATTAAGGGGAAATTGGATTTAATTGTTCACCTGATAATTGTTATTTACTTTTTAATAAGTAAAACCTTTAAAATACATTAAAAAATAATCTATTCTAATGAAAACATAGTTGAGAAATTGATAGAGAGTGAATATAACAAATTGAATGAAACACAACACACTCACAATGGAACCAAAAAATTAACACCTGAAAACCATGTCTGAGGGACATCTGTATAATTTTGAAATTTCAAACTCTCAAATCTACATTAAAGGAACTAATACAAGGGATCATAATATTAGGGAGATATTATTGTATTTTTCATTATATTCACAACATTATCAGTGATCATGAATTTATTATTCATTCCTTATACATGATAAATCAATCATATCTGGGATATCTCATGTCAGCTGACTCACTCAACATTTAAAATTTATAACCACTCACCATATTTGTTTTAAAGTTAATGTTATCAATATTAATATATATTTATTCATATTTTTTAATAAAAATATTCAATTCTATTGAAAAATTATTTTTTAATCATGCGTCGACATCCTTTAATTTCATTCATGATTTACATTAGATATACTATAATATAAAATAAACCATTTTCATATTAATGTCATATGATTAGTTTATGTAATTATTTTCATGATACAATTTTTTATCAAATCATGTTAATTAAGAGATAATAGAATTATGAATATTTTCTATATCATGTAGAAAACATATGTATAATATATCATTAAAGGATGGTTGGGTCCATTATAGCCTATTGATTTATTTAGTAATGTTTTAAACATAATGAGCTCAATATGGTAAATATGTAGTTAGTAAACTAACAAGGTTTTATTGTTGGTTAGCTAAATCCAAAGGGTATAGTTATTTAGATCCCAAGCCTAAATGTACATAAGTGGATATCCAATGCCAAATAGTGTAAAATAATTATTATCCCATTCATATAATATTATTAATAAGTGTATGACATACTCATTTTTGGGATTTATTTCCTTATGGTTTACCTTGATACATTTTATAATTACTATAAAATTATTCTTACTATAATCATATGTTCTAAATTTTTTCTGTTTATGATAAAATATTATTTAATCATGAATCGTGTTTCATTTTATACAAAATTACATATTTTAAGATACATGATTTCTAATATACCCTTAATTAATAATGAATTCCCATATTAAAAATTCATTTTTCATGATTATGCACACACACTCAAATGTTTATCATATACTCGCTAGTGATATTTGATATATATCATTCATGTTCACTCTTACAATGCATCTGAGATCACCTATTATTATATATCAAGTCCCCAATTTATGAATAATAACATTAAGTATTATATGTTTTTGGAGATAAATATATTTTTAGATTATTTTTTGCTGGAATTGATGAAAATTTTAAAAATAAATTTTTTATCTATCTAGTTTCCAAATAATCAAAACCTATTAGATATGACATTTTAATAATTGAGATATGTAAAGACCCAAACCCAGAATTTCTAATCCCAATATTTTCTACCATTACATTTGAATAAGATATTAGTATATCACATCCCGAAGGACTGAATAGTTAAATAGTCTTGGTAACCAGATACATAAATGGGATTTTTTTACAAATTTATACATTAAATACCACAAAATTATTTAAATAAAGGATAATAACATTATCATATCTAGATTATCCTTAAATATGATTAATTTTACACTTGTAGGAATCATGGTGAAAGAAATTAAAATAAGGGTGAGCTAAAATTCTCAACAAGGGTAAGTACAATGAATGAAATAATGAATTAATGAGAATAGACGTTGTGGAAATGTAATAATTGAAGACACATTCCATGTAATCAAAAAACTAATAAGGAATTGCATAAAAACATCGAAAGGTAAATAAATGAAATTAAATTCCATATAATCAATAAATTGAGAATGAAATAAATATATATATATATATTTCAATGTAATAATCTCATCAATAATAATAATAAATAAATTACTAATAAAAGTATTTATTAATTATTTTTGGTTATGAATGTGGCACAAGAATTACTACCATCAATACCATTCACATGATGGATTGTGTTTGTGGGTAGAGACATGTATATTCTGCTTGGAAACAAAATCAATGAATTTTTAACAAATAATTTTCATCTAATGAGAATGACAATGCATCACGGGGATTACATTAAATGGTTACAAATATAATAAATATTGAACAAGCTGGTCCCCATCACATATATATTTCATTAACTGGTCCCCAACATTATAGTACATATCTAAATAATTCATCATATATATAATAATAGACTTAAATTAAAAAATTTCCTTATCAATTACCTATATTGATTAAAGCATATATATTTATCAATATTTTCCCATTTAGTCAAATAAATATAAAAGTAAAACACCATATGTAAAAATTATATATGTTTTAGTAAATAAACATATCCATGATAATTGATATGGATATTTAGAAAAAATTCATTATCTAATGATCATATAAAATTGAAAATTTCCTTGTGATTAATAATGAAATCAAGGATGTGAATTTTAAAACAATCCATGGTCAAATGAATCAGAAAACATACATGGGAAGTATATGTACATTATCAACACAGCATATCCCATGTAGAGTAAAATTAATGGACGTTTTCATATATGAATAGAAATACTAGATAAGTTCTTTTAAAAAAATTATTAATCAAAATATTATTTTCATTTTAAAAAAAAAGTTATGAAAACAAAATTAAATAAAATTAACTTTAAAAAACCACTTCTTGAAAAATAATCCTTTTAAACATATAAAAGAATATTTGATGAAACTATTTTTAGAAAACCCATAAATGTCCCAGAAGGTAAAAAGAATATTTTTTTGTAAGGTAAAAGGTTATAAAAGTGACTTGTTTATAAAGAGACAATATTAATTAATTATTAAAATTGTCAAAAATATAAGTATAGAAATGTATCAAATAAATCACTTTGGGAATTTTAAAACAATTTTTAATTTTTTTTTATAAAACAGCTGCTTTTAGAAGAAATGTGTTTCTCTGAATAAAGGAGAAGTGATCCTGGGATTTCATAAAAATACATTCTAAAACTTTTTCAGTACCAATGAGTTATAAAATGGGACTAATAATTGAAGATTGTCATCAGTAACCAAATGATAATAAAATAAAAGGATTTATTGGACAATAGTCATATAATATCCTCAAATATAAATTCATGTGTAAACAATCCTAAACAAATGGGGATTGTGAATTAAACCCTTGAAAATACCTTAATGATGTTGTGAAAATCCATCATTGAATAAATTATGTGTCTCAAAAGTAAATCAACAAAATAAAAGTTTTTGTATAACATAATATTTTAAAAATGGAATACACACATAATCATATAATATTAACAACAATGTGGAAGTAATATAACCCAATGAAAAGGTATCAAGTTATGGAATTTTTTACCACTTGGTAACTTTTAACTCAAATACCAATAGATAAAATAATTAAAATTGAAATTTGAAATATCATTAATATAAAATAATTCATGATATAATATATAAAAATGGGAATTATATAATCCACAAAAAATTAGTATGTTGTGAGTATTAAATTTAACTCACAGATGTAAAAATTGACATGAAAATCACTTACCTTGCTTTTCCTTTTACAGTGGACATCATTTAAAATCACATAAACGGGTTATAAAAATATAAATTTCTTAAAAAAGAATAATAATAATATTTATAATACCACTATTAACTTCATTTAATATTTTACTAAACATTATTTAATAATCTATCATTATTTTCTCTATTTTGGGTCTTAATTCCCAAATTGGTCAAGTGTGTTTTAACTTGTTACATATTGTAATTACTAAGTAGATAATGATATAATCATACCCAGAATGTATAAAATGATAAAAATATCATATGTATCCATTATATATGTATTTATAATAATTTATAAAATTTGGATATTGGAAAATAAATGCATCATTCATGGAGATGGTAGGCCATATGTATGCATGTACGTTACTTACATTTCCATATCATATTTAGAAAATATAATGTGAATGATATATAAGTATATGTATATTATAATTCTTGTATCATATTTTTGTCATATATTTCACAAATATTTATTAAGACAAACATATATACATGCCATATATAGTGCGAACAATTCTCATCACATTGAGGAGGTGGTAGTCCACACTTCCACAAACGGTGTTATTGTATTCCAACAAAAATAAAATCAAGACGGTATTTGTTAAATAAAAAATTGAATTATAATAAATAATATATATATATATATATTATATATCTCATATAAATATAATTTAAATCATAATTCTAAACCAAAATTTATTTTAATGTAAGAAAAGAACAATCATTGTTTCTCGAGGTAGAAGCTTTTCGTACACGGTCATTAAGTTAATTAACCAATAGATGGATGTATGTCTATGTTCAGGAAGAAAATTTAAAATAAAACCATATTAATATATTGATTATACTATTTTTATTATTTAATAATTGAATAGTAACATTTTAGGGTGTGGAGAATGAATATAAAACAAAAGAGGTTGAGGAAGGACGTTACCTCTTCAATGGGAACTCTATTTGGTTTGAACCAATTGAATTAAATGGACAGATTTCTACACAAAGGTTGGATTCTATGATGAGGTGAAGGATTTTAATGATCTATATTGTCATATCCTGGTGTATAAAAATTGGATTGAGAGGTGTGAGGAATTGGGAGGTGTTGGTGTCTTTTTATAGTGGGGGAGGAGTGGCATTCTTATAATTTTTCTTGGAAAGGGAATTACAGCCTGTTTTTTCATTTGAAAATCTCCTTAAATAATATACCAAATTAGATAAAAAGAATAATTCTATTTGATCCTTAACATATAATAGATTTTGAATAATTTTATACTTTATTTTTGTCCTTATGTTTACAGTTTAGTCTCTTATGAAGCTAATTTTTTTCTCATTCAGTATAATTAATTTTAATCACATTCTTGAATATTTTTTGATCAAAAACAATTATTAATTTTTGTTAAATTATAAATTATTTTTATTTCATACTATGAAATATGTTTTTTAATTTTTCAATCAACGAAGTGGAAAAAATTAATTGAAATTTAATATTGAATATGGGATGACTTTGTGTGTTTTTAATGTAAAAATGTTCCAAAGATTAATATATTTTTATATCCAATTTCAAATTGAAAATGATTCCAATGACCAGAATTGGGTAAATTAATTTAAAAATAATATAATTAATTTTAAAATCCAATTAAAAATATAATATATCAATATAAATAATTATGAAAAAATAAGTTTTGAATTAAAAATCAATATATTTCATTATTCATCAAAAAAAAATCACCAAAATAAATTACCGAAATATAATATTAAAAATTACCAATAATAAATTAATTTTATATTTTCATATTATAAATGTAAAAGTTTTGAAATTAATATTTAAATTATGGGAGCCAATAAATGGAGGTAAAAACCTTTATAAATATACTGGTTTTTATGCGTAATATTAGGTTCATGATTATGTTATGCTTGTCCAATATATTAGATGAATTTCAAAAATATTTTATTGGATAATATATATATATATATATATATAATCTAATTAGTAATTTAATAGTATTGATGACATCAAATTTAATATCAAGGTTATAGCTTATTATATAAAATAATATTATTATAATAATATATTGTTGTTTTGTAAAACTCATACTTGCATTACTCTTATTCCATTGAGGAACCTCATTTTTTTGTGCGATGCAAGATTAACCAGTACGACATGAATTTCAAGTTATATAATAGAATTTTTTATTTAAAATTGTAAATATATTTCAAAAGCATCATAATAGAATAACCCCTAAATCTCTTAGTGCTTTGTGTCATACACAATATCAAATACAATGTTCTTACTTTATAATTTAAATGCATTATTTTTTACTATATTAAATACAGTGTGTCTTGTAAATTTAATTCATACCTTGATAATATTATTTTGATATTTCTTCTGTTGAAATCCAGTTTCAAGAGAAGGATTCGTAAAATATACTATAGGAAATAAAGAATGGGGCGTAAAATGTTCATATTTACAAAACAATAACTAGATCTCCTTGTAGGATAAAGTTTGTGAAAATTGGAGATATGGACCTGGGGAGAAGGTGTAAATATTTATAGGAAAATATTGTGGTCATCAAAAACCAAAAAGTGAATGATCAATGAAATGTTTAGGGCCTAAAATCAATAAATTCATTATTATTTGAAAGACCATCAATTAAACAAAAAATAAGGTATTAGGGGGACCTTTTTTATTTGATATTTTTCTCATTCTCTATTATTTATTTTACTACTTTATAATATAATAAAATTTAATTAATTGATATATTTCAATTTTATATGTGAAATATAATCTTATGGGTGCGCTTTAATAAAATTTTAATTCATCTCTTACTCCATAAAATGGATATCCTAGAATGGAAACACTTTTTTTAAAAAACTAAAATCTTATTTTAACGAATGGTGATATCCATAAAATACGTAATAATATTTGTCTCTAACTATTTTTAAAAACCAAAATGGTTAATAAATTAATCTCTAAACCTAAAATAGACACACTACAGTTTCATCATTAATATTTTTTCATCAAAATTTCAACAAAAAATAAAAATTTAATGACCAAAACATGTAGAGTTATGGTAGGTGTGAAACCATTATCATCCTTTGTTCATGACTCAATTTCTTATGCCTTGTCAGATATTATTTTTTTCACCCACTATAAAGGTTATCCTTTAATAAATTCATATTATATAATTTACAAAATTAATATTATTTAAATCCTTAAAATAAGGTTAATCACTAATTATCCTTTGATATATGTTTTTAAATATAACCCAAATACATAAATACTTCCTCCATTTATCTCAACATAGGTCATTCCTTGTTCTATATTTTATCTATAATATCATTTGTTGGATTTCTAAATCATTAAGCCTTATCATTAATCTAAAACAACTTATGTTTAACATAGGAAATTCCTTATCATCATATTTTCAAATCCTTCATAATGGTTTGCTATGAAAAATGTGATTTATCCAAATCATTACCCATGAGATTGTCCAAATAGTTGGGTAGTAAGCCCTATTTTCATGTACTATGTTGTGCTCGAGTCAGGCCTGATGTGCCTTGTTGGAGTTGTTACCCCTAATTACATCTAATCCAAAACCTAATCCACTATTAGTAAGAAGGCATATATGGATTTCTATAAATAACCACATAATCACTACCATAGAAAAATTCTAGGATTATTGTTTTATAATTATCATCAATGACTAAAATTGTAAAATGTTCAATAATCTATGTTTTCGTAAAACTTGTTCTTGTGGTTGTTACATGTCATGCACTTATACGAACTATTGTGATCCAAACCAAAAATGCTAAGATCTAGTATATACTACCATTACATTGGCATAAGATACAAGTAAATCATGTCCTAAGGGATAGAAATATTTTGTAGTATTGGTAAAGCAGATACATACAGGAGTCTTATTTTACAAATGAATAACTAATTTAAACATATATATTTAATTTTTTAGATAACAAATTTATTCAATTTAGTGTATCCATTCATATATTTCTTAGTACACTTATTGGAGTCACGAAGAAAGGAAATAAAATAAGGGTGAGTAAAATACTCAAAAAAGGTAAGTAATGTGGATGAAATAATTTGTCAATGAGAATAGTCAATATAGAAATGTAATAACTAAATAAAAATGTTATGTAATCTATAAAATGATATTTAAGTTTGTGATCATTATATAATGGTAAGAAATAAAAAATAAAATCTATTTAATCAATAAATTGAGAATGATATGTTTCCATATATATATTGATTCAATTTTATCATGTATAATAATTATAAATGTATTGTTAAAAAAGAAATAATTAACTATTTCATGGCATGAATATACAAATGAACTAATACAATCAAAATCTTTCACATAGTGGTTTAATTATTTTGGTATAAACCCGTCTATTCTTCATGGAAATAAACCATAAGGGTGTATTTCATACTAATTTCAACTCATGAGACTTCAGATTCATTGTGGGAATTATATAAAATGGTCCCAAACCCATAATATTTTCATTAACTAGTCCCCAACCTGTAGTTTTTTTAAAAAAAAGTTCCCCATCATATAAATTTCACATCTAACGAATTCCTCATGTATTGTAGAATATATTTAAATTTAAAAAGGTCTTTATCAAATATCAATTTTTAGTAAAGAATACATATTTATCAACATTTTCCATGTCAATAAAATAATATAAAAAGTAATCATTTTATATAAAAATCATATACAGTTTATTCATTAAACATTTAAATGAAAAATAATTTGGATAATAAGTGTAAATTCAATGTTCAATGATCATAACAAGTTAAATATTTTAATAGGATTAGAAAATAAATCAATGGCCTGAATGTAAATACTATAATTGGTCAAAATAATCATAAACCATCTACAGGATGAATAAGTATTGTATCAATACATCTATTAAAAAGTCGATTAAAATAAAGGTTTACTATCAATGATGAATGGATGTACTGTTAAAAAATCTTTTAAAATAATTATTGAGGAAAATATCCGTTTCATTATGAAAAAATATTTAATATATATTTCATTGAAAATCGTTATTCAAAACATTTTCTTTAAAAAAAATATTTAGAAATTAATCTTCAATGATCAGACGATGAGTAAATCCATACATTCTATACGAGGTAAAAATGAATATTCTATTTGTATGGTAAAAGTTGAGAAAAGTTCCTTGATCAGAAAGTTGTATGGAGATTCCATTGAAAAAAATTTAAATGGAAAAAAGGGAAAACATTTCATTAATAAGTTATTTTTGAATGGATAAAACATGTTTCAAAGCCTTTTTTTAATTTTATTTCTTTAAAATAATATAGATTCTCTAACTAAAAGAGAAATGAATTTGGGATTTCATAAAAACACATTCTAAAACATTTTGAATATGAAAGAGTGTACCAATGTTACTAATAATTTAATAAAACATTTATTTAACAAAGGATAATAAAATTATTTTGTTTATTGAAAAATGGTCATATAAGTCCCTTTAATATAAATTCATGTATAAAATCTATTGAACCAAATAATGTAGTTAAGTATACCCTTGCAAAGACCATAACATTGATGTGAGAATAAATTATTTAATATATTATGTGAATAAAAATTATATCCACAAAAAACAAGTTTAATTATAATAATATATATTTAAAACATATTACACACATTTTTATAGAGTATTAACAATAACAAGAAATTAATATAACACAATCAAAATGAATGAGGTTTTGAATTTCATTCCCACTTAGTAACTTTTAAATGAAATCCATACATAATAAATAATTAAAATTTATGTCAAAATACTGAAAAGATACAATAATTCTGAATATAATATATCAAATCTGTCTTTAGATACACCAAAAAAGAGATGTAAGTGGTTAATTTTTTATTTATCTCTCATATATAAAAATTGAGATGAAAATTCCTTACCTTGAGTTTCTTTTTGGGTTGAATTCCATTGAACCCCTTTTGTAATGATTTTAAACATGTCAATAACTTATAAAAGATCCATAATAATATTTATAATATCATATTTAAAATTATTTTAATATATTATAACCCATTTATTAACAATCATTCATTATTTGAACTACTTTATGTGTTTGTAACCTAGTTTATCGAGTATGTTTTAACATGTTACATGTTTTTATTATCAATTAGATCATGATTTAATCATATAATGAATTTAAACCACAATTTAAATATAATATATATCCATTATATATATATAATCAATAATATTTTGTTAAATGAAATTAAAAGCACAGTTTATGGAGATGGTAGGTCATAAATATGAATGGATACTGCATCCATTTTTGTTTCTTATTTAAAAAAGATTATAGGATATATATGTATATGAATATTATAATTATAGTATCATATTTTTGTAATATATTTCACATATTTTTATTAAAATCATTCTTTATATGTTCCATTTATAATGTGAATGAATCACATCACATTGGGGATGTCATATTCCATACTTCCACAAACTGTGTAAATGTATTCCCACAAAATAGAGAGAACCAAGGAATATGTTGTATAAAAATTATATAGTCATAAATAAATAATATATATCCTATATATCATATATAAATAAATTGTACATCATAATTACCATCATTGATATGTGGTAATGGAAAAAAGGGACAACCATCGTTTCGTGAGGCGGTAGTTCAACGTACACTAATGATTAGTAATTTCCAATTAGATGGATGTGTATATAATTTTAGGTAGAACCCTTATATTTAAAATATATAAGTATATTTAGGATATTTATGTTATTATTTAAAAAATTTATAAAGATATTTTAGGTGCTGTATAATGAAAATAAAACAAAAGACCATGAGGAAGGATGTGACCTCTTCTTTTGGAAACACTTTTTAGTTTCCACCCAACGGATTACATAGATGAATTTCATCCCAAAGTGAGTCTTATGGAATTATGGGATGGGTTTTTAGGATCCATTTTAAAATATATTTTCTGATAAAACATGTCATGAGAGGTATGAGGATGTAGGAGGTGTGACTTTCAATATATAGTGGAGGAGTGACATTCTTGTCAATTTTTTGAAAGAGAGTTCCATATAATTGTTTCATAGGAAAATTAGATCCAATAATAGTACAAATTATATAAAATTTAGTTTTGGGTGGAATTATGAACATGAAATTGATTTTTTACAATCATCTCAGTCATTTTGTAACTTAATTTTAAGGTTTAGTCCCTTGGTAGGCTAATTTATCACTTCAGTGTAATTAATATCTTTAATAATTACTAATTATTTTGATCATAAAAGAAGTTTACATTTTTAAAAATTGTAAACTATTATGATTCGAAATATGGAATCTAAGGTTTCTAATTCCAATCACATACATTGTATAAATTAATTAAAAATTAATTTTGGAGATGGGATGATAGTGTGAGTTTTTAAAGTAAAAATGATCAACATATTGATATGTTTTCATATCTTATTTCAATGTAAATTTTATTAAAATGAACAAAATTTTATTAATATACATACATTTTATATAATTATAATTTAAAACCAATTAAAAATATATTATATTCTTATAAATAATTCATTTTAAATGCAATTAGGAATTATTATTCAGTATTTTCACTATTCATCAAATAATGATACTTTTTAGAAAAATAAAACAAATTACCATAAACTAATATTCATATTTGAAATTCAAAAAAGAAATTTATTTTGTCATATTACATTCATAATAGGGTCAAAATTAATATTTTATGTTGGTTCGCCTTTAAGAGGATGTAAAGTTTCCTTTATACAAATATGGGCTTTTATCCATATGATTGGGACTATCTTTAACTTATTCTTGTAAAATATTCGAGAGGAATGTAAAAATTGTTTGATTAGATATATAATAAATATATATTATCATAATTTTGTTAATATTACCAATAATGGAAAATATAATGGATAGGTTATAACTTATTTCATTAAATAATAATATTTTAATAATATATCATTGTCCGGTAAAACGTTGTCTTGCTTATAATGAAATAAATTTTAGACACTCGTTATTTTATTAAGGAAACCTTAAATTAGTATTAAATGAATTATAAGATATATAAATGTTTTATTTAATTTAAAATTGAAAATATAATTGAATGTTTGGGATATTATATTCCCTTACATGCTTGGTGTTTCGTGTCTCACAAGCTATCAAATAAAATTTTCTTACATCAATATTTCCGGGCGTTGAATAATATGTTATGAATTTTCATGTTCAATTATGAAATATACTTGTTTATTATTATTATTTCACCTCAATTGTTATCAATGGATGAAAAAAAAATTAATCTATAGCACTAGATAATAGAGGGTGATGGGTCATGGTATTTTTAGTTTACATCAAATAGGTGTTTAGTTAATTTAGTAGATTAAAAAATTAAAATACGAGTATAGAAGAAATAATAACCTATTATGAATCAAAATTGATGTATGATGAAGCTAGTATGTTAAAGATTCAAATTTTTTAGTATATTTTAGTATTTATTTTATTTTTATGTTTATTATATTACTTGATTATTGATGTTTGATAGTCTATGTAATATTTTCGGTTTTAATCAACACAAAACACCCAAACGAATCTAATAAACAATTATTGTTATATAAATTAATTTATTATCCATATGATTACAAAATTTTGATGGTTTCTTGAGTGAAAAATCTAATATCATTTCTTAGCCAAATCATTTATAAAATAAGAAACAGTGCTATTCAAATAATTCTCCAATATACAACATAAATGGAACAACTCACCATTAACATAATCAGAATAAAATTACTTCATTTAACTATTTGGTATTCTAATCCACTAATATCAACAAAATGGATTAATAAAATATAAATATATATTTTATTTTATTATTTGATCATACCATGAAAACAATGCTTTAATTTTCTATCACTAGGAATGTAATTTTGACCAGTAGTGAACATTATTTAGAAATAAAAGGAGGTGAAATAAATCAACTACATATAACAGGAGGAGTTTAAAATATATTTTTTAAATATATTCCATAAAAAATTCATACTAACTTTAAAATTGAATTCCATGTTCTGAAATAAAAGTAATATGAATCCATATGTACTTATGAAGATAAATTTATAAGAAATGAAAGGGATGCTTCTAATTTTACAATTTAGCAAAAAAAAATTAACCATATCATTATTTTTTTGATATTATGTCACAAATATTCAATTAGAAATAATAGAATTTGGTAGCTATGATGATTTTTTTAATTTTATCTCTAAGTATAATTTTTGATTCCTGATTTCAATTTTTCAAATATATTTTTTACAAGGTTATAAATTCATATTTTTTTAGAGATAAATTAAAAAACCCATAGGTAAAAGAAAATGAATCATTTTACTTGTATAATATATTGAATTGTGTATTTTTGGAATGATATGTATGTAAAAATAGGAAATAATGAATGTTTATAAGGTAAGTTCCTCGATAAAATGAATATTAATGAGATACAATTATAAAAATCAATGAAATAATTAAAAATGGAGTGCATTATAATGCACAACATACATTACATGGAATCATATGTATGGAGTTGGGGAATGTTTCAAAATATAAGAAAAATCCAAAAGTTAATGATAAAAAGTATATCAACCACCCTATATGTACATGGATAATGTATATCTTCTAAAATGATGACATATTGTGAGAGACATGAAAAAAAATGTTTGGAAATAACACAAATCATCAACTAAATAATTTTAAAAAATCATGGATTTTGGATCAAACGACTCCATATTTCTTGAAACATTCTGAAGGGAATAATACCACCAACATAATATCTGAATATTTAATTATCAGTAAAAAATCCAATGGGTGTGATGATTTTATTTCAACTCTACAATTATTCTCTAATAGAACTTTGTGGTCATTTCCTTCCAAGTAAAAATATTATTGTCCTATTAGATTGATTTTTTCATGATTTGGGGCTGGATTTTATCTCTTTACATTGGGGTCATATTAATATCAGGAAGAAGAAATTCATGTTTCATATCACCAATTAACTCATGATCACCTATGAATAAAATTATAGTTATGAATTATTAATGAAAATTTAATCTTTTATAAGTGTCATAATAATTTATAATGGTTTGATTTTAACTAAAATAGTTAGGTGAAACACAAAAATTATGAAAAAAAAATTATTATAGAATATTAATGTTTCAATGAAAAAAACACTATAAATACACCAAAATGTTAGGTTATATTATCAATTTACCTAATTTTATGTCATTCAACAATTTCAATGAAACATTATTAATTAGAGACCATTGAGTTTAATGTGTCATATAAAATTATTCAAGATAATATGGATAAAGGTTTTACACATGAAAGTGATTTTCTATAGTGTGGAAAAATATTTCACATTAGAATGAATAATGGATCAATGTATATCTACAATGATTATCTTAAACATAAAAAATCATTATTAAGAATATCGTTTATCCAGACTATATTTATGAGTTTCAAAAATAGTTTTGGGGGTTCAAAAAATTATAGTGGTTGATCATTGATCAAAATATAATCAATTAATACAGGAAATATGGGATGTACCAACTATATCCTTTATACAAGATATATAGTACATGGATTCATAGTGATTCCATTAAAAGTAATAAATTCCCTATTATTTTAAAAGATATTATTAGTAGAATCTATAGAGACTGTATTGAAATTTTTATTTATTGCTTATATAAACATATGTTCCATGAGTATGGATGAGAATTATAATAATTTAGGATTGAGTTACATCTTTTGTGAAAGGATTTGTTGTATGAAAAATAGAAAAAGTTTAAATTCTGTCTATCGTAAGATTCATTCGTGCGTTATTTATTAAAAAGTATGAGTATATATGTGGGTCATTTGGAGATATAGCTGATCTACTAAAATACCCAATAGAAATCATTAAATAATATCCAAAGTTTTCTAATATTTTCTAGATATTATCATTGATTTATGAGAAATATACAGTGATTAACTAAACAAATCTCTATGTAAACATGAATGGGAGTCATGTTCATATTGAAAGGTAAATGTGAGGAAAATATTAACAAGATAATTAGATGGTTGGTCACTCAACCTATACTTATTCTATGATATAGTAGATATGGGTCTATAAAATAATGTGATTTATCAATGGGATTTGGATGTGACCTCTTGAAAAATAACATAGTGATTCCATATAGTTAAAAATATTTAATGGTTTATGAGAAAAGTTAACTGAAACCATATTGATAGTTATAATTGACCATATTTACATATTATAACTAAAATAATTATCCTTCTTTTTAAAATTATGAAATATATAATGATCATGAGGTCATAATTTTTATATTCATATAGAGGGAGCATATAATTCCCCAAATAAAATGGAAGTAGTTTATCAAAGGAAATGAATGGTCAATTCATTACAACCCAATGAAGGAAAAAATGTGGATGATGCTCTTTTATGGTAGGATTATTTTTTATTATAAATAATTATGTTTTAAAGATATCTAATACTCCACTATTTGTAGAGTATGTCCATTGAAAACATAGGGGGTAATGAGGAACAATACCTTTCCAAAATGAACACTTATCTATCTTACTTATAATGGTAATGGAGGTATAGAAACAAGATATTTAGATATAGAATAAGGTATGTAATATTTTTATGCTCAATATTCATAATGATATAATATTAGGTTTTCGGAAATTAATTTTTATTCCTCTAATAAACTAGTTGAAATTGTATATACTGGCTGGTGGAAATATGTCATCATTCTCTATCTGTGAGGGATTCATAAATAAGAAAAGAGATATAAAAAAACTATTTATAGAATAGAAAAATGTATTAAATTACATAATATTTATGTTGATTATTGAAATGACATAATGTGAATAAGGAATAGAAAAATATAAGGGGTTGATACAAACAGTAAAAATAATAGTATGTAAATGGGAGAATGTCACCCTAAATTTCAAAAAAAATGTTCTTTCCTAATCCATTATTTAATAGAAGAATTTTATTTATCCTAACATTTCATATAAATTTTTTATGTCAATATGGAATTAATATTAAAATTCTTGATGTTATTATATGGTCATTTTCAATGGATTTCAATGGATATTGGGATCAAAATCATCCTTTGAGAGAGTTCTCATATTTCAATAACTTCAATTCAACCATTAAAATGGATCCATATGAGGCCCTATAATGTTGGAGGTGTATACATCATAAATTTTGGGGTAATATTGGAGAGATTAAGCTGATGGTAGTAGGCAATTCTAATGATAATATGTGGAATATTTTATCTATCTTGCATCACATTAAAATTGGAATTATTTATCAGAATTACCCTATTTGAAATCTTTAATCAGATCTATATTTTATGGTTTGTGACAAGTTATTCCTTTTAATACAGAGTTTAAAGATTTTAATGATATTTTTTACTATGTGAAATATTAACACTAGATATATTAGTCCCTTTGAGATTCTTGATCATTTATGAACATTAACCTATAAATTAACAGTCTCAATAAACATATATCTCGTATACAATGTTTTTTAGTTAATTTTTCCATTAGTACATACCATATCCATAATATTTAATAAAAATTAATGTGGTACAATTGGAACATGGTCATTAATATGAGAAACAACCAGTATAATTCATGAATCAAAGACATAATATAATATGTATTAGGAAAACTCACATAGTAAAATTTCATTGATGGAACACTAAATTTGTGGAATCAATATTCTAACATTAAGAAGTATGGAGTAAAAAGTAGACTCATTTCTATCACATCTTAAATGAAATTTTGATTATGGGATTCTTTTTAATGGGGAAACAATGTAACACCACACGATTTTGATTTGTATTTTTTTATATAAAATAAAATTTATTTTTAATATATTGACTCTTCTGTACAATAAATTAAATTGAGATGTGATATATGTTTTTGAGATAAAATATTACAATATCTATTATACATTAAAACATTTTGATAATAAAATTTGAAAGATCATTATAAAAGTAAAAGTGTTATAAATCTGAAGCATATAAAAGGACCATGAACATGTAATCTGTTTCCACATGGTTTTAATTTGAGATCACTACATTGATTATAACTATAAAAGTAAGACACAAAATTAGTGAAATATTAGGCATTCTTAGAGAGAAATAAATTAATAATATAAATTATTCTATGAATGTATATTAGGATATATATAGAATTAAATCAGATGATAATATATCTACTTTTTTTAATATAGTCATTTGGTATACAGAAAATGAAAAAATAAATTTATGATCTATGATCCTTTCGTATATACAAATTTCTATGTTGTGTAAATGAAAATAATAAATTTTTTGAATGAAATGATAAGGTAATATTTAATTAAATATGTTATTACAAAAAATTTATTCTTAATTTAATATTATTTTTTAGAAAAATTAATAATATATTTTTTAAAGAGAAAGAAATATATTTAATAAAAATGGATTCAAAAAATTAAATTATTTGAAGAAGAATAATTATTTTAATGGGATGTTTTTAAAATTATCTAATGTCAAAAAATGATAATTTTTTACGATTGTTTTAACAATTTGGTATTTTTAGCTTAATATTTTAATTTATGAACATAAAAAATGTTTCAATGAGTAGAACATAGATAATTGGCAATTGATAACAATTTTGATTTAAAATATGTAGTATTTGTATTGTTATTTTTGAAACAAAAACTGTATATATATACTTTATATTTTTCCATAGCTTATAAGTTTTCCATAATTAGAAATTATAATATAATAAATCGAGATATAATTGTTAATAAAAACAAAAAAAATATTATAATAATATAAAATGATGGAAAAGTGGATAATTTTATTGATAATGGAATAAAATATCAAATAACCCAAATTCAATATGTGTGAATTAGGAAATTACAACACAAAAATTATCTATTCTACATTATTTTCATCTTTATATCAGCTTTACTTTTATATTGATGAACATTTATGGTAAGGAATTGTTAACTGTAAAACATTAAACTGAAAACACAATTATAAATGGAATCATCCTCTACTCCTTAGAAACAACTAACAAAATATAGTTATTTATGGAATTTATACCCTATAATCCTTAATGAAATATTAATTAGGATTTTGGTAGATTATAGTTACAATAATGAAGCCTAAATCATTCATTCAAAATGAAACCAAATCAAGAATGATAATATTCATAATGTATCAAAACTATTCCCCATGGTTTCTCAATTAGATTCTATCTTCCTCTCATTCTAAAACATAACATATACAAAAATATTATTATATTGGAATTTTTATGAGTTTTAGAGGATTATAAAACAATTATATAATATTAAAATTTTACTCATCAATATGTATATCATCTTCTAGTTTGCGAAAGTTCAATATTTTACATGAAAGATTCTATAAAAACATTTCTAAATTTGACCTTCAATAATTATCAAAAATTTAATATGGGTAATATATAATATAAATGTGTGATATATATTAGTAAAATGTTCCGTAAGTATTACCTAAATATTATTTATCAATATTATGTTACACATTTTTAATATTAAATTACCCAAATTGTTTTTCTTGAATTCCATTGTCACAATCTATACTCACTATTTCAATAAAATGATAAGTAGGAAAAATTGATATAAACCATATTTGCTTAAATTTATAGATATAATATATTTTTTCAAATCCATTCCTTCCTCCACTATGCTAAGAAAAATTTACATGTGCTAAATAGGAATATTAAATAAATGGTAGGCCCATACTTATTGTATCTACACTCGCAGACAAAAATCTCCATATAAAATTATCTAATGAATAGAGGTAAATAAATAAAACAATAAATTCAGTATAATATCTTTACATCTAATAACTGAGTATGAAATCACATAACCAATGTAATAAAATTGTAAAATTTATCCACAACACCATGAAAATAGGTCTAAAATGATAATAAATGTGAGAATTGTATTAGAAAGAAATTTCCATGACGAATCACAACCCTTGAACATCCATTAGTAAAACTTCCACGCACCACAAACTAAAGGGTTATCTTAAATATTGATAAAAATATCTTTTTTTCTATATAAGCCTTTATATGTATTGATATATCCCTAACAGGGTTGATTATTTACATATTAAGTAAAACAATATATATATTAATTAATGAACCAAAATAATCTCAGATCCAACCATAATCAATATATTATAGAATTGACATTAAAACCCTATTTATACATATGGAATATTGTCAATTAATTGAGTATTGTATCAATATTATCATTCAGTCATGAAATTCAAATCATCTACCAAGAATCTAGAATCATATGACCCATCAACCCAAAAACCTCTCTTTACCTATGGTGGGGATTATGACACCCAAGAAGTGAATGTGGAAAACAAACCCCCATATAGGATCTCGCTCTATTCAAACTCCCTCTATGATAATAGTGTGGAATAACTTACCCAAAGATAGACGTGTTAATAGAAAGAAATAATCAGAAGAATAACTTATCTTATCTTATCTATTACTAGATGATCCTTCCCCCAATTATTTGGAGGAATAATTTACCCCACCTAAGGGTGATATAAAAATACTATACCCTGATACTCTAATCTAGGTAAGTAATACTAATTATGTATTAAAAAATCTATGATATATTTGTGAGGAAGTGATTCATAAGTTTATCCTTGATTTTTATTAATTTATATCACTAAAATTTTATATAAATTCCCCATCACATCCCATATATAAATTATACTAGAGGGTGGTATTTAGAGGCCCCAGTCTATGAAAATTTTTAGTAAATCATAGTCTTAAGGTTTAAATTAATTTTCATTAATAAGTTATCATCTAATATTGTAGTGTATCTCCATCTAGAATCCAGAATATAAAATAAAAATAATGTGTGACATTTGACGTTGCATATATAAATTTCTTGGAAACATGATTTTTGTCGTACTTCTTCAATCTGGTTCCACTAAGAGGCAAAAATGATTTATCCTAGTTATTCGCAGTAATGTATTCTAATAGGGTTCCCTGAGCTTGTACTCCACATATCCATTAAGTGGGTTGCCTATAGTCACATGGCATGTAGCTAAGTGAAAAAACTATGTGATATGTTTCATATATTGAAACCATAGTTCTGCGTCAATGACTCACAAAGTGTGTCATTTTTTAAAATAAACTTCATATAAAAAATTAATTTCCTTAAACATGTATTCCACATAATGCTTCACCACTTCTTTCTATATTTTGATTTTATTTTTATAAAATCATAAAACTATGTTGATTGAAATAAATTGAATTCCATAATTTAAATTCCATTCATCTTAGGCTGATAAAAATTGTTATTGTCTCCTCATATATCCATCTAATAAAACACATATCACTCAAATCACCATTTATTTTACCAACATCACCAATCATCCATTATTTCTATAACCATGACTCCAAACCCACAACAATGATACCTGGATCCCACACAATTTATTCAATGAAACCTTTGCAACATTTTTTTATATATTTCACAATATATGATGTTGATGGTGAATTTTAGGAACATGTGGAAATCAATAAAACAAATAATATTGTGAGGAATGTGAACATTTTCCACCAATCATCACCTATGTTCAGGGAAATCAAGGAGACAAGGGTTATTCAAGTATTCAAATTCAAATTTTTTATAAAAAAAATATTAACTAAAAAATACACTCCCATGTCTATTATAATTTTTATTTATAGACTAAATTATTAAATGAAATAATCCCTATAAGGAGTGATATCCAAAACATATATTGAAATGCATAAAAAATTGTCCTACATCTGGGTTGTAAGAATAACATGATAAGTTAATGTTTATGAAAATTACACTGGTGATCCCAATAAATTCAATTTTTATTGACAAGTTTCACAAAAATATAGTCATCCTTTAAAAAATAAACCTCATTTATTACTAAAGATTATTTAATGGTGACACACTATGTCCACCTAGATTCATTGGGTTATCTAGATAACCCTAGAGAATTGGAATGACAAGGTTAATATATAGAAACTCTAGTTGTTAATAATTAATTGGAAAATATAGTAATTTTTTATATTAATCTATTATTTAATCTAAAAATGATTGTATTATACTATATTATGAATCATAAAAATTCCTAGGTTTTTTCTTTAGTGTAATTCACATTTTTGATTTCACGGTTTCATCATGCTCTACATACAATGCTTCACTAAAGATATAATATAATTATTTCAAAATTTAAAAAAAATATTCATAGTATATTTAATACTTTAATATATAATCATCAGGGTTAAAAGACACAAAACCCTCCACATTGACTCGAAAAATAGTTCGAGAAATGTTATATACAATATTCAAAGTGTCTAATAATAAATTGGTCACATTATACTATCACATTACTCCTGAAATTTAATCCTGAAAATATAGAACTAGAAAAATTATTATATGGAAATCATATAAGATACTCTAATTCCTATTATATCTCTTCAAGATGCTTGTTTTCCTAGTGAACAACCCCAATGGGAATCACCCACAAATGATATTTTTTGTACCGATTCTCAATAACCATTGTGTACTATAAGTGGGGTATTTAAATTCATAATCCAAATCATCATATAAAATAAAGGGAAAACGACCACTAACATATGTACTCAAATATTACACATGGAATAAATCATGAACACAATCCTACTACCAAGATAAATATGGGTGGTTAATAACCTCACTCATCATGTATAAAACATTGAATCGACCAATGAACATAAATTATAGAATAATGGACTGACCAAATGTCTTTATACAACATCAATTTCCGGCCAACTGTAACACATGGCCTCCGTTAATTAATAAATGGACCTCTAAAATTTGTGACTATCGAATTTCAAAAAATGCTAAATTATTCTCAACATATCTTGAATGTTCAGAATATTATTCTTTGATGATTGAACCAACTACTACCCCATAAGTTTTCATTCTCAAAAATCTTACTAGTATAGAGATTATATACAAGGTCACCCATAAATTTCAATAAAGTGAATCATCTAAATATATTATGCACTCAAATTTTAATGTAAAACTATAATTTTCATTCATGTTATTCTTAGATTCAAGAAAATCAAAAAAGAAAATCCAAATACATGTCTTATAAATGTGAATGGATGTCACGACCCGTCCTCGGGGCCCGTGCCATGACTACCCCAATCCCGCCTTCCATAGGCCAGGGGCTGGCGACTACCACCAAAGGCGTAAATCCTGATATAAGGGAAGGCATTTCCTTTATGTACGAAAACAAACACCACAGAGTATGCAAGCTAAAGTAAATACTAAGTAAATTGAGTACAAAAGTAAGTGCTAGAAAGTAAATTGGCCAGAATAGAAACAGAACTGAAAGTAAAGTACAACTAAAAATAGTGTACAATGCAAAAAAAGTAAAGTAGAAACACCGTGCTATCCTATGGAAATCCCACCTGAAGGGTGGGTACAGAAAGTCTCCTCCACTCCTCAGCTCCAGCCATCCGCCCTGTGTATGTCCCATCTAGAAATCCACCTCCATGTACCGTCTAGCTACATGAGACACTACCTCGATCAACGTTGTTCTTCATCTGCATCCAACACAATGTAGTGCGGGCATAGCCCGTACAGGGGTGAGTATACGCTACACAGTAGGGACCCTGAGACACCTGAAGGTCTCCCAGAATCCATGGAGGATAATCCACAACGGAAAGATACAATCACGAAGTAACAACCATCTCTACTTATGTATATGCTCATACATATACCTAAGTCATCAATTCCTGTTCGGCTCCAGAACATGACCCCATGTACAACCCATTCCACACAGGAAAACATAACCCATTCCACATAGGAATTCACAACCCAATTCACACTGGAAAGTACAACCCAATCCACACATAAAACCACCACAATCACATAGATGATTATGATTCTATGTTAAGACTCAGATCACATAGGTAAACACTTTGTAAGACGACAGAGATGATCAGATGTAGCCACTGATTCATCTAAGCTGTCGGACCCACATGGGATCAAGACCAGCTAAGCTGTCGGACCTACAAAGGATACAAGACCAGCTACTCTGCCGGACCCACATAGGATACCAGAATAGTAGTCAAATACTACCGGACCCACATAGGATACAAGAACAGTAGTCATCGCCATCGAACCCATGGAGGATTACAGTATGGTCGTCATCACTGCCGAACCCATGGAGGATCCTAGTACAGTCGTCATCGTCGCCGCAGCCGCATCCAGCTCTAGGGTTTCCGCACACAGCATGCTCGATTCCAGGAGGGTCTAATCCATGATCCAAGGGTTTAGATACATCAAATGTCACTAATTATAGTGTTGATGTATCACAAAGTTCCACCTCGTCGAAAGGAACTCAACGTGACAGACGGCGCGTCAATCGGACGCCCGGTCTGAGAGTTTTTGGCTTATTCGTCCCAGGGGCCCGGTTGGGTTTTAAGCTAAAACAAACCCGACCATATAGAAGCTGTGTCCAAACCTTGAGAGGATTAATCCAAAAGAACCATCTCACTAAGAGGAATCCATCAAAGTCAACAGAACATCAATCGGACGTCCAGAGCTCAAGTTATAAGTGTTTCCGCTCTGAGGGCCCGGTTAGTTTCGTGTTCGAAACAACCCATACCCAAAGTTCTCTAAAACTTTGACTGTAACATACCTAAACGACTTTCTATATCCAAGGATCTATACGCAATGGATGGTGTGTCGATCAGAGGTATATAGCCCAAGTTATGAGCATTTTAACGGATCTATCAGGAAATAGGGGGTTTTGGCCCATTCCATCCCAGCCCAATACCCCCTGGGTCGGCCCGAACCGGGTCCGGCCCGGTTGGGCCGGGCCCGGTCAGCTGGCGTGGCCCAGCACAGCCCAGCGTGGGCGGTCCGGACCTGCGCGGACGGCCCGTCCCGGCGCGGGCCGCCCCGCCCGGCGCGGGCTGTCTCTCCCAGTGCGGCCGGTCCGGCCCTAGGCGGGCACCCGCATGCTGAGCGGACACGGAAGGGGGGGGGCACTGCACCCCTATTTTCCCGAAACGGCAGACCCCTGTAGGTTCTTCCCTAGTCACGCTGGTCGGGGGTTACAACCCCCGGACGTCCCGAATCACCTAGCCGTAATGGCCGGCCGGATCCACTATGGGACCTGCTGGTCCCGCCTCCTAGTGCACCGGTGGCCTGCGGAGTCTGGCCGCCCTCCTCTGCACCACCGTGGCCACAGGCCGTGGCCTTGGTCTGACCGGCGCAGCGCGACAGCGCCGCGCCCTGCGGCCCGCCCCGGCCACGGCCCTCCGTGGTGCTCCAGCACGGTGTGACAGGGCCGCACCCCTTCGTCGCAGCCCAGCTCCGGCCTCGGCAACTTTCGGCCTCAATGGCACGGTGTGACGGCGATGCGTTCCTTCCCCGCGGCCCGCACCGGCCACGATTCCCTCGTTCCCGCGTGGTGCTGTTGCACCGCACTGCCTCCATTCCAAAACACAACGAAGTCCAACAACAAAGGTGGAGGAGGGTAGGCCATGTTTGTGCGGTTCGACATCCTCCCGTTATAATGATAACAAGAGTCCAAAAAATAACAAAGAACGTGAAATAATAATTCTTGAATGATGAAACAACCCCTACCTCCAAGAATTTCCAGGAAGCCCGCATTTCGGAATATGGCGTCGCGGGTGAGGCTCTGTGTACATCGATAGAGAATGTTTGTGGAAGAAGCGACGTCTCCCTTTCTTTGACGCGGAGGGAAGATGAAAAGCATGATGAAATTCTTCATCGAGGTAGAGATGTACTTCGCCAAGAAAATGAATTTCTTCAAATGTTGGAACTCACTTTCCCCCAAAATCTCCACACAACAAAACAACCACCATAAAATAAGGCTTTTACCTTATTTTATTTACTTATGCCATCCTTTTTCAAAATTCAAAATTCTTAACTCACTTAATTAATTAGTCTTGATTTGACAAAATTAATGGTGAGATAGGTTGTAATGCATTTATGAGGAAGAGAGGTAGCCACAACATTTAATACAAGGGAGGTTTAGAGAGGTTAGGGAATTTGAAGGGGCAGGGCTCATGTGGCCCCCACGTCACTAATATCCTAACAAGTGTCAAGTGGGTCCTACCCCAACTCCCACACAGGGGATATAATTACTTAGAAAAGATAAATAAAAATTATCACAATTTTATTTAACATACACTTAAACCAAATTTTTAAACAACTCTTCCCGAGCAAACACAATTATAGAAAAGGTCTGCTTCAGTAATTATCAGCGTTGTGGTTTCATCTCTACCCTCAGATTTTGATTTCGAGCACCGGTTCAAAAGTTAGGAAAACCCGCTCGTTCGCTCACTGAACGTACCCGAGCTAAACATCAGAAATTGATTCCGGGTACACCGAGCCTCTGAATCAGGTGCTGTTAGAAACTGTGTTCTCGTAAAATCCCAAAGAATTTAAGGTAAAATATTCCTTCAAATTTACAGGTCTTTATATTACTCCCACCTCAGGGATTTACGTCCTCACAAAGATACATCACAAACTAGGGAAACAATTGAGGGTGCTGAGCAAGCATATGAGTCTCCCGCTCCCAAGTTCTCTCCTAGAGGTTCTCATGATTCCACCTGATGAACACTAGAGGAATCAACCATCCACATAGGACCCTCTCCTGTCGATCCTCGATCTCCACCGGACCTCTGCAAAAGTCACCCCGTCATCGATGTCCATCTACCCATGGTCGATGATATGTGTCGGGTCGTGCACGTATCTCTTCAACTGAGATATGTGGATGACGTCGTGCACCCGGTGCAACTGAGGTGGAAGAGCCCGGCGATAATCCACCTCAGCTATCCTGCTGAGAACCTGGAATGGTCCGATGAAGCGCGAAGATAACATGCCACCCCAGCCAAATCTCTGTAATCCACGTCGAGGTGAGACCCAAAAGAAAACGTGGTCACCATCCTCGAACTCTAGTGGTCTTCACCTCCTGTCAGCATAAGACCTATGTGGGATTTGAGCTATCCTAATCTTCTCCTGGATGACCTGAACCTTCTCTGTTATGGCCTGGGCCATATTTGGTCCCACAAGTGCTGAATCCCCAGGGTCTGTCTTACACAGAGGTGATCTTCAAGGTCTGTCATAAAATGCCTCATATGGTGTCATCCCGATTTTGGAGTGGTATCTGTTGTTATACGCAAACTCCACCAAGGGTAGGAGATCCTCCCAGCTACGACCAAAGTCATGGAAACATGCACAGAGAATGTCCTCGAGAGTCGGAATGGTCCTCTATGTCTGACCATCCGTCTGAGGGGGAAAAGCAGTGTTCAGGCGTAGCTGCGTCCCGAATGCCTCCTACAACCCCTTCAAAAGCCAGGAAGTAAAACGAGCATCTCGATCGGACACGATAGATGATGGCACACCATGAAGCCATACAATCTCCTGAAGGTAGAGGCATCCCAAGCTCTCCACTGAGCCCTGCTCTCTGATAGGTAAGAAGTGGGCCGACTTGGTGAGTCGGTCGACGATAACCCAAATAAAGTCGTGTCCTCTGGAAGTACGTGGATGTCCAGTAATGAAATCCATAGATATCCTGTCCTAATTCCACTTAGGTACCTCCAAGGGTTGTACCAAGCCTGCTGGTACCTGGTGATCCACCTTCACCTACAGGCAGGTGAGGCATTGAGAAACGAACTCTTCCACAGACTTCTTCATACCCGGCCACCAGTGTTATCGTCTGAGATCCCGGTACATCATCGATACCCCTGGATGTACCGCCAAAGGGGAAGTGTGAAACTCTCTCATCACCTCCTCCTGTAATGCCGCTGGTACCATGGTACGTCCTCTGAAAAGTATGACATTCTCTCCTCTTATAGAAAAACCATCAAGTGCATGTCCTATGGAAATATTTCCACATAGCGTCTCACATTCAGCGTCCCCACGTTGTGACTCTTTGACCCACTGAAGAAGTGGAGGTGTGACTGTGAGAGACTGAAGGAAGGATGTCTCATCTCTATCCACGAAGGATATCTGCAAAGCGGCTAACTGATATGTCGCCTCTCCCGGAAGATGTATGTCCATCCTCCTTCTGAGAGCATGAGCTACTACGTTCCCCTTCCCAAGATTATAGACTATCTCAAAGTCATAGTCCTGGAGGAACTCGATCCATCGGCGATGTCTCAGGCTCAGGTCCTTCTGTGAGAAGATGTACCTGAGACTCTGGTGGTCAGAGTAGACTGTAAAGTGCACGCCCATTAGATAGTGCCCCACATCTTCAAGGAGAAGACCACTACTACTAACTCCAGGTCATGGGTAGCATAGTTCTGCTCATGATGCCTCAAGTGTCATGATCAATAGGCGATCACTGCCCGCTCCTACATCCGGGCACACCCGAGTTCGGTCCTTGATGCATCGCAGTAGACTACGTACCCTACTCCCTCCTCCGGTAGCCTAAAGAAGGGTTCACTGGTCAATCTCTCTCTCAGCTCCTGGAAGCTCTACTGACATCAATCTGACCACACGAAGGGTTTACCCTTCTTATTCAAATCTTAATGTAGTGTTGCAAATCTAGAGAAGTCTGGAACAAATCTCCGATAGTACCCAGCCAGACATAAAAAACTTCGCACCTCCGTCATGCTCCTGGGTGGCTCCCAAGATAGCACTGCATTGATCATCGCAGGATCCAATGCAACTCCCACCTTAGAGATGACATTCCCCAATAAGTGTACCTCAAATATCCATAACTAAAACTTTGAGAGCTTACCATAAATCTAGTTCTCTCAGAGTCTGTGTAGTACAACCCGCAAGTGGTAGGCGCACTCCTCCTCAGTAGTCGAGTATATCAATATTTCATCGATGAAGACTTCGACAAATCAATCGAGATAATGCTGTAATATCGTATTAATGAGACTCATGAACACTACCGGTGTGTTGGTTATGCCGAGAGTCATAACCAAGAACTCATAGTGGCCATATCGACACCTGAAAGCCATCTTTTGCACATCCTCGTCTAAAACTATGAGCTGATGATAGCCTGACCTAAGTTCTATCTTTGAGAACCAACGTGCTACCTTGAGATGATCAAAGAGGTCGTCAATCCTCGGAAGTGGATACTTGTTCTTCACGGTCACCTGGTTTAGGCGACGGTAGTCGACACACAGTTGCAAGCTCCCGCCCGCCTTCTTGGTGAACAAAATCGGGGAAGCCCAAAGTGAAACACTGGGTTGAATGAATCCCTTACCCTGTAAGTCCTCCAACTGTACCCGTAGCTCACAAAGCTCATTAGGAGCCATCCGATATGCTGGAGTAGATATCGGGGCTGTCCCAGGGTACAGGTCAATGTAAAATTCTACCTCTCTATGAGGAGGTAGTCCTGGAACGTCATCAGGAAAAACGTCTGCATACTGATCCACCACAACATGAAAACATGGACTCTGCACGTCAACGACTCCTAGGATGAGTCTAGCCAACTGATGAGTGATCGGTTTTCCTATCCTCTGCTTGAGTCAATCTTGTGCTGAAAAGGATTCCTTCTCGACGATGAAGGTAAACCTATTCCCATCGGTGCAGACACACTGCACCATTCAACTAATATAGTCGATCTGATCATGGAATGTAGATAACCAATCCTTTCCCAAGATGACGTCATAGGGCCTCGACGCTGCTACAAGAAGATTCCAGCCGAAGCTCTCGCCTCTTAGAGTAATCTCACACTGCCAGAACCAGTGTGTAATCGTCGAGTCTTCTCCCGTAGAATTCTTTAGCCATAAGGATCGAGCCAACGACTCTGTCGGAATCTCTGAGCTCCGAACAAGGGAAGCGGAAATAAAAGAATGAATCACTCCTATGTCTATAAGAACTACAGAAGGGGTGGAGTAGACACTTATAGTACCTCAAATCATCGTAGGTGTGATGTGGTTGTAGGCCTCCACTGCATGAAGTTGAGCCTGCCTCTGTCCTCCAGCTCCCTGTGGTCGGGGTGGACCTTCGGGTGGTGGTGGTGGTAGAGCCTCAAAGCGTCTCCACCGCCTGCTGCTCAGCCAGCTCCTCTGCCTCAGCCTCCTGCTCCCTGCGGACCGCCACGGTCGAACCTCTACCTCTTCCTGGGTGGTCCCTCAACCGTCTTCTACTCCTCTACATGGCGGGTCGGGCAGTCACAGCCATGTGGCCCTGCACGCCGCATGCATATCACTATCTGCTCCTCAGAAGTCTGGCTCTACGCCGTGTGCCCCGCACCTCTGACCCAGTATCCTGAGGTTGCCTTCCTAATGTTCTGGTCCACTTGGACCCCTGTGACATCGGTCGACTTCCAGCTACAGAAGACTCCACTAAAAGTCACCCTACAGTAGGTCTCACTGCTGGTGTAGGTTCAGGAAAAAAGATTTCCACAAGAAGGGCTCGCTCCAGTACTCCTGCCTGCGTCGTAATGCTGAGGGAGATCATCGATGCTCTGATCTCATGCCTCAGTCCCTACTCGAAAGATTGGGCCCAGAAGAATGGGTCATGTACCATGTCCGTGGAATTGCGCGAGTGGTCGGTAAACCTTGACGAGTACTGGGCCACAGTCATGTTGCCCTACCACAACTGTAGTAGCTCCTGAATGTGCACCACACGGAGGGTGCGTGGAATGAACTCCGAGTAGAAGAGGCTCTCAAATTCCGTCCAAATAAGATATGACTCATCATGCACCTGAGCATCAGGCTCCACCATCTACCTATTGCCGCGTGAAGGAGACATTCTGCAAGGATCACTATGAGGTCAGTCGGTGTCCCCACTAACCTGAAACTCATACAACAACCTCCAGCCAATCCTCGGCTGCCTAAGGGTCCATCTCCCTACGGAACCAGGGTAGTCTCTGATGGTGAAACTCATGCAGTGCACTCAGGCGAAATGCACTCTCAGTTGCTGGGGCTGGTGGCATCGGTGGCTTGGCGGGTAGAGGTACCACCAGTGCCTCTGCTGTAATGGGGCCCTGCACCGAGGCCTCGTCGCTCAGTGGGCTGCCATCTCGCACAAATCTCAAAACCCTTGGTGGCTGCCATTTTGGGGCCATTCTGAAAAGAAAAAGGTGAGCCACGGTCAATACAATGTACCTGGTGAACTAACAAAATGTAATCACAAAGAAAACTTTGAAACACACATGCAATCAATGTTTTCGTGCACTGAGTCGGAAATCAGAAGTTAGGGTCCTGGTGTATGGATATGTCGGCTTCCGCACAAACACTGGACTCCCTGGAATGATAACCACACTCAATACCCTTAACACTATTTCTTCACATAGAAGAAAGATCATATTCCTGAGTTCTGTGGTAGAACCGAACTCCTCTGATACCAATTTGTCACGAACCGTCCTCAGGGCCCGTGTTGTGAGAACCCCAAGCCCGCCTTCCATAGGTCAGGGGGTGGTGACTAGAAAAAAGGTGTAAATCCAGAAATAAGGGATGCCATTGCATTTATGTATGAAAAAAAACACCACAGAGTATGAAAGATGAAGTAAATAATATGTACACTGATTACAAAAGTAAGTGATGTAAAGTAAATGGGCCAGAATACAAACCCAACTGAAAGTAAAGTACAACTGAAAAGAGAGTAAAGTTAAAAAAAAGTAAAGCAGCAACACTGAGTCGTCCTCTAGAAATCCCACCTGATGGGTTGGTACATATAGTCTCCTCCGCTCCTCGGCTCCAGCCGTCCACCCCATGTACGTCTCGTCTAGTAATCCACCTCCAGGTACCATCCAACTCCACGAGCAACTACCTCGATCAGTATTGTATGTTGTCTGCATCCAACACAATGTAGTGCAGGCATAGCCCGTGCAGGGATGACTATACGCTACTCAGTAGGGACCCCGAGACCCCTGAAGGTCTCCCAGAATCCACGGAGGATAATCCACAAAGGAAAGATACAATCACGAAGTAACAAACAACTCAACTTTTTTATATTCCCATACATATACATAACTCATCAATTCCAGTTTTTCTCCAGCACACAAGCCCAAGTACAACCCAGTCCACACCAGAAAACATAACCCATTCCACATAGGAATTCACAACCCAATAGACCTAGGAAAGTACAACCCAATACACAAGGAAAGCACAACATTCATATTGATGATTATTATTGTAAGTTAAGACTCAGATCACATAGGTATAAACTTTATAAGATGATGGAGATGATCAGATGTAGCCACCAATTCATCTAAGCTGTCAGACCCACATAGGATACAAGACCAGCTAAGTTGTCAGACCCACAAAGGATACAAGACCAGCTACTCTGCCAGACCCACATTGGATACAAGTACAGAGTCAAATACTTCTGGACCCACATAGGATACAAGAATAGTAGTCAAATACTGCTGAACTCACATAGGATACATGAATAGAAGTCATCACCGATGAAACCTCAAAATATTCCAGTACGGTCGTCGTCGCTGCCGAACCCACAGAGGATCCGAGTATAGTCATCACCATCGTCGCAGTCGCAGCCATCTCTAGGGTTCCCGCACACAGCATGCTCGATTCAGGGAGGGTACGCTCCACGAGGCAAGGGGGTCGATACATCAACTGTTGGTAAGTCCAGAGTTGATGTATCACAAAGTTCCACCTCATCGAAAAGAACTCAAAGCAACAGATGATGCGTCAATCAGATTCCCAATCTGAGAGTTATAGGCTTATTCCTCCCGGGGGCCCGGTTAGTTTTTAATTTAAAACCAACCCGACATTACTCCAGTAGCTTCCAAACCTCAATCGGAGTAATCCAATAGAACTGTATCACTAAGAGTAAACCAACAAAGTCTATGGCACGTCAATCAGACATTCAGAGATCAAGTTATAAGCGTTTCGGCTCTGAGGGACCGGTTGGTTTCGTGTTCGAACCAACCGAGCAATACCCAAAGTTCCCCTAAACCTTGATTTTAATAATCCAAAACTACCATATCGATCAAAAAATCGCTACATAACTAACGGTACGTCGATCGGGGGTCTGTAGCCCATGTTTTGAGCGTTTGAACGGATCTTTCCGGAAAGAGGGGGTTTGGGCCCGGTCCGTCCCGGCCCAATACCCCCTAGGTCTGCCCGAACCGGGTCGACCCGACCCGGGTCTGGGTCCAGCCTAGTTGGGCGTGGCCCGGCCCACCCAGTGCAGCCCGGCCCGGCGCGGGGGTCCGGCCCGGCATGGGGGTCCGGCCCCCCGCGGGAGGCCCGGCGCAGGCGGTCCGACCCTGTGTAGGCTCCCGCGCGCTAAGCAAACGCGAAGGGGGGGGGGGAGGCACTGCCCCCTGTTTTATCGAAATGTCGGACCCCTTTGGGTTCTGCCCTAATTGCGCTGGCTGGGGGTTAAGACCCTGAGACTTCCCGAATCGACCGGTCGTAATGGCCGGACGGAGCCACCGCGAGACTTGTTGGTCCTACCTCCTAGAGCACTGGCGGCCAGCGGAGTCCGGCCGCCCTCCTCTGCACCACCACGGCCTTAGGTCGCGGCCCTTGTCTGAGAGGTGCGGCGTGATGGCGCTGCGCCCCTCCACCGTAGCCCGGCTCCGACCACGGCCTCTTTCAGCCTCAACGATGCGGCGCGACGGTGCCACGCTCATTCACAGCGGCCCACAGCGGTCGTGGTTCCCTTGTTCCCGCGCGGTGACGTTGCACCGTGCTGCCTCCGTTCCGAACCACAATGAAGTCCAACAACAAAGGTGGTGGAGGTTCGGTCGTGTTTGTGTGGTCTGACCTCCTCCTGTTATAATGATAACAAGCGTCCATGAAATAACGAAGAATGTCAAATAACAATTCTTGAACGATGAAATAACCCCTACCTTAAAGAAATTCGAGGAAGCTTGCATCGTGGAATACGGCATCGCGGGTGAGGATCCATGTACGTCGATGGAGAACGTCCGTGGAAGAAGCGGTATCTCCTTTTATCTAACGCGGAGGGATGATGAAAATCGTGATGGCGTTCTTCGTCGAGGTAGAGATGTTCATTACCGGGAAGATGAATTTCTTCAAATGTTGGAACTCACTTTCCCCCAAAATCTCCACACAATGAAACAACCACCATAAAATAAGGCTTTTGCCTTATTTTATATACTTATTCCATTCTTTTTCAAAATTCAAGAACCTTAACTCACTTAATTAATTATTCTTGATTTGACCAAATTAATGGTGATATAGGTTGGCATGCATTTATAAGGAAGCGAGGTAGCCACAACATTTAATACAAGGGAGTTTTAGAGGGGTTAGGGACTTTTAAGGGGTGGGGATCGTGTGGGACCCACCTCACTAATATCCTACCAAGAGTCGAGTGGGTCCCAGCCCAACTCCCACACAAGGGATATAATTACTTAGAAATGAGATATAAAATTTAGCACAATTTTATTTCACTTAAACTTAAACCACATTTTTAAACAACTCTTCTTGAGAAAACACAACTCTAGAAAAGGTCTTCTTAAGAAATTTTTGGCGTTGTGGTTTCTTCGATGCCCTCAGATTTCGATTCTGAGCACCGGTTCAAAAGATAGGAAAACCCGCTCGTTTGTTCACTGAACGTACCCAAGATAAACTTTGGAAATTGATTCAGGGCACACCGGGCCTCGGAATCAGGCGCCGTCAGAAACTGCGTACTCGTAAAAAACCAAATAATTTAAGAAAAAAATTCCTTGAAATTTACAGGTATTTACAATGGAACATTTGTTCAGTCCATCTATTTGATAATGGAAGGCCATTATCATCATATTCTTAGTCCCAAAATCCTCATTATATCATATCGGCAATATGATATTAAATGAGAAGCATGGTCCAATAATATCATTGTAGTAATTCTATAAAGGTATCAAATATCTTATTAGTAAAATAGTGTCCTGATTTCGACTTAATATCATTCAATTATATAAGGTGAATTAGATGACATACTGTGGTAATTAATGATCACATAAATAATTCCATGACCTTTCATGTTATATTGAGATATTTTCATTTGACAAGGGTATAACCCATCCGTCATTCATTCTATAACCTCATTTTATAGGGAAACCCCCACTATTACTATATTCATAACCTTCACCTACTAATAGTCTATGAATCTAGATATGATATCTATAACACATTTCTAATTCATGGCCAACAAAACAACCACCAAAAATCATAGTACATTATTTTCACTCTAAGGTATACTAGTTTGGGTGATGAATGGAATAATGAAAACATATCGTATGGAAGTATGAATTAGAACATATAATTTCTTTATGAAAAATGATATTTTCTTTTCCATTGAAATATCCATATATAGAGAATGTCCAATGAATATCTGTTTGAGAAAGACCCCATAAACAATAACCAAAAATTTTGACTCCATTATGTTCAATAAAATATAAGGGGTTATAACTATCATTCAGAAATATTCTATAACTATATTCTCTATATAAAAATTTATATTGAGTTAATATACTATGACACATTAGTTGGTAATTTGGATTGACAAGTCCTTCTATGATAATTTCCCACAACATTCAATTTTCTATAATTGTAGAATATTACAAAATCATAGTCTTGTGGGAACACAATCCCCCACTTATATCCCTATGTTATATATCTATATGGGTGATGTACTTGATACTATTGTGGTTTGAATAAACAACAAACCTCTCAATAAAATGTTAACATCTTAATGTATTCTAAGTGAGCAGCACAATTTCCAGCTATAGGTCATGTGAATCATTGTTCTAATCTAGGGGTATCCTCTATATGAATCCATATTTCATCACTACCATCCTCTACATCAACACCCTCCATATCATGGTTCTAAATGAATCAAATTTCATTATATACCCAACCCCCACCTTCAAAAAACTAGTATGTGAAATTATGTCAACATCCAATGAGAATTATTATATTCATTTAGGAATATATACAAGAAGATAAAATAAATTCATTTTCTGTTTACAGAATTAAATGGTTTTATTATTCTATTGAAATATAGAATTATCCTTTGATAATAGCCATCCATCATTGGGAATCTCTACACCTATGTCACGCCCATGGGTGGTTACTAGGATAAGACCATCTCAATCATTGTTTATTCCACAACTACTCTCACTTAGGATATTAATTTTCCCATAAAGTGGACCGATATAATCTATAAATAATAAATTATTGTTTTATATATATTTTTTATTATATAAATTAATGTTAACTCCCATCCTCAAATGATATGCATCCCCTTCTATAGATGTTGACTATATGATAATATCATTAATAATGACCTGGGAAAACTAGTGTAGCAAAGAATAGGAAATATAGTTCATGAGTTCCATGAACATTATTTGGTTGTTCCTTATGAAAACGTTTATATAATGGTAAAAGCACCTACTATAAAAAACACATATTGCAATATTAGTTATTCACTCTTCACTAACCGAGAACTATTGATATCATGACTTGATGTTCAATATTGAGAACCAATTTTACCCTATAAAAATAAAAAAGTTCATTGATTCTTCTTACTGTATACCTATTAATAATTATTATAATATATAGGGAAATATAATAAACAAAAAACTAATTTTTATCATATTTAATGATTCCAAATAATATTTGAGGTTCCATGTGTGATGCACTGGGTTAGATAAACTTTTTATAATGAAGGTCCTAAAACTGAATTCCCAATTCATGATGCTCAGTGATATCCATATAATATTTTACTAATGTTATAATACTGGTCTATAGATACATGTAAACATAGATTTCCACCTTTTTATGAGGAGGTTTACTAGGAACATCCTCTATAAATTTCAGACATCCCCACCCCAATTGAATGAAAATTAACCAGTTCAATGGGATATAAGGCCTAAAATACACATCCTTTTACACTATATGCTACTGAATAGTATCAAGGGAGTATTAATTTACAATGGGGATACTATAACATCATTATAGAGAGAAAATTTGAATTAAGAAAAAAAATTATTTATATAATAAATAAATAAATCATCAGAAGTGAAAAAAACTCTATAAATATGATATCATCATTGCAAAAAATAAAAATCATGTATTTCAAAGAAGAAGACATATAAGTATTTTTTAGATATGTAATTAAATAAAAATACCAAAAACAGATATATTCCATGATCATCATGAGTCACATCACACTAATCTAACAACATATTACAAAACTAAAATAATAATTAAGCATTCATAGTAGGGAACTTTCCTTTTCAACATCACACATTCATGAAATCTTCCCAACTAACAAACAATTTCCCAAATATTACGTGAGTTTAACATATAAATCCACCCACATATTTTATAATGAATGTACAATTTATGAAAATAAAATTTAATAATATAGAGTTATTAAAATATAATGTATTAATGTGTTTGAATCCATATTGATCAATAGTTACTTATGTGATGCACAAATTACCCTAACTACATCATCCTAAGAAAGATGTCTCTTATCATTTTACATTTTAGTTGGTATGGAGAGCTGAGGTATATACCCAAGGAGACCAATTGCAAATAAAATTATGTGATCCATGTAATGAATGTTCTGGGCACAGTGGAAGCGTGGTTTGGTGGTACCAAACATTGATTTTTACCATCATCAATGATTATTCCGGGATCAATGTGAAGATGAACACAAGTCTCCATGAAATATAATAAATGATTTAGATAAAGAAGAACGATTCCTTAAACCTTAGATAGGATCGTGCACATCATGTTTGTAATTAATTTAATTATTTTATTAAAGAAAAATAATACCAATATCTTTGGTATTTTCATCATTGATGATGTTGACCATATGGAATGAACTTTCTAGATTATCTAGTTGAACTTGTAAGGATCCAGATTAGAATCCCTCTAGTGGTGATCCTCACGTGCTCTTATGGCCTATGATTGACACCACTCATTCATCGGGTTCTAGCATGGCGAAGTGAGTGTCTTGTGTCTGTTATTTTTGATATAGTGTTCTTCAGCCTTGAAGAACATTTATCATTCTTGAGAGGGGATAGGAGAGGATTCGAGAGATAAATTTTTGGTCTCAACAATTATCAATTCACCGGGCATGCATTGTGGTTTCAGGAACAATAGTAATACTTTCCTATTTATATACGTGGAATTCTAGTTACAATATTTAATTTCAGAGAAACGATTAAATACATTGATGAACATAGAGAAAACCCAATCATTTAATACTATTATCGTGTCATTATTTATGGTGTTACAACTTGCCCAAAATTGAATTATAAATAAATTCCCATTTCACAAAATAACAGCAGCAATATGGTAATTTTTTCCAACTAGCAAAATAATTATTTTCAATATTGCAAATAATTATTTTACTATCTGAAGGACCTTGGTCCGTCTGAACTCCACATCCATTTATAGAAAACCCAAATTAATAAATAAATAATTTATTCTCTTAAATAAAATTTATATTTACAAACTAGTAAATATTTATTTATTAAATGTTCAATAAAATAAATAAATAAATTTAATTTTATTTATGTTATCATTGTAACATGAATAAAATTATTCCACAGTCTTGAGAATAATATTTATTTAATTATGTAAATTCAAATAGAATTTAACCGATACCACCAAAAACACTTAGTGTGTGATCCCCTAGGATTCTTTCTCATTCTCATTAGGCGGGATTTCCTAAAGTCCCAGAGTGATGTCTAGAAATGAGTCAAGGCACAAAAAAGAAAGAATGTAATGTCCCGAAAATGATATCAACATAAGAACATCACTGTGTAATATAATCTCTTTGTCACAATATCTCATCTAGCAGGTTTCCTGATTGTGTCATCAACCTTTCTGCTTGATACATCGTTCTTTGACTACCTAAAATAAACATTTTTTTACACCTTGACCATGGAATTTCGCGCGAAGGCTCTATTTCAATCAAGGGGATGAGATATCATATTCCTTAAATTGAATGGAGCAATCCATCCTCGACTTATCCATTAATAACATGCCACTTGTAATGAACCCAACGTACCCTACATCCTTCCAACTATCTGCATGATAGTTTTTGTCAGTAAATCAATGTGCGTAAGTCATGACGCGTATTAATGATAATCTTATTGTATAAGGAACATTACTCATTCTCATAGATAGAAATATACAATGACACCAAAACATGCAGAATTCTTAATATCGGGTTTCTTCTTATAATCATGTCTCTTAGAGATTATTAGGTGTAAACTTCATGATAGGAAGTAACATCTGCTTATGAGTACTCGACCCTAACAGTCTGCATTCTATGTGTCCCATCATGGCATGTCATCCAACCACATAACTAAACATACGAATATTGTTATAGAATTTCAAGGTTCTCAACATATTGGTGGACTTCCATGACATAATTATTGAAATAAAAAGTCTATAACATTATTACATCATAGTCAAGAAGAACAATGAATAGTATGTAATATACATAGAATATACATGTAATAAATGTAAAACCAATTGGTTCTAGAACTCTTATAAAATCCCACATGATTAAGATCCAACTGCCAATGACATTCAATCTGTTAGACCTCAAATGACGATCATGTTCCTAATGAGTCAAGGATTTATTCAAGGGGTCTATCACATTTTGTTTCATGGAAATACTAATAACTGCAACTTCACCTCTCTGAGAAAAATCCTCAAGAGATGATACTTCTGATGTATGTGCTTCATCCGCTGATGTGACCTTGTCTTTTTCATGAGAGCCACTACTGTAGTATTATCATAATATAGTGTGATGGGATCTTTACTCCAAGGTATCACATCTAGCTCTTGGATGATGCTTCGCATCCAAAATGATTCTTTAGCTTCCTCAAAAGTTGATATATACTCAGACTCTACAGTAGAATCTGTGACCACACACTACATGAGATTTTCCAGCTCATTGCACATCCATTCAAAGTGAATATGTGTCTCGTTTGTTACTTAATGTCATCTTGATCTCTCTGGAAACTAGAATCTGCATATCCTCTGATGACTAGTTCCTCATCTTCTCTATAAACCAGTAACATATACTTAGTATTCCTCAGTTACTTTATGATAGTCTTGACTTCCATCCAATGGCATTCTCCTAGGTCAGCTTGATATCTACCTAAAACACTCAATGCGTAGGCGACATCTATCCAAACACATAGCATGGAATACATGACTGTCCAAATCACCGATGAATATAGATTCCTTGAAATTATCATTCTTTTGTCATGTGTATGATGACACATTTTCTTAGAAAGATGAATGACATGTTTCGCTGGATACAATCCCCTCTTGGATTGTTCCATACTGAATCTCTTTAGTGTCCTATGAATGTATGTACCTTGACTTATGCCCAAAAATATCTTGGATCTATCATGATGTATCTTGATGACAAGAATATATGCTACCTTGCACAAGTCTCTCATAGAGAAGAATTGATTCAACCATGCCTTAATAGATTGTATGACTGGTATATAATTTTCAATAAGTAATCTGTCATCAACAAATACTATTCAGAAAATGACTGCACTCCCACTAATACGTTTATAGATACAAGATTCACATTCATTATTGATGAAACCAAATTATTTTATGGCGTCATCAAAATGAATAATCCATGACCTCGATGCTTGATTTAATCCATAAATGAATTTATGCAACTTCCATAACTTATTGGAATCCTTTGGAGTAACAAATCCTTCATGTTGGTTTTTTTGGATTTCTTCCTAATGGTTCCCATTAGGGAATATTGTTTTGACATCCATTTTCCAAATCTTCGAGTAATGGTATGCCGCAATGGAAAGTATAATTATGATGGATTTTAGCATTTCAACTGGTGAGAAGGTTTCACCGTAGTCAATTCCTTGACTCTGTTTAACTCCTTATGCAATCAGTCGTGCCTTATAGGTACTGAATTGTCCTTCCACATCCAGTTTCTTCTTGAATACCCATTTGAAACCAATAAGATTTACATCAACTCGGGGATCTTCCTAAATTTAGATGTGGGTTTTTTACATGGATTCCATTTCAGAATTCATGGCTTCTTTCCACATGGCAATGTCTGTGCCAAGTACTTCTTCCAAGTCGGTTATAGGATCATTATAATCAACTAATAAGGAGTCACCATCATTGGTAACTTGAAAACTGTACCATTCATTATATCTAACCTCTCTTGTACTCCTATGTTGTACTTGTGTCTTTGGAAAATATTCTTCAACCATGGGGCTTTGTGGAATCTGTTCTTGTACCAACTCTTGTGTACCACGAGCCTTGTCTTCAAAGAAATCTATCTATTTCCCACTATATAAATTGAAGATGTTGTCCCACTCAAGGAATATGGCATGTATTTCCACTATAACATTTTTCTATAAGGGGTTGTATATGTAATATCCCCTTTTTCCATGGGGAATCCTATAAAGGTACTCTTTTTGCCTCAGGGAGTGAGTTTGTCACCTGAAGAGGACATAACAAACGCTTCACTAGCCCAAAATTGTAAATTTGATAACATGGATTTTCTTCCCCTCCAGAACTCGTATGGAATTCCATTTATCAATTTAGATTGTACTTGGTTTAGTATGTGTTCCGCTGTTTGTAACACATATCCCCAAAAAAGATAATCCATGACTCGCATGACTCAAAATTGATCACTCCATGCCCAACAGCGTGCGGTTTCTCCTTTCTATCACTCCATTACATTGGTGTGTGTTTGGGGGAGTCAGTTGGGATTGGATTACAAACTCATGTAAGTAATAAATGAAGCTTAAATCATGATATTCTCCACCTCAATCTTAGTGGTTTTTTGTAATATTCATACCAAGATGGTTTTCAACTTCATTCTTGTATTCTTTGAACTTATTAGAATAATTCGACTTATGCCTCATTAAGCAGATATATCGTTATCTACTAAAATAATTTGTAAAAGCTATGAAGTATGAGTAACCTCCCCTTAAATCAATTGGAAATGGTCCACACACATCGATATGAAACCAATTAAAGAATTTATTTATCCCTTTCAACTTTCCCACTAAATGGGGATTTTGTCATTTTTCCATGTAAACATGCATGACAAATTCCATGTGGTTTTTGTTCAAAAAAATCTCAATATCCATCTGGATGTAACTTTTTCAAGTGTTTCTCATTTACATGACCTAGCCAGTGATTCCAATGTGGGGTGTGGTATGAGTCATGTGAAATATCTTTGTTATTTATTTCAATTACTTGGTTTTTGTAATCCAACATGTAAATTCCATTGTATAAATTTGTTGTACCATAAAAAATTCTTTCTTTTTAAAATAAGAGAAATTAATTTCCAAACAATAAAAAAATACATATGTATCTTATCTAGATACAGAAATAATTTTTTTTTGTATCATAAGGCACATAATAACAACCCTTTAACAACAAGATCATCCTAGTTAGAAATGTGAGTTGGTAGTCCCCGATAGCTACAGCAGCTTGTCTGGCTCTGTTTGCTGCTCATAGATCTACCTCCCATCAATCAATCTTCCTGAATCTAATTGGTTCCTATATTTGAAAACATGAGTGAGAATGAAAAGTTGTATCTATTAACCTATTTGTAAAAATATATAGATTTCATTCGATAAAAAACGCACTTGAATCCCTTTCTTCTTAGGTTGGGTGCAGTTCATCTTCCAGTGGCCCTTCTGAACACATGTGAATCAAATTGCCTCATGTTTCCTTTCCTCTCCTTTGATCATTCTTTTTATTGGAAGGTCGCGAAGAACCATTGGGCTTAAAGTCATATACCTCCCCTTTCCTCTTATTCCCCATAATGACAGAAGGATTTTTGTGCGTCATATCTTTGTCCACTTGGTGAATGTAGATAAAAAGACCAGATAGAGACTTATCAATGTTGTTCATATTGAAATTGATAACAAAGTTAGAGAATCTTTGAATGAGTGTTTCAAGAATGAGATAGGTGCCCAGTTATTCGGGGAGTTTAATCTATATAACCTCCAGGTGCTCAATGTATCCAATGGGATTGACTAAATGAGGCCACATAGGGTGACCTTCACCAATCTTATTCTGATAGAGTTCCTTAGAGATATCAAACATTTTTTATCTTTCTCTCTCCTAGTAATGACCATGGAGGTGATCGTTCATTCTATAAGAATCCATGTTTTCATGAGACATCAAGATCTCACTAGGAATTGATGATAGCATCAAACATTGAATGTTGACTGTGTTGTTCATATGTTTCTCATAGACCAGGAAATCCTCATCACACGCCTCTTTTGCAGGTGGGTCAGGTAATGTAGACTCTAGCACGTATGACTTGTTTTCATGGTGTAGGATAACCTGAAGGCATGTACACCATTCCTGTAAGTTACTACTAGTGGGGATGTTACCTTTATCTAGAACTGATCATTAGGATAGTGTGCTTAATGAGTTTGTCATTGTATTTCTACAATTAAAATAGTATATCATTAGTACTTTATTAATTTATTTTTTTAAGAAATAATAATTTTTATTAAGTATCGATATATTTTATCAAGTCCCAATATCCCTCTCCATTGAACTCGGAATGTCCAGTTTCCATGAAATTCTAGTGGCAGGGATCCATATTCCCCTTCCCATAACCCCGAAAAGGGTTGGTCAAGCTATTAGAAGGTATTTTGGCAGCCAGGTCCTTGCCAACTACAGGCTCACAGATCCTTTATATTTTTAGGGGACTCCCCAATCCTGAAATCCTGACTTTGAATTTCCTCAACTCTTTCCTCCAATATGACACCAATTCTATCAGGGGCTGCTCCTCTTAATGTAATATGCTTAATTCAACCTGAAACATTTCATAAGGGTTTTTTGTATAAGAGTAAGTGTCCCAACAAGGGTTGGTCAAACATAATGTTTTATTGGTTTGGCCCTTAATCAAGTAATAGAATGCTTGTTATTACTAAATATTATATTTGAAGGGTTTTTTATCTCTTAAGCATGAATTGATTATTATAATTATCACAAACTTGTTAATATTAGGAGGAAAATAATTATTTTATTTACCATGTATTGATAATATTTATGCATAAGTCTAGTTTATTTTAGTTCCATATAAAATTATTGGTTAATACATTAATTATGTGATTGTGATAACACATCCATAAAGATAAACAATGAAACTAACAGAAATAAAATAAATTAATTGGCATGATCATGATAATTTCTAATGGTTAGTTTCATTATCTGTTGATAAACTACCCATGAACTAGGGGAGAAACACCTTGAACCTCTTGGGGTCGTGTTTATAGCTTCCACCTATCCACCTATGTGTCTCATGTGATTGGTTTCATATTAGATCCAGCTTGTACCACCTCTACTATCTTGGGAGTTCCATACTTTACATATGTCATTTTTTAAATCACATGTAGGTGAGGGGTAAAAGGGGGTATTATATAAAATATTCTGTGGTCATGCATGAACTATATATAAATTATGAGAAGGCTCGCATGATAAAAAATTTAATTCAAATATATAAATTAAATGAAACCATCCACATACAAAGGTGTTAGTCTAGATCATGATCATCCATACATGAAAAATATTTAAGCATAAATAAAACTCACAATCAATTATTTAATCTTTCTTGTTTAATATAAACCACACTCGAATCAATTAATTATCAGCTTTAATTAATCAATCCTTTTATATTAAACCCTTTTCTGAATTTCCTTAAGATTATCATCCATCATAAGTTAAAAACTAAATTCATTTAAAATTATCGTTGTACATAACTTGTACCATAGGGGAAACCTGGTGAATTTTTATTCATTACTACCCAAATATTAGAAATGAACATTACACAAATGTTAAATTAAACACATATATATAAAACACTTATCACGTGTTCTGTCTCATCTTTATTCCCACATGATGGTACATGTCTCAATTTTTTTTATAATATAACAATGAATTTTAATTAATCTGTGTAATTTGGATGAGTACATGATGTGTAGTTCCCACTACACGGTGTGTATTATATTCCACCATCTATCCGAATTACACGTCCAGGGAAACAGTGTGTGAGTATACTTCAGAAATCGTCAGAGTACACAGTGTGTCCATTGGGCCACACGCATTATAGTTCATTGTTACATGGTCTCCAACCGAGAAAGCTGTGTACGAGGTACATGGTCTAACCCTGACCCGAAGGGACAACACACATTGTCCATTTGGCCACATAGCGTGTAATCCAGGAACCGCATTCCACCTGTTCCTAGTCAACACATGGAGTAATTTAATACTTTTAAAGACTACAACACATGCATTTGTTTGGTGGACTGGTCTGATTCATTGAATCATGACTACCCGGAATGTACTGCCAAATACATGCCATCTATTGTGGTGTTATACTGTCATGAAACTTTGGTACCTCCGGATGAGATAATCTATTTTATTTTAATCAAAATTAAGAGAAAATATAATTTCTAAAAGGTGAACGTGAATTAAAAGAGGAAGAAAAAATATCGAGATTTATATTTGTAGAACAATTAACATTAATTGAAAGAACTAAATCATTAAATGCGTAATTCAATAACAAAAAATTTAAAAAATTATACACTATGATTTAACCCCTATGATACCATATGATGTTTCCGGGCATAGTGGAATCATGGATGGTATGGTACCCAACTTTTATTTTTACCATGATTAATGATTATTCCAAGATCAACACGATTATGAATGCCAGTCTCCCAGAATATACTCAAATATTTAGATAAGGAATAATGGGTCTCAAATCCTTAGAGAGGATCTTCCACATCATGCTTATAATTAATTTAATTAATTTCATAAAGAAAAATAAAACCAATATTTTTTTTATTTTTCTTTGTTGATGATGTTGATCATTTGGAATAACCCTACCAGATTGTCTCATTGCACTTGTAAGGATGCAATCTAGAATTACTCTGGCAGTGATCCACATGTGCTCTGATGTCCCTTGTTCAACACCACTCGTTCTCCTGTTTCAGGCGCATAAAAGAGAGTGTCTTGGGTAAGTTGTTTTTGATCGCTTGTTCTTCAGCCTTGAAGAACATATCTCATTATTGAGAGGGGAAAGAAGATGATTCAAGAGAGAAATTGTTTTTCTCAACAATTCCCAATTCACCTTGTCAGTGGTGTGGGGTTTGGGACAATAAGCGTAATTACCTATTTATATACATGGAATTTTAGTTAAAATATTTAATTCCATAGAAAAATTTAAATGCATTCATGAACATAGAGAAAACCCATGCATTTAATAATAATACCACATCATTATTTATGGTGCTCTAACTTGAATAAAACAATATTTTATATAATATCCATCATCATAAAATAATAGTAGCGTTATTTTAATATGTTCCAAATAGTTGAATAATTATTTACCATCATGCAAATAATTATTTTACTACCTGACCAACCTTGGTCTGCTCGAACTCCACTTCCATTTATTGAACACCCAAAAAAACAAATAATATAGTATATTAAATAAATATTTTATTACAAACTAGTAAATTGATATTTATTAAATGATTAGTAAAATAAATAAATATATTTAATTTAATTTATACAATCATTGTAACATGAATAATATTATTAAATAGTGTTGAGATTAATATTTATTTCATTAATTAAATTAAAATAGAATTTAACAATGACAACCAAAAACAGTTACCGTGTGACCCTCTCTTATTATTTCTTGTTGTTATTAGGTGGTTTTTCTTAATGTTCAAGAGTACTATATTGCAACGGGTCGAGGAAACCAATAAAAAGAACCTAAATTTGCAACAGTGACATCCACATATGAACACTAATTGGGTAATATAATCCCTTTGTTGTGATATCTCATCATGTAGGTTTCATGATTGTTTCATCAACTTTTATGCTTGATATGGCGTTCATTGACTGCCTAAAATAAACTCGTCGTTACACCTTGTCCATGGAATTTAGTGAAAAAGATCTATTTCAATCAAAGGGATAAAATTTAAACTTCCATAAATGGATGGTACAAATACTTCCTCGACTTATCCATTAATAACATTCCACTCGTGACACACCCAACGTACCCTACTTCCCACCAACATCCAGCATAACAGTTTTCATCAGAAAATCAGTGTGCGTATGTCATGACACGTATTAATGATAATATTAAAGTATAAGGATCATTACACATGCTCGTAGATAGAAATATCCTCTAACACCAAAACCTGAGGAATTCCTACTAGCGGGTTTGTTATCATAATATCTTATCTTGGATATTACCTAGTGAAAAATTCATGAGAGGATGTGACATCTGCTTATGAGTACACGCACCTGACGGTCTACATGCTATGTGTCCCATCATAGAATATCATCCAACCACAGAACTATATTTAAGAATATTTTTAGAGCATTTCAAGGTTCTCATCATAGAGGGGAACTTCCATGACCTAATCAATGCAAAAAATACTCTAGGACATTATTACAGCATAGTCATGCATAACAATGAACAATTTGTAATAATACATTAAATATCTATGTAATCAAAGTAAAACCAGTTGGTTCTAGGGAACCAACTCTAACATAAAATAGGTATTGTAATTTTTCACTCAACACATTTATCTAGAATCTATTGGATACTGGCAGGATTAATTTCCATTATTATTTAGAGACAAAATTTGTTAATCATTGCACTTTCATTATCAATTGGAATTGGATTGGAACCCATTAGAGAAGCCCTTGGAATTTTACTCATAAAAAGTATAATTAAATTAATGGAAATTATCATTGTTTTTTAAGGTCAAACACGATTAGAATACTATGGGCTTACCCATGGTGTTGCTTATTCAATGATATCAAACTGAACCTGGTAGAATATCGAGAGAGTTCAAGTTTTTCAGTATTATTATATAATTTTTTGATTAGTAGATATGAAATTAATAAGATAATGAAACTAACTAGATCGACAAACCTAGAAATCAAATGAATTAAAATATTTTTTTTATGTGAATATCCTAAAGTAATTGAATATGGTTAGATAAGGCTACATGAAGGCATACCGTAACATTGATATTGTAACCATGATTTATATTTAGGAATAATGTGATCAATCATAATAAGTTAAATGTATTGTGTATAAATTTCAAGATTGGGATTTTAAAATAGCTTGATTACAACCGTTGAAGTTACTTGGTATCTCATAATTTAATTATTCCATTACACTGAAAATTTCAAAACAATTATGTTGATTGTAATCTATAACTATCAATATAATAATAATATACAAAACTATCTGTAAATAAAAAATACATATAATTAGTCCATTTTATGGAATAATTTTTATATTTGACAAACAAAAGACATCATAATGTGTTTTTTGGTAACATGAATGTTAATATTGGCTTATAATAAATGTCATTCCAATAACACACTAAGTGTTGTTTTTGTATATTTGTTCTTTTCACACATGTCAGAATTATCACAACTTAGGGGTGGTATAGCTTTGGCTTGTCTACCACCGAGGATTTTATGAAGGATCGTATCATTTATTAGTCTAGATTTATGTTATAAATTAATGTAACATAATATTTAGGAAGAATTTTGTAAATAATATTGTGAAACATAATGAATAATTTTCTAAATTAAAGGTATTATTAAAAAAAATAATACATACAACCTAGCTAGGGCTGAGAGAAGAATGAACATCCATTTTTATATTCAATTATGAGTTAGAATGAGAGGTTTTACGTAGTAGAAAAAAACCTATAAACAAATCAAACTATCTATGAAAAAATGAATAATAAGAAAATATTTAGTTAATTTAGAATTTTTTATGACTGCTCTATTGATACACCCCAACATTTTTAAAATTTTAGATAAAAATAAAAAACTGAGGGATGGAGGAGATACCTCAATCATGGTGGATTAAGAAGCTAGAGACTAGTGTGGGGGATTCTATTAAACAAGGATAAATGATATTAGTAGTTATAATTAAGGTTTAAATTGTGGGAAAACTATAATTTAAAAAAACATAAGTAGGAACCCAATTTCATAAAATGGAAATTAAAAATAAGCCCCAGAAATTAGAACCCACTTTCAAAATGAACCACACCGAACATAGTGAAATTATTCATTAAAAACCCATGCGGAAATAATTAATGATAACTTTTTAATAAAATAAAATACCTTCAAATATTACTATTCCCCCTAACATATTTAAAAAAACTACTCTAAACTATTTTCAACACATCATGGTTAATGCATTGGTTATGGTTAAACTAAACTCTAATCATGCTCTTTGATCTAAAATCCCAAAAACCAAAATAAATAAGACTAAACCTTCCCAAAATCTCAGGAATCCTCCGCTACTCCCATGATAATATATATAGGTGAAAATTAATGAAAATTAACATAAATGATTATTGATATTATACCTAGAGAATAACCATTGTCCTAAATTCTCCACTTTATATGAAAAATAATCTTAGATTTGTATGTTTGAGGGTTTTTGAGACGTTACATATAAATATTAAATACATTAAGAAACTTTGTTGGAAACCAGTTACAACATATTATCCTTGATAATACCACATTTCTATTTCACATAAATCCAAGGAAACATTCAATAATGTATATTCATCATTATATGATCGATGATACAAATACGATACTCTTAAAATGAGGAATCATCCCCGACTCATCTTCCCTATGACCAAAAAAAATAGATGGGTAAGGATAATATTGGATTAGATGATAAATATAGAAGACATTATTAATAACAAAGTATCAATAAGGAATATATAATTAATAATATTCCATCCTAAACATCTATAAAATCATCAATGTAACTATAAATACAGGTTCCATATTAACTTTTCCCAAAAATAATGGATGTCCCCATCTAAGAAAATAAAATATGAAGAACTAATATAGAACCTTAAAATCATGATAAAAGATATTTCAATAGTAATATGAATAATTCATAGATTGATTCATTTCTATACACTTTATATTTAGTTTCATTTTCACATATATATCCAGAATGTTAATCTATCCCAATATCACTACCTCCCATAATTCTTATTAGAATTTAGGTGAAGGGGTGACTAACAATAATACTCTTCATAAAGTGGAATCTGAATTATTTTTTTGGAATATATAATTTTATTCAAAATCATCAATATTTAATTTTAAATTCAATTACACTCTAAAATATAAGACACAATGTGAAGCATGTTCCCTTTTATATGTATAATCTACTCAGACTAGACATTAGTTTTAGGGTGATAGGAATCAATTAGTAATACATAAAAACTGATAAGAAATTAAAACTGACACAAAAAAATGTAGTAAACTAAAAATGATTCTCTAAAAAATAGAACATTGAATTACATTGAATAAAATGTCTCCTCAAAAATATTATCTATAAATCTCATCCACATATAATTCCTCTTGAGTGTGCATCAAAATGGAATCCATTGTCAACCTACCCACAAAAAAACCCATACAATATCAATACATCAAGGTAAAATTGAGAACCCAATCTTGAAATCAATAATGAAATTCACCCATTTCCATTTTGTGATTAATAATTTGTATATAAGTCCATATGGTTTAAATTTTTTTTCATTCAACTATTTTCGCGTGGGATATTGCATGATTAATCACTGTATTTCTATCTTTATCGATACCCACCATTACGGTCAGCACAAATAATGATACATCCATATTATTACATGATTCATTTTCTATATAGAATATTGATATTATAACATTTTCCCATCTCATGCCTATAGGGACCTAGATGCATCGACAAACATAAATATTCTTGTCATCATCAATAACACAGTTAGGTGGTGGAGCCACACCATAAACATTGTGCCTTTGGGAGAACACATTAATATTAGAATGATTATTCATATTTTTTCAAATAAAAATTTATGGATCCACTTATAAAGTTATGAAAATAGTTTTCCTCAAACATTCCTATATATCCCAATGGGTTTTAGTAAAAATATCCATCAACTTTTATTCAAAGTTTCCTTTCTGAATTAGTTGATCTTTTCTATTTCAGCTTAATGAATCAGAAAGAAAATATTATCTTTCCCTAAAATAATTGAAATCTCAATGTAAAAAAGGATGTTTATTTTCATCAAAACTTATATTCCATAGAATCTGGTCCATCTGAGAAAATATGTACTTAAGTCTCTTATTGTCCATTTATACCACAAGCCACTCCAATATGTGGTTATGTGTCCAAAAATATAGAGTATAAATGATAAAATATTTATTTTTTCACGTGTTAAGTAATTTCACTTGTGATTCCTTGGAAAATTTGGCTCATACACCATTATTCACTTACCTTATATTGATACATCTCCAAAAATAATTCCTATTATGTAATAATAAACAATATAAAATTTTCGAGGATAAAGAAGACTCGTGATCAATGCTCTAGTAAATTAACCATTAAACAATTGGTAAATTTTAATCATAATATTCAGACTATATAAATAATAGAAATTCATTAATAAATCAATTATATAGTGTTGTAAAGTGAAAAATGTTCTTAATTAATCATTGGTATTAACTTTATAATCCAATTAATCTATGAATATTGAAAAATTCTTCTCCAAAAACTAAGAAAGAGTTGCACTGAACTTCATTAGGTCCACCAATACCCCTTTTTCTGATATGAATAGACCCATAAAATGAACTATATCAATCTTGAATAAATGGGGCATGTGTTTTTCAAAAAAAAAATATTCTTTTGAAGAGTAGTAAAAATGTCTTATAAACCTCACTATTTCTCCTCACTAGAACTTTAGTACATAAGGATATCATAAAAAATTAGACATAAATGAATCTATATACTTGTAGAAGTCCAAGATCAATAAAGATATAATGTTAGAAGATTCGTTTGTTAAAATAAATAGAATTACCAAATATTCATATATTTCATACCTTATTCAAAACGATGTAATATGTATAACCTTAGGCATAACTCACACTTGATGACAAATTCATTTAAAATAAATCTTGGAGAATTCCATAGATCCTCATATATGGTCAAACATATCATCTATAAGAAGAATTGTGTACTATTTTTTAATGGTATTTTGATTCAGCCACTGGTAATCCATATTGGATCATAAATTACAATCCACCATACATGAGGGAAGTGATATTGAAAACCAACTGGTTGTATATGGTTGCATAATCATATTGTATTCCTAGACCTCCAACCACAAATTCTGTTTCAAGTTCTCTATAAGATCCATCCACTTTTTTGGAATGGATAAATGTTATACCATTGGAAAATTCTCAATATTTAATTTAAAAACACTATAAAGAGGAATAAAATAGAAATATTCATGGATTATGTCCTATAAATAATCCACCAAAATAGATAGGGAAACTTTTATTATACTAAAATAATCTAGTTAGATGATGAAAATCAAGGCTACCCCTCCACTATGTCCCTGACGTTCTAGAATGGCCTACTTATACATCCCATTTACCACTTGTGATTATATTTTTGACCATTAGTTCATTAAAATGATAACTTTATTTGGTAATTGTCACTATGATCTCAAAATTAAACCAAATAGTATATTTTGAGAATTATTCCAAAGACATTAGTCTCAAGTATGAATAGTTCCAATAGAAATTCGTATCCTCTAATATCATGGGGACAATTTTTCAAAACTGAATTTCTTCTAACTAGATTAATATTGGATGTCAATGGATATTACCCCATTCAGATATTTTACATCTAATACTTGCATTCACTTCATAATATTATATTTTAACAATAATAATAATCCATTCCAAACAAGTTTGACACATATTTCGAGGACATCAATATTACACCACTCACTATAGATAGTTGGATTCATTACTCAACTAGTGTGGGCTACACTACATGTAACTACTAGATCCATAGACTAATGCTACTACCTGACCTCTCATATGATTCATGCTATACTAGTAATGAAAATTCTATTTTTGGACTCATCCACCTCATCCACCTCCTCATTTGTAATTCCTAGTAATACACTTGCTTCTTTGTAAGTGTAGGTTCATACATCCCACTCCAGAACTCTGATCTTTTATTGATTTCGTCCCACTAGGAATCATTATCATGTTCATATATAATTTTTGGTATGGTCTAATATTCTATAGGGTTATCACTATTTTATATCCCAGTCACACTAGAGGTTCATGTGACCCTTCCAGGCACACTGATAACAAACTAGATAATTTCTAGCGAATACACCCTATAATCCACTTCCTCCAATGGAAGTCCAAGGTTGATTATAATTTTAATGGATGATCTAATTATATTATTAGTAGTTAAAATACAAAATAAATTATGGTTCCCTTTGAATCCTCTCATAGATAAAAAAAAAATTATATTAGAGACCATTTCTAGTCAAAAGACATTCAGCTGAGATTGAATAACAAAAATAAGTCATTCTTCCAAATGTATCTATATAAATGTGTCATCATCTCCAAGAGTTGGTGAAATGAACTAAATCATAGTTAAATGATCTGAATAATCCATTATCAACATATTAGGCAGTTTCATGTGCATTAATTCTCTACCACGGTCAACATAAAAATTATCTAGGGAAAAGTAATTAATGAAGCATGTTTTGAAGTCCTTCCAGACCATGTCACAATTCTACAATTCACGAGTAAGAATATCACATAATCACATGGATGATCTGTAAAAACATAATTTTTCAAGCTTCACCAGCATATTCAAATGAATCCATATATTATTTAATATCACATTCATAGACTATACGGAAAAATTTGTATCTATGGGACGACCTTCCCCAGAGTAAGAAGTAGGATGCTACTAGAGGATGCCCCTAGTCAACTAAGAAATAGTTATTTAATCAATTGGTGTTACCTCTATATAATTTATATTATGTAGATATAACCCTCTAGGTTTATCATTAATCATCCTTCCAAGAATATAAGTCCCGAACCATAAGCATTGCATTTTATTCGGATATGTATATAATTTGACATTAATTCGCTTCAAGATTATTTTCATGTTTATATAGTTAGAGAATTAGTACATAACTCATAAAAAAATACATAAATATTAAAATTATACACTTATACTCACTGTCCATTTTTTCATATAGAAAAAACTCTTTAAAATGAAACATGGTGTCGTTTCATGTTTTAATAGAAAAACATTTCCTTGATCCCATATTAGACTCTATTATTCATTATGTCCTATAAAAACATCTCAAAATAAGGGATGAGCTTAAAAATATAAATAAGGAATATAATAAAAAATAAAAACAATTTGTCTAATTAAAACATGATAACCCATTCAATGTTCTTTTAGCAGATGTGGAAAACATTTTCACATGAATAACACTCATAATTTTTTATCAATGAAAAACACTAAAACCAACAGAAATCTCTTAAAACACCTTTAGGTGATGTGGAACATCATATACATAAAACCCTTTCAGGCATCTTCCAATTCGAGTAACCATATGGTTTTCATCCACATTAGAGATCTATAATGGGGATCACCCATTATATAAGTTATATCGGGCTCACCCATGAGCTGTAATGGGGCTCAACCCTTCGTATAAGCTATATCGGAGTAACCCATGTTATATAATGGGGATCAAACTATTCTATAAGTTGTATTAGGTTTACCCAATTCAAATAATTCACATGAACCATTTCATTAATAAAACACTTTCATCACAAGACACCTTTGAAAAACTCATCTAATGCCATATGAAAATCATTTCCATATAAGAATACCATTTTCATTTAAGATACCATTTTCAATACCATGATAAGAAAATTTAGGAATACTGGATTTATTTAAAATACATTAAGGCTTATAGAGGATTCCATATATCAAAAAAGGTTTCCAGCAGTGGAGAAGTCATTATCGGCGTATACGTTAAAAGGGATGACATTCCTTTTATTGTTTGGTAAATAAAGTGAATTAATTTGTACATAATTATTAATTCTAAAAACATTTATTTATTTTATATATAGACATAAAATTTCCTTTAAAAGTTTTTTATATCCAAATAAATATAAATCTAGTATAATATCTTCAATAAAAAGATTTGATAATTAAATCATCAAATGTTTAATGTGTTCCATAGCACTTTGAACATTTAAATATTAATATCCAATACGTAATACATGAGATTAGTATAGATAAAATATGGATTTGAAATTTAATTGTGGTTATATATGGAACATATAAACGAATGGAGGATGATATTATCAAGAAATGCCTCAATGAAAAAAGATTGAGACGAAGTCCATTACCTTGGGTCTGACTCATCATGTACAATCATTATATTCATGAATAATAAATATATATTAATTTATACTTGACCAAAACCCTTTTCATGTTTATTATTCAATTTATATAACTTATTACCAAGTTATATAAAATGTGTATTTATTTATATTCTTATCAGATGATTTGTTGATATTGTGTACATGAGTTGAAAATGAACTTGTTACGAAGTAAAATTGAACATGCTGTCAAAATTCCATCAACTCCAGAATATTAATTATGATTTAAATTTCATATATATCTATTATATATTACTATATAATATTCATAATATTTGGATATAAAAAATTAAATGCACAGTTCTTTGAGATGATAGGTCACAGGTATGCATGAACAATACATTCATTTCATTGTCATATTAAAAGAATATTAATCAAATGATATAAAAGTATATTATATTACCAGTACTATATTTATTCCATGTATGTCTCATAGAATTAATAAAATCATACTTTATATATTCCACGTATAGTGGGAATGAGACACATCACTTTGACTGTGCGGTAGTCCACACTTCCTCAAACGTAATTATTGTATTTACAAAACTTGGAAAGAAAAAAGATATTTTCTAGATTAAAAATACACAATCATAGATAAAATATATATATAATATATATATAATATATAAATATAGTTTCATAATAATTTCCTCCATGATAGGTGGTAAGAGAAAATTGAACTATCATCATTTCATGAGGTAGTAGTTCACCTTACATAGAATCAGTATGTTTGTATCCATTAGATGAGGGTGTGTGCACGTGTAGTTTGAATAATTATAATTACAAAAACATAGTATATTTAGGATACTAGTTTTGTTATGTATTAATGTAATACAGAGATCATATGGAGTGGATAAGAAAAATAAATTATAGGAACTTGAGAGAATACATTACCTCTAAATCGGGAAACTTCTTTTGATTTGGGTGAAACAGATTTCTTGAATTTCCTTATGCACAAGGTAAGGATTTTATGAGGAAGGGAGGGATGTTGGAAGATTATTTTTGAAGAATATAGAAGAGATATGTGGATTGGGAGGAGTGATTAAGTTTGTATAGGTGGTTTCCTTTTATAAGAGAGATGATGGGAACTTTAGAAATATTTGGAAATGTTATTTTATTATAAATTTATATTCAAATTATAATATCTCCATAGGAATATAATTTTTGGATAATATGGGGATGGGTTGAAATAGTCTCAACTAATAAGTTTTAAAAAAGTTTAGTTCACTAATATAACCTGATCTTTAATCTCTAACCCTTAGTTAAAAACATTAACTCAAACCATGTCTTCGTATATTTTTATGTAATATTGTTACTATATTTACAATAAAAATAAGATAAAACCAAAAGTTTATCATTAATTAAAATTTTAATATAACATATTTAATTTTTCTTAATATTATAATTTCTGAGCAATTAAACCCTTTTATAAAATAGTATTTGTTTTAAAAACTCATTTATGTCAATTTTGACAATATTTAGTAATTGATTTTAGTTAATGTCATAACAACTTGATTTTTAAAATCCAAAGAAATTAACTCAAAGATTATATGTCATTATAATCCATAAATTTCATGTAATGAATCAGTATTTTCAAATTAAAACCATTTTAATATTTATGATATCATTTTTTTGAATCAATCATAAATAAGGTAATCCCTTCATCATCATAATGTCTAAAATAAACTTATTTCTATAATACCTAAAATCTATATATAAAATACCATGATTTGGAAATATTTTTATATTTTTAGAAAATATATATTTACATAGATATATATTATATAATCCTTTATTAAACTTGTATTAGTAAAAGATAATTGTTTGTGTTATATTTCCCATTTCATTAAATTAAATATTATAAAATTTAATTTTCACAATCAAGTGGCACCCAAATGCCAAGAATTCGGCCTAATAATGATCAAACATTACATGGATTCTAATTCACTACATTATATTAATGAATTCCATCATATTTATGTCCGTTATAATGCACTACATATATTAAATGGATTCATATATATGGAGTTGGGGAATTTCTACAAAAAAAACCAATACTTAATGTTGAAAAAATTATCAATAACCCTATATGTAAATTGATAATGTAAATATAAGAAAATCATCAATTCTTGTGTGAGACATCAAAACAATGATCTGAAATATCACTAATCATTAACTAAAAATTTAAAGAAAATTCATTGATTTTTTTTCAAACCACTCCTTTATGTTTGAAAATTTTTTAAAGCGAATAATATCACCAACATAATAATAGAATATTGAATTATCGGTAAAAACTCCAATGGTTGTGATTATTTTATTCAAACTCTACAATTATTCTATAATAATACTTTTTGGTATTTTCCTTCCTTTGAAAAATATTATTCTCCCATTAGATTTATTTTGACAAGATTTGGGGCTATATTTTCTCTCTTTATGGGAGGTGCTTATTAATATCTGGAATAGGAACTTCATATATCATTACCCTAATGAAATCATGATAACCTATGAATGAAATGTTGTCTATGAACACAAAATGTAAATTTCATCTATTATAAGAGTCATAATAACGTTTCATGATTGGATTTTAACTAAAATACATATGTTAAACTCAAAAAAGAAGAAAAAGAAATTGTATTAGAGAATACTAATGTTTCCATGTAAGAAAACTCTATTAATACAGAATAATGTTAAGTTATTTTTTCAATTTAACAAATATCATGATATTCAGAAATATCAATGATATATTATTAATTTTACACAATTTAGTTTAATGTATCATATCAAAATATTCAAGATAATGTGGATAAGGGTTTTACAATAGAATGTGATTTTATTTAGTGTGGAAAAATATTTCACATCAAGAAGACAAATGGAACAATTTGTATCTATAATTATTATTTTTAACAAAAAAATCATTATTAAGAATAACATTCATCCAGACTATGTTGATGAGTTTCAAGGTTAGCTGTGGGGGATTAATACTTTTTAGTGGTTTATCAGTGATCAAAATATCATCAATTAATAAAGTAAATATATGGTGTACCAACTATATCTTATATAATAGATATATAGTTCTTGAATTCATAGTGATTCCATTAAAATTAATAAACACATCTATTATGTTAGATGATCTTATGAGTATAAACTTTGTAGAATATATTGGGATTTTTTTATTGGTTATATAAACATATTCTCCATGAGTAAGGATGAGCATTATAATAATGGAGGATTGGGTTACAGCTCTTGTGAATGGTGTTGTTGTGTGAAAAATATTGCATGTTTGAATTCTCTATATATCAGGTTTCATTCTTAGGTTATTAATGTAAATGAAAGAGTATATATGTGGGTCATTTGGACATATAGTTTTTTATCTAAAGGACCCGAGCGAAATAATTAAATAAGATCCATTGTTTTCCAATATTTTCTAGATATTTTTGATGATTTATGAAAAATTTACAATTATTTTCTAAAAAAATCTCTACATAAATATGAATATGAGTCATGTTTATATGTAAATGTAAATGAGAGGAAAATATTAACAAGATCATGAGATGGTTGGTCACTAAACCTATAATTATTCTACACTATAATAGAGATGGGTCTATAAAATAGTTTGATTTATCAAAGGTATTAGGATGTGACCACTTGAAAAATTTCATCGTGGTTTCATATAGCTAAAACTAATTAATTATTTATGATAAAAATTAACTAACACTATATTTATAATTATCATAGACAATATTTACACATTATATATAAAGGAATTATCTTTGTGGTGAGAAGTATGAAATATATAATGATCATGAGGTCATAAAGTATATATTCATATAGGGGTTATATAATTCCCCAAATAAAATGGAAGTATTTGATCAAGGGAAATGAATGATCAATGATTTAAAACCCAATGGAGGAAAAAATGTGACTGTTTATCTTTTTTGGTAGTATTATTCAATAATATCCATAATTATTTTTTAATGATATCTAATACTCATGGATTTATAGAGTATGTCCATTGAAAACGTAAGGGATAAGGAGAAATAATATTATTCCCAAATGAAAACTTATTTATCTTCCATATAATGATCATGGAGGTTCAGAAACAAGATATGTATATATAGATTTAGGTATGGAATATTTTTATGATCAACATTCATAAAGATAGAATATTATTATTTGGGAAATTAATATGTACTCCTATAATAAACTAGTTTATGTTGTATATATTGGATGATGAAAATATATCATCATTCCCTATCCATCATGGATTCATAAATATTAATAGAGATATAAAAACCTATTTTGGGAATAGATAAATGACTTAGATTACATAATATGTATCTTCACATGTTAAAAGACATTAATTGAATAAGGAATAGAAAATCTAAGGGGTTGATAGAAACAGTATGCAGAATATTATACTAATTGGAGAACATCACCATGAATTTCATTACTTGTCTTCATAAGTCAAATAAGGTTTATAATTCAATCACGATGATGTAAAAAAATATTGAAATCCATTATTCAATGTATCCATCAATCAGTATTTATCACACAATCGTCAAGAATGATATACATTAAGCAAGTTGAATGGTTGTTAGGATAACAACATTCAATTATATTAGATCAGGTCCCAGAAGTTGAAATAAAAATTTTTGTTTAGTCCTCGGAAATTATTTTATAAGAGAATTATATTGATAATAACAAATAATATAAAAAATTTATATTCAATAGGAAATGAATATTAATATTCTTGATGTAATTATATGATCATATTCAATGTATTTCAATGGATGTTAGGATCAAAATCATCCCCAGATAGCGTTCTCATATTTCAATAGATTCAATTCATCCATTCAAACAGATCCATATGAGGCCCTATAATGGGGTAGGTGTATAAATCAGATATGTTGGGATATTATTGGATTGATTAAGCCGATTGTAGTAGGAAATTCCTTTGATAAGATGGAGAATATTTTATCTACCTAGAATAACATTAAAATTAGACATATTTTTCAAAATTACCGTGTTTTAAATCATCAATCAGATCTATATTTTAGGGTTGGTGACTAGTTATTCATTTGAATACACCATATAATGAGTTTAATTATACTGTGGGCTAAGTGACTAGTTATTCATTTGAATGCATCATTTAATGAGTTTAATTACATTAACATATAAATTAACAGTCTCGCTGAAACTATCTCTAGTATATGATGAGTTTTATGTATTTGTTTCCCCAAAAGTACATACTGGTTCCATAAAATTTAATAAACACAGATTTGGTACAATTAGAACATGGTCATTCATATGAGAAACAAATAGTATGATTCGTGAATCATAGACATAATATATTACGTAATTGTAAAACTCACATATTAAAATTTAATTGGTGGAATACTAAATTTGAGGAATCAATGTGCTAACCTCAAGATGTATGGAGGAATATATAGACACATTTCTGTCATATATTAAATGAAATACCGAGGATTGGATTCTTTTTAATAGGGAAATAATGTTACACCCTGTGATTTTGATATGTATTTTTTCCATAAAATAAACATTATTTTTAATATATTGACTCTTAGGAACAATGAGAGAAATTATAATGTGATACATTTTATTGACATAAAATATTACAATATCTGTTATAAATTAACACATTTTGAGAATACAATTTGAAACATCATTAAAAAATTACAAGTTTTATAAAACAAAAGCATATAAAAGGACCATGAACAAGTAATCTATTTTCTAGTGGTTTTAATTTGAGATCATAACATTGATTAGAAATATGTAAATAAGAAAAATAATTATTGAAATATTAGACACGTTTAGAGAGAAGTAAACATATAATATAAATTATTCAATGAATGTATATAAGTATATATACAGAATTAAATCTGATGATAGTATATCTAGTTTTTTTAACATGGTTATTTCTTATATAGACATTGAACAAGTAATTTTTAGATATATGATCCTTGGGTATATAAAAATTTACATGTTGTGTAAATTAATCTAATATAATTTTGAAATAAAATTATAAGATAAAATTTAATTAAATATGTTATAAATTTTTTTTTTAGTTTTATATTATTTTTTAAAAAAATTATTAATAGATATTTTTAAAATCAAAATAAATATATTTAATCAGAATCAATTTAAAAAATTAAATGATTATAAGAAGAATAATTATCGGCACAATATGTTGTTAAAAATATTTAATGTCACAAAATGATATTTTTTAAGGACTATTTTAACTATTCAGTATTTTAACATTAAAAAAATAATTTATGAACATATAAAATATCATAGTGAATAGAACATAGATAATTGGTATTTGATAAAAATAATGATTAAAAATACATAATTATTATAATTTTATTTTGAAAAAAAACATTATATATATATTTTTATATTTTTTCATCCCTCGTAATTATTTTACATTTAGAATTTATATATTTATAAATTCATACCCAATTTTTAATAAAAACAAAAAATATATTGTAAAAAGGTAAATTAATTTTTTTACCATAAAAATAAGTTATAGAGATAATAACTGAGGTATTTTTGTGATTGAAAAATGAGGTAAAAAATTAGATTATATTATCGATAATGGAATAAAATATCAAATAACTCAATATATATATGTGTGAATGAGGAAATTAATACACAAACATTATATAATATCTATTATCTTAATCATTATATCTTTATTACTTTTAGAATGATCTCCATGGATATTAAGTAAATATTAATTCTAAAAAATTACACTCAAAACACATTTATAAATTGACTCATCCTCAAACCCTTAGAACCCACTAATACCATATAGTTATTTTATGATTTTATACCCTTTAACTATAAAATAAATATTAGTTGGGTTTTTAGTAGATTATAATTCCAATAATGAAGCCTAAATCTTTTATTCCAAAGGAAACACAATCAAGAATGATAATATTCATAGTGTATCAAAAATATTTCCCAATGTTACTCTACATCCTTCAATCATCCACTCATTCTAAAAATAACTTATACAACAAAAATGTTATAATAAAATTTTTAAGAGTTTTTGAGTATTATAAAACAATTATATTTTATAAATATTTTTCTCATCGATAAGTATATCTTGTTCTAGTTTGTGACAGATCAATAGTTCACTTAAAAGACTCAATATAAAAATTTCTAAATTCCACCATGAATAATTATCACAAAATTATTATGGGTAATATATAACATAAAAGTGTGATGTATATTAGTAAAATGTTCCTTATGTATTACTTAAATAAGAATTATCAATATTATGTTACTCATTTTTATCAGTAAATTATCTAATTGTTTTATTTAATTCCATTTTGATGATCTATATTAACAATTTCAATAAAATGAAAAGTAGAAAACAAAAATATAAATGAAATAAACCATATTTTCTTAATTTTTTGATGTAATATAATTTTTCAACTCCATGCCCTCCTCCACTATGCTAGAAAAAAGTTATTAGAACTAAATAGGAATTTTACATAAATGGGAGGCCCTTACCTAATGTACATATACTCACACACTAAAATCTCCATATACAATTATATAATGAATAATGGTAAATAAATAGAATAATCAATTCTTCATAATATTTAAGTATCTGATAATTGATTGTCAAAGCACATTACCAATGTAAAAAAATGGAAAATTGATCTCCAACACCATAAAAAGATGTCTAACCTGATAATCGAAGTGAGCATAGTCTAAGGAAACAATTTCCAAGATGAAGCGCAACCCTGGTACCTCCATTAGTATGAAATTATAAGCACCTCACCTAAATGGTTATCCTAAATCTTTATAAAAACATATTTTCTCATTATAGTCCTTAATATTAACTGCTAGATCCCTTATAGGGGTTATTATTTACATGAGAAGTAGAAAAAAAGAAATATCAATCATTTCATGAACTGAAATACACTCATATCCAACCATAATCAATATTTTATATAATTGACATGAAAATCCTATTTATACATATAGAATGTAGTCATGGAATTGAGTATAGTACCAATATTATCTTTTAGTCATGAAATTATAATCATCTACCATAAACCCAGAATCATATGACCCATCAACCGACAAAACCTCTCTATACCTATGGTGGGGGTTATGACACCCAAGAAGTGAATGTGGAAAACTAACCCCCATGTATAATCTTGTTCCATTAAAATTCCCACTATGATATGAATGTGAAATAACTTACCCAATGATATAAGATTCAACATAATGTAATAATAATAAGAATAACACAATTATACTATCATCAGATAAATAATACTTCCCATAATTCATTGGGGGATAATTTAGCCAACCTGAAGGTTGTTATGAAAATATTATACCCTGACACTCTAATATGGGGGATTTCTACTAATTATATGATCCCAAAATCAATAAAATATTTTTAAGACAGTGATTCGTAGGTTCATCCATGATTCTTATTAATTTATATAACTATCATTGGATATGTATCCCCCTTCCCATCCCAAATATAAATTCTACTAGATGGTGGTATTTTGTGGCCCTAATCTAAGAAACATTGGAGTAAATGATAGACTAAAGGTTTAAATGAATTTTAATCAAAAATTGATCATCTAATCTTGTATTGTATCTCTATATGGAATAAATAATATGAAATAAAAATTGCATGTGACATGTCACATGGCATGTATAACGTTATTTTAAACATGATGTGTGTCGCACTACCCAGATATGGATCCACCAAGAGGTAAGAATGGTTTATCCTATTCATTCACAGTAATGTATTCTACAAGGATTCCATGGTATTTTACACCACATATTCATTGAGTGGGTTGCCTATAGTCACATGGAATGTGGTCCAAGTGACAATATTATGTCATATGTTTCATATATTAAAACCCTAGTTCTGCATCGATGACCAGAAAAAAATTTCATATTCTAAAATAAATTTCTTATAGCCAATTATTTTCCATAAACACATTTTCCACATAATTATTCACCATTTCATTCTATATTTCCATTATATTATCATAAAATTATAAAACTATTTTGACAGTCATAAAAGGAATTCCATTATTTAATTTCCATTCATCTTAGATTGATAAAAAATATTATTGTCTCCTCATATATCCGTCTAATAAAAAAATCATCACTCAAATCTCTATTTATTTTACCAACGTCATCGATCAACCATTATTTATAGAACCTTCACTCCATACCCACAACAATGACCCATGGATCGAACACAATTTATTCAATGAATATTTTTCATCATTTTTTGAACCACAAGACCAATATATGATGTCAATGATGAATTCGAAGAACATGTGGAAATCTATAAAACAAATAATATAGTGAGGAATAAACATATTCCACCAATCATCACATATGTTCAGGAAAATCAAAGAGACGTGTGTTATTCAGCTATTCCAAATCAATTTAATAATAATAAACTATTAAATAAATGAACAATATCTCTCATGTCTATTATACGTTTTATTTCAAGTCTAAATTCCTTGTTTAATTAATCCCTAGAAGTAATGATATCCAAAATAGAGATTGAAATGCATAAATTTCTTTTACAACATATGTGTTGTACCAATAACATGATAAGATAATGTTTATGAAAATGGAAATGGTGATCCTTAAAAATTCAATTGTTATTGGAAAGTTACACTAAATATATTCCTCATTTAAAAAATTACCTCATCTGTTATTAATGATTATGTAGTAGTGATACCCTATGTTCTTGTAAATTCATTGGGTTATATAGATAACCTCACAGAATTGGAATAACATGGTTTATATTTATAGAATCTCTCGTTTTAAAAAATTAATAAGAAATTATAGTAATTTATTATATTAATAATTTATTTAATGTAAAATTAATTCATTTTACTAAAATCTGAATCATAAAAATTACTAGGTTATTTCTACAGTGTAATTCACATTTTGGATTTCACAGTCCTATCATGCTCCACATTCAAGGCTTCATTAAGGCTATAATATAATATTTTTATAATTTTGGACACATATTACTAGTATATTTAATACTTTTAATATATAATCATTCGAGATTCAGGACACAAAACACTCCACATTGACACAAAAAATAGTTCTCGAAATGTTATATAATATATTCAAAGGAACTGAGAAAAAATTTGTCCCATTATAATATTGCATCAATTGAAACATTTGATCATAAAAATATGGAAACACAAAAAATATTATTGTATGGATATCAAAAATGATACTCTGGTTCCAATGATATATCTTCAAGATGCATGTTTTTTGAGCGAACAAACACAATGGGAATCACCCAAAAATAATATTTTTACACCCATCCTTGATTACCATTGGGTGCTATGAGTGGGGTCTTTATATTCATAATCCAAATAATCATAGAAATTAAAGTTCATAGAACCATTAACATATCTCCTAAAACATTACACATGGAAAGAATCATTGGCACAATCCTACTACAAATTTAATTATGGGTGCAAGAAAACCTCACTCATATTGTATAGACCATCAAATGGATCAATGAACATTAATTATAGAATACTGGACTGGAAAAATATCTTTATACAACATCAATTTTTAGCCATCAGGAACACATGGCCTCCCTAAATGAAAATAAGGGCCACTAACATTGGTCATTATTGAATGTCAAACAACAATGACTTCTCCTCAACATATCCTGAATGATCATAACATTCTTCATTTATTCTTGCACCAACTCCTACCTCATACCTTTTTATTCTCCAAAATCCTACTAATACAGAGGTTACTTCTAAGGTCACCCATAAATGTCCAAAAATTTAATAATTTCAAGATATTATGAATTCAAATTTTAATGTAAAACTACACTATGGGTTTGGGTTATTCGTAGATTCATGAAAAGGAAAAAAGAAAATCTCACTACATATCCTATAGATGTGAATGGTACATTAGGTCTATCTATCCATTTTATAATGGAACGTTGTTATCATTTGATACTTATTCAAAAAATACTCAGTATATCATAACCACGAGTTTGATATAAAATGAGAATAAAGGTATAATAATATTATCTTAATAATTATATGGAGGAATCTAATCTCCTATAAGTATAATAGTTTCATGATTTCTACTTAATATCATTTTATTCTGTAAGTGAAGTTAAATGACATATTCTGGCTATTAATGATCACATAAATAATGTCATGACCTCACACATTGTATGGAGATATTTTCATTTAATAATTAAATATCTAATCCATCATAAATTATATAACCTCAATGTACTCGGAAACCCTTACGAGAACTATATTCATAACCTTCAATTACTAATAGTCTAGACATGTAGATATGTCTCTAAAACACCTTATTCATTCTTGTCCACCAAAACATCCACCAAATATCCTAGTATGTCATTTCTACTCAAGGATATACTAGTTTGGTCTATGTGTGGAATTATCTCAATAAATCCTCAGGAAGTATGAATTAGAGGATAGTATTTCCTTAGAACAAAATGATATTTTCCATTCCATTGAAAAATCCATCTCTAAAGCATGTCATATGAATATCTGTTTGTGAAAAACCCTATGGATAATATCCAAAATTTGTGATTGCATTATGTTATATAAAATATAAGGGGTTATAACTATAATTAATAAACATTAAATAACTATATTCTATATAAAATATTTTATGTGGAGAAAAACTACTCTAACACATTGGTTGGTAATAGGGATTGACAAGTCCTTATAAGATAATTTTCCACCAAATTAAATTTTCTACAATTACAGAATATATCAAAATCATTGTCTTATGGGAACAAAATACACCACCTATATCTCTATATTAGATATCTCTATGGGTAATGTACTTGATACTTTTGTGGTTTGAATAAACTAAAAAACTCTAAATAAAATGGTTACTCTTTATCGTATTCTAGGTGTGCGACACAGTTACCAGCTCTAGGTCATGTGACTCATTGTTCTTATCCAAGGGTATCCAATCTCTGGATCTTTATTCCATCACTTCCATACTCTACATCAACACCCTCTCTATCAGGGTTATAAATGGATAAAATATCATTATATACCCAACCCCCACATTCAGAAAACTAGGATATGAAATTATGTCAATATCAAATGATAATTATCAAATTCATTTTAGAACATATACAATTAGATAAAATTATTTCATTTTCGGGTAAAAGAATTCAAAGTAGTTATAATTTTGTTGAAGTATAGAATTAAACTCTGATAATATCCATCCATCTTGGAGAATCTCTTCAACTATGTCACACCCTTGAGTTGTTAACAGGATAAAACATTATCGATCATTGTGTTTTCCACAAACTCTCTCACCTATGTTATTAAATTTCCCATAATGTGTATCAATATAATCTTTAAAGAATACATTATAGTTTTTTATGTAGTTTATCATATAAATTAATGTCTATTCTCATCTTCAAATGATATGCAACCCCTGCAACAGATGCTGAGTATAAGAGAATGTCATTGATAAAGACCACTAAATACTAGTGAATTAAACAATAGAAAATATAGTTCATGAACTCCATAAACATTATTTGAGTATTCCATATGAAAATATTAATAACAAGGTACAAGAAATTATAATAAAACATCACATAATACAATCATATTTATTCACTCCTCATTAACCAATAACTATTGATATCTTTACTTGACATTCAATATTGAGAACTAATTTTACCCAATCAACAAAAAAAGGTTCATTAATTCTGGTTATTGTTTCCATATTCATAATTATGACCATATTTGGGAAAACATAATAAAAATAATAATTTTTCCCATCTGTAATGATTCCAAATTATATTAGGGATTCCATGGGGGGTGTACTGGGTAGATAAACCCTTTATAGTGAAGGTCCTAAAAATGCATTCCCAACTCTTGATGCTCTGTGATATCCACATAATATATTACTAAAGATATAATACTGGACTGTAAATTCACGTAAACATAGATTTCTATATCCTCTTGAGGAGGTTAACTAGGAACATCCTCTGTAAATTTGTCACATCCCCACCCCAATTGAATGAACAATAACTAGTTCAATGGGATATAAGGCATAAAATACACCACTGTTTAAACTATATGCTACTTAATAGTATCAAGGGGTATTATTTTACTATAGGGAGACTATAACATATTTTTCACAGAAAAAATGGGAATTATGTAGATAATTATCTAGAAAATAAATAAATAAATCACAAGAAGATAAACAACACTATATAAATATGATATCATAGTGGTGAAAAATACGAAACATGAATATCAATGAAGAATTCATAAACGAATTTTTAGGATATGAAATTATATCAAAATAAAGAAAAATAATATATTCCATTATCATAATGAGTAACATCACATTAATCATCTCTCATATTCAAAAAATAATACAATAATTAAGCATTCATAGTAGGAAACTTTCCTATGTCACTTCGCACATCCATGAAATCATCCCAATGTTCAAAAAATTTCCCAATTATTGTGTGAGTATAACATAGAAATATGTCCCCATATTTTATAATTAATGTCCAATTTGTGAAAATAAAATATAATAATTTAGAGTTATTATAATATTTTGTATTAATGTATTTGAACCCATATTGATCTAGAGTTAATTATGGGATTTAAAAATTACCCTAACTATTTCTTCCTAAGAAATATGTCTCTTATCATGTTACATTTCAGTTGGTATAAGGACCTGGCTATAAAACCAAGAGTGCAATTGAAAATAAAATTATGTGATCCAGGAAATTGGTCTAGAATTTTTTCACAGAACTCATTGATCTAGAATTTAATGGATCCCCATAAGATTCATTCCCATTAGTATTTATAGACAACATTTTTGGATCATTACACTTTGTCTATCAATAGGTATTTAAGTGGAAACCAAGAGAGGGACCCTTGAAATTATACTCATAAAATATCTAATTGAGTAAATAAAGATTACCAATGTGTTTTGTGGCCAAACCTGATTGGAATACCATGTGCTTACCCAAGGTGTTCCTTGTTCAATGATATGAAGCTGGACCTTGGATAATATCTATAATGTTATAGGTTTTCAGTTGTATTGGATAATATTTTTATGAATAGCTATGAAATACATGATATGAAGACACTAACTAGACCTATAAACATTGAAATCACATCAATTAAAATATATTCATTATGTGAATTACCTAAACCAATTGAATTTGGTAAGAAAATCCTATTTGATGGCATACAACACCATTGATAGTGTAACCATGATACATATTTATGAATATTGGAATCAATCATAATAATTTAAATGTATTGTGTATAAATTTCAAGATAAGGATTTTAAAATAGCTTAATTACAACCTTTGAGGTTCATTGATAGCCCATAATTTTATTATTCCATTATATAGAGAATTTCATAACAATTATGGTGATTTAAATCTATAACTATAAAGGAAGAAACTATTTACATAACTATATATAAATAAAAAATGCATATATTTGTCCATATTAAGAATTAACTTTTATATGTGATACAGAAAACACACAGTAATGTGTTGTTTGGTAACATTATTGTTAATATTGGGTTTTATGAAAGTTCATTCCAATCACACACTAATGGTTATTTTGGTATAATTTTCCTTTACACGTATGTTATAATAGTCACACCTTATGGGTATTCTAGCTTTGGGTTGGTGACCACCAATGATTTTATAGAGGATTGTATCATGTATTGGTTGGCATTTAGGTCATAAATTAAAGTAACATACTTTTTAGTGAAAATTTGGTAAATACTAGTGTCAGTATAATGAATAATTTTCTAAATGCATTGTATTTTTAAGAATAAAATACATAAAATTTAAATAGGGTTAAGATAGAAATCAACGTCCATTTTTATTGTCACTTTTGAGATAGAATTAGAAGTTTTATGAACTAGATAAAAACATAAAAACAGATAAAAGAAAAATTAAAAAATGGAAGAATAAGAAAATATTTATTTATTATGGAATTGTGTATGACTGCTCCATTTATTCACTCCAAGGATTCTATGACATTAGATTAAAGTAAAATCAAATTATGGATGGAGGAGAAACCTCAATCATGGTGTATAAAGAATTGGGAGGCAAGTTTTGGGGATTCTATTCAACTAGGGAAAGAAATAAGTAGTTATAATTAAGTGTTAAATTATGGGAAAATGACAATTTAAAATAAATTACCCAGGAATGCATTTTGGTAAAATGGAAATTAATACCATTCCCCAACTGTTAGAACCCACTTTCAAAATGAACCACACCCCACATTGTGAGTTTCTTGGTTAAAGAAACCCTGAGAAAACAATGAATGATAACTTTTTAATAAATTTAAATACCATAAATTATTCATATTCCACCAAACGTGTTTAAATAAACAACTCTACACTATTTTTATACATCATGGTTAATGCATTGGTTATTGGAAAACTAAATTCTATTCATGTGTCTTGATCTACATTCGCAAAAAACAAAAAAAAATAACTCAAAACCATCCAAAAATATCATGAATCCTACCCTACTCCCATGAAAATATATATAGGTGTAAATTTATGAAAATTGAAACAAATATTGAGGGATATTATACATAGAAAACAATCATGGTCCTAAATTCTTTACTATATATGATAAATCTTCCCGGATTTGTATGTTTGAGGGTTTTTTAGATGTTACGTAGAAATATTTACAACATTAAGAAACTATTATTGACACCAATTCCAATATATTACCATTGATGGTACCACATTTACATTACACATGAAGCAAATGAACCATTACATCATGAATATTCTTCGTTATATGATCGATGATACAAATATGATACTCTTATAATGATGCATCAACCGCAAATCATCCTCCCTATGACCAAAAACAGTATATGGGTCAAGATAGTATTTGGTAAGAAGATAAATATGGAATATATTATTAATAAAACAATATCACTATGAAATAGATAATAAATAATCTTCTAGATTAACAATCTCAAAAATCATCAATGTAAATATAAATACAAGTTCCATGTTTACCTTTCCCCAAAATAAGGTATGTGAAAATCTAAGAGAAAAACATAATAAGAACTAATACCGAACCTTAAAATCACGATACTATATATTTCAATAGGAATATGAATAATTCATAGATTGGTTCATTTATATATACGTCATCATTAGTTGAATTCTTACTTATGTATCCAGAATGGTACTCATTCCCAATAGAACTACCTCCCCTAAATCTTATTAGAATTTATGTGAATGGGGTGACTAACAATATTAATCCTCATAATGTGGCATCTGAATTATTTTTTGGAAGATATTGTTATATTAAAACTCATTAATTTATAATTTTTAATCCCTTTAGACTCTAAAAAATAAAACACAAAATGAATCATGTCCCCTTCTACATGTGTAGTCTACTCAGAGTAGAAAATAGTTTTAGGGTGATAATAATCGATTAGTAACACATACAAATAGATAAAAATTTGAAACCCACAAAAAAATGTGTTAAACTAAGAACCCCTATATGATAAAATTGTACAATGAATTACAATAAATAATAATTCTTCTCAAAACTATTATCTATGAATCTCATACAAAGAGAATGCAACCTGAGTAGGCATCAAAATGGATACCATTGTTATATTATCCACTAAAACCCATACAATATCAATACCTCAAGCTAAAATTGGTAGCCCAATCCCAAAATATATAGTGACATTCACCCATTCCCACTTTGGTATTATTAACTTCTATATAATGTTGTTAGGTATAAATTTTTCTTCTGTCAACTATTTTCTAGTGGAATATTGCATAACAATGTCTGATAGTTCCATCTTCATCAATACCCACCATTATTTTCAGCACAAATAATGATACATCATTATTATTCCATGAATCATTTCCCATACAGAGTCATTATATTCTCACATTACTTCCCCTCCACATTCCATAAGGTACCCAAATTTGTCTGTAGAAATAAATATTAATTTCATCATCAATAACATAATTAGGTGGTGGATCCATGCCATAAACATTGTCCCTTTTGGATAATACATTAAAATTAGAATTATTATTCACATTTTTTTCAAATAAAAATGTATGGTACCACTAATTCATGTATAAAAATAGGTTTCCCCAAACAATCCTAAATATCTTAATGGATATAATCAAATAGATCCATCAACTTCTATTCACAGTTACCTTTCTGAATTAGTTGATCATTTCTGTTTCAGCTCAAAGAATCATAAAAAACATTCTCTTTCCCTTAAATATTGAAATCTCAATGTAAAAAAGGATGAGTATATCCATCCACCCTTATATTCTATTGTATTTCCCCCCCTGAGAAAATATATATTTGAGTCTCTTATTTTCCATGTACACCATAGGAAACTCGTATAGGTGGTTACTTGTACAAAAAATATAGAGTATAAATGTTAACATTTATGTTTTGTTCAGGTGTTAAGTAATTTTACTTGTGAGTACGGAACTAATATGACTCATACACCATTATTGAATTCTCTTATATTGATAGATCTCCAAAACTAATTCCTATTATTTCATAATAAGCAGTATATTATCTTCTAGGATAAAGAAAACTTATGATCAGTGCTATGGTAAACTAACCATTAAACACTTGGTAAATTATAATTATAAGTGTCATAAGATATAAATAATTCAAATTCTTTATTCAAGCCATTATATAGTGTTTTAAAGTGTAAATTGTTCTAAATTAATCACTTGTTGTAAGTGAATAATCCCATAAATCTATGAATACTGAAAAACAATTTCCCTAAACCCAAGAAAAACTTGCACTCCACTTAATTATATCCGCCAATACCCATTATTTTAATATTAATTAACCCATGAAATTAACTCTACCAATATATAAGAAACATAGGATGTGTTTTTCAAAATTTTGATTCTCTTTAAGAGTAGTAAAAATGTACTCTAAACAACACAGTTTTTCCTCACTAGAACTTTACTACATAAAGATGTCACTAACAAAATGTACGCAAAGGAATCTAGATACTTAATGATTTCCAGGTTCAATATGTCTATAATGTTAAATGATTACTTTGTTAAACTAAAAATAATTTCCATATATTCATTTATTTCATACCTTCTTCAAAATTATCTATTATTTATTTTCTGAGGCATATCCTACACTTGATGACAACTTCATCTCAAATAAATCTTATAGAATTCCCTTGATCCTCGTATATGTTCAATCATATCATCTATAAGTGGAATTGTGTACTATTTATTAATGTTATGTTGATTCATCCACTTTTAATCAAAATTTAATAATAAAACATCATCCACCATACATGAGGGAAGTGCCAGTGAAAACCAATAGGTTGTATATGGTTTTCTAATACTCTTGTATTCTAGGGCCTCCAACCACATATCATGTTTCAAGTAGTCCATAGTATCCATCCCCTATATTGGAATGGATAAATATTCTACCTCTGGAAAAATCGAAATTTTAAATTTAAGAACAATCTAGAGAGGCATCATATATAAATATTCAAGGAAGATTTCCTTGAACTATTCCACAAAAAGAGATTTGAAAACATGTTTTATACTATAATCATATAGTATGGGGATGAAAAACAAGGATGCCTCTCCTAAAAAGACCCTAAAATTCTAGAATGCCCTATTTATACATCCCATTCAACACATGTGAATATGCTTTCAACCATTAGTTCATTAAAAATTTTCCTTTATAAGGTAAAAGTCGATATGATCTCAAAATTATACCAAATAGTTTATTCAGGTAATCATGTCACGTCCACAAATAACAAGGATGAAAAGGTCCAATATAAATTGGTAACCTCTTATATAATTGGGACTCATTTTCAAAACTGAATTACATCTAACTAGATTAATATGGTCTGTCGATGGATATTACCCAATATTGATATTTGACATTAACTCTTGGGGTTCACTTCAAAATTTTATATTTGATCAACTGTAAGGTATCTATGCCAAAAAAAAAGGATGATACTGATGTCGAGACCAACAATATTACACCACTAACTATAGATAGACAGATTCATTACTCAATAGGTGTGGGTTAAACTACATGTAACTAATATATCCATAGACCAGAGATATTACCTGACCTCCCAAATAAGTCCCTCTATACTAGTAATGTGAATCCTATTTTGGGACTACTCAACCTCAACCTCCTCCTCAGTTAAAATTACTATTAATACACTCGCTTCTATGTAGGTGTAGGTCTATATATCCAACTGTAGAACACTAATCTTTTATTGATTCCCTCTCACTAAGAATCATTAAAATGTTCAGATATAATATTGTGAAATGGTACAATGTTCCTTAGGGTCAACACTATTTTAGATCCCAGTCACACTAGTGGTTCATGTGACCCTCCCTAGAACACTAATGACAAACCAAGGAATAGCTAGTGAACATATCTTATAAGAAGCAACATCGATAGGAAGTTTGAGGGTGATTAGCATTTTAATGGATGATCCAATTCATATATTAGTATTATAACTACACTACACAATTAATTATGATTCCCTATTATTACTCTCATATATAAGGGAATGTTTCTCTATTTTAGTAACCATAGTTAGTCGAATTACATTCAGCTGATATTGAATAACATAACTAACACAATCCTCAACCTGTATCTACCCAAGTGTCTCATCGTCTCCAATAGTGGGTGAAAAGAACTAAATCTTAGTGTAATGATCAGAATAATACATTATAAACATATTATAAATTTTCATATGCATGAATTCCCCACAAGTAGAAACATTAAATGTCTCTAGAAAAAAGTAATCAATGAAGAATGTTTGGAAGTCCTTCCAGAACATGACATAATTATAAACTTCTTTAGAAAGAAGATCACATAATCACATGGAAGATCTGTAAAAACATCATTTTTCAATTTTTAACTTTATATTCAATGGAATCTATAAATTAGATAATATCCCATTCATCGAATATAAGGAATAATTTGTATCTTTGGGACCTCCTTTCCTAGAGAATGAAGTCAGATGCTACTACTAGATGCCCCTATTCAAGTCAGAAACAGTTAGTTAAACAAGTGGAGTTCAATCTATATAATTTACATTATGTGGAAAATACACTCTAGGTATATCATTAATTATCAATCCATGAATATTATACACCAACCTTAAACATTACATAGTATTGATCAATGTAAATAATTTTAATTTAATTGAGTTCAAGAATATTTTTAAGTATAGATCTTTAGAGAATTAGGTGAAACTCATACATAAAAACATAAATATTAAAATTATACACTTCTACTCAGTATACATTTTTTCATATAACAAAAACTATTTAAAAAGAAACATGGGGTTGTTTCAAGTTTTAATAGCATAACTTTTCATTCAGCCCATACGTGACTATATTATTCATTAAGGCCTATAGAAAAGATTTTAAAATAAGAGATGAGATTATAAAGATAAATAAGGGAAATAATAATAAATAAAAACCATTAGAATTGTTAAAACCTTATAACCCATTCAATGTTCTTTGATCGGATGATAAAAAACTTTTTCACATGAATAACACCCTATGTTTTTTCTCAATGAAAAACACTAAAACCAATAAAAGGAAGAAAAAACACCTTTAGGTGACTTATGTCATCATATACATAAAACCCTTTCAAACCTCTTCCAATTTGAATAACAATACTATTTTCTTCTAAATTAGATATCTATAATGGGGATCACCATTTATATTAGCAATACTGGGCTCACATGTGAGCTATAATTATGATCAACCCTTTATATATGTTGTGTTAGGATCATCCATGAGCAATAATGGGGCACAAACCTTTATATAAGTTTTATTGGGGTCACCCAATTCATATAATTCTCATCTACCATTTCATTAAAAAAAAGTCCATCATAAAACCCCTTTGAAAAACTCACCTAACCCCAAATGAAAAACATTTCCATTTAAAAATAGCAGTTTCATTTAAGATCCCATTTCCAAAACCATGATCCCAAAATATAGGAATATGGGATTTAATTAAAGTACATTAATGCTTATAGAGTATTCCAAATATCAAATAAGTGTTTTAGCGGTGTAGAAGACGTTATCACCATATAAGTTAAAACGAATAAGATTCCCTTTATTGTTTTGTAAAGAGAGTATAATGCATTGTATAAAAGGATTCCTTCTTGTAACATTGAATTAATTTCTAGATATACATAAAATTTCTTTAATAATCTTTTTTTATCAATATAAATAAATATGTGATTTAATATCATGATGGCCAAGATTTGATAATTAAATCTTTAAACATTAAAGGTGTTGCATACCACTTTAAACATTTAAATTTTAATATCAATGAGTTAATAAATAACATTATTACAGATACAATATGGATATTAAATTTCATAGTGGTTTTATATAGACCATATAAAAGAATAAAGGTGGATATTATCATGAAATGCATCAACGAAAGGAGATTGAAATGAAGACCCTTACCTTGGGTCCAACTCATCTCATACAATCGTTATGTTACTGAATAAAAAATATAGGTTAATTTTTACTTTCTCGAAAACATTTTCAAGTATATTATTCCATATAAATCAATTATTACCATGTTATAGGAAATATATATGTATTTATGTTCATATTGTATGTTTTGTCGATATTCGGAACATGAGTCGAAAATGTTCTTGTTTTGATATAAAATTGTCCATGTAGTTAAAATCCAATCAACTATAGAATATTATTAATTATTTAAATATCATATATATCCAATATATATGTATTTATAATATTAATAATATTATGATATAGAAAATGAAATGCATTGTTCATAGAGACAGTAGGTCGTACGTACGCATGAACACTACTTTCATTTCATTGTCTTATTAAAAGAATATTAATCAAATGATATAAAAGTATATTATAATATCAGTATTATATTTATTTTACATATGTATCATCACTATAATAATACCATCCTTTATACATTCCATGTATAGTTGGAATGAGTCACATCACTTTGAGTGGGCGACAGTCCACACTTCCTCAAATGCAATTATCGTATTTACACAACAAGGAATGAAAAAAAGATATGTTCTAAATAAAAAATACATATAATAGTGAAAATATAAGTATAATTTATATCATATATAAATATATTTCAATCATAATGGCCACAATAAATGGTGTTAGGAGAAAATTGAACTATCAACATTTTGTGGGGCAGTAGTTCATCATACACAGAAACATTATGTTCGTATCAATTACTTGAAGGTGTGTGTTTGTATAGTCTGCATACCTTTCATAACAACATCCTATCATATTAAAGATAATACATTTGTTATATATTCATCAATTACAGAGATCATAGAGAGTGGATATGAAAAATAATGTAAAGGAACATGAGGGAAGACGTTACCTCTTAATCGGTAACATCTTTTGATTTGGGCTAAAAGGATTTCTTGAATTACCTTATGCCCAACGTAAGGATTCTTAGAGGAATGAAGGGATCTTGGGAGATTTTATGTTCAGAAGTTTGATAAGACAAAGGGATTGATATGTGTGAGTAAGTGGGTAGAGGTGGTGGACTTTTATGAGAGGGAGGACGGGTACTTTAGGAACATTTGGAAATATTATTATTATTTAAAATCATTTTAGAATTATAATATATCCCAATGGATATAATTATAGGATAAGATGTTGATGGGTCAAAATACTATCAACCAGTTGGTTTTATACATTTTTAGGTCACTAACATAACCATATCTTTTAACATTAACCCTTTGTTAAAAACATTAACTCTTATAATGTATTCTTGTATTTTCATAATATATTGTTTCTATAGTAACTATAAAATGAAAATATAACCACCAGTGGATCATTAATGTATTTTTTAACATTTTATAAGTCATTTTTAAGAATATTATATTTTTAGAACAATTATATCATTTTATAAAATTGTATTGTTTTTAAAAAAAACACATTTTTGTCAATTTTGACACTATTTAGAAATTGATTTTTGTTAATGTCCTAACAACCTGATTCCATTGAACCAATGAAAATAACTCAAATATAATATATCATAATCATCCATAAACTTCATGTATGGAAATAATTTGTTAAAATTAAAATTATTTTAATATTCATAATATCATATATTTGAATCATTCATTAATAAGGCAATCACTATATCATCATTGTTTCATAAATAAATTTATTTATATTTTGTTTATAAATTATTAATAAAACACCATTATGTTTTTTTAGTGAAACATGGGTTGGTATCCCAAACCATGTCCCTACAAGAATTTATTAAAAAAGAAAGATTACAATTAAGTGTCGAGGAGCAATGAATTTACACCAGAAAAAGGGCATGCAATTACATGAAGATAGAAAAAATACATACCGAATGAAAATAGAGGAACTTCAAGTCTTCAAGAAATCCCATCCATCATCCCCATGAACTCCATAAGCTGAACCCTCTTCATAGGAAGACCAGATCATCATAATAGCAAGAAATTACGATGTAAAGAAGAATTAATAAAATAGGAGCATCTGATTATAAAAGATATTAGTTATATAACTATATATTTAATTTTTTTTACTAAAAGATACATGTTTATGTTATATTTCCCATTTCATTAAATTAAATATTATAAAATTTCATTTTCAAACCCAATTGGATCCCAAATTCCAAAAATTCATCCAAATAATGCTCATGGTCAGACATATCTCATCGAAATCTTGGGTCAGTGGTAGGTGACAAATCTTAGTCACACTTCAGTTGTGGGTTCAATTCCCACAGCTTTGTCCGACACAACATATTGTTGCATGGTCTGTGTGTTGTACTTTTTCAAAAACTATATATATTTTTAACAATCCCAAAAATTAATAACCCATAACATCCTCATATTTTAATTTCTTATAAAAATACCACTAATCAGCTTTATATTGCATATCATTAGTACTCAAAATGGGATTCTATGACATTGAACTCCAGATATAACATAGAATTATAAACCCATGTTGATATCCATCACCCTTAAGAAGCGTTCATAGTCTCCAATGTATTATAAACTATACTTTGATACGATCTATAAGGCCTCATCCATAAAATCTACACTTTCATAAGGTATGTATATAATTTTACATTAATTCACTTTCAGGATCTTTTCAGGTGTAGTTATTTAGAGAATCAGTCCATAACATAGAAATAAAAACATAAATACTATAAGTATACACATATACTAACTCTATTCTTTTTTCATATAACAAAAACTCTTTAAAAAACATGGTGTAATTTTATGTTTTAACTTTATAAATTTTTCATGATCACATCCTACACTCAATTCATCTTTAAGTCATATGAAAAACATTTCAAAACATGGGTTGAGCATAGAAATCTTATTAAGGGAAATAAAAATAAATAAAGACTATTAGGTATATTTAAATCTTGATAACCCATTCAATGTTCATTGATAAGATTAAAAAATCATCACCTGAATAACACTCAACCTTTTTGCTCAATGAAAAACACTAAAAAACAAGGAAAACAATTAAAACATTTTTAGGTGACTTAGAGAATCATATATATATATATATATAACCCTTTCAAACATACTCCTATTAAAATAACCCTATGTTTTACTTCCAATTTGGAAATATATAATGGGAATCTCCTTTAATATAAGCTATATCGGGCTCACCTATGAGCCATAATGGTGTGCAACCCATCGTATATGTTGTGTCAGACTCACCCGAGAGCTGTAATGGGGATCTAACCTTTGTAAAAGAGGTATTGGCCTCACCCCATTCATATAATTCACATTTAACCTTTCATTAATAAAACATGTTCATAACCAAACCCTTTGGAAAAACATATCTAATACCGTATGATAAAAATTTCCATATAAAATTTCCATTTTCATCGAAAATCCAATTATCTAAAGCAAGATACCCAAATTAAGGAATAAAGGGTTTTTAAAAATACATTAAGTCCTATAGTGGAATCCAAATATAAAATAACGATTATGGTGACATAGAAGTTTTCATCAATGAATATCATAAAACAAATAACATTCATTTTGTCATTTTCTAATGAAAGTAAAATGATTTGTATTAAAATGTTCCTATTTAAAACATTGAATGAAATTATACAAAAACATAAATTTTCCTTTATAATCCTTTTATATCCATATAAATAAATATTTAATTTAATATCATGAAGACGATGATTTGATAATTAAATCATTAAATGATCAAGGTGTCCCATAACACATTGAAAATTTATTTTTTAATCTCCTTTAATTAATATAAAAAATTATTATAGATAAAAAATGGACATTAAATTTCATAGTGGATCTATAAACACATTTTAAAAGAATAGAAGTGTATATTATCAAGAAATTATTCAATTAAACGATATTGAGACAAAGCCCTAGACATTTATCATGACTCATCACATACAATTATTTTGATCCTAAATAATAAAATTAAGTTAATTTTTAATTTATTAGGAATATTTTAAAGTTTATTATTTCTTTTATATCAATTATTGAAATTTTATAAAAATTATATAATTATTTAAGTTCATATTGGACATTTTTTTGAAATTCGATTCTTGCTTCAAAAAAAGAAGTTATTTTCATTTAGAATTGTCCATGTAGTCAAAATTACATCATCTCTAGAATATTATTCATGATTTAAATACCATATACATCCATTATATATGTATTTATAATATCCATAATATTTTTAGATAATAAATTATATGCATCTTTCGTGAAGGGGGTAGGTCTTACGTACACATGAATGATACTTTCATTTCATTCTCATAAATAGAATAATAATAATAAAATGTTATAAAAGTATATTATAATACCATTATTATATTTATTTCATTTAGGTCTCATATGTTATATAAAACTATACTTTATACGTTCCATGTATTGTGGGAATGAGTCACATTTCTTTTATGGGGAAATAGTCCACACTTCCTCAAACAAAATTATCATTTTTACACAACATAGAAAGCATAAAGGTATGTTCAAAATAAAACATACAGAAAAATAGAGAAAATATATATATAATATATATCATATATAAATTTATTTCCATCATAATGGCCACAATGAGAGGTGGTAGGATAAATTTGAACAACCATCGTTTTGTGAGGCAGTAGTTCGCCGTAAACAGAAATAGTATATTTGAATCCATTAGATAGAGGTTTGTGTAAGTGTAGTTATAATAAATGTCATAAAAACATAATATTTTATTGAGGATACCAATTTCTTTATTTAGTCATAGAATATTGAGAACATAGGGAGTGCATAAGAAAAATAAAGGAAAGGATGTTGAGAGAAGACGTTACCTCTAAATCAGGTAACATCTTTTGATTTTCACCAAAAGGAATTCTTGAATTTCGTTATCCTCAAGGTAAGGATTCTAAGAATAATTGATATTTTTTGGGAGCTTATTTTAGTTGAATTTGTAAGATCCAAGATGATTAAGAGGTCTGAGTAAGTGGAACGTAGGTGGTGTCCTTTTATAAGAGAAAGGAGGGGCAGTTTAGGGAAGTCTTGAAGTATTATTTTATTAAGATATTATTTTTGAATTATAATTGTTCCAAAAATATATAATTCTTTGATAAAATGAATATGGGTGTAAATCATCTCAACCAATAGGTTTTAAACATGTTTAGGTCAAAAAAATAACCCTATCTTTTATCTTTAACCCTTATTTAAAAACATTTACTTTTACCATGTCTTCTTATATTTTCATAATATATGGTTACAATAATAACTATAAAATGAGAATTTACCCAAATGTGAATTATTAATGAAATTTTTAACATTATTTTAGTAATTTTTATAAATCATAGATTTTTTGTACTATTATTTGATTTAATAAAATAGTATTTGTTTTAAAAACTACTTTGGGTCAATTTTGACAGTATTATGTAATTTGGTTTTGTAAAGTCATAACAACACTATTCCTTTAAAACAAAGTTATTAACTCATAGATACTATGTCATAGTCATCCATATAAGTTATTTATACAATAAAAATGTTCAAATTACATTTATTTTAATAATTATAATATCATTTATTTGAATCTTTCAATAAGAAGATAATCATTGCCTAATCATTGTGTCATATATAAATTTATTTAAATAATGTCAAAACAATATAAATAAAAAATAATGATATATGAAATATTTTTCATATTTATAGTGACTATTTATAGACATATAGATCAGAAATATAACCCTATAGTAAAACTTACTTAGAAAAAGATACATGTTTATGTTATGTTTCCCTTTTCATTAAATTAAATATTATAAAATATCATTTTCCCAACCAAGTGGCTGCCAAATGCAAAATGTTCCGCCTAAAGATTTTCATGGTTAGAAATTCCTCATAAAATAGTATTATAGACCATTTATGGGTATTTATATATTATTTTTATTATATTATTTTTTACCCATATTTACCTGATTTACCCATTAACCATGGTAAATAAAAAAATTATTAATTTTACTATTAAAAATATATAAAAATAAAATGCACCTTTTAAAAAGAATGGAATTTATTATTCCAAATACGGAAACCATTTTTATAATTTCAAAACCCATAATTTGTAGTAATGAATTTAATATCAATTATCATTATCAAAACCAGAAAGCAGGTTTTTAAGAAGTTAAAACTATCAAAAGACTGAAATTTTTTCATGTCCAATATCAATGTGAAATTACTTGAAATGACCAAAATTTTATTAAATGATAAATAAATAATAAAATTAAAATTTAAAACTAATTAAAAGAACAATATAACCATATAAATAAATTTTATGAAAAAGCAGTTTTGAATTAAAATGCAGTATTTTTCACTATTCATTAAAAAATACAATTTTTCAAAAAAAATACCAAAATCACAACCAATGTATATTTTGAAATACCTCTTTAAAATAAGATGATTATTTTGTCAAATAGAAAATAAAAAATATACAATGACATGTTTTAGAAAGGGATTCCCTTAAAAAATCAGTAAAATGGACTTTTATAAGTATTAGAGTATTTTATAGTCAAAATTGGATTCCTTCTCATTTTAAGACTCTAAGATTTATTGTATAAATGTAAAAACTTTTAACAAATATGTGTAATCATACTATATTTACTTATGTTCATTCCTTCCAATACAACTCCTATGCATTAACTATGAATAAAAATAAAAATAATATTATTGTATATTTTTCTATATAACATAATGTTGTGTGCAACATAAGATGCAGAGAAACACATTGTTACTTATCATGTAGCTATCATAAAATGTTTTTTAATAATTTAAAATAAGTATTTTATTCATAAATATTAATAGTTATGAAAAAAAATTATTCTATAAATACCTCGGATGTTACACCGAATGATTTGTGATACAACAGGAGGTAACATACTTTGTAGTATTTGTAGAATCACATGTAGTTTCAGTCCCTCCCCTAAATAGAATTGTTATCAACACCTTTAATGAAATGTACATAGGGTTTTCATGTGGGAATGTATCTACAATACTATGAATAATCGTCAAATACCAATTTTACTATACATGTCATTATAGATAGGGAAATTAATAAAATAATCTAGGTGTCGCTACCTTGGTTACCATAAATTCATAAAAGTATTTAATTTATAATATTAAATTATATCCAAAAACTCATTAATCAGGTTATGTTATATTGTTATGTTAAATTTTTGTATCATAATAGTTTCATTATAGAGGCTCTCAATCCCAGGGTGTATATGCATACACTCGTTTTGTCAAAATTGGCCCCTAATTTAACTACAATAAAATTATATAATTTTTAACATTAGGGAGAAACATTTAACAAGTCTAAAATATAATGGATTAGTTTTTTTTATTTACATTACCATGTTATAGTGGTTTACATATTATATGATTCAATTAGAACTCCGTTTAATTGAAGCCATTATAAATTATAAGATTATTAAACAATGATTCTAATTTTACGACTATATTAATGTTGGTTATGAAAAATTGCATCATAAAGATATATGGTGAAACAAAATTTATGTTTATGAGGAAAATTTATATAAGGAATTTTACTTAATAATTAAATAATCATTATTTATTTCAATAAACCACTTCGATGATTTTTTAGGTTTAAAGTTTTATAAAATTAGGCCACAACTATTAAATAATAGACCCAAACATTACATGTGGAAAATTACACTCAGTATCCCCTTTTTCTACCAAAGGAGAACCCTTTAAACAAAACATTATTTCTTATTATTGATAGGAATATTCTTGAATTTTCCCTTTCTCTTACTCATCCTAAAACCATATAGAAAACATTTCAAGATATTTGTATGAGCATAGAAAAGACCAGTAAGGAATATATAATGAGGATGAAACCTTTTAGTCCATGAATATTGAAAACCCCTGAAAACACTTTTATAAATGCATAATTTTAACCCATAAAATAGAAACTATTTATCTTACATTATGTAATAATTACATTAAAAAATGATATAAATTATAATAGATAATGGTCACTTGTGGAATCCATATCATAATTACATTTTATCTTTCACAGCTACATAGGGATTAACCCTCGTTGTTTCGTTTGGAATACCTATAAAAGTATATTCCCTAAATCCCTTACGAGAAAAAATATTTTTTACATCCATCACATTAACCAATGCATTAGAGATCTATCATTATCTAACCCTCCCTCATTTTATCACGGAACCACCTATATACATAAGCAATTCCCATGAACCATAACATAATTATAAAATATGGACAAGAATAATGGAGAAATAATATTTCCAAATTGCAATCATATGAAACCATATCAAGATATTGATAAAATAAATATATTCTCAAAACCATTTTCAATTAAAAAATACATGAAAAGGAATAAGGTATTTATTTTTCTTTTTACAAACATTACGACTTCTAGAGGAATCCAAATATACAATAATGCATATAGCAGCAGAAAGGTCTTTGTTACCACATACATTAAAAAGAAACATTACTTTTATAATTTATTAAAACTATTTGTGAAACATAATTCATTTTAAAAACTGATGAATGAAATTAAATTTAAAATGAGTTGATTATACACCTTATAAAAAAATTATGTATCTAAATATTCCTCAATGAAAGGATATAGATATGATGTCCCTTACCTCGAGTTAGACTTGTGTTGTTCATCCTTTAAATTCCTGAATAATAAAATTTGGTTAATTTCTAATTTCATGAGACCCTTTTCATGTTTATTTTTCCTTTTATATCACTTATTACCATGTTATAAAAATTACATAATTATTAATGTCAATATCAGACATTTTGTCGATATTCTATACTTGAGTAAAAAATGAACATGTTTTGTTATAACATATCCATGTAGTAAAAATTCCATCTTCTCTAGAATACTTTTCATGATTTTAATATCATAAAAATTTATTATGTATGTATTTAAAATATTCCATAACAATTGGAGATAAGAAATGAAATGCACCATTCATGGAGACGGTAGGACGTACGTATGCATGAACGCTACATTCATTTATTTGTCATATTAAAGGAATGAAAACTAAATAATACATCAGTATATTGTAATTAGAGTATAAAAACAATGTTATATATGATACATAAGTTAATTAACACCATCAATGATTAATTCCATGCAGGAATGAACGATTCATATAACTTTGTGAGGGTGGTAGTCCACCCTTACTCAAATGAGATTATCATAATTACACATTATTGAAAGAATAAATTTATTTTTTAAATAAATATTAATAAATCATAGATTAAATATAAATATAATATATATCATATTTTTTAATTTCATTCATTTATATAATTGTGGTTTAATGAATATCATGTAGAAGGAATCACATCACATCATGGAGATGGTAGGTCATACGTACGCAGAAGCGATGATATCATTCACTTAATGGTTAAACAGTATAGAATTGGATTCTATATTAATTATATCTAATAATTATAATGTTATATTAATTATTTACATCCATTATACTCATAATTATACCCATCTAAATTATGTAATGTTGAATGAAAAATTACACCATGGTTTGGAGATGATAAGTCGTATGTACACACACTTGGGGATATTTTTATTCGTAGGATGTATGAAAAGAGGTATAATGTTATAAATTAATTTTAATAACATATAATAATGTATAATATACTATATTTTTTACTTTAATAATGAAACTACATAAGAAGTGGTAGTATAAGAAGAAACAAATTTTAAAACAGGTTAAAAAACAAATACCTCTTTTTTTAGAATCTCCTTTTGATTTTTAGAAATGGTCCCCATAGGTTAGATTTATGCCCAATGTGTGGCCTCTAGTAATAATGGAGTGATTTTGGGAGGCTTTTTAGTAGAATTTGAATGAGTAAATGGGCTTGAGAGCTGTCAGTAAGCAGGTAGAGGTTGTGGCCTTTAATAAGAGGGGGGAGGGATACTTTAGGAATGTCTGGAAATATTATTTTATTATAAATTTTTTTCGAATTATAATAGTACCAAAGTGATATATTTCTATGATAAGATTATTATTATTATAAATAATCTGAACAAAAAGGTTTTAGACAAATTTATATTATAAAATTAACCATATCTTTTAGCTTTGAACTTGAGTTGAAAACATTAACTCTTATCATGTCGTCTTGTATTTTCATAATATATGGTAAATATATTAACAATAAAATGTCATGAAAACCAAAAGTGTATCATTAATGAAATTTGAAACATTATATAAGGTATTTGGTCAAATAATATATTTTTAGGATAATTATATCTCTTAAGAAGATGGTATTTATTTTATGAACTCATTTTTATCAATTTCAACTCTATTTAGTAATTGTTTTTTAAGTCATAACACCTTGATTACTTAAAAAAAGTCATTAACTCATCCCTAACATGTCAATGGAATAGAAAAAATTGTTGTATGGAATAAAACGGTTCAAATTACATTTATGTTAATATTTATCCTATCATTTATTTGAATCATTAATTAATTAGGTAATCACTACATCGTCATTGTGTCAAAAATAAATTAATTTATTTAATGTATAAAAATTGTAAATATAATACAATGATGTAGAAAATATTTTTATATTTATAATTACTATTTATATTCATATATATTAGTTATATAACCCTATATTAAAATTGTTTTAGTAAAATATACATGTTTATGTTATATTTCACTTTTCATTTAATTAAATATTATAAACTGTCATTTTCACACCCAATTTACTCCCAAATGCCAATGGTTCGTCATAATGATTCTACTGGTCATAACTATATCATAAAATAGGATTATAACTTGTTTTAGGGTAGTATTATATTATTATAATATTACTTTTTACCCTTAATTACATGATTTGCACTTTAACCATGTTAAATAAATATAATTACTAAAGTTACTATTCATAATGTCCAAAATTTTTGAAGTTCCTATTTATACAATTTAGAAATTATAAATCTCAAAATGGAATCCATTTTGTCAAATTAAAAGAAAAAATTTGTAGTAATTAATTTAAGATTAATTCTTGTTGTAAAAATTTGAACACTTGTTTTTAAGAAGTAGAAAACTATCCAAATATTAACACGTGTTTATGTCCAATTCAAAAGTGAAATTAAATCTAATGACAAAAATTGGATTAAATGATAAAAAATATTCCAATAATACTTTAAAACAAATTTTAGAAAAAAAATCCAACTATATATATAAATTAGATAAAAAGGTATTTTTGAATTAGAATACAGTATTTTCACAATTCATTAAAATGATTATTTTATCATAAAAATTCCCAAATTTCAACAAATTTAAATTTTGAGGTCCCACTTCTAAATAAGAATATTATTTAATTAAATATAAAATTCAAAAGTGACAAATAATTTGGAAAATGGGTTCATCGTCAAAATGCAATAAACTAAACATTAATAAATAATAGAGTATTTTGTGCTTAATGTTGGATTAATTGTCATTATGTGACTCTAAAATCTATTGGTTCATTGTTAAAACATTTTAAAAATTTTTAAAATCATAATATAGTTAATTCTATTTAGTTATTGAAATACAATGGCAAAGCATTAATTACCATTTAAAATAATAATAATAATATTTTATTATTTTTTGATATTACTCAAAATTTTATACAACATAAGATTTCTGAGAAATCTGTTTTTCCATGTCAGGTATGATATTGTACATAGTTCTCAATTAAACAAGAATTAATAATAAAATAAATAATATTAATAGATATGAAAATGTATTATTCTATAAATACATGGGATGTTATATCATTCTCCCAATTTGGAAATTATGTCCTCACAATTTTAAAATTGTGCTCGATGAATTTATTGAATATACTACATCGAAAAAAGAGTCAATAAAACTATCACATTAAATGAAATAAATGGAAGTACAATGGTCACCGAATATGACACATAGTAGTATTCCACATAGGAAAACATGGATATGGGAGAAAATCTAACCATACTATTCCGAGAGAGAGTGATAGAGTACATGATCCGAAGAATGTCAACAACCAGAAAACCATAAACATATTTCGGGTTAAACCGTATTTGATTTTGCAGTGGGAAAAGTAAATCCAAAACGTTTTTTAAGTTCCTTTTCATAAATATGAGGAATTTATTTATGATCCTGACTAAGAACATAAGTAATCGTACCCACTTGACATGTAATGTTTCATCATTTAATAAATATATTCCACAACCTCATCTTTTCTCCAAATGATTAGTATTCAAGATGAATTCTTCGCACATAAAGTTCTTGAATCAACTTCAAGATAATAACTTAATCCAAAAAATATGAACTATATATTTTCCATATCATTAGACATTAACAAAAAAAATTATTAGTACAAGATCCAATAATCTCCAATATATAAGAGTCCTTTATAAAAATAAATACAACTCTTAATCTCAAAAATTCAACAAACAATGTTGACAGGTCAACAAAGACCATTAAATAAACAATTGACTTTAAAATTATTTAGAATAATCTAAATAATGATTGAAACCCAATATTAAAATGGATTTGATCATACAGTCTTCCATGATAAACTATAACATTTATCTTCAAATAACATCGACTACTTTTAATGTCTCATAAATAAAAGTAATTAACCTAATCACATATTCTCCATTATAGGTTAATCATTTCAATAATTAACCCAAATATACATATCTTCAAAATAAAAAAATTAATTTATCCAAAATAGAATTCAAATTTTATTGATCAAATTAAATTTCATAGTATTCTATTTTCCTTAAGAATTTAGTGTTCCCAAAAGAGTGTACGTCATCCAATATAACATTAATCACATAATCACTAAATCAATTTCCTATATTAAGTACATCTATTTGATAAAAATTATGTTCCCAAAATCAACTAATTCTTATTCTATTAACTTCTTTAACTAAATAGATAAAGTTATACTAAATATGGGAATTCACGTAGGCTAGTGGTAGTTGAATAATTCCCATCACACTTTTGAATCTTTGTCGGATGCGATAGGGTTTTCACACTGTCTACGTTTTTCCCTTTTTCAAAAACTATATAATTTTATAACATTCCCAAAAAATGAGATAAAATAGTTAAAAATAATGATACCATATTTTATCCTCAATTGTTATCTTATACCTTGCATTTTGCATCCTAAAAATTAATAACCCATAGTTTCTTCAATGGTTAATGTCTCTAAATATACCTTTAGTCAACATAATATTTCAGATCATAAATCCTTAGACTGGTTTTCTAATACATTTAACTTATTATCTACTTTAAAATTATAAACCCATGTGGATATCCCTAACTCTTAAGAAAACATCCTAATCTCCAAAGTGTTCAAAACCATTCTATGATACCAACTATAAGGACCTGGACTTTAACATTACATAATCATTATTTATTTCAATAATTCACATTGAGGATCTTTTCAGGTATATACTTTTATAGAATTATTCCATAACTATTACATAATAGACGTATACATTTAATGTGGAAAATTAAACTAACTGTAAAATTTTTATACAAAAGGAAACCCTTTAGAAAAAAGATGATTTATTTTTATAGATAAAAATATTTTTAACTTCATACTTTCTCGTAATCATCCTTATATCCTATGGAAAAAATTTCAAAAACATGGGATGTGCATACAAATCTCATTATAGAATATAAAATAATGATTTAAACTATTTATCCATGAATATTTTAAACCAATGAAATCATTTTCACAAAATCATTATTTTCACCCATAAAACAATAAATATTTATCTTTCAACATGTAGTCATAATTTTTATATAAAAACATAATATAAATCATAAAAAATAAATGTAACTTGTGTCATCTATATCATATATACATTGTAGCTTTCACAGCTATATAGGGAGTAACCCTTATGGTTATGTTTGGAATACCCATCATAGTATATTCCCTAACTCTCTTTGGAAAAACCATAAAGTTTACCTCTATAACATTAACCAATGCATTGGAGATCTATCACGGGCTCACCATCCCTTGGTTTATAATGGAACCACTCGTATACATAAGTAATGCCCATGAACCATAACATAATAATACCTTATGAAGAAGCATAAATGGGAAAAATAAAATTTCCGCATTGAAATAATAACACATCATATCAAGATATTGATATTATAAATCCATTCTCAAAAAAATCAATAAATAAATACCTAAAATCAGTATGTTATTTAATGTTATTTTTAAAAACATTATGTCTTGAAGAGGAATACAAATAAAAAATAATGATCACAGTGATATAAAGGTTATTGTCATCGTATACATTACATTCCTTTTATCATTTAGTAAAATGATTCATAAAAAATTTTCCATTGTAAACCCATTTAATGAAATTAAAATCCATAGGGGTTGACTATACACTGTATAAATTAAGGTTGTATCAAAATATGCCTCAATGAGTGAAGATTGAGATGGAGACCCTTACCTTGAGTCTGACTTGTCTTGTTCATTATCTATCTTCATGAATAATATAAATAGGTTAATTTATACTTTATTGAGAACCTTTTGAATTTTTATTATTCCTTTTATATAAATTATTACCATTTTATTAAAATTACATAATTATTTATGTTCATATCAGTTGTTTTGTTGATATTCGTTACTTGAGTCGAGAACGAACTTGTTTCCATATAAAATCTCCCAATAGTTAAAAGTATATAATATCCAGAATGTTATTAAATTTTTTAATATCATATATATCTATTTTATAAGTATTTATAATAGTCCATAACAATTTATTATAAGAAATGAAATTCACTGTTCATGGAGAAGGTAGGTCTTACATAGGAATGAACACTACATTCATTTCGTGATCATAATAAAGTAATGAAAACTAAATGATACATATGTATATTGTAATTATAGTATAATATATATGTTATATATGGTACATAATTTCATTAAAACCATCCATTATAAGTTCTATATATTTCATGAATGAGTAATATCATTTAGAGGGGGTGGTAGTCCGCACTTCCTCAAATGAAATTATCATATTTACACATTATGGAAAGAATAATGGAAGGTTTTATATAAAAATTAAAGAAGCATATAGTCAATTCAAATGTAATATATATCATATTTATTCATTCCATTGATCTATATAATCGTGGTTTAATGAATATCATGTATAATGAATAACATCGCATTGTGGAGACGGTGGGTCGTACGTATGCACGAGCAACGATATCATTCACTTAATGGTTAAATTGTAAAGAATAAGATATTATATTAATTATACAAAAAAATTATAATGTTATATTCATTATTTATATCCATTATTCCCATCATTATACCCATCCAAATTATGCATTTTTGAATAAAAAACTATACCACGGTGTGGAGATGGTAAATTATACGTAAGCACACATGATGATATTTTTATTCATAGGATGGATATATAGTTGTATAAGGTTTTCTCAAAATAATAATTACATCTCAAAATGTAATATATATTTTAGTTATTACTTTACTATGGAAAAGACATAATGATAGGAAGTAGAAGAGGAAATGAATTTTGAAAAATGTGATAAAACAAATACCTCGTTTTCGAATATCTCCTTTTGATTTTCACAAAATGACTGCTGAGGATGGATTTATACCCTATGTGTGGCCTATAGAAAGAAGTTAGAGATTTTGGAAGATTATTTTATCCGATTTTGGATAATCCAAGGTGATTTAGATGAGTGAGTAAGTGTGTAGAGTTGGTGGCCATTTATAAGAGGGAGGAGGAGTACTTTAAGAATGTCATGAAATATTATTTTTTAAAAAGTTTTTTTTCTAGTTATACTAGTTATAAAATGATATATTTTGAGGATAAAATTATTATGGGTCTATATGTTCCCAAAAAATAGGTTTTAGACAAGTTCATGTTACAAAATTAACTATGTTTTTTCCTTTAACACTTAGTTAAAAATGTTGACTCTTACCATGTTTTCTTGTGTTTTCACAATATATTATTACTATAGTTACAATGAAATGAAAAGAGAACCACATGTGAATAACTAATGAAATAATTAAAATTATATACTTGATTTGGCCTAAGAATATATTTTCATGAAAATTATATCATTTAATAAAATCTTATTTGTTTTAGCAATTCATTTTTGTCATTTTTTACAACATTTTGAATTTTTTTTTATTAATCTCATAAAGACATGATTCATTCAAAATAGAGGATTTAACTAATCCCTAAAAGGTAAATTTCATCGATAATATTCGTTGATGGTATCAAAATATGAATATTATATTTTTTTAATATTAATAATATAATTTGTTTGAATCGTTCATTAATAAGGTAATCACTCCATCATTATTGTGACACAAATAAAATTATTCATTTATTGTCTGAAAATTATAAATAAAATACCATGATGTATGAAATCATTTTGTATTTATAATTACTATTTATAGTCATACTTATCTATTATATTACACTATATTAATTTTTTTTAGTAAAATATAAATGTTTTTGTTATATTTCATGTTTCTTTACATTAAATATTATAAATTGTCATTTTCAGACCCCCAATGGCTCCCAAATTCCAAATGTTCCTTATAAGAATTGTCAGGGTCTAAAATAGCTCAAACAATAGAATAAGGACATGTTTTAGGGTAGTTTTATATTATAAAAAAATTAATTGTTACCCTTATTTACTTTATTTACCCTTTAACCATGGTAAATAAAAATAATTACTAATGTTACTATTCATAATGTCCAAAAAATAAAAGGTACCTATTTAAAAAAATTAGAAATTGTGATTCCAAATATATAATCCATTTTTTCAAATTAGAAACATAAAAATTGTAATAATTATTTTAAAATTAATTTTCGTTGTCAAAACCCGAAAGCGTGTTTTTTATAAATAAAAAATATCAAAATATTGACTAATGTTTATGTCCAATTTCAATGTGAAATTACATCCAATGGAGAAAATTGGATTAAAGGAAAAAAATTATCTATTTACCATTTAAAAACTATTTAAAATATATTTTAACTATATATATAAATAAGATGAAAATGTAGTTTTGAATTAAAATGAATTATTTTTTATTATTCATTAAAATATAAATTTTATCTAAAAAATACCAAAATTGTAACCAATGAAAATGTTCATGTCCCTATTCTAAACAAGAATTTAATTTTATCAAATAATATATAGAAAAGTGACAAAACTATTTTTAACAATGGTTCACCTTCAAAAGGTGGTAAAATGATCTTCTAAAAATATTAGAGTATTTTATGTTTAAAATTAGATTCGTTCTCATTTAGAGCTACTAAAATTAATTTTTATACATGTAAAAACGTTTAAAAAATATGTAATTTCAGTATAAAAATTATTTTATTAATTCCCTCCAATAAAATGGATAGGCATTAACAACCATTTAAAATATTAATTTTATTTTTTTATTATTTTTTGGTATAACTCAACGTTTTGTGCAGTGTAATATGTCAGAGAAACTCATTGTTATGTGTTGGGTATGATATATTACAAGTGTCCTATTTAAAATAAAATTAATATTATATTCACTATTATTAATAGATTTCAAAATAAATTATTCTAAAAACAGCAGGGATATTTCAATTTTTGTGACCAATGATTTTGGAACCTATGGTTTTAAATTCAATTCATAATAATAAATTCACTTAATGTTGGAAACAAGTATAAAAAGTAATGAAAAATCGAGGAAATTTAATATTAATGAATTATAAATACCTTAGTGTCTGTAATGAATAATGATCTAATTGTCCTTTTAAATATTGGACCTACAATACAACTCTTATAAAACATAACATCAGTGAACATGTTCATCACCATAGGAGAAAATAATATAACAATAAAAAATATATTTATAGAGTAATAAATCCCATCCATATGCACTTGTACAACCCCCCCCCCCCCACACACACACATTTCTATGTTAATCCAATCCATATGTTTATTACCATGTTTCTACACTCCATATGCTATAGTCTACCATCCAAAAATATTAATACAATGGGAAAAATGTATCTAATCTTACCTGGTGATGTCCTCTTCTAGGATCCCGGATATTTAACCGGTTCAGTGGATTATAAGGCTTCATAAGAGGCCCAACATATTGCATAGGATATTGACTAGTAGTGAGGGAGTGTGGAGGTAATTTTGGTAGAAAATAACCTATTTATTAGGGTTAGAAAATATGAAAATAAAGTCTAAATATATCGATAAACATTTAATATAGATTGAAAAAAAATCGTAACAAGACTAAATACATATGAAATAATGGTGATGAAAAATAGGACTCACTAATGTCATGGTATAAATCATATAATCATTACAATTATTTTAAAAAAGAAAAAAATACAAAAACTACTATGCTCCATGAGAACCCCAAGTTATAACATGATCCCCTACTCCCATAGTCGAGGCCTAAGATAACATTCATGTTTCTATAGAATGTAGCTTTCATTTTTACAATTATACATCCCATAAATCATCCTAGGTAAACAATGATATCCAAAATTAGGTGTGAGTAAAACGCAATAGGCCACACCCAAATCGTGTCTAACTTTAATCAATTTTATGAATATAAAATTTTTCACTATATAGCTATAAAAATTTTATGTAGTAGTGTAGTATAATCCATGACCATATTATTTCATTATGGGATTACTAAGAAACCCTATATGTTTCATTTTTAGAATAATTATTCTAAACATGTGATAATTTATTTGGTCTAATGAACTGAGGCATGTATCCCTGGATTTTAAGAAAAATGACTATATTGAATCCATTTAATTGGTTATAGTATTTCAACAAAACACACCCATTTACAGTATATAAGACACCACTAAAATTCACAACCTTTTGTATTAAAATCCAACTAGAGGTTACCATTACATATATTATATATCATTTTTTAGATGAATCCAAGTGTTGAACCAAACTAATTAAACTATTAAATGTTTCTCAAGGATCAAATAAAGGATATCCTATAATTTTTTGGAAAGTCTCATATGTAATATAAGGGACTTACCAAAGAAGTTCCATGTCTGAAGACATAAAGATTATCCTGGGTGACTATCCCAATTTCTTTAGTATTTTTATATTTTGGTTTTAAATATGATGATTATCAATGTAATTCCCAATAGTATGTATATATCTATATCAAAGTAATATTTAACATGTGAATTCACATCAACGAATTTTGTGGAATCCTAAGAGTGTGTTCAATAATTTTCAAAATTTCAATCCAATGAATCCAAGAGGAATTCATCATTTTTTATGGTGTGACCGTGTTCAATAAATATATTCCAAGTAATATATGTTAATAAATCAGGAGTGTGGAGTAAAATATTAATGTTATTGATTTTACTACAATGAAGTCCCAATACTATAGGGTCCAACATATCTCACAATTTAATTATACTGTTCTTCATATAATCATAAAAAAATTGGTGTTTATTCATAATAATTGTCCATGATACCCTAATCAACATAATTGTGTTTAATTATCCAAATACATGTAACACCCCAAGATTTCATAGTGTGTTATTTCTTCAAAATAATTCAATAACTTGCACTACACGCAACACCGAGTTCAATCACACCATGACTTACAAAAAAAATCCATTCAAAAGAGGTTATGAATAGTATTAACTAAATTTTGAACTTTATATAATCTTTATAATTTTAGAATCCATATTATGAGTTTCTTAGACATAATGCAAGAACAGATTCATTTTCAGTATTACACTTTTATCAACATTTAATAGTGAAACCTTTTTAAATACAATATTTTAATCTTTTTGACTAAATGGGGGACATCAAAAAATTTAAAATGAAATATCCCAAGCTTCCACGGTACACTTTCCTTTGAATAATACAGTAGCGTGTGTTGTACACAACTTCAAGTTCTAACACACCACAACCAATCAAACTAGCTGTTATGAATAGTAATACATACCTTTTAAAATTTTAGAAATTTTATCTCTCTAGATGGATTTCATTTTTAGATTCGGAGTATCGAATTTAGCCTAAGGTGAATTTTTGGTACTTTTGGATAACTTTCATATTTTGATGAATAGTAAAAATTACTAAATTTTAATTAAAAACAACTTTTTTAATCAAAATAATTAATAGTGATAAATAATGAATTTGAGTGGTTTTTGTAACAGCCCGAGATTTTATGAAAAATATTATTTTTTATTTCACTAATGTCTTGTGTTGTATGCTACACCAAAAGGAGCTTGCACAACACGCATCCTTGACTTGCCTTGCATTACACGCAATCGCGACCTTCCTCGATAGCATGCGTCGTACGCAATACCGAGTTTCACTAAACAACAATATGCTATTAAAATATTATTAAAACTAGCCGTTATGAATAATAATAACCACTTTTTGAAATTTTATAAATTTTATTTTTCAAAATGGACTTCATTTTTGGATTCGGAATACCGAAATTAGCCTAGGGTGAAATTTTGGTATTTTTCTGAAAACTTTCAATTTTTGATTAATAGTGAAACCACTAAGTGGTAGGTTAAAAACTGAATTTTGCATAAAACATAATTTTACCGCTTCTGTGAATGGAATTTCGAAAATCTGACAGACACGGTTGATATCAGTAAGTAAAATGTGGTTCAATGAGATAAAAATAATTTTTTGGTGAATAGTAACTTTTTACTTTTTTTACCGCGGTTAATAGTAAATTGGGTAACTAAGGGTAAATATGATATTAATATTACCCAAACACATGTCCTAATTCTATTGGAAAAGATTAATTCGACCAAAAACAAACTTAGGAATAAAATATGACCATTTAGGGCCACTTGGATTAGATTAGGACATTTATTATTAATTTATTTAAAGAAGGGTTAAAATAGTTAAAATCAAAGTTTAATAAGTAAATCATTTTTAATATGGGGTTATACATAATATAAATTCGACTATAAATATTAATTATAAAGCTAAAAAGATTTCATACATAATGGTATTTTATTTGTAATTTTTAGACATTAAATAATTTAATTTATTTATGACACAATGATGAAGCAGTAATTATCTTATTAATGAAATATTGACATAATTGATGTTATAAACACCAAAATAAATGTAATTTGAGACTTTTTATGAATTCCACTAATTTTATAGGTTACTATTATATATTAGTGTTTATTTAATTAACTTGGTTCGAACATATAATTCTGTTATGACTTTCACAAAAATCATATATCAAATAGTGTCAAAATTGACACAAAATAGTTTTTAAATCAAATATTATATTATTAATTGTTATTTTATTCATAAAAATCTAAGGTTCGGCCAAATGACTTAGATAAGGATATATATATTAATAATAAACAATTTGGGGTTCGTTTGGCATGTTATAGTAAGTGTATTAACCATATAATGAAAGAAAACAAAAAGACACGGTAAAAGTTAAATTATTTCACTTAGAGTTAAATCTAATTGATAAGGTTAAAATAATACCCTAAACTTTTCTAAATCCTATTTGTTGATATGATTTCTACCCATCCCCACTTTATCTTCGAAATAATACCCTTTTGAACCATTATAAACCGATTCTGACATTAATATAAAATAATATTTTGAGATATTCCTATGGTGCCCCTCTCCTCCCTTATAAAAGGACACCTCCTACCCCTCCTCCTCACACCAATTTGAGCCTTCAAGCTCGGCCAAACCCTGCCAAAATCCCTTCTCCACTTCCCTATAATAATCCTAGAGGTCCTGGTCTTCTTCAAAGACCAATCTTAGTTCCCTAAGTGGAGGATTCAAAGAGGCGTTTCAAAGAAGAGGTAATATCCATTACTGATCTTTTCAATTTCTTTCTTCTTCAACATATTCTTCTTTAGTTGTTTCATGAAAAAGTAATAACATCAGTATTACATACATACTGATATATTATTATAAATATGAAACAACCATAATTCACCTTCTATCCATACTACGGAAAAATGAAATCACCGCGCGTGCGTACGTACGGAATACCGTCTCTACGCCGTGGTGTAATCTATTTTCCACCACCACCTTAATAGGATGGGTATAATGGTGTAATGAGTAACTATATATGATTATTATAAAGTGATATTGATACTTAAATAGTCTACATACACTTCAACACAATTCCACGACCATGGGAACGATATCATCACTCGTGCGTACGTACGGACTACCGTCTCCAAGACGCGATGAGATTCATTCGCCATGTTAACCATTTAAGAATGATTATAAAGTATATATAAGAAATAATAATGAAATATATTACATTATAAAGATACTGGATTTATGTATATATATATATATGTATGTCATCTACTTACTTCCATTCAAGACAATAAGGAAAGGAAAACAGCGTTCATGCGTACGTACGGACTACCGTCTCCATGAACAGTGTTTTTCATTTCATTTATCTATCTATTATATATATATATATATGATATATAAATCATATTTTATATTCTGGAAGTAATTAAATCATGATATAAGTAATAATAATGTCAAGAACAACAAGTCAAAACACATACGATAAAGGAAACGATTTTACCGAAAACGCTTCTTTAACATGGAATTTACAAAAGAACGAGTAATATAATGTCATAATTGAACCATATATGATATCATAACAATAAATATGATTCTGTAATAAGTCAATGACATTATTTAAATCATTATACAGGTGGTTCGGACACATACGAAGCAAATCGGACCTATGGTAAGGGAAATATCACAATCTCATTTTTATCCGAGATTGTTTATTTGTAAGTATTTACTGGGGTGTATTTTATCATCCACATCCATGTTTCATCAATATGTAATATTATTTCCATCCACCTACAATTGTTTAAATCCAATTTTACCCTTTGGTGAGTTTTTAGTAAAAGATATGAAAGGAATCTTTTTTTTTGTTTTTCGTACGAGGTACTTTTTGACTTTTTCGACAAAAGTACAAAGAATGTGTTTTTTAACTTATACGGCACGAACGGATTTTTAATGTTTTATAAAGCCTTATTTTCATGAAGCTTCCTCTAAAAGATTTCATGACTATTTTCAATAAAATCTCTTTCTTTTAAAATTGCATGATGTTTTGTGAAAAGAAGTTGATTTCGAAGAAGAAAAGATATTTTCCTCAAGAATTCAATTCAAGTGTATTATCAAAATTATTTTCCATCTAAGATAATAAAGGGTTCTGTTTCTATCCATATTTTTAAATTGATTTGACTATGTTTTGATGGAATTATGTTTATGAATTCCTTTATCTTATGTGAATGGTTCTATGATGTCATGTTGTTTAAGAATATCATTTTTATTACATGGGTTACGCTATGATGTATGGTTTATGATTATGTGGCACACATAAGAAAGGATTCATTATAAGATGGGTGGGACCTATATCTCCCTCCAATGCATTGGGTTAAGATTTTATATCTCATGAGATAGACAGGGCTGGAACGGTAGGTTATACCGGTTTAGTGAAACAGGACTGAAACGAGGGTTACTCGATTCAGAAAGGGACTTTGTCCAATAAGATAGTCTTGGCAATGAGTCTTGACTGACAAGAAATGATTCTCTATGATTATGTGTGTATGCCACAAAGTTTCATGTTTTAAGTTATGATTATTGGGATTTCATTTCACTACTATGATTTATCCCATGTTATGAAATTATGCTCTCTTTTGCAGGTTAAGATTTCCAAAAGTTATGTTTTTATGAATATAATGTGATTGATTTTTCTTTTTTTTACCCTTACTGAGCATTTGAGCTCACCCTTTTATGTTTTCTTTTCCCCAGGATATAAATAAAGGTTTTAGGTAAAAAAAAGGGGGAAGATCTTTATGGGAGATATTGAAGATCTTTCACCATGATTAGAAGAATACGTTCTGAGTTTCCAAAGACACTAAACTATTACGATCCTTGTGTGTGTGTTTTTGTTATGTACTAAGTATTCCGCAAAAGTAATGTAAAGTCCATGTACGTCAGGCTTCGGGTCTCTACAGTTGGTATCAGAGGGAGGTTTAGTCAACCTTTGGAAACTAGGATGCGAAAACGTTTGTGAGATCCCTAGAGATATTTCTAAGGTATGTCTAGGGATGTCCCTAAGGTTAAGTATACTTATAGGTTATAGTACTAGAATTACGCTAACGATCATAGAATTAAACCTAAGATTTTAGATATTGAAGGTACTCCCCCTTTATTATGTTGTTTTCCCTAGCATGATTTTTGCCTCTCACACTATTCTTTTTGGGTTTTAGACGATGGCTGGAACCCGAAGGAACCGTGTTGATCAATGCAATGGACAATGAAATGATTGTCCTCCTGAACAAACAAATGTTATGGGAGATGGAGTGCAAAATCTTATTGCTATACTTACACAAGCTATGAATCATTCTGGACTTCCAAATGAGCAGAGAAGGGAACAATATTCTATTGAGTCCTTCATGAGGAAACGTCCACCTTCTTTTATTGGGACTTCTGATCCACTTGTTTTTGAACAATGGATCAATACCACTGAAAAGATATTTTCAGTTCTTCAATGTTCTGAACATGATAAAGTCATCTTAGCAGTATATCGTTTGGAAGGTGAAGCTGATCAATGGTGGAATCTTATCAAGAATACGAGGCCAAGAGATGAAATTGAGTCCATGGAATGGGACGAGTTCAAGAACTTGTTTTTCAGTAAGTACTTCCCTCGTATTCTTCTAACAAAGATGGAAAAGGAGTTTCTTGAGCTGAAGCAGAAGGATGATGAATCTGTTGGTATATACGAAGCGAATTTTACAAGACTTGCAAGGTATGCATCTGGCATTATCATCCAACCTGAAAGTAAAGTTGATCGATTTTTCAGTGGCTTAAAACCAATTATTCGAAAGGCATTAGCTATAAGAGACTTCAGTAGATATGAAGAAATTGTGCGTTGTGGTACCAAGGTAGAAATGGAAGTTGGTGTTACATATCAATCTCATGGTTTTGACAAGAAACGAAAGATGGAGTTCAAGGAGAAATCTCAGAATAATGGTGAAAAGAAAATGAATGTTTCCTTATGCTCAAAGTGTGGAAAGAAGCATGGTAGAGATTGTCTTAAAGGGACTAGAAAATGTTTTAAGTGTGGAAAAGAAGGTCATCGAGCAGCTGAGTGTCGAAGTAATGGAAAAAGGGTTTCTAATGATGTTAATAAAGAAAACACTACAGAGAACGCACCACCAACACTTCAATGCTTCAAGTGCAAGGAAATGGGGCATTATGCTAATAAATTCCCTAATCCAAGGTTTAGTGATGATCGACGTGAGGAACCACTTAAGTCAAAGGACAAAGGGAAGTCACATGCGATCACTATTGGCGATGTTGAAAATGATAACGATGTGGTGGAATGATTAAGTGTTTATGTAATGGGATTACAAAATAATGGTGTATCATTGAGTATTGCAATATTTATTGATGTGGTATTCAAAGTGATTGAGATATTTTTTGGAAATAAGATGATATGCGCATAATGAAGGGAAAACGAGAAAATGAAATGTTTAATAGTATTCATCAGCTCATGATTGATATAAAGACTAAGTGATATCATGGTTTGAGTATATAGAATTTTGAGGATTTTGGTATATAGAAAGTGTTAAATTTTAACTGCATTCATGTTTTCACTAAGGTATTCAGGAGAATACATGATTAAGGACTTTGAATTTTTGGAATGTGACCAACAAAACATATCTTATGATATATGGGGATCAACGATGGTGTTAAATCTCTGGTAATCGTCTTCACTATATTATGAGAATGGACTGCATTATTATGGATAAGCCTAAATATTGGAATGGATTATGTTGGACATAAGTTAGTATTGTTTAAGGATAAAAGATTTTCGATATTATTGATGGGATGTTATAGTAATATAGTTTTAGAAAAAGGACAACCTGCAGGACGGGTGACAGCCCATCGCGTCGGACAAGGATGTGGGAATCGAACCCACAACCGAAGTGCGACTGGCCTTTATCGCCTACCACTGGCCTACAGGAAGTCCCTGCTTAGTAGAAACTAGTTTTATTATATTATGCAGTATGATATATGAAGTATAAGTCCATTTTAGGAACCATATGTGATTAATCTCACTATAGATCGACTTATAATTTTTTCTAACCTTTTGTTTGAGACAAATGGAATGACCTGTCATACTAACACTTCACAAATAACAAATTCAACTTCATTTATTTAAGAGATGAAGTGGAAATTGTTCAAGGCATGAACAACAGTGAGATTGTACCAAAATAAAGAAAGTATTTATTCTAATTCAAATTTTCAACTATAGGGAAATGATCTTGAAAACCAAAAATGTTGTCCTAGTGATCTTATACCTGATGAATCAGATGGTACCTTAGATCGTCACAAATTTATGGATTTGTGATTACTGGATTTTCCATAGCCATGTTCTCTACCACTCTCCATCAGAACATGATGGTTAGATTTCTCTTCCATATCCATATTTTCACCTATGTGGAAACCCAATGATTAGCTTATTTGGGTAATCGTTACATTTCATACTTTAGTTTTTAAATCCAAGTTTTGGTATTCCTTTTTACGATGTGGGTTTCTATTAAATAAACTTTCGAATAGTAAACCATTTATAATCCCGACGAATTTCGAGGGTGAAATTCATTTTAAGGGGGGTAGAATGTAACAGCCCGAGATTTTATGAAAAATATTCTTTTTTATTTCACTAATGTCTTGTGTTGTATGCTACACCAAAAGGATCTTGCACAACACGTATCCTTGACTTGCCTTGCATTACACGCAATCGCGACCTTCCTCGATAGCTTGCGTCGTACGCAATACCGAGTTTCACTAAACAACGATATGCTATTAAAATATTATTAAAACTAGCCGTTATGAATAATAATAACCACTTTTTTAAATTTTATAAATTTTATTTTTCAAAATAGACTTCATTTTTGGATTCGGAATTCCGAAATTAGCCTAGGGTGAAATTTTGGTATTTTTCTGAAAACATTCAATTTTTGATGAATAGTGAAACCACTAAGTGGTAGGTTAAAAACTGAATTTTGCATAAAACATAATTTTACCGCTTCTGTGAATGGAATTTCGAAAATCCTACAGACACGGTTGATATCAGTAAGTAAAATGTGGTTCAATGAGATAAAAATAATTTTTTGTTGAATAGTAACTTTTTACTTTTTTTACCGCGATTAATAGTAAATAGGGTAACTAAGGGTAAATATGATATTAATATTACCCTAACACATGTCCTAATTCTATTGGACAAGTGTAATTCGACCAAAAACAAACTTAGGAATAAAATATGACCATTTAGGCCCACTTGGATTATATTAGGACATTTATTATTAATTTATTTAAAGAAGGGTTAAAATAGTTAAAGTCAAAGTCTAATAAGTAAATCATTATTAATATGGGGTTATACATAAGATAAATTCGACTATAAATATTAATTAGAAATCTAAAAAGATTTCCTACATAATGGTATTTTATTTGAAATTTTTAGACATTAAATAATTTAATATATAAATGACACAATGATGATGCAGTAATTATCTTATTAATGAAATATTGACATAATTGATGTTATAAACACCAAAATAAATGTAATTTGAGACTTTTTATGAATTCCACTAATTTTCTAGGTTACTATTATATATTAGTGTTTATTTAATTAACCTGGTTCGAACATATAATTATTTTATGACTTTCAAAAAAATCATATATCAAATAGTGTAAAAATTGACACAAAATAGTTTTTAAATCAAATATTATATTATTAATTGTTATTTTATTCATAAAAATCTACGGTTCGGCCAAATGACTTATATAAGGATATATATATTAATAATAAACAATTTGGGGTTCGTTTGGCATGTTATAGTAAGTTTATTAACCATATAGTGAAAGAAAACAAAAAGACACGGTAAAAGTTAAATTATTTAACTTAGAGATAAATCTAATTGATAGGGTTAAAATAATACCCTAAACATGTCTAAATCCTATTGGTTGACAGTATGTTTACCCATACCCACTTTATCTTCGAAATAAGACCCTTTGGAACCATTATAAACCGATTCTGACATTAATATAAAATAATATTTTGAGATATTCCTAAGGTGCCCCTCTCCTCCCTTATAAAAGGACACCTCCTACCCCTCCTCCTCACACAAATTTGAGCCTTCAAGCTCGTCCAACCCCTGCCAAAATCCCTTCTCCACTTCCCTAGAATAATCCTAGAGGTCCTCGTCTTCTTCAAAGACCAATCTTAGTTCCCTAAGTGGAGGATTCAAAGAGGCGTTTCAAAGAAGAGGTAATATCCATTACCGATCTTTTCAATTTCATTCTTCTTCAACTTCTTCTTCTTTAGTTTTTTCATGAAAAAGTAATAACATAAGTATTACTTACATACTGATATGTTATTATAAATATGAAACAACCATAATTCACCTTCTATCCATCCGACGGAAAAATGAAATCACCGCGCGTGCGTACGTACGGAATACCGTCTCCACGCCGTGGTGTAATCTATTTTCCACCACCACCTTAATAGGATGGGTATAATGGTGTAATGAGTAACTATATATGATTATTATAAAGTGATATTGATACTGAAATAGTCTACATACACTTCAACACAATTCCACAACCATGGGAACGATATCATCGCTCGTGCGTACGTACGGACTACCGTCTCCACGACGCGACGAGATTCATTCTCCATGTTAACCATTTAAGAATGATTATAAAGTATATATAAGAAATAATAATGAAATATATGACATTATAATTCTACTGGATTTATGTATATATATATATGTATGTCATCTACTTACTTCCATTCAAGACAATAAGGAAAGGAAAACAGCGTTCATGCGTACGTACGGACTACCGTCTCCATGAACGGTGTTTTTCATTTCATTTATCTATCTATTATATATATATATATATATGATATATAAATCATATTTTATATTCTGGAAATAATTAAATCATGATATATGTAATAATAATGTCAAGAACAACAAGTCAAAACACCTACGATAAATGAAATGATTTTACCCAAAACGCTTCTTTAACATGGAATTTACAAAAGAACGAGTAATATAATGTCATAATTGAACCATATATGATATCATAATAATGAATATGATTCTGTAATAAGTCAATGACATTATTTAAATCATTATACAGGAGGTTCGGACACATACGAAGCAAATCGGACCTAAGGTAAGGGAAATATCACAATCTCATTTTTATCCGAGATTGTTTATTCGTAAGTATTTAATGGGGTGTATTTTATCATCCACATCCATGTTTCATCAATATGTAATATTATTTCCATCCACCTACAATTGTTTAAATCCAATTTTACCCTTTGGTGAGTTTTTAGTAAATGATATGAAAGGAATCTTTTTTTTTCGTACGAGGTACTTTTTGACTTTTTCGACAAAAGTACAAAGAATGTGTTTTTTAACTTATACGGCACGAACAGATTTTTACTGTTTTATAAAGCCTTATTTTCATGAAGCTTACTCTAGAATATTTCATGACTATTTTCAATAAAATATCTTTCTTTTAAAATTGCATGATGTTTTGTGAAAAGAAATTGATTTTGAAGAAGAAAGGATATTTTCCTCAAGAATTCAATTCAAGTGTATTATCAAAATTATTTTCCATCTAAGATAATAAAGGGTTATGTTTCTATCCATATTTTTACATTGATTTGACTATGTTGTGATGGAATTATGTTTATGAATTCCTTTATCTTATATGAATGGTTCTATGATGTCATGTTGTTTAAGAATCTCATTTTTATTACATGGGTTACGCTATGATGTATGGTTTATGATTATGTGGCACACATAAGAAAGGATTCATTATAAGATGGGTGGGACCTATATCTCCCTCCAATGCATTGGGTAAAGATTTTATATCTCATGAGATAGACAGGGCTAGAACGGTAGGTTATACCGGTTCAGTGAAACAGGACTGAAACGAGGGTTACTCAATTCAGATAGGGACTTTGTCCACTAAGATAGTCTTGGCAATGAGTCTTGACTAACAAGAAATGATTCTCTATGATTATGTGTGTATGCCACAAAGTTTCATGTTTTAAGTTATGATTATTGGGATTTCATTTCACTACTATGATTTATCACATGTTATGAAATTATGCTCTCTTTTGCAGGTTAAGATTTCCAAAAGTTATGTTCTTATGAATATAATGTGATTTATTTTTCTTTTGTTTACACTTAATGAGCATTTGAGCTCACCCTTTTATGTTTTCTTTTCCCCAGGATATAAATAAAGGTTTTAGGTATAAAAAAGGGGGAAGATCTTTATGGGAGATATTGAAGATCTTTCACCACGATTAGAAGAATACGTTCCGAGTTTCCAAAGACACTAAACTATTACGATCCTTGTGTGTGTGTTTTTGTTATGTACTAAGTATTCCGCAAAAGTAATGTAAAGTCCATATACCTCAGGCTTCGGGTCTCTACAGTTTTAAAGTATATTTATAATATATTTTTACCATTTAATATAATTTTGGTCATTGGACATAATTTTACAATTAAACCGAACATAAACAAGTGTCAATCTTTTGATAATTATTATCTCTTAAAAACACGCTTTTTGTTTTGACAGCGGGAATTAATTTTAAATTAATTTCTTCCAATTATTTGTTTTGAATTTAGAAAAATGGATTCCATATTTGGAATCAGGATTTTCAAATTGTGTAAATAGGTAACTTTTATTTTTAGACATTTTGAATAATTACTGCGGTAAATATTTTATTTACCATGGTTAAGGGAAAATCCGGTAAATAAGGGTTACAAAATAATATTATAATAATACTGAATTACCCTAAAACGTGTCCTAGCCTTATTTGTTGATACATTTTCGACCATAGGCATCTTTGGGTCGATTTTGGGACCCCATGGTACCACTTGTAGGTTAAAGGGACACTTTATTTTAATTAAGTTAAAATGAATACAAAAATGACACAAGCATATATCTTTTAGAAAAACAATTTTTACATAGGGTTATATATGTTGGATTTTAGATTATAAATATTCCTTAGAAAGATAAAAATATTGCATACATAATGATATTTTATTTATAATTTTTAGACATTAAATAATTTAATTTATATATGACACAATGATGATGAATTAATTCCTATAATAGTGAAAAATTAAAATAATTGATATTATAAATACACAAATAAATATAATATGAAACTTTTAATGAATTAAACTATTTTTCGTGGATAATATGATATATTAGGATTTATTTAATTGACTTTTTTCTAAGTAATCAATATTTTATGAGTTTCAAAAAAATTAACTATTGAATAGTGTCAAAATTGACATAAAAGAGTTCTTAAAACAAATATTATATTATTAATTGATATTAAATTCTTAAAAATCTAAGGTTCGGCCAAGAGACTTATATCATGATAGTTTCATCATTAATTGACCACTTGAGGGTCTCTTGGATGTATATAGTAGGTTTATTAACCATATTATATAAAAATACAAAGAGACATTGTAAAAGTGAAACTAATTAACTTAGAGTTAATACTTAAAGATAAGGATAATATAAGTACTCAAACCTGTCTAAATTCTATTGATTGAGTTGTTTTCGACCCATCCCCACCTTAACATATAAATAATCAACTTTTGAGCCATTAGAAACCAAATATTAATTTATTATAAACTAATATTTCTATCTTTTCCAAAGGTGCCCCTCACCCCTCTTATAAAAGGGCACTCCTCATTCTCATTTCTTCACACCTTCAAAACCTTTTGTATCGGAAAAACTCTGCCCAAATACTCTCCCAACTTCCCTCACTACAACTTAGTGGCCTTAGTTTGATCATAAAGCCTACCTAAGGAGCCCTTTTGATCAAATCAGAAGGAAAAACCCGAAGAAGAGGAGGTTAACCTACCCCAACCAAGGAAAAGTACAAGGTAAGGGGTTTTCATCTCACTCTTTATTCCCGTGAGATTCATTCCATATTTCCACCATCACCTTTTGTTTGGTGTATGTACTGCCCATAATTATATTCTTTGTGTAATACACTCTAATTTATGTGTTTTTACATATTCATTGTATGATACCTCTTTTATGGGTTGTATGTTTCATAAGTTACCAAATTTTTAAGGGTTATTTCACAATCTCTTCATTATCCGAGGTTGTTTATACATAATAATCTAATGGGATCTCTTTATCATCCACATCCATGTTTCTTAATAATGTATTTCAAAAACCTTTTTACTATTTATAAGAATATGCGTTAAAGTCATTTATACCCTTATGTGCTTCGAAAGGAATCTTTCCGTCGTTTTCCAAACAAGGCACTTTTATCCTTTTCGAAAAATTTAAGGTAAGAATGTTTTTTTATCTTATACGGCGGGTGCGGCGATTAACCGCCATTATAAAATCGTCAAAGCTTCCCTTACAAGCTTATAAAAATAATTTCAAATTGAATGTATTATTTTATAATTATGTTACTTTTAAAATGATTTAAAAAAAGAGATATTTCTCTAAAATAGTTTTGATTTCATCTATGTCAACATCCTTTGATGGCTTTTAAGCTTATTTGAAGTTGATTAATTATGATACAAAACATCCATATTTTATTGAAGGTTTTGTGATATTTATGACTGTGGATAAGCTATTCTTATGTCAGTCATGTTTTTTTTAAGGTACTGACATTTCAGAAGTTATTTTTAATCCGAATTTTCATGTCATATTTCAACCTTGCATTCAGATGAATGTGTTAGACAAGTATGTTCCGGGTTGGGGACCGGTAAAAGTAAGCCCTACTGTTTGGTCTCCGGTTATTATATGGACTCAGGGTTGGTGTCCGGTTATTAGAGGCACTCCGGGTTGGTGTCCGGTTATTAGAGGCACTCCGGGTTGGGTTCCGGTTACAGTTAGCCCCTAGGTCTTGGGACGAGGCCTTGACAAAGAAATTAAAGTTCAACATCATGCATTCCGACATTATGAAATTGGTTATTGATATTGCATGTGATTATTAGATTAGTAGAATATCCATGTGAATAAGTAAATGGGATTATTTCATTTTACTTTTGCCATACTATGTTGAAGTTCAAGTTTAAAAGGATTTTTTTAGTAATGTATTGCCTTAAATGTTTATGCTTATTTTTGAATGTTCCGCTATATTGTTATCCTTACTGGGCATTTGAGATCACCCCTTTTCTATGTTTTATTTTTCCCAGGATGTGAAGAAGTAAGTTATGAATGACCTACAGGGATATTATGAGGGGATAATAGTGTGGACTATGGAGACATTATGTTGTCGTAGTAGTTTTTCACATTATGATGTAATGTAAAACTTATGAATATATCTCGTGTTTCCAATGCTACTAAACCAATCGGTCGTTCGAGATTTGATCTTTCTTGTGATCATGCCAATGTTATGTAATAATGCACCGACTCTGGGTAACTAGGGTCGGGGCGTTACAGTTGGTATCAGAGGAAGTTTAGTACAAACCTTGGAAGCTATATTTAGAGAAACTATGTTTAGAGCACATAGATTTAAGATGAATTTTGAGGATTAGTATAGAAGAACTTCCTAGAATTTTGGTATTGTAGAGTTTTTGTGAGTTTTCCGAGCATTACATCCCTGTCTGGATACGAGAAGGTAGAGGCAGCTCTGGCACAGATGTACCTAGGGGTAAAACCCGAAAACACCACTTTGAGCTAGACTCGAACAGGAACTGGTGCACGACAACGGGCCTTGCTGCACTCTTGGTTACGACACTCTCGGGGGATATGCTTAGTATAACTCTCATTTTCTTTACAAATCATTATGAAGGTTTTATGAGTATATACTTCCTCAAAGGAGACATTTTTATGATTATGGATTATATCCATAAAATATTTAATTTATGTTATGTGTTTTACAAGTTTGGGATTAGGTATTTTTATTCATAAACTAATCTAATGTATGCCATTGTTTAGAAATGGCGCCCAGTAGAAGGAATGAGAACTCTAGCAATGCACATGATACAAAGAGAAAGAAGGATCATATATTTTATCATCTTAAGCTAGAATTTACAAGAAAAATAGTCTCACATGTATTATCATCATATGAAGAAATAATATCATGTGCTGATAAGATAAGTAAAGAGTTTACTGGGTCATATGGCTTTGAAGGGAAGAAAGAGAAGAAAAGGATGGAAGATAGAAAGATGGATAAAGGTAAGAGGGAAAAGAAGAATTTTCCCATATGTGATAACTGTGGAATGAAACACCCTGGAACTTGCCTGAAAGGAATGGGAGTTTGTTATAAGTGTGGAGGAAAAGGGCACAAAGTACGTGACTGCAAGGGTAAGAAAATGGTTTCAAATGTACAATGCTTCATTTGCAAGGAGTTTGGACACTACGCAAACCTATGTCCCAGTCATCAGACTATGCCGCAAATGATGCTATTGGATAATAATCATGTTATGATACTACCACAGATGAAGAGAAATGATTAGAGTTCTTATGTTGATTATGTCAATTGAGTGTTGTATCAACAATGTACTTGTTATAATAATTATGGAGTATATAAGGACTGTACTGCAGTACTATTTCATTAAGGACTTGAGATTGTGTGGAACAAAGAAAAGTGAATCAATAGAAGGATAAATTTTTGGAAAATATATGGTTGAGAGAATGATAAACCATAATATAGTTCTGATACCGAGGTAGTGATTTTGGAATAATACATGATTGTTTTAGATAAATTATATTGGATATTCTTGACTACCTTGGAACTGATTAATGATTTGTATATTCCATAATTGTTGGGGTTTAAAACATTTTTGGATTGATGAATTATATCTAGCATTCTATATGGAATAAGGGAGTATGAATGTAATCAATAAGGAATATGGTAATTCAGGATGTTTCAGTGTACTAAAAGAATACATGATTAAGGTATTCATATGCTATTACGGGGTAAAAAGTATCTACATTATGTTTACCTTCCTTATAAATGTTGGACTGTGATTTTGGACTGATTTATTTTGGATAGTTCTAGTTTGGATTATTTTGGAATGCCATAAAAGGACAACCCGGAGGTCGGGCGGCAACACGTTGCGTCCGACAAGGATGCGAGACTTGAACCTGCAACCGAAGGGCGACAAGGGTGTATCACCTACCACTGGCCCACGAGATGTCCTGGATTAAATAATGTAGTTTTTTTAAAAGTTCTGGTAGATGAATTATAAATTCATTTATTTTGGAACCTTGTACGAATAGTATAAATAGAAATTTTTTTACGTTCTATTATCTTTTAGAGTGAAAGATGAGTTTGTGGTAGAAATTTATTAATGGATAAAACTCTAATTATAAAGTAAGTATATCTCCTTATGATCTTAGCCAATCTCATAAATAAATTCCTCAAAATTAATAAAAGAAACTTAGAACAAGAAATTTGTCCTAGATGGTACCTTAAATCATCACTAATTTATAGCTTTGGGATTGTTGGCCTTTTCATAGCCATGTTCTCTACCACTCTCCATCAGATAATTGATGGTTAGATTTCTCTTCCATATCCATATTTTCCTACATGGAACCCTAGTATGTGTTATTTTCGGTAATCTTCATACTTTCCACTCTTTATTTTAAATAGAGGCCTCATTAATTCATTTTTCGATATGGGATTTCAACTAAGATATTTTGAAACGTCAAAAATGTGTTATCCCAATACCCTATGTTTTGTTAAACCGATGGTATTTCAAATCATCATAGATTGATGATTTTAAGGACCTCAATTTTATTCTTGTTTGTGATTGATGACCTCAATCACTAGCTATAAATATTTACATTTTTCCTCTAATTATATGTCTCTAATTGCCACCAATGTTCTCCTAATCAATATCATAATTTGGTGGTGACCCTTTCATTTCTCTTTTCCTCATATTAAGACTAAATTTTAGTAACCCAATTTCCGATGTGGGTTTTCCCACAAATATATTTTCTATTTTCAACCTTTTATTTTCGAAGAACAATTTCAAATTGAGAGGATGCAATTTATTGAAGGAGGGGAAAATGTAACACCCCAAGATTTCATAGTGTGTTATTTCTTCAAAATAATTCAATAACTTGCACTACATGCAACACCGAGTTCAATCACACCATGACTTACCAAAAAAAATCCATTCAAAAGAGGTTATGAATAGTATTAACTAAATTTTGAACTTTATATAATCCTTATAATTTTAGAATCCATATTATGAGTTTCTTAGACATAATGCAAGAACAGATTCATTTTCAGTATTGCACTTTTATCAACTTTTAATATTGAAACATTTTTAAATACAATATTTTAAACTTTTTAAATAAATGGGGGACATCAAAAAATTTAAAATGAAACATCCCAAGCTTCCACGGTACGCTTTCATTTGAATAATACAGTAGTGTGTGTTGTACGCAACTTCAAGTTCTAAGACACCACAACCAATCAAACTAGCTGTTATGAATAGTAATACCTACCTTTTAAAATTTTAGATATTTTATCTCTCAATATGGACTTCATTTTTGGATTCAGAGTATCGAATTTAGGTTAAGGTGAAATTTTGGTACTTTCAGATAACTTTCATATTTTGATGAATAGTAAAAATTACTAAATTTAAATTAAAAACAACTTTTTTAATCAAAATAATTAATAGTGATAAATTATGAATTTTAGTTGTTTTAAAGTATATTTAGAATATATTTTTACCATTTAATATAATTTTGGTCATTGGACATAATTTTACAATTAAACCGAACATAAACAAGTGTCAATCTTTTGATAGTTATTATCTCTTAAAAACACGCTTTTTGTTTTGACAGGGGGAATTAATTTTAAAGAAATTTATGCCACTTATGTGTTTTAAATTTAGAAAAATGGATTTCATATTTGGAATCAGGATGTTAAAATTGTGTAAATAGGTAACTTTTATTTTTAGACATTTTGAATAATTATTGCGGTAAATATTTTATTTTCCATAGTTAAGGGTAAATCCGGTAAATAAGGGTTAAAAAATAATATTATAATAATACTAAATTACCCTAAAACGTGTCCTAGCCTTATTTTTTGATACATGTTCTACCATAGGCATCTTTGGGTCGATTTTGGGACCCCATGGTGCCACTTGTAGGTGATAGGGACACTTTATTTTAATTAAGTTAAAATGAATACAAAAATCACACAAGCATATATATTTTAGAAAAACACTTTTTACATAGGGTTATATATGTTGTATTTTAGATTATAAATATTCATTAGAAAGATAAAAAGATTTCCAACATAATGATAATTTATTTATAATTTTTAGACATTAAATAATGTAATTTATATATGACACAATGATGATGAATTAATTACAATAATAATGAAAAATTAAAATAATTGATATTATAAATACCCAAATAAATATAATATGAAACTTTTAATGAATTAAACTAATTTTCTAGGATAATATGATATATTAGGATTTATTTAATTGACTTTTTTTGAAGTAATAAATCTGTTATGAGTTTCACAAAAATCAACTATTGAATAGTGTCAAAATTCACATAAAAGAGTTCTTAAAACAAATATTATATTATTAATTGATATTAAATTCCTAAAAAACTAAGGTTCGGCCAAGAGACTTATATCATGATAGTTTCATCCTTAATGGATCACTGGGGGGTCTCTTTGATGTATATAGTATGTTTATTAACCATATTATATAAAAATACAAAGAGAAATTGTAAAAGTGAAACTAATTTACTTAGAGATAATACTTAATGATAAGGTTAATATAAATACCCAAACCTGTCTAAATTCTATTGGTTGAGTTGTTTTCGACCCATACCCACCTTAAAATTTAAATAATCAAGTTTGGAGTCATTAGAAACCGAATATGAATTTATTATAAACTAATATTTCTAGCTTTTCCAAAGGTGCCCCTCACCCCTCTTATAAAAGGGCACTCCACCTTCTCATTTCTTCACACCTTCAAAACCTTTTGGTTCGGAAAAACTCTACCCAAATACTCTCCCAACTACCCTCACTACAACCTAGAGGCCTTATTTTGATCAGAAAGCCAACCTAAGGAGCCCTTTTGATCAAATCAAAAGGAAAAACCCGAAGAAGAGGAGGTTAACCTACCCCAACTAAGGAAAAGTACAAGGTAAGGGGTTTTCATCACACTCCTTATTCCCGTGAGATTCATGCCATATTGCCACCATCACCTTTTGTGTGGTGTATGTACTGCCCATAATTATATTCTTTGGGTAATACACTCTAATTTATGTGTATTTACATATTCATTGTATGATACCTCTTTTATGGGTTGTATGTTTCATAAGTTACCAAATTGGTAAGGGTTATTTCACAATCTCTCCATTATCCGAGGTTGTTTATACGTAATAATCTACCGGGATCTCTTTATCATCCACGTACATGTTTCTTAATAATGTATTTCAAAACCTTTTTACTATTTATAAGAATATGGGTTAAAGACATTTATACCCTTATGTGTTTCGAAAGGAATCTTTCCGTCGTTTTCCAAACAAAGCACTTTTAACCTTTTCGACAAATTTAAGGTAAGAATGTTTTTTTAACATATATGGCGGGTGCGGCTATTTACCGCCATTATAAAATCGTCAAAGCTTCCCTTACAAGCTTATAAGAATAATTTCAAATTGAATGTATTATTTTATAATTATGTTACTTTTAAAATGATTTAAAAAAAGATATATTTCTCTAAAATAGTTTTGATTTCATCTATGTCAACATCCTTTGATGGCTTTTAATCTTATTTGAAGTTGATTAATTATGATACAAAACATCCATATTTTATTGATGGTTTTGTGATATTTTTTACTGTGCATAATCTATTCTTATGTCACTCATTTTTTTTTTAAAGTATTGACATTTCAGAAGTTATTTTTACTCTGAATGTTTATGTTATATTTCAACCTTTCATTCAGATGAATGTGTTAGACATGTATGTTCCGGGTTGGGGACCAGTAAAAGTAAGACCTCCGGTTTGGTATCTGGTTATTAGAGGAACTCCGGTTTGGTCTCCGGTTATTAGAAGGACTCCGGGTTGGTGTCCGGTTGTTAGAGGCACTCCGGGTTGCTGTCCGGTTATTAGAGGCACTCCGGGTTGGGTTCCAGTTACAGTTATCCCCTAGTTCTTGGGACGAGGCCTTGACAATGAAATTAAAGTTCAGCATCATGCATTCCGACATTATGAATGTGGTTATTGATATTGCATGTGATTATTCGATTAGTAGAATATCCATGTGAATAAGTAAATTGCATTATTTCATTTTACTTTTTCCATACTATGTTGAAGTTCAAGTTTAAAAGGCTTTTGTTTTAGTAATGCATTGCCTTAAATGTTTATGCTTATTTTGGAATGTTCCGCTATATTGTTATCCTTACTGGGCATTTGAGCTCACCCCTTTTCTATGTTTTATTTTTCCCAGGATTTGAAGAAGTAAGTTATAAATGACCTGCAGGGTTATTATGAGGGGATAATAGTGTGGACTATGGAGACATTATGTTTTCGTAGTAGTTTTACACTTTATGATGTAATGTAAAACTTATGAATATATCTAGTGTTTCCAAGGCTACTAAACCAATCGGTCTTTCGAGATTTGATCTTTCTTGTGATCATACCACTGTTATGTAAAAATGCACCGACTCTGGGTAACTAGGGTCGGGGCGTTACAATACATACCCATAGGAATATCTTATGATTTACATTTTAATTTGATACTCCTAAATAAACCATAAAGGCTAGTTGGTTACATGAATGATAAGATGGGTTTTTCCATAAATATCAGTCAAAATACAACCAAATGGGGGCTTTTCTATTATACAATATATTTTTATGTATTATGTTTCGGGATAAATAGAGACTAATTAGTTGATTAAAATGAGTCAAAGAACCACCAATGGTTTTTGGGAGGCCTGTAACATGTTTTGGATGGGATTTAATTAAAGAATTGATGAAATATTATTTTTAGGGACAATAGTTATAAATAACAACATTTAGCACAAAATATTATTTTATTATTAGGGATAATTTTTTGTAAAAACATATAGAACACCTATATAGTTATTTTAAAAGATTACACATCTATTATTGGCATCATTTTTGATTTGGAACAAAATATTTTTAGAAACATGTCAAAAATTGTCAAAATAAGGTATAATAGTCATAATGATTGGATGTATAAGAAACATCTGATTTAATAAAGAAGGGAGGACACTAGATTCATATATTTTCCCCAAGTATTTAGAAGCATCATATGGGAGTAAAACCATATAACGGAGTGGAGGAATCACTCAATTGTTGAGGAGAATAAGAGGAGAGCCAATGGTGGGGTCTGTTGTGAAAATATGATGAAATAAGGATGTAAATATATTTAGTGTATAAAAATGGAAAATGGTAATTTTTGATATTTACAACTGAGAACATGGTTTAGCCACGTGGTTGGCCAAACTATGTTCCAATTGTTCCTAACAATTATTCAAAATCACCACACCCTTTATGGTTCAATGTAAATTTAGTCAAGACATGCTAAAACCATGTGTAAAACAATTGTACTAATATACATTCCATAATATTATAATCATGTCCCTTCATGATATTAAAATAAATTATCCCACACCATATATCAATTTTAATGGAAATGTTGAGATCTAAGTTAAAAATATACACTAATAGTGTGCCCTAATCTACCTTCCCAATAATAAAACATCGAGCCAAAACGTCCCAAATTAATCTGAAACCTCTTGTAATCCCTTAGACACATTCATTATGGTAGAAATATATAAATTAAGGAAAAATATAAATATTCCATACATCAAAAAATATAGTGGTTTTTAAAAAATACTTGTATTTTATCCTCTAAGACTATAGTGAAATGAACATCAACTATATTTTTTTCACTAAGAGTCATGATTAACAGTTGATGACAAAATACACAACACACTTCAACAAATAAACCCTTCATACATGGGGTGAAATTCATCATCAACATTGATGTAAAATCATGAATCATCTCTCTAGGTCCATTGTATTCTCTAATAGAAATAATCAATAATGGAAGAGATGGTGGATAAATAGTTAATTCCCACAATTAAATCATAATATCTCATTGAAACCATGAAAATAATCCATGTGAAACTCTCTTAAATGTATTTTTTGTCATAATATTTATATAAGAGTGTGTCAAAATAATCCCACTGTGATGGAGACTCTATCCCTAATGGTCAGGCTAGCAGCTCTGGTGGAATCTCATGTTCTCAAAAAGTGATATTTCTATAAAAATAATCGATAATTTACATGTCTATAAAATGTCAATAAATGTCATTGAAGACCAACATCAAACCATTGATCATAATAAAAGACTCTAGGTCATAGTCTAACAATCCATTTAATTGAATTAATCTCTGGAAGCCTACTATATAAGACTATATTGTAAAACATAAAGGTGGATGAAGTTCTATTTTATTATAAAATAATTAACACATATATTTTAACTGGATTCTCCCCCATAAATATCTTTCTATGGATTAGTATTATATTTATACCCTATCTACATTGTCGAATAATCAATTTTTTTATTGTACTATGTGTCTGATCATGATTATGTGTAGAATAGTATATTAATATCTCATTGAATTTTTTCTATAATGTGAGACTAAAAACACTACTACTAGATGAATACTAACCTCCCCCCCCCCGCTCTATTTACTCTAGTCAGTAAAATTTTCATCACGGAGTCTCACTACAACACTCTAATATATATTGGCTTATAGAGAGACACCAGTCCAGCATAAAAATTTCAGTGAAGCCCAAGTCCAAAAAAATTTCCATTGATTTTTTGATAGGAATATTTTCCAGAGAATATTTTATAAAATCAATTTATAGGGATACATACACGATTAATTACATGTGGAATTAATATATCTCAATAAGCTACATGTTATACACAAATCATAGAGTTGTCGAAAAAAACTCATATCACGAGTTCCTCTAAAACCTAATCCATGGTAAATTTATCGCATCTTACAAATTATTTATAAAGATCCTCTATAATCCTAATAAAATGGGTAATTCTACCCTATAATAAATATAATTTTTGGTGGTCTTAATAATGCATAAATCTTAAAAAAACACCTCTAGATAGTCCTCAACTAACTAATAGTCCAGTTCAAACTACGTCCAAATATTCGAATAACATATAGACTCATAAATCATTATCATGCTACATATATCCTCATTCTATATTACTATTTTAATTTTATACCCAGAATAATATAATTCATTTCATGGACAACTAGATAATGGATACTTTCTACTCATTGTGTGGTTGTATGAATTTTTAGCAACCTAGAGTAAAACCCATCCAAATAGGATAAACAACTAAAAACTCATCATTTAGATGATCCTCATCATAGTCTAATCATTCAATCTCATTTGCCTATATTTTTATTGGGTAGATAAATATTCAATGTGATCTACCATTAATAGAAAATATACTGGTATCTAGCTCAAAAAAGGTATTGATTCTACATCCCATTCATATATGATTCATATAAAATTATTTCACAATAACAGATTCCTTGATGTACCAATAAGAAAAGTGGTACATATGAATCATATCTAATAGATACATCATCCACCATACAACCATTGCTTTCACTATAATGAGAGCTATAGTTGATACATATTTACTTCATTTTCTGAATTCCTAAACAAATACTCACATCTATTGAATCACAAAACCCAATCCTTGGATAACATTACAATATAACCCAACCTAAACCAATTCACCCCACATTGACTATGGAATGTAGAGTGTTACCCCCAAATCCTACCTGCAATAGGATTTAGTCTTGTGCATAGCACATAGAAAGAATATCATGTATATGGGAGGACTTATCTTAATGTTTCAAAATAAACCAAAGTAATGCATTAAGGTAATTAGATGGAATATTAAATTATTTTACAAAATATAAAATCTAAAACATAGTATGATATCTCATAACTGATGTAATAAAATGGTGAAACATTCCTAATAACCATAAAGTGGGTTTACCCTAAAAAATGAGAGAACCATCTCAATAATAGACCACCACGATTAATAATGATGTGATTATCTCTAACAGGAAACATCGATAAGTGTCACCCACTCAAGGCCAACCAATTTATCTATCGAAAACCATGACTTCTAAATATATAATGTCATGTGTGGGAAGATACCATCTATATGTGGTTATATAAATATCTATTTTGACACCCTGATATCACTTTGAATGAAAGAACCAAAACCAATTCAACACAAACCATAAAACATATAGCAGTGAAATGAGTAGAAAAAATAATGTTTGTACTTATATGTTACACAATATATAAATATCAACTAGTATTTGTAGTCATCAAATTAATTTCATAGTTATAACAATACCCTTAAATATTTTAATCATTCAAACCATGTATCGCTTATAAAAAATAATGGATGAACTCCCACCCCTAAAATTATAGGGGTGAATTATGAACTCAATACAGGATCACAGGTCCAACATGAGTTTTATGAGTAAAGGGGAATAAAGAATCTTATTGATAGTGAAAATTTTTTCTTATAATATCATGTGTAATAACAAAAATTATCCAATTTGTAGGTATATGATATCATAAACAATTCTTGTGGGTGAATTTATGACCCAATCTATCGATGGTAACAAAATACTATACACTGACTCTCTTTTCATGGTTGGTTTGATCTGAATAATAATTTCAGGATTTTATCTTGATCTCCAATTCATTGATATGGTCAATCTTGTAAACTTATTTTTAATTATTGTATCTACCATGGGATATGATTCCACCATAACATCCCACTAGGAATTCATCTCATATGGGGTTTTATGAAGGCACTAATCATTAAAAAATGGGTGTACATGATGTTCTCAAGGGGTATATAGTTTCCACCACAGAATTATTTGTATATCAATGAACTAGCACCCCACTTTTTTTAAATAATTTCAACTACATCGGTTGTATAAAATTCCAAATTTTTTTATGTACATGTTTATAAGCCTATGTATACATTGATTCTTGGATCATTTTCCACTATGAGGTGAAATGGGTGACTATATTTTTAAGTAATGTGGTTTGGAGGTTTTTTATAGTATATTGAATATTATATGGAAAAATGTTATTAGATTTTTTCTAAAAGAAAACTTTTTTCTCAAATGGGTTTAATTTTTTCATTAAAAAATCACCAAGTTATGTTATGATTTATAAAATTGATGATTATATGTAGATGGTTATATTTATATTACCATATCAATTCTAGTTGATGATAGTTTTTGGACTGAGTTAATTGGTTAGGTTGTTATACTGAATGTTTATCTTATCATTTTTACAGGGTTCATCAGAGAAAAATTCAATGAAATTTATATGAGATTATGTTGTTCCGTTATACATGTTCCTAATATCAGAATGATTTTAATGATTCAATATAAAATCCATATGAGGGTAATGTGGTTTTCAAATTTAATGGAAATATACCCTATCAACCTATCATATACTACCTAAAAGATGTTATCTGATGAATGGAGTGATTAGTTGTTGTCCACCAAATAAATTTAACTAGATGGAGATGAATTTATTTGAAGTATGAAGTTATAGTTTCACAATGTATAAAATATGGAGTAGTGATGATGTTATTAGAAGATTAATTTTAATATAATAGTGTTATAGTGTTTTTATTCCTTTATATAAAGACAAAATTTAAAATATGGAGGCCCCATAGATTGATCGATATATTTTCATAGGGTTTATAAATTATTGGGTTGCCTTACACAATCCATTATATTCATGGAATGCCTTTAATCAACGACTTGACGAAGGATACATGGTAAATCCTACTAAATATTGGAATCCCTTTTTGAACAATGAATGGAGTTTTATTTTGGATTTGTAAATATGTGGATGTATTTTAGGAGATAATTAATTAAAAGTTCCAATAATATGAACTACCAATATATGGTTCAAGTTTTCTGAATAAATAGTGTTTCGTAAGCACAATTTTAAAGTTTGTGTTATAGGATTAATGGAGTTATAAGATATGATGTTTGGGATTTTTTTCGAATTAAGGCATCATTTAAAGTTCATCAGAAGAAGAACTATCATATAAGAGTATGTCATGTATATAAAAAAGTGAAGTATGAATACAGTAGATGTAGAATCTACTTAATGTCACACTAGAAAAATATTTACTAGGAAGTGTTTCTTGAATCACTATATAACTATGTAAATCACATTGCTTTGAAGATTTTGGGATATTCTATAAACTTGTGTTATATATCTGTGATAAATATTTTTTAATAGGTTCCATAAAACTATGTTTTTGAATGTTCAGAAAACATCGAGGATAATATATTCCACATGTTTTTTCAAGAAGGATATAAAAATCACGATAATTTTCCAATGAATATGAAATGAGAGGGGGATTTTATCATTTATTTTTTATTGAGTAGTAAGTTATTTGTTTCTTCCTCCTCACCTATGAGTGCTCCAACATACTAGGGTTTGCGTTCATCCAATACGGTCACTTTTCACATATGAGGATAATAGGTGAAGTACTATAGATTTATATAATCGATTAAATATATCTAGTGAATAAACATCTTATATATGTATATTAGAATGATTATCCATATCAATTTGTATTATATAGAATATTTTTCAAATTGATCAGGTCAACACGATTGATAGATAGAAATCATATAGTTACAATAAATATTTACAAATCTGGTCTTATTAGGAAGATAATATGTAGAGGTGATTTTACAACCTATGTGTTTGATGTGGATTTATACTACATAGAAATAGTTCAAATATACCTCATAGAAAACTAAGAATGTATATTAGGAGAACCCATCTGAATAACATCGAATGGATTGAATGAATTTCCTTCTTACTACAAGGAAAATAATTTGATGAAGAAAATGTATATATAAGAATAAAATATGTAAAAATTTACAAGTAGAAAAGTGATGATATATAGAAACCTATTAGTGAATGATAATATAGCTATTAAAAAATTGTTAAATTATTTATTCAATGAGGAGAATCTAAACTGTCATTTTACTGTAGTTAAATTCAAGTGAATTGGCATTATCTACTTGTTATAACCAAATAAAAAATATTTATTTCTAGTTGTTTGGTGGAGATGGATTATTTCAAAACCATGACAATGATTATGTACAATTAGGGTGTTTTATATCTTTTAAATGAATTTCATTAAATTATTGTATCACTTTTCTTAGTTTTTGGCATATAAAGTTTTCAATAAATTAGATTAAAGACATATATTTTGTATAAAAATATAAATATGGGGGGTCATTGATTCACACCTTCTACTTCTCATTGATCACAATTATCATAATTGGTTATTTATAGGGGTATCAGATCAAAGGATTAAATAATAGACTCTTTTATTATGATATATATTATTAAAAGGTTGTCATGGTCGTCAAAATTCTGTTAAGAGTATCTTGATTCTTGTCTTCTATGGGAATCACAATCATATATTGAAAGATAAACCTAATCCTTTTCTAATGTAGTTTGGTTATAATGTTGTTGAGGATTCTATAAATGGTTTCGATCTACATGTTGTTGGTTCTACTATTATAATTATTAATATGAAAAATTTGTACAAGGATTAATGAAAATTAATTATTAAAAATCACTCCCTCTATAAATGTGAATTTCATTGATTCAAATGGATTGGAATGGATAAACGTATTAGGTAATAGTTAAATAACATATACAAAAGAAATTAAAATATTAAGAAAAAATGTCATAAAATGGATATTAATCAACAAAGAATATAAATTGGTTGATGATGAATTCTTTTGTGTCTTATTTAAAAAATTTAATGTCATTTTATACACCAAAATATGTCTTGGTGAATTTTTGTATGACTATACCATTGTTGACAAGATTTTATAAAGTATTTATGAAACAAATTATGATAATGTATCTTTATTTTATGATAAATATCCTAGAACACTCTCTATAGTTGATCAATATACAACTATTATAACATACAAATTGAAAAGATAAAATGTTATAATGAATAATGAAACATTTGACCAATAAATATGTATCTATTATACCATGAATTGAATTACTGTGAATTTTCTTGGGGAATAATCTCATTAGTCAGAAAACGAAGATGAGTTTAGTAAAAAAATTGATCAATTTATAGTTTAATTTTATTTAAAGGTGAATAGATTTATTGGATATTAAGATAGTAAATGCACGAATGAAATGCATTGGTGTGGATCTATTATATATTGTAACTGAAATTTTCCCCAATGAAAAAAAGATGAATAAAATAACGAGGATAATAGAAATTCAATAATATCTATTATGAATACTGAATAAAAAACCTTCTCATATTATATGGGAAAAGATAAAAATGTCTCAAAATATAACAAGATAAATTATTTATCTATATTTTATGAAGATACGAGTCTGATAAAGAAACTGAAAACTCTAGAAATGATCCTATTAAAAAAATTCCTACTGAAAAATAGATTAATTTAAAATTTAGTATTGATGAATCATTTATATCTAAAAATGATTAATAAAAGACATCAATTCATCTTATACTCAATAGATATTTCAAACAATGACTTGAAAACAACAAAATAAATGTCATGGATAACAAGAATTTAAATAATGAAAAACTATTAACCTTCAGTAGAGAATATTTTCATAAATAAAAAAGAAATTACATATTTATATTAATGATATTATATTATATCTTGATGAGTTTGAGAATCAAAATATCAAACATAATTAAATGTGGGAGTTATATAAAGAATAATTTGTTCTCATTCATCAATTATTTTTTATATCTAAGAAAGGAATAAAAAATTTAAAAAACATTTTTACAAGTTTTGGTAATATGTTAAAGAAGTGTTAACCATGGTAGGATAATAAAATATCATCAACTTTTAATAAGAATAATTAATATATGAAGAGTAATAAATATAGTAATATGAAAATTCTTATAGAAAAATAAGAGCTTAAAAACATAATGTTTCCAAGGATTCAACTTATAAACCAAATGATGCTACTAATATTAATTATGTTGATTCTACTAATAAAGAAATACTAGATAAGAAAAAAACTGGATGTTACTAAAACATGGGATTACAATGAATAGATGGTGTCGAATTTAATAATGTTAATGAATACAATGTTCTAACCTCCAGAGAGTATGGATGTTATAAAAGAAAATTTTTCCTCGTATGGTTAATTATATGATGCTTAAGATACTTTTAATAAGTGGAATATGTATCTTCTAAATAATTAATTATATGATTAATCTCATAAAAAATGGAGGTATATTTTGAAGGTGGGTCGACCTACTAAAGAAACACCCTAATAAATGAACTATGATCGTTGGTAAACTATTCTGAACACTAAACTATTTTTGAAAGCTTTTATCAAAATATAAATTAGGAAAAGAGGAATTTATTTTAATTATATTAATATAAAAACATTTATACAACATATATCAAATCCTTCAAAAGAATAATGAAAATTAAATTTAAAAATATATAGTTGTTATAACAACTCACAATGATACAAAAAAATAAAATTTGATCATTCAAAGTTTTACATTATTATATTAGTTAAAGAATTTGATTTTGTTTAAACTTTTTAATATTATAAATAAGTTGTAGGATCTTGACGAATTTAAGAGTCACTCAAAAAAAATTCCATTAAATATTAATTCATTTAAATGAATAATTTAAAACCAAAACTGTATATTTATTAATATGTTGAAACACAATCTATCAAGTGTTTGAAAATTTTGTGATAAAGTATATGTATTTGTGTTTAAAAGAGATGAATTTATTCTTAAGAAGATATATGATGGGAAAATATTATGTTGGGTCAAATTAACCATGGTAAACATGTTTCATGATGTGGAAGATAAATGTTTGTTCTATCTGAGAAAGATAGAAACAAATGTATTATGCCTAAGAGGTTAGAAAAAAATATTACATGATATAAGATATGGAAATCATAAAGATATTGTACTGATGATATTATAATAATTTATAGAAGAATATATTTAATCTAATCAATATGTCTTAATGGGAAGCCTAAAAACTGTGGATATAATAATGCTGACATTCTCTTATCCAATCCATCAGAGATTATATAGCTAATATATGAGATCTAATGAGAAAGAAATAAAAAATTCAAGATAACTAATAAATTTATATTAGTTTTTATTCTAATAATATAGTAATAATTATATTTTTTAAACATAATAAATGAGATCACAATTTGTTTAATTGATTTAGGAGAAGTGTAGAAATTTAATACAACTATTCTATGATGAATATTCAAACATATTATAGTGAGGAGTATAAAAATGGTTATTTTAGAGAATAAATTTAAAATAAATACATTTTTCATGAATTTATTGCACTATATACCTCAAAAAATATTTTTGGAAGAAGAAATAGATTCTTGGTGGGGATGAAACTATCGATGTATATCGAATGTAAAATATCACAATTTTTTTAGGAAATCTATTAGAGAACTAGTTCATATTATTAATCGATGTGTCTATATAAAGAAATAAAATATTACTCATTATGATACATACTAAAAACCAATTTTTTTAAATACCAATGCATGTTACATAGGCCATACATTATATATTTAAATGGTGAGAATCAAGGAATGTATGATCAGATAGGTTTAGATAGAATATTTATAGGATGACGTTCTAAAGGTAAAGAATTCCTACGTTGTAATGAATTATAATAAAATATTTGTGACTCTTATGATGTGAAAATCATAAAAATTAAATTAATAATATTTAAAGGACAATTAAAAATATGCAATAATGTTAATATGGTGTGGTTTCAATGGGAATACATTTAAAATGATCTTAATAAATGTAATAATATAGCTTACCGAGATGAAAATTCATATTAAACAACCTCAAGTGATGAGGAACAAGTAAGTTAATATTATATGGGGTTATGTAATGATGTGTAATTCCAAAAAAATCATTTTATATCAATGATAACAAGTTGAAATATGAAGAAGTTCATATTTAGTTTCTTATTCTTCTATATATTCACATGTTAAGAGATAATCCATAGGTGAAACATCACACATTCAAGAGTGTATTGATTATATTAATGAAGATATGTAATTATTTTTGTAGAATTATAGAAAGGAACTTATACCTAAAAACAATATTCTTTTTATTAGTATAAAAAGGGTTTTCCAAAACAATTTAAACGATAAGGGTGAAGTGATATGAAATATGGCACGACTAGTTTGTAAAACACACTAATACATTGAAGTCATTGAATTTGATAAAAAAAACTTCTCTAGTGGGATTTTTAGAAACTATCAAAATATTTCATTCTATAACTACATAATTAATATATTATATAAATTTACGTGGATTTGTAGTCATTTTTCTTAATTTGTAGATCGATAAAGAAGCCAATATTTAACAATAGTGTGGCCTCATTAATTATAATGATGATGGATACATGGTAATGTTGGAGAAGGCATTGTATTGTATAATAATGTATCAAAAATTATCTATTAAAAGTTATATAATGTATTTTTGATGATGTACTTAAAAAAAGAAATAGTTGATAGTAACCTCTCCCTAATAAAATTTTATGAGCTTCCCATTATTATAATTGTTTATATTGATGAATATATATCTTCATGGAATTATAATGAATCTTGTAAAATATTTTTTGAAAAGAGGAAATAGTTTTTTTAAATTTCAATTATAGGTAAAATGAAATGCTTTATTAGATTACAAATCCCTCAAAATAAGAAATTACATTTCCCATCCCATTATACTAAAGATACAAAACATATGATAATGTTTCGAATAAGTTAATAAAATTTATTTTCCAAACATAACTTAGGGGGAATTATTTCTTCAATATATATATATTATGGTGGTTCATCCAAAATAATTTAGGATATTCGATTGTTGAATATTGTGTTTAAAGGTTTTATGGAAATATTTTTTGTACGGTGATACATTTATTGAATGGTATGAAAGTTCTCCAAAAATAAACTCATATTGTGGATAGAAAAAATTATCAGTTATACCAAAGGAAAAAATTTATTTCACCATAATACATGAATTCTTAAGAAACAATAAAAATTTTGTCTATATAGATGAATATTGAATAAGTGGTGTTGATGAAGAAAGATACACATCTATTGAATATTTTATGGGAAGTTATGTGGGATTTAATAGAAAAAGAACCAATATTTTCTAACTCTCAGCACTATAGAGGCTGTGTATGTAGCTTCCACTCAAGATAAAACACACCCAATGTGAATAAATACATAGTTGAGTGAATGGTTTTTTGAAGTAATGTTAACTCTTATCTTGGTATGTGATAATAAAATTTCAATAAATATGTAACACTAAAATATTTTATGAATAATACATTTTTAAATAAATTAAATTCCCTTAGTATCTAGGAATACTCAAAATAATGAGTTTTAACAAACCAATAAAAATTATTATTATTATTATTTAAAAAAGACACGGATTAACTATCCATTAAACAAGGGGAAATAAATAGGAATCAAGACAATTAAATTATAATTAAAATAATTTTATATATTAGAATCATATTAATAAAAAATACTTAACTTCCAATAAATTCTTTACTTGTTTTCAATATACTATTTTCCCAAAAAAAAATTATGTTATTTTTAAAAAATAAAAAATTTAATTGATGAAATTTTTAAAAAATTAATTTGATAAAATATGAATAATTTTTTAAATTATCGTGTCAAAAATATCACATGGTGATTTTGTTTTATTTTTCCAAAAACATCAATTTCATTGATAAATAGTGAAACATAGTGTTTACTATTGAAACCCACCATTTCATTTAAAGAATATATGTAGTTGATAATTTTTCTAAAAATTGTGTTAATATAATATTCGTTAAATAAAATGTTATTTAATCAAATATTGGTCATTAGAGTCATTTTCTAATTTATTTATTATATAAACTATTTTATTCCTGTAAGCATTTGTTATTAGATAACCATTTTCTGATTTTTTCTAGACGTGTAATTTTAAATAAAATTATTCCACCAATTTTTCTTGAATTTAGATAAATTCATTTAATATTTTTAATAATTATAATTTTTATAATATAATATTTATTAATGATATTTTTCCATAATTAATCTTAGCAACATTATAAATTATTTAACACGGTTCAAGAAAAAATGGATTTACTGGGGGTTAAAATAAATTGATCTGAGTTAAAATGGCCAAAAACATGTCCAAAACTCTTTTCATGACCTTATTACAAAATTTATATGTATATGGTTTGATAATTGTTCTTTATTTATGCTTATAGAATATAAAACCAATGGGTTAAAACATTTCATTTGAATGATTACATGTCTTTCTCTGACCTCACTTATAAAAGGACACCCCATGTACACTCTTCTTCACATATTAAAACATATTTTCTCCAACCTAAAACATACCAAATATATTTTTTTAATTGTCTGATAAAATTCTAGAGTCCCTATTTTGGTTATAAATCCAACCAAGAAAGGATTTTTTTGCAAATCTAATGGGATTACTTATAAAATAAGTAACACACTTCAACGAGTGTTTTTATTTTATTTCTTAATAAAACTAATAAAATTATTATTAATCATGGTGATATATTATCCAATTTTTGTTTAATATAATGAGATTTTTTATGTTAATTTAATTACCCAATCCATATACACTTCCATACAATGGGATATAGAATCATCATTCGTGTTTATAATGGATTACAACCTCACAAACTAATGTTTTTCATTTTCCTTCACCCCCTCACACAGAAAGATGTAATGATCGATTAAATTTTTATATATGATATATATGATGTTATTATTATTATAGAATTATTATATAACATATATCTTCATACATTCCATTCATTTGAAAGACGATAACATCACTCGTGTGTGTGGGAGTATATCATTTCAAGAGGCGATGTGATTAATACTCACATTACATGGAATGTAACATGGATGATTTTAAAGAAAATAGGTGATAAACTTGACAAAAAACTAAATATCTAATGATAATATATTATTTAACTTCATTTTTTTCAATTCATTTAGAAAATGAATACCGAATTTAGATATACACGTAGAGTACCACCTTTGTGAATGATGTAGTTGATTTTCTACATCTATCATTTAGAGAATACTCTAAATACAAATATAAAAAATAAATTTTATGTTTATATATTTTTAAACAATCTGTGGATTTAGAAACCATGATCAAATAGTAGGATAACAATTGAAAAAAATAAAAACATTCATGAAAATAATTATTTATTTAATAAAACATGACATTAACATTGGAATCATAATAAATATTTAATAAAATTTCTTATGTAAATCATACATAGTATTATATATATATAGTTATGTAATATACGTATAATTGACTTATATTAATTATACAAGAGTATTTAATTTATACGAAGGATGTTGAGACATAAGGTAATGGATTTTTGGCTCAATTTTCTTTCCTCGAGACATTGGTTATATTATTCAATTATATTATTTTATGAGGTGTATATACAACTCTTTGACATGTAATATAATGAATTTTTTTGTTACCATTATTTTTTTATTTTATATAATGATATTATTATATAGGGCTTGTGATTAATTTTAATCAATGTGGTATGTGTTTAATGTTATAATCTCACTATTTATAAGGATTGGTCATAATTATACTTCTACTAGTGAAATATAATGATATATCCCATAAAAACCCATAGAAATTATTATCCTATACTTATATATTTTGAATACATTTATTCCATAATTTTATTATCTTTATATACTAATTATTTCAAACTACTTTACTATATCAACATTATTTCTATCTTTAAACAAAACCCCTTTTTTTAAAAACATTTATTTCTAGAAATGATTACAATTTTTTCAAAACTCTAAAAATTATTTATAAAATAATTTTTACCAATGATTTCATATTTCTAAAAATTTTATAAATGAAACCTAGTTTCAATACCTAGAGAAGGCCAATTTATATTTTTACAAACAAAAAATATATAATGAAACATTTTTTTTATGTGGACATAATGAATAAAAATTTTATGACATCATGACCATTATTTGTTTTTAATGTTTAGTTTTATGTTCTCAATTATTTTAAAAAAAATTTAACTCGGTATTTTTTTAATTCTTAGTTTTTTTATGTTATTTTTGTATAGGAAATATTTTCCATAGGATTTGTTCTATGTGATTTTCTATTCAAAATTATTTTCAATCTAAGATTAAATCTTTTTCTGTTACTTATTCTTTACCAGGGATATGATTGAAGGTTCCATTTTTATTCTTTCTATTAATATATTATTTTTAGGATGAAATGATGTTTATTAAACTTATTTCTCATTCTTTATATGTTGATTTAGAGATGAAATTAGCATGATATTTTTTTGTGTCTTGAAAAAGTGTTTTTAATGAAAAATGGTTTTACCCTAGTTGTAGATAAATGGGTAAAAAATATGTATTTTAAAATCATTAAAATGGTTTTGTAAAACATTTAAGAAATGGTTTTTAATGCATTAAATTTAATTTTAAAAACTAGCACATGAGTTACTTTGGGTATTTTGGTGGATGGTTTAGTTTGAGTCCATCATCCATTAGTTGTGATTATCGGGTGGTTTTCTTGTTTGGTATACCTCTATTTATGAGGGCCATTGTTCTGGTGGAATAACATGGACATTTTTTGGTGCATTAATCATGGGGTATTCCTCTGCTTCCATGGACTATGTTCTAGGAACCATATAATGCATTTTATTGATTATGGAATGAGTAGTCTTTTAGTTTGACATATGTTGGTCATTTGTGTTGATACCTATTATTCTTCTCTGTTTTCCTTGGCTTTAATATTTATCCATGATATACACGTTCATTCCTATAAAAATGATATAGAAAATTTTCTTTTAAGTTGATATAATTGCTTTTGATTTAGAACTATCATAGTAAGGTAAATGTTTACAATTTTTATATAAAACCTATTTACTAGTTATCAAGCCATGAATTATTTAAAATGAGCATATAGGTATTGTTATATAGAGACTTGTTACGGAACACCCGAGGAGGATCCTGTTGAGCCTACTAGAATGCACCCTACGCACCTCTTCATTGGTGAAAAGACCATTGTATTTCGTCCATTGCAAGGAAATACAATAATCCATATTGATTCTGTGATGTTCCATGACAGCTTCGATGGGGAATGGGTGATATTTCATCCATGCCATCATACAGTGTAGTAGTGTCATTTGAAACTATTGTAGTTGGACTTGTCTTTTGGATTTTTAGATTGCTTTTCATTTGTTTTTTCTTATTTTTATCTTATTATTTTGGAATATATTTTTAGCCTTTGGTTTTATCTTTCATTTACAAATATGTATATATTCCATGTTTTTTTATAGGTTGGGTGAACATTTTCCCTTTTCATGGTTGTTCAATATTCGGGTGCCTGTCTCTAACCCATGTGGATCGGGAATGCCCTTTAGGTGTTTGGAACATCAGGTTTGGATCCATTTTTGAGGGTAACTAAGTTTAGTTCATTACAAAATGGTATCAAATCCAGTGTCCATTCGATGTTCCAGGGAGGATGTTGGGCCCTTTTAGGGGTACGAATATGGATATCCCATATATAATGAGGACGATCATGAAGAATCCCATTATAAGATGGTGTGGGTACCTCTCCCATCATGATTCCTTTTCCCAGGGGATTATTATGTGCCAGTTCCCTAGGAGAAAAATTTTGATGGCGAGTTGCAATGCATAATATTTCATGATCATGTGCTAGGATGGTCCACAAAAAAATATTATCAGATATAGGTAATCCCCAAGAGTTCTTTTCTTGCTACTTCTGATAGAATTTAGATAGGTTGTTATGGATCAGAGATGTATGTTCTGATAAGTTTCAAGCCATATATTGTCATGAAGAAACTCATGTTTCCATGGGATATTGGGATATGTGTCTCTAGTGTGGGGTTATATTTTGAGTCTCAGTTTTTTTGTATGGATTTTCTTGTTCAAACTGCGATTTAATTTGTTTTCAAATCAGTCCTCCTATTTTGGTGTGTAGTAGTATGCCTCTGAGATGTCTCCCAAGAGTTCCTCAAAAGTTATTGCTGATTCTCCACAAGGGAATTACAATGTGCATTACAATATCATTGAGACTATCATATGCATAGTTCATGTTATTTATCCAGATGTTCTATATGTTCATAATGTAGTGGTTTAGGTAAAACATTGAGCTAGAGTAGAGAGAGATCAATCATGTTTATTCCTACACGATATGTCACCAACCTTTAAAAGAATGAATAATCCTCAGGAGAAAGAGTATTGTCTAGATAGTATCGATAAAATATTTTACTTCCTAGAGACACTTTAGAATATAAAGGTGATGTGTGAATCAATCATGCTTGAGGGTTCTAGTATGTGATGGTGGGATTCCATGGTCTAGGTAGACAAACACCTAGACTTGAGTTGGAAGGGTTTCAGGACCATGTTCTTTCATCATTTTTTCCCAGAGTACCTGATTATGGAAAAAGTTCTATAGTTTTTGTCTTTTTAATAGGATTAGAATTCTGTGTCGGTGTACACCAATTGGGTTGTTGAGCTTGTCTGTTTTTTTAACAGACATGGTGAAGACTGACTAGTTGAAGGCTCATAAGATCCATTAGGGGTTGCAACTGCTTATCAAATCATACGTTTTTATGTTAAATATTTATACCTGTCCACATATGGTAGACAAAGATATGATGGTAGGTATGAATATTCAATTCATTTTTGGATTTACCAAATCTTCTCTTCCATCTTATGATGCTTATTGGCCTACTTGGGAAGAATAGGAAGTAGAAATATCATCACATGAGTGGTGGGGGTGTTTCTTAGTATTGAGTCTCCTCTACACAATCATCTAAAACTAGATAATTGAATCTAAATTAATATCAGTGTCGAAATTTTGAACACACCATACATTCTTGTCCTATGCCTCGCAAAGATGTGAAATTGTTCTGATCATTTAGGTCATTTACAGTTCTTCTGTCAGGCTATGAATAAAAACCATTATGTTTAAGTTTCATTGGATAAAAATTCAAATTTGGTGAATTTAGAAGCTTCAAAGACTATTGGTCTCCAACCACATGCCTTGAGAGTGAACCCTATACACGTAGTAGATGAGTTTTCAGTAAGCATCAATGAAGATATAGAAATAATGAGATGTACAATCCTTTTGGAATCATAAATTCCAATTTCATTATTTGATACTAGTTCCTCCCACTCATTTATATCTACACATATTTTTTATATGATTAAGATTCCAATGGAAAATATATAATTTTTAATGGAGTTAGTGACACCTCTTTGTATGAGGAAGGATAAGGGGTTCAGTTGTCTTTCTTTTTTTTCAATGATGGAAGATAAGGAGTTGGTCTGGGATTTTCTTCTTCTTGATCTAGGTCTATTTGATGTCTTCATCATTAGGGATTGTCTAGTCAATCATTGAGATGAGGATAATTTTTATCATCATTGTGTCTCATTTTTTATTGTCGATAGGTAATATCTTGTGTTTTAGGTGTATTGGGACCCAATATACAGTCATGAAGGATCTTACCTCCTAGGGATCACTAGTTTTTTATATTCTTTTACATTTGATCTTGATGAATTTTATCCCATTATTAATCTTCCCATTTTTTTTGAGACTTTCTATATGTTTTCATACACAAATTATCTAGTATTCCACCAGATATGGAGGTATAGGTTACAGTTGATTGGGTGTTAATTAGAGGTCTGATATCGATACTATTTTATGGTATTGGACCAGTATATCTAAAATAGATCATGATTTTGTGGGTTGATTTGTTGGGAAAAGGTTTTTTTCATTATAGTGGTTTTCTGTGGGTAGTCATTGTGCTCTTTCCTAAGTGGGAAGATAGTTCACTTATGTTGTGTGTCGACTGTCATATGTATAAAGCAGCAAAAGTTAATATATAATATCATTTCCCCTTGAGGATTATTTGTTTTGTTTATTAATGGGAGAAAAGTGGGTTTCAAATATTTATCTTCGGTCAGGTTATCATCATATTAGAGTTCAGAAATCTGATATATTGAAGATATCTTTTAGGATCAAGTATGGCCGATATGAATAACATATGTTGCCTTTTGGTCTAACTAATTCTCCTATGGTTTTCATGGATTTGATGAATCATATATTCAATCAATATCTTTAATCTTTTGGGGGTGTGTTTTTGAATTACTTTATAGTCTATTCAAAATCATATCATGACCATGACCACCATCTAGGTTTGATTCTATAAATTCTGAGAAGTCACTATTTATATTGAATGCTTTTGAAATGTAGTTTCTAGATTCAAGATGTGAAGTTATTAAGGTAAAAAATTTCGGATCATGGATTATTAGTTTATCCAAATAAGCTAAAGGCTATTTTTTATTGGAAGGAACCATATAATATCTTTAAAAATTATAGATTCCATGTTCTTTCCAGATACTACTGATAAGTATTCAATGATTTAAATAAGTTAGTATCACATTTCACTACTCTTATTAGGAAAGTGGTGATATTAAAATGTGATGTGAAGTGTTAGTCTTATTTTGATGAACTGAAACTACTCCTAGCATCAGCTGATATTCTGATATTACCTAAGCCAGGTAAGGGGTACATGTTTTTTTGTGATTCTTCTAGTTCTATTTTGGGATTCATTGTTATATAAGATGACCATGTGTTAACATATGGACCTCATCTACTTCTACCAAATGAGAGAAAATACCTCGACCATGATTAAGATGATGTTACAATTATGTATGCACTAAAATGTGGGTGTCACTATCTTTTTGAGGAGGAAAGCACTTTCATTTCTGATCATAAGTGTTTGAGTAATATCATCTCTCAGAAAGATAGTAATATCATACATATGTGATGGTTAGAATACATATATATGTTTGACTTCGATGTTTAATACACCCAAGGAAAGAGGAATGACATTACAGATGCTCTTAAAAGAAAAATACCATCGTAAGATGTCCAATAATAGAAGGAGGAGTGGAACATTATGGAGATTTCTCTAAGTTTCACCATGATTCTTAGATGGATGATTAGGGTTTGGTTTTGTCTACTATTCTGTTATCATCATTTACACTAGAGTCTATTTTTTAAACCCAGCCATATGATGACGAAATTATAAATTTTTGAGAAATACTTTATAGTGGGGAGACCATTTGTAGTTGGTCTCTCTCATCAGATGCTATACTCCACTTTGGGATGTTGGTGGTTTCCCAGAATCTGTATGTATTTTTATTTTTTTAATTGTCATGGATCATTGTGGGACATCCACACAAAAACTATGAAGATGTATTATAACAGGATAAGAAAAAAATTTGGATGGTAATGAATAATGGCATTACATATTATATGTCTCATTGTCACACTTGATAACAGATAACGAAGTAGCACATGAAATCCTTTTGTTTTCTGCAACCTCTTCTTCTGAATGTTTTTAAATGGGATAAGGTACTCATTGGGCGCAGGTACTATAGTAGTAATGTAGCAGCAGCGGCACTGTAGCAATAGAAGGTAGTGTACTGGCAGCATATTACTGTAGCAGCGGCAGGTACTATGAAATATTGTAGCAGCACTGGTATTGTAGCAGTACTATTCATAGAATGGGCTTTGGGCAACAAAAATGGGCCTACGGGCCATGTAATGGGCTAAATTCCCAGTAGGCCTTCGGTCTATGTTATGTGTGTCCCTCTATACAGTTAAATCGGTCTTTTCGTTTATTTAATAATAAATGAGGGTTCAGCCCCAACCTTTAAAAAAAAGGACACCCCTTAGGATGAAGATCTAGGTAAGTTATTTGTGGAAGAAATTATGAGTAACATGGGATTCCTTCTTCCATTATTTGGATAGGGATACTAGGTTTACCTAGTGGTTCTATAACAGTATCCAATAGGAAATGGGAACTCAGTTGAAGTTGATAACATATTACTATCCACAAACAGATGGTTAGATGGAGTGTGCAATTCAGATCTTGAAGGATATGGTTTGTGTCCAAGTCTTATATTTTAGTGGATCAAGGGATATCCATCAGGGAATGGTTGAGTTTTTTTACAAAAATATTTATCAATCGTCAATAATAATGGATACCTTTGAGGTGTTGTATGGTCATCCGTGCAGATCACCTGTTTGTTGCACAAACGTGGGTAAGGTAAATTTCATCAGACCATGATTGGTCCATGAGAAATCAGAAAATTATTTAGGATGTGCATCGATGTCTGGTTAGAACCCAAAGTTGAAAAAAAAATATAAAGACAAGAAGCGTCATCCTCTAGAGTTTTCTATTGTTGAAAGGGATTGAATAAGGGTTTTTCCTTGGTTAGGTGACCTTGGACTTAGAAAACAATGAAATATGCCTCTGAGATATGTGGACAGTTTGAGGTCACTGAGCGGCTTAAGAACGTGGCTTATCGGTTAGTGTTTCTACATTAGTTTGCATGTATTTATGATTTTTTCGATATATATCATCTCATGAAGTATCATCTAAATCGCTCTCATGTTTTGAGTTTGGAATAAATTGAGTTATATCTAGATTATTCAATTTCTTAGAAACCATTAGAGATTGTTCACTCTCGTGTTAAAATCATGCATAGGAAGTCGATTCTATTACTCAGTGTTCTATGAAAATAAGTGTTAGATTCTCATGAGTCTTTGTAATGTGAGTCATTTATGAGGGAGAAGTGGCCTAACATTTTTCCAAGGATTATTTCTTCCACATTACATAGTAGGGATAGAAAGTCTATATGATGGGGATTTTGTAACATCTCATTACTTACCTATCTGCTACATCTATAAACATGTAGTGGTTTTACTTTTTTTCGGTATAAGTCTAAGATGGAATTGGGAAGATATCTATAATGGTGAAGTCAGTGAGTTGATGGCCTCCTATATTTAACCTGATTTTTCTACAAGATAATGGAGGATTTCACGTCATGTTACTATGTTACATCAAGTGTCATTATTTATGGCTGAAAATTCTAAAAGGCTTCATGTTTTGAATAGTTTCACAACCTGAAGATATGGTTCACATCATGAATGTTTTAAATTATGTATTTTTAACTTGAGCTAATGGATTTCCTTATGTATATAAAAACTATTGATTTAAGTATGTACTGAGAAATTACACGTCGTGTAATTCCCTATCCATTGATTTTTTATTGCATCATTAGGGTTTTGGGGGACCATTTAGCTGGCACTTTTACTTTTCTCTTGACCCAGACTCCCACATTGGTGATTCGTAGAGGCATTATTCCTTCTTAGTCAATTTGTTCATCATTCAATCATCATTCTGGATCTGGTGTGTCCCTATGGGTGAGTGATCTGTCCTTTTAGTCATTTTCGTTCATTGAAATCGTTCCCTTGGGTTGCCTTATCATATCCATTTATCTAAGTATGTGTTTTGAATTTTCTTCTTCCTATATTAGTTGTGCGATCTGTATCCAGAGGTCATTCCATTGTTGTTCATGGTGTTGTGGGATTTTCTTTATAATGTATATGGGTTTCTTTCCCTCCACCAACCCATTTTTTATTAATTTGATCAATATTGTGATAAGGATTGGATTATAGGGCTATCATTTTCATAATTTGGATTTCATAATTGGTGGATCCCATTTCCATCATGTGAAAACTATGTTTTGAGGTAGGATATTCCATCTCTAGCATATTTTGATGAACATCATTTCACTTGCTTTAGAAATTGATATATATGTGGAATTAGCATGATTGTTTTGTGTGTGTTGAAAAATGTTTTCAACGAAAATTGGTTTTCCTTTTTTATTGATAAATTTAAAGAAAAATTTCATTCTTCATGCATTGAAAATGATTTTTTAAAATTATTTTGAAATTATTCTGAAATAATTAGAATGAATTTTGGTATCAAGAACATGGGTCACATTTGGTACTTAGGTTGAAGGTTTAGGTGGAGGCCATCGTCCATTGGTTGTGATTAACAGGAGGTTTGATCATGGGGTTTTCTTCTATTTCCTAGAACTGTTGTTAAAGGTGATTGATATAGACATTTTTGGGGGGATTAATCATGGGGTATTCCTCTACTTCATATTCATGTGATCTAGGAACTAAATTATGCAATTGATTTATTGTTGTATGTGTAGTCTGCATGTTCGGCCTATAGTGATCCTTGGTGCTAGTCCGGCCTGTAGTGTGTCTCAAATTGCATTTACATATATTAGATTATGTAATTCCAAAAACAGATTAATATTCATTTAATATATATATATATATATATATGATGACATCTAATTTCCCCCACATTAATCCACCCATGATCTTTTATGTACACCCATTACCATGATGAAATACAGTTATGAATCTTTTATCAATTAAAGTTTCTTCATTACCTTATGCCTTTTACTTCCAACTTATAATTTTGGGATTTATTTATCTATGTACCTATTACTAACAATTTTATTTCTATCTAATGAGACACCCCATTCTCTCTTATCAACCCATTTTTATGAATCATTATGCAATACTATTATACTACCAAAATTTCACTATGATCTTCCATGCCAAAACAATTTTGTAGTGAATACCATTCCCATTTCCAATCAAGGGTTTTCACATTTATATGCATATCCTTTTTAATTTGGGACGTATAGACATGAATTATACACTCCTTAATAATTTAATAAATTGTGATGATAAATGAATCCATGTTTTATTATCTATGTGGCTCACTTAAGCAAGATAATGAAAACTATATGACATGTGCAACTAGATAGTTCTCTAATGCATTATGTAATGTTTAGTATCATGACACATCGCTTTGGGAGATTTAGTGAACCAGATTACATTATGGGAGTTTTACCAACATGATTTATTATTGGGTTTATCCTTGACTTGTGTTTATGATTTAGTGTTTTCAGTTGTTACCACATTTCCAATGTTATGATTATCAGGTTATATAATGCCTTTTCATTCATGATTCTTTTTAATCCTTACCTATATGGCTATTATCTAACATATATTAAATTATTCTTGTTAGTCCATGTTTTGACCCTTAATGGAATCTATAACTCACCCCTTTATTTAGATTTTCCCATGATATCTCATGTAGTTTTAAAAATCCATGGAATTTTAGAAGCATGTTAAGTACGTTTTCAATAATGTTGTCATATTCCACGTTCAAGATGTTATGAAATGAACCTAATTCCCAAAAACACTATACATAACAATGTTTTTTGTGTTATTATGTATATTATATGGTAATTAATCATTTATTAAGCTGTAATAAAGAGTAGGTATGTATTTTTGGGATTATGATTAGAGAACTCGTGTGAAAGAAATAGGGATAATACTAAGTATAAGGAGACATACCTAAATTTTGGTATGTATATAGAAATTGGATTATTAAGAAAATAAATCATTTAATGTATACTAAAATTGGACGTAGTTCTGGCATTGTTCTACCTAGGAGTAACAACTTTGACAAGGTGTTTCGGGCCTGACTCGGGGTAACCTGGTACATGCCAACCAGCCTTACTGTGCACCTAGATTGACATTCCTAGGGGATATTCATTGGTAAATTCATAATCTCCTTATGAACCATTATTTTGGGACAAAAATAAAAAAATGTTATATGTTAAGAATTAGAACATGGATAACATAGATCAAAGCCTATAAATTCAAAAGTTAAGGAAGTAAATATAATTTATATGTTATCACTTTAATTTCATTGGTTTCTTGTTTATGTTTTCAACTATATTAATATAATATTCCCTAGTTATATATCTAATAAATTACAGCCAGTTTCTAAAAGATTAAGTTAGGATTATCGTCGGTAGTTCTATGTATTCCTTCATATCATGATAGTTTAGTAGATATATCTCAACACCACCACTGAGAATGTAAGTAGATATGTCCTTTAAAATGGAGAATAGTAAAATTATTGCATCCCAAGTATATAATTTATCCCCTAACAACATTTCTAGGATCAAATTCCAAGAGAACCTTGATATTATCTATTTTGTGGAATTTTTTGGATTTCTATGCATGGATTCGATTTCCATATTTAGAGCCAATATAAATTTCCATGATAAGGAAATCACTCTCTATATGTAGAATCGACCCATGATTTTGTTCAAGTGAAAAGAGTATGATGAATATTATATATCTCTATCATCTCATGAATATATATAATTCCCAATGAGAAAGCGTATCTAGCTCAAATTATTTTTTCTAAGGAAAGGATTATCCTTGAATATATGCATATTGTGAGGGAATACAATAATGTGTATTCCAAGGAATTTTCTTGTCTTCCTACAAGCTAAGAGGTTGATTTTTCAATTTATCATATACATAGAGAATTTCTAATATCCAAGACTCAGTTTAGGATGGTTGTTTTGGAACTTGAAGAGCTGATAAAACTACTACATCAGAATCTAGATAATGTTTTCATAATCCCATGTGTTTTATCAAGGGGTGCACCACTCCTCCTCATCATAGAAAGGATAGTTCAATTCTTCATTGAGTTGTTTACCCTGACCTAAAAAAGATCATGAAAAATAACTTGTTTCATTTTCCATTTATTGATGACTTTTTCAATCAGATATTTTTTTCACAATACATTTCCATGGTGGATCTGCAGTTTAGATATTATCATGTTAAGATGAAGAAGGAGGATATGCCCAAGATATTGTTTCCTAAAATGTATGAGCACTATATGATCATAGTGATTTCTTTCGAGCTCAGTAATTCTCCATCAATTTTGATTGACTTGATGAATAGAGTCTTTAGAAATTGCCTCAAATACATTTGGTATTATTTATATATGATATTTTAATATACCTTAAAACCAAGTAGGACCAAGAAGAGAATCTGAGCACTGTTTCTAAAGGCAATAAGAAGGGATAATATGTATGAAAAGTACAAAATGTTTGATTTCTATTTCAATGAATTCATAGTCAAGGGGTATATCATCACAATAAATTAGAAATATATGGATTATTTAAAGACAAAAGAGATTTAAGGATGGCCATTTCAAACAACCTTAATACATATCTAGAGTTTTCATGGGTTATCAAGGTATTATTAGTGATTTTTTGGAAATTTCTCATGATTCTAAAACACCCTTACCTAGATAACTCGAAAGGGAGTCAAATTTACATGGAATGATTCATTAGAATAGAGCTTCATGGAATCTAAAAGGATGATCTTCAAGGAACTTTTCCACAAACATCCAAAAAATGGATAACTATTCATAGTATTTAGTGATTCATCGAAGAAAGGATTGGAATATGTGTAGATGAAAAATTACAAAGTCATATCCTATTCATCAATGTAGTTGAATGTTCACAAACCAAATTATCCAACATGTTATCTATAGTTAGATGTAGTGATATTTGACTTGAAAATATGGAGGAATTATCTTTTGGGGGAGAATTTTAATATATATATAGATCATAAAATTCAAAAAATATATATTCATAAGGAAAGAGTGGTATATGTTCCAATGAAGATGGTTACAGCTGATCCATGACTGTAAATTCCCATTTAATTAAAATCCTAGAAATGTGAACAAAGTGGAATAATCTCTAAGTAGATAGGTTCCAGAAATTTAATCATTGATTAGAATTCAATGGGTTCTGATCTTATTTTACATGGAAGTGATACACTATTTAATCATAAAGGAAGGAACATAATTTATCCTTTGAAACATTATTTCTCAACTGTCTCTTCATGGAAGGATAAAGGATGCTCAATGTATTGATGTTGGAATTAAGAAGAATGTAGAAACAATTAGGAAATTGAAATTCTCATAGATTGATGTTAATGATCAATGAAGTTTTTGATTTTGGTTTAGATTATGTTTCAAATAAAATTCTATTATAATGAAGTCACTCTTATATTATTCACATAAATATTTCTTCTCCACTCACACAAGAAACATAATGATGTATTGAGATCTATGAGTGAATTATATGTTGAACAACATGAATAAGAAGATCGATAAATATACATAAAAGTAACTAGTATGTTATAAAGTAAAAACCAAATGGAATAAAACTAAGGAGACGATGCAACCATTACCAATACCAATTAGAAAATGGGAAAACATAATTGTGGAATTTTTCCTCACTCCTCTAAAGTCATATAGAGTAAAAACTTCAATTTGGGTTGTAGTGTAACATCATTCAATTACTAAACACTTTATCAGGATTTGAAAAGATATCTTACTGGATCAAATTTTATGGATATACATCATAGACGTTTGGAGGCATTATGCAGTACCACTATCAACTGTATCTGATCGAGATACAGGATTCATCTCCATGTTTTTTAAAATTCTCCGATGATCTATAAACATTGATCTTAACATCAGTATGACTTATTACCCTAAACCTGATGGCCATTCTTAGTAGACAATCCATACACTGAAGGACATGTTGATGTATTGATCAATTGATTTAAAAGGAGGATTGTTTCAACATATTCATATAGTTGAGTACCCTTACAAAACATTTTCCACATGAGAATCCAAATGGATCTTTGTGATGATATTTATGGAAAGATGTTAAAAACACATGTGTGTTGGGATGATGTTGGGTAACACAGACTATTAGGTCCTGAAATGGTTGAGAAAATAGTGGAAGAGGTTAATACTATTCAAGAACACATCATGTCTTCCCATAGTGGAGAAAATATCTATGTTGACATTCATTGACATGGTCGAAAGTTTGATTTTGGAGAAATTGTGTTCCATGTTATGATTATCATGCAATATTATGCATTTTACTTCTTGTTTATTTTAATTCCATTATTGAGAAAAAATATATGATGAAAATAATTAACATGGCCTAAATTTAGATATTGGAGAAATTTTGTTCCATGATATGATTATAATGTTATATAATGCCTTTTTATTCTTGTTTCTTTTTATTCCTTGTTGATATGATGATTATCTAAAATGTATTAAATTATTCATGTTAGGCCATTTTTTCCCTTAAAGGAATCTATAACTCAATCCTTTATTATGTTTCTTCCATGATATCTCATCTATGTTTAAAAATCCATGGAATTTTAGAAGCATGTTAAGTATGTTCTCAATAATGATGTCATATTCCACGTTCAAGATGTTATGCAATGTACCAAATTCTCAAATACACTATAATTATCAATTTTTTGGTTTTATTATGTTTATTATATTGTAATAAATCATTTATTAAGCTGAAATAATGTGTATGTATGCTTTAGTTGGTAATAGAGTAAAAGTTTAGTTTATTTTTGGGATTATGATTAGAGAACTTGTGTGAAAGAAATAGGTATAATACTTAGAATAAGGAACCATCCCTAAATTTTTCTATGTATATAGTAATTGGTATATTAAGAAAATAAATCATTGAATGTATAATACAAGTGGATGTAGTTCTAGCACAGTTCTACCATGGAGTAACAACTTTGACAAGGTGTTTTGGGCCTGACTCCGGGTAACCTGGTACATGCCAACCAGCCTTACTACCCACCTAGTTTGACATTCCTAGTGTATATTCATTGTTAAATTCATAAGCTCATTAAGAACCATTATTTTGGGATGAAAATAAAAAAATATTATATGATAGGAATTAGTTCATGGTATATCAAAGTCTATAAATTCAAAAGTTATGGAAATAAATGTAATTTATAAATTATCCCTTTAATGTCATTGGAGTCTTGTTTATGTTTTAAAGTATTTTAAATTAATCTTCCCTATTTATATATCTGATGCATTACAACCATTTCAAAATGATAAATTTAGGATTATCATCAGTTCTTCTATACATTCCTTCATATCAACATAGTTTAGTAGAACTATCTAAACACCGCCACAGAGAATGTAAATAGATATGTCCATTAAAATGGAGAATAGAAAAATTATTACATCCCATGTATATAATTTATCCCATATCAATGTTTCTAGGATCAAATTCCTTGAGAACCTTGATATTCTCTATTTTTTGGAATTTTTTAGAATTCTATGCATGGATTGGATTTCCTTATATAGAGCCAATATAAATTTTCATGAGAAGTAAATCACTCTCTTTATAGATAATTAAGCCATGATTTAGTTCAAGTGAAAAGAGTATGATGAATGTTATATAGAACTATCATCGCATTAATAGATAGTATTTCTCTATGAGAATGTGTATCGATCTCAAATGATTTGTTCTATGGAAGGGATCATCCATGAAGACATGTATATTATGAGGGAATATACTGATGTGTTTCCTACGGAATTAAATGGTTTTCCTCCTACATAAGAGGTTGATTTTAAAATTGATCATGTACATAGGTCATTGCGAATATCCATGACTCGGTTTACAATGGTTGTTGTTGAACATGAGGAGCTGATAAAACTAATACATGAGAATCTAGATAAATTGTTCATAAGCCCATGTGATTGGCCACGGGGTGCACCACTCCTCCTCATCAAAAAATGGATGGGTCAATTCTTCATTGCGTTGATTACACTGACCTAAAAATATCATGATAATGAACTAGTTTCATTTTCCATATATTGATGAATTATTGAATCAGCTATTAGTAGCACAATAAATTTCCATGGTGGATCTACAGTTAGGATATTATCATGTTAGGATGAAGAAAAAGGTTATGCCCAATATATTGTTTCCTACAACGTATGATCACTAGAAGTTCATAGTGATTCCTTTCGGTCTCACTAATGCTCCATGAATCTTGATTGACTTGATGAATAGAGTCTTTATAAATTACCTCAAATAACTTTGGTATTATTTATATATGATATTTTAATATACATTAAAACCATGAAGGTCCAAGAGGATAATCTGAGCAATGTTTCTAAAGGCCTTAAAAAGGTATAATCTATATGAAATATACAAAAAGTGTGAGTTCTATTTTAATGAATTGATATTCATGGGGTATATCATCACATGAGATAAGAAATATATGGATTATTCAAAGAAAAAAGAGATTTAAGGATGGCCATTTCCTACATCCATATTAAATATCCATAGTTTTATTGGGTTATCTAAGTATTATTAGTGATTTGATGGAAGTTTCTGATGATTCTAAAACACTCTTACAAAACTAACTCTAAAGGGAGTGAAGTTTACATGGAATAATAAATGTGAATAGTGCTTCTATGAGTCTAAAATGAGGCTCTTCAGGACATTTTCCAAAAATTACCAAAAATTGGATAACTATTCATAGTATACAGTGATTCATCGAAGAAGGGATTGGAATATGTGTAGATGAAAAAAATCAAATTCGTAGCCTATTCTTCAATTTATTTGGATGTTCACAAACCAAACTATCCACCTTGTTATCTATAGTTGGATGTAATGATATTTGATTTGAAAATATGGAGGAATTATCTTTTTTGGGAGAATTGTAAAATATATATAGATCACAAAATTCCCAAATATATATTCATAAAGAAAGTGTAGTATATGTTCCAATGAATATGGTTACAGCTGATCAATAACTGTGAATTATCAATTCATTAAAATCCTAGCAATGTGAACAAAGTTGAATAATCTCTAAGTAGATAGGTTCCATCAGTTTAATAATTGACTAGAATTTAAGTAGTTCTGATCTTATTTGACTTAGAATGGACATATAGTGGAATCATAAATGAAGGAACATCATCGATCCTCTAAAACTATATTTCTCAACTATCTCTTCGAGGAAGAAAAAAAGATGATCAAAGTGTTGACGTTGGAATTAAGAAGAATGTATAAGCTATTAGGAATTTGAAATTCTCATATATCAATTTCAATGAACAATGAATTTTTATATTTTGGTTTAGATTATTTGTTAAATACCATGCTATTTTAATGAATTAACAATTATATTATTAACATAAATATACCTTCTCCATTCACCCAGGAAATCTATTAATTTATTGAGATATATGAGTGGATTATATGTTCGAAAAAATGAATAAGGAGATCAATAACTATACATCAATGTGTCTATATTGTTAGAAAGTTAAAGTCGAATGGAATAAGTCTGAGGAGATGATGCAACCATTACCAATACCAATATGAAAATGGAAAAACATAATAATGGACTCTTTCCTTGCTCGTATGAAGGAATCCATAGGAAAAAATTCTATCTAGGTTTTTGTGGATCATCTCAAAAGTATTGAACCCTTCATCATGATTTGACAAGATTTCTTACTAGATTAAATTTTATGGATATACATCATAGACGTTTTGAGGCTTTGTGAAGTATCACTATAAATTTTATCTGATCGAGATACAATATTAAACTCTCTATTTTTTTAAATTCTCTAATGTTTTATAAACACTGATCTAAACATTATTATGGTCTATGACCCTAAAATTACATCCAATATTAGTAGACTATCCAAATACTTGATGAAATGTTGAATTATTTATCAATTGATTTCAAAGGATGATTGTTTCAACATATTCCAGTGGTTGATCTCCCTAACAAATATTATTTCCACATGAGAATCCAAATGGATCCTTGTAATGATATTTATGGTAAGAGGTTCAAAACACTTTTTTGTTGGGATGATTTTGTGGAACACATACTATTAGTACATGAAATGGTTGAGAAATTTTTGGAAGATATTATTACTATTCCGGAACATATCATTGCTTTCCATAGTTGAGAAAAGATCTAATATGACAATCATAGACATGTCCTATAGTTGGATATTGGAAAATTTGTGTTCCTATACATATCTCTGTTTAATAAATTGGTGACATTAGGGAATAAATGAATGAATATTCCCTGATACATCATCCCCTTCCAAATCCTTTATCACATAGGAGCGGTAACATGTCAACTATAACTCCCACCAAACCAATCTCAAGTATATTATTTGTTCCGTGTATCCCACTTTAGAATGAAAATTCTAGACCCATCACATATTCTAAATCAATAGGTGGTACCATTAGAGAATGATATTTTCTAGGATGAGGAACTGGTGAAGAACACAGATCATAGTGGTAATTTTATAAGAAATAAGACAATGCATCTGGTTAAAGATCTATGGAGAAACAACATGTTCAAAGAAGATACATGGTAACTGGAGGAGGTGATGAAGAGAAGTTATTTTCACGTGTTTTATTGTGGGAAAATAATATTTATGTGGTAAAATTTATAAAGGTGGGAATATTGTACATATCAGAATTGTAATAGATCAAATTTAGCTTTTGTTTCAAATAAATTTCTTCTTAAGTAATATGGATATAGAAATCAAATACATGGGTATTATTTTATTATATCCAATTGGTTTTAAATGACCATTATGTATCATTACCATTGATAATATAGGTGTTGAATAGTGATCACATAGTCATTATAAATATAGGGTTTCAACAATCCAATTATCAAATACAAAAAGAAGTGATGGACTCATCTATTAGGATCAAACCCTATAATGCCCATTTATCTGATCTTCTAAGAGAAATATCATATCTGGATTTTCATTTGACCAATCGCAATTCTAAATCCCATAAATTAATAATGAGAAAACCCATTTTTGAAATAAGTTAAAGCTAATCGAGATCCCGACCCAAACCATGTTCGCGGAACCACAAAATGAAATTCCAACCACTGTGCACCTCGCTCATTGGGAGTTTGCAGGGGTAATAAAAGTGTATGTAGTAGGAACCAAATAGTATATTAGGTAACTTTTTTAAATAATGGTGAATATATTTTCATTCTATAATTTTTTCAATATAAATATTTTTTATACAATAAAACATGAATAGTAATTTTGGGTAATATTCAAATTCAATTAAATAATTTATTTTAATGAATTAATATATTTTTTAAATAAATAATATTTTTTTATAATATTACTTTTAAAAAAAAATCAATTATAAAGGATCAAAAAATATTTATGAATTCAAATGTAATATATGTACGGGTTCAAACATTATTATATTAGATAAACCCGTCCTTTTTAATGAATGTTAGTTATTAATTTAAAATATATAATTTCTATATTTAATAAATTTTTTAGTTAAAATTAATATTAATTTTGGAATCATAATATAAAAATTATAAAATGGTGAATTTTTTATAATTTTAAGAGACTGTCAAATTTTTAGGTTAAAATGAAATACCGTATAAATATACTATGTGTATTATGACATCATAATGACCCAAAATTGATCTTATAATTACAATAAATTGGATAAAAGAAAAAATATATGTTTTAAATTTAAAATAATTTTATATTGAGGTTATTTTAAATATTTTTTAAATCTATTGTGAATCATCCAAAAACATATATTATTTTTTAAGTTATTAAAATCAAGTATTTTAGTGTATGAATCAACTCTACTAAAGGAACAGAATTATATTGTTATGTTCATCCAATTCCCTCATATAAAATTTCATACCACTCCCATTTGGAAGAAAACATGGTCAAAAAACCATGGGATGGTTTGTTGTTTGGATATTTAATTTTGAATATTCCGAAATGAAAATAATAATGAATTCCCCCTCTTTTCAAACATAAACCCACCCAAGATCCCATTTATCTCCACTAAAACACATTAGAGCACATCCACACTCTTCCCTCCACTCCCTGATGTCCTCATAAGGCTCCTCATCCTCTCAAAAATCCAATCCCATGCTTTTGGGATCACACACTCATGTAAGAGATCCTCACATTCCGCTCATTCTATCAATTCTAGAACCTTTTTTTTAAATAATTACAATTTCAATTGGTTAGATTTTCATAAATTTATTATCGTCCTCATACTATCCAATTAATATTATTTGAATGGTATATGATTTATAATCTATCATTATGACCCATACCTAATATGTTACTATGCTAAAATTTCATAAGGGATTTTTCTCGTTTCATTAGCATTCATTAACATCTTATATGTTAAGTATCTAAAATTTTATTCAATTATGTTTGAATATGTTATTAAATATTCCAATTACTTTAAATTTATTCTATAATAGATTATATCATTTCTACCCCCATTAAACATACCATGATATTTTATGTTCACTTGTTACCATGTAGAAATGTAGTTATACTTCATTTATCTTTTCATGTTTCTTCATAACTAACACCTTCTATTTATAATTTATAATTTTGGGTTATGATTATAAATGTCTGTATTGTTTACATTTGATGTATACGTGATTAGCCAAAAATTATCTCTCATCAACCCATTTTTATAAATCATTAAGTGACATTGTTATGCAACTAAAATTCCACTTTGATCTTCCATGCCAAAATATTTCTGTAATTAATACCATACCCATTTTATTTCAAGTGTTTTCAAATTCATAAACATATAATTTTTTATTGAGGAATTAAATACACTTATTTCACACATCTTAATCATTTAATTAATTATGATAATTAATGAATCCATGTTTAATTCTCTATGTAGAACACTTAACCATGAGAATGAAATGTACATGATGGGCACACCCAGATAACACTCAAATGAATTGGGTAATGATTAATATCATGATATGTCATGTTGGGACATGAAATGAACCTTCTTAATTTATGGGAAATTGTCCACCATGATGTCTTGGATGGTTTTTCCTTGACCTATGTTTATGATTCAGTGTTTAATGTTGTTTCCACATTTCCCATGTTACGATTATTATGAATTGTCATGCCTTTTTTTCATGATCCTTTTATTACTACTTGATATTCCTATTTTCAATTATGAATTATCTTCTCTATCTTAGTCAATTTTTTATTTTCTAACTGGGCTTTATATGTCACCTATTTATTATGTTTTTTCCATAGATATCCCATTCAGTTTGAAAAATCAATAGAATTTTAGAACCATGTTATGAAATTTATCAGTAATGTTGTCATATTCCATGTTCAAGATGTTATTCTAGGTACCAAATTAGAAAAAGAACTATAAATATTTATATTTTGTTTTTTATTAAGTGTATACTCATGTAATTAATCATATATTAATGTTAAAAAATAGTATGGTTTTTTAGGATACCTCGCAACATAGTTTTCTTAGCCAGGATAATAGTTAATAATAACCATTCACCAACCATTCACTATGAACTATATAGAAACAGTTCTACTCCATTTTTTTACTAAATCATTAGGAAAAACCTAAAGAACCTCATATTCTTTAGAACCGTTCTCTTAAATAATATAAATATATTTTAAACCAATATTTAAACAAGGATATCCCTTTACAAATGTTCGAGATCAGAAATTTATAGATTTCACTAAAAAAATATATAATGAATATATATGAAATTTTATAGTGGTTAAAATTCATAATATGAATGAACCACGATCGGATTAATATTAATAAAAAATAAAAAAACAAAGCATACAATATATACAATGTATATATTGCCCGAAACATGATTCTAACAACGAATAGTTATTAAATAGTTAAAAAAGGTCATTGGTAAATCATATTTTTTATAATATATATATTTATATATGTGTGTGTGTGTTTTTTTTAATTAATAGATTTATAAGAAATTTATATTTACTATAAATGATCATTTAATGTGTGTAAAGGAAGTTGATACTTACGATAATATATTTTTTCTCAGTTTTCCTTCTTTGAGGCATATGTCAACTTATTCACCTATACTATTTTATGAGATTTATCTACATCCTCTTAGAAATTAAATATTATTAATTTATCTATTCTCATGATATTATAATTTTAATTTAACATTATTATTTCATGGTGATTACAATTCTATGTTACTATGTGGTAAGGGTGTTATGCTTCAATCTCATCATTTATCCAAATTCCTCATGATTATACATCCAATTATGAAATCATATTATATATCACTGAATAATATCATGAATTTTAGTTTCCTATAGTTTTAATAGGGAATAAAATTTTCCCTTCATTTCCCTCACATTAAGTACTCAATAGATAAAAATTATTTTTTAATAAAAAACACCATTATTTCTCTTTTTGGTCGAAACTCCCTTTCCTATAATAAAACATTTTTTCTAAAAATAATATAGTGTTATAAAAATTATTTATTAAATACATTTTTCTCATGATATATAATTCATGTTTTTCAAATAATCTTTTTATCATAGTTTAAATAAGGCCCAATTTTCATTTAATAAAAATATGAAAGGAAGCGTTTTTTTGACATGTAATGAATGAATGAAACTTTTGTGATGTCAAAACAACTATATATTCAAAATAATAAATTACATTTTCTATGGTTATTTTCAAAAAATTATTTCGATAATATTTTATAAATATTTAATTATAAAAAAGTTTATTTTTATATCAGGGATATTTTCCTCAAGATATACTCCAAGTGGTTTTTCGTTCAAAATCATTTTCAATTGAAGAAGACACCCTCTGATGTTAATTATTATTCAATGGGGATATGATCCAACTATACCATTGTAATTGTTTATTTCAATGGTTTATGTATATGATGAAATTATTTTTATGATGAAAATCTGTTTATGAATCTTATTCTTTACCATAATTTATACCAAGATAAAATGATTACGTGGCCGGCATATTTGTAAATGTGTTATGTTTTATTGAAATGATGACATGACTATGAAATTTGTTTCCTTTCCATAGGTTATGTTATGATTGATTTTTAATGAATCCCATTTCAATTCATGGTCTCTGATATGATGAATGATTTATGATCTTGGGGAACACATATATATGAGTTCTATTATGTGATTTGAGGGACCCATATCTCTCTATAATGAATTTGGTAAATATTGATATCTCATGAGAGAAACTGGATCATATTGGGTGGTGAATCGAGTTTAGTAAGGGACTCTATCCATAATTATAGACTTGGTAGTGATCATTGACTAAAATGATGGGTTTTGTAGTTAACATAATCTACTATGATAGACTTTTCATTAAGTGATGATCTACTAAGGAAATTATTTTATATGATTTTTTGTATGATAAAAATCTATTTGGTATTCTAATATTATTATTTTATAGTTCTTGTTCATTTAATCTATTATGATTCAAGATTTATGAACAATAATTATTTGTTCCATGACTCACAATTTTTATTTATGATAAGAATAATGTGGTTTTAAAATTTTATTCTCAGTTTTTCATACCCTCATACTCATGATATATTCATATCTTCATTACCTACCAACGGTAATAATCTGAGCTCACAATTTCATACTTTTCTATTATATTGGATATGATAAAAGTTATTATATATGATATGTGTAATTAGGGTTGTAGTTATGAATAAAATATTTGGAGTTGATGTATCTCACTTCTGGATAAGTTTTTTATGTGTCCATGTTTCCAAATGCATTATACCATTATGATTCCTATCTATGTGTGTAATGTAATGAATATTAATCTAAAAATATAATATATATATATATATGAGATATTTAGGTCTTTATGAATTTTTTCTAATTATCTATTACAACATTCTTATTTCATGAAAATGATATGAAATATGACATCATCAAATAGATTGTGGAAAATAATAAACTAAAATGAGAGGTTTTTCCTACAATAGTGAATGTTGCAGATTTAATCCCAAAACTATAGAAAGTGAAACATTTCATAATTTTAGGTCTATAATGGATTTTTAACCACCCTCACTTAATGTATAATATATCTGAATTCATAACAACTCTGATCTATACTTTTTATATTTTTTTAATAGGGGAGTAAATTTTTTCTTAAATATTTTCATTTTTTTGTTCTTAAAAATTTTATCTAATATCGTATATTGGGGGTATATTTTTTAAAGGGGTAACATATTATTTCTACATGTGTGAGGGTTTTATTTTTTTTAAACTGGATAGTTGGAAATTTTCTCTTATAGTATGAGCATGTAAGAATAAATTTTATAAGAGCTATATAAATACTTTATAAAATCACTATTAATGGAAAACATTATAATTATAAGTGATTCTTATTTCATTATCCATGTTCACTCACATAGGATTAGAAATATTTGATAAGTAATATATTTCATGATTTACTATGTTTTAATGATTTATGTACAATGGATGACAATAAAATCTAAAGGGGGAGATTCTTGGGATCACTATGTTTGGAGGTATATCATAAAATCTAGAATTTGAAAAAGAAAAACATATGTTATGATTTTTTATAAATAATATGTCTTTCCAAAAAGGGTTTTTTTTTTAAAAAACATCACCATACTACATTATTCTTTCCAAACAGGGTTGTTAGACATATATTTTTAGCTATTGATTATTGTACTGAGTATAGGGAATGAAGATTACTGGGATTGGGTGATCAGTTAGAGTTTTTTTTTGAAATTTTATTTTATCTTTCATAATAGATTAATCATATATAATTTATGGTGATGTTTACATCATAAGATTTTTCATTCTATCAGTTCATTATATCACAGGGAATTTTATGATAGAAGATAAAATCTAATGGGTGTGATCATGTTTTCCAATTTAATGGTAAGGGATCTAGACTACTGGACACATATTATTATTCATAAATTATGTGTTCATGTATGTTATTATACAAAAAAAACCATGCATCTGTAAATAGACTCAGTCGCGTATGTATGAATTATAAAATTGGAATTTCACATTTTTTACAACATGAAGTATCATTGATTTTACAAAAGGAATAATTTTATGAATCTAATATTTCATATCATATTTTCTATTCTTCATGTAGAAAATAATAAAATGTAGAACCACTTCATAGTGGAAAACTATTCTATATTCCTCTGTAAAGTTATCTTGTCCTTATGTAAATCCTTGGGTCAATGGATTCCCCACACAATGATATCAAGATGATGGTAAATTATAAATTCTATTAGGAATAAGAAGCTTTTATAGAATACTAAAAAAATATATCAATATAATTTTTAACAATATATAAGTATATTGTGATAAAATTAATTAGTTGTTGAAAAAACGTCATTAAATAGTAAACTACATGAGTACACTAGAAAGAATGTTTTTTATGATGTTCTAGGAGAAATGACTATATTACAATTTTAATTATGTTTGAATGTTTGAAGTAACTAAATACATTCTGTTTTGAGGGAATCTGTTCAATTGAATCAAATTAATAACCATCAAATTTTTTTGGATGCATACATTATGTATATATATATGTACAAGCAAGATAAAGTGGCGATTTTAAGAGGAACCAGGATAATAATTAACAGAAATAGTTTTGAGAGGCTAGATATGTATTGGAAAATTCCAAAATATTTAAAATGATGTGTTGATCCTTCATAATGGGTTTTCTATCTGAGAAATAGATATTTGAATAAGTACCATAAAATTGATAGAAAATAATTCTGAATATTTTTTGTATAATAGAGTTAAAATGAAATATCTAAAATATTATATAAATGATGATCATTCTTAAATAGATTTAAAATGAGGGGTGGATTAATTTTTTGAGTATTCATTGAATGAGATATGAAATTTTTTCCCACAATTTCTAATTTGAGTTATCCTTTTTAAAGGGGTTTCTGTTAAATGAGTACGAAGAATGTGAACATTTGAGGAAGATATTTGAATAACTGTAGGATTGGTAAGTCAGTGATATTGACTTTGTGAGGAATCCTAGAAAGATGAATATCAAAATGATTCTTCCCATCAGTTGAGACCATACAGACAATGTGATGATGTGATCAGTTTAATTTTTAGTAGAGATATCATTTAGGAGACACATAACCGAGTTCCATATCATGTGGTATTGGACATAATATAAAACTAGGTAACGAGATAGAAATATATCTTCAAGTATATTTATTATACGTAAAGAAAATAGATTGAGTATAGCACCCAGACAATGGTCGAAGTATATCGAATGATCCGATTAGAAATGCTACAAATAAACTGAATGAACCTCTTACCAATTTCAAGGAATGAAAGTTATAGTAGAATAAGTAATTTCAAGAAGGAAATTTTTTAATAGTATATAATAAGTAAATTGACAATGTACTGAATCCTAATCATGAAGGATCCTACATTTTTCACAAAACAAAAGTGATACATCATTTCGCTATATGAGGATCACAAGAAAATTCATTTTAATGTATTTTAATGGAAGTGAAAATATATAAGCTACGTTTTATAACAAAAAATGGGATTTTATTCATCTAATTGTTTTGTCTTGGATTATTTAAAAAAAATATTCCAAATTCTATATACTCTTATAGTTAAGTGAACCTTTTAAATATATGTGTTCCAGTGGTTGTTTTTTTTTTACCTATTTTCCAAAAAATTCATATCTCAGTAATAGGGTTTGATTGTTGATTCTTATGTGTGAAAATATGAAAACATAATATCAATGATTCACCAACTCCCCCTCATAGAAATAACACATATCCTAATTGTTCAATTCGGGTTTAAAACCTAGTGTATACTATGTTTTCATAGTCATGTTCAATTGGGAGTTTTCTTAGGTTTCCCCTTGGTATAAAATGTATAAAGTGATTGATATTTAAGAAAAATTATTTTTTATTTAAATTATCATTTAAGTGAAAACATTTCATGAATCAACTTTAACAAACTATAAAAATATTTCACACAAGATGAAATCCCATCTTACACCTTTTAAAAAACACCCAATATATGTTTTATCTTTTTTAAGAGGATTAATCCCATTACTAATTTTGGTATGTTATTTAATTTTTTTAGGATGGATATATATTAATAATGTGTATTTCAAAAGTGTTAATTCATTATTTTATCATTTATGAACTATTTCAATTGTTTTTGGAAGTGGATGAAATAAATTTTTTTCTTAACGGTTGAATGAGTAAGGAATAAATTTCATGGGAAGAACCTCGATTGGGTAGAATATTGTAAAATTCTATGTTCAATAATTGGTGTGCGTTATTATTTTATAGTCATGTTCCAGAGAGAGTTACATGGGTTATAGCTTAGGAATACATGACCGTGTAGGCTACCTAGGTTCCCTATATGTGTACTCTCTATATGTATCAAGATGATCATCTAGGGTCACATAATATATGGGTTTGTATCTATGTTAATATATTATTTTTCATAGTCTAAAACCATTTAACTGCATCACTGAGAAAATTGTGGGTGCTCCTCCCAACTACAACTCATAGATTGAGTTAGTGATAATAATGTTTTCTTTCTCATAGTGGTTTTTTAATACCTCTTATCATGTATTAACCTCTACACAAAACTGTGAAATAAAAGTTCAATGTCATCAAGTTAATTCTAGAATATAAACTTTGACCACCATTCATCAAAAAAAATTAGTTTCCTACTCATATATTAATCAAGATAATTCCTATTATCTTATATTTCCTTGGATTTTACTAAAAATGCATATTATCCTTAATGATGAAAACCTCAATTCCAAAAATTAGAAAACAATATGGTCACCCAATAACATATCTTAAATGAAAAACTTCCTTTATTGGTCAAGTCATCATCCTACAGTTATACAATGGTGAAGAATTCATTGAACTGAGGGATATATCCTAGAAAAAAAATAATTAGATGGTTGGGTTTGACTGAAAACCCAATGTTTATTGATTTGTTGGATCAGCTAAAAATACCTGGGTATACCGTTGAAGGAGACGAGAGAAAATTAGGAACAATAGGCCCACACTGGTTCTGAGCAGATAGCTCATACCAGGTCTAAAGTGGAGATGAAGAAACTCTCACTAGGTGGGCATGAAAATGCTGCAATAGAGGCTGGAAATCACGAGGAGGATAAAATCCCCGGGAATTCAAAGGATGTGCATCTATTGTATACTGCAGTGCCCCCCCCCCCCCAGATAAAGGGAGGCCTGAGGAGGGGAGGGTGGACGAGTCTCTTAGGATATATGAGGTTCCTCAGGTTGCTCATCCAGTTCCTAGTATTGGGAGTCAGGAGAAGGAAAGTGTGTTGGGTCCCATTGAACCAAACATTATCCAACCACCATTCTATCTAAAGTCTGCATCTATAGGGGAAAACAAGTGGTTACCCAGTGATATGAGCAAGCAGTTTGGGATGAATCCTCCCACTGAAGGCCTAAGGGTTGTGCTAAAGAACCACTATGATAGCCTGGTGGATCAAGATCAAGTAATTTCACATGAGGAGGAGGATTGATGTGCTAATAGCTATGGCCAAATATTAGCGTATAGTTGTGATCGTTTCCAAGGGAAAGTTCCTCGCATCCCTATAAGAATGAAGGGGCTAAAAGGAAAGTCTAACTCTGGGAAATGCATTGTGATATAGGGGAAAACCCAAAGGGACATAAGTATTATTATTACCTACCAAAACCAATGGAAGACATGTCATCCGTGAAAAGTGGAACAAAGTAAAGAAGTGTCCTACAAGAAAAAGATAATGGAGATCCAATCAGAGAACCAAAGGTAATAAAAGAAGAGTTAGGGGAATGTATGAAGCTCATATTTCACTCCAATGAAGAAATTATTGAGAAAGACATGGGTCCCAATGCCTCAGTAGAAGAAATTTCAAGAATTTATGGATAAAGGTAGCATGTTGAGGCCACTGGGGATCAGGAATCATGTATCAATAAGAAAGATAGAATAATTTCTTGGAGTTTTAATCAAGGAAAAATATCTCTGGAAGAATTCATTCAAAAAATGGACATGATGATATATCATCACGGAGAACTTCTCAGGGAGGATCCAAACACACAGTTTTGAACTTTTCACTAGGAATTATATATATTGTTTGATTCAAATAACATTATTCCAGTGTTTAATAACATTTTGAGTTCCTTTAGCATGTAGTGGTTTTGGTATTGCGAACCATGGTTTTCCACTTGTCCTTAAAGTGGCATTTCCATAAAAATTTATATTTGGATGGATGGATGGATGGATGAAAAATATGATAAATCATAGTCAATCAGCTACTATGGTTATGGGAATCAATTAATAAATTATTATTCAAGGGTTACAAATAATTTTAATTAAATATCACAAATTAAATTGCAACTTATAAGTTGGAGGTTCATTCCAATGTTTGTTTTCATTATAAATTTGTAGATGAATTAATTAGAATATATAATGATATACAATAAATAAATTCCCTAAAAAATGTCCTATATTAGGATTGGATAAATCTATAGAGAATACAATGTTTGGAATGATATCATTTGGGATGACCATAAATTCAATTTTCATTAATGGGTTTAACTGAAACTGATCATGGATCAAAATATCCCCTCATTCTTTGCACAATATTCTATTGTGATAAATATCATTATTCCTCCTAATTTTTTGGGTTATTATAGGATTCCTAGAAAATTAACATATCATATTTTGTATAAAGAAACACTAGGTGAATATAAATAAATAATTTATTTATTTATTTACAGAATTAATAATTGATTTTATCCATCTGTGAATTCACTTTTCAGAAACTGAAATTGCATAATTAACTAATGTCACAATTATGATGAAACCCACAATCCAGATTCAATAGTGATATTGATTTCCCAATCTCATGATCTATTTGGGATATAATCCCTATAATGACCCTAACTATAGTATCCTATAACTAGAGTCTATATTATTAAATTGGAATGAGATATAATGAACAATATACCAAAGAAAATTATAATTTACCATACTTTGTAAACTATATTGATATATGATTCCAATATTAAATTTGAATTCACAAATTATATTTTTTTTATAGAATATAATTATTTTATATACAATTTCCTAGAATATCATTTATAGTACATGCTAATTATTCCTAGGAAATGAAATAGATGAATTAAATCTCAATTAATTTTTAATGGTTTTGTACAAAATAATATATCACTAATCAGTAACAATAATTATCATAGAATTGTAAATAATGGTTCACAACATAAATTTATATTATATGAATATCATGATTATATATGGAATATTATATATTACCAACGAATTACAAGAAAAAAATACCATTTAATCAGTATAATGATAATGAAATTAATTCATAGATAATATTATAGTGAGAATATCACATATAATAAAAAAACAAAATTATTAATGAATAAAACGCTTGATTATTGGATTTTAATAACTCATGCATCATGATACCTCTACAATCAAGACCATTAACATTTCAATTTAAAACTGATGGATATGTTTACAATAGGAACCCATTTAACGACAGCCAGCCATCTAATTCGTCTCATGATACTGTCGATGCAATAAAGGGATGTGTATAATGGGGTCCCACTCGTATCATTATGTCTAACACATTCTTTATATAACAAATTATTTATTTAATTCATGAAAAATATTTTTTATCATGAAATGTTCATATCGAGTAATGAATATGGATTAACAATAATTTACCCAATAAATCATATTTCTTTCCATATACTATAGTATATAATGAAATTATATATGGTTTAAGTAATAATTATATCCATGCCAAATAATATGGATATTTTGGGGAAATATAATTTCGAATGATAACAAGAATGATAATATTTCAATGAAAAGTTTGTAATTACAAAAAATTAATCAACAAATGGAATGTCAATAAATTCCATGGTGAAACTGGATATAAACTATCCATATAAATAATAATGATTGTATCAATACAATATATCCAAATGGATCACAAGTAAAATATATAGATGATATAATTGTTGAATAGAAATACCAAAAAAATAATTAAAATGTTATTGGAGAAAAATACCATTTAACATTGAAAATAAATTTTAAATCTAACATTTTACAAGAAAATTGAAAATTCAGTTCACATAAAATGAAATTTTAAGAAAATAAATTAATACATAAATCATTGATTGGTCTTGAATATGATAAATTTTTTATATTACATACATGTCGAAACAAAAAAACTTTTCACGTTTTTTGGTAAACTCTGAATGGGTCTAAGAGGAATAATATATGAACATTTCATTAAAATAAAATTTAAAAAATTTAAAATTGGGTGAAATTTTAATCACTAAATTATTATGTTAATTTAAAAAACGTTTTTAATAATTCTTATAAAAACATTCTTTTGGAGATAAATGGATTTTGGATTAAATAGATAAAGAAGGATAGATTTTATTTAAAACGTTTCCTCAGTCATTTTCACTAATAATAAAGGAAAAAGGCATTATTGGATGAACATTTTATGAATAAACATAGCATAATTAAAATGATTGGGTTTATTGAACAATAATAAAATGATTCCATTAATGGAAAATATTGAATAGATAATTCTGATAAAAATGAGATTTTGAAAGAAACTCTTACCAAGACCATAATGATGAAAATAGAATTATATAATGATGTGATATTTTATGTAAATTTTAAATTCTAAAAAAATGAGCGAAATAAAACCGAAATCAATGAATGGTAATTACACACATAATTATATAATATCGAAGACAAATGAGAAGGAATATACTCCCTGAAAAGAAATTGAGTTATGAAATTCATTACCACGTGGTAATATTCAATTCAAGTACCGTTTATTGAAATAATTAAAATTAAAACATAAAACAGAATGAATTATTAATGATTCATTATATTACATGTCAAATCTAAAATATTCACTGAATTAAATAAATTTGTCATATAACATTACAATATTCCTCAATGTAATAAAATTGGGATGAAATCCTTTTCATCAATCATAAATTTGGTTGACCATGATTTAACCTCATGAATAAGGGGTTTAAGGATGTTAAAAATTTATACTGTAAACATTTTCATATTTATAATAACGTATATGATACCCTTTTGACATTTTACAATTGGTTTTATTATAATATTTCATTATATTCATTATTTTGGGTGTCAATTTTTTTTACCTTTTCATGTATAATTTGTAATGAAATGTATGGTTCTGACACATACTATACATTTAAATAAAATAAATATTTAAATTAATTTTATAAATATTATTTGGAATCATTTTATACATTTTTATAATCATTCTAGATTACTAGATATGTAAAATTAATCGTATCACTTCATGTAGATGGTAGGTCGTACGTATGCACGAGCAAGAGTAAAATTCCTTTAATGAGTAATTGAAATAATTTTTGGTTCATATATTATTATTAAAAAAACTATTTTATAAAATCTATTTATCATATATATATTGAAAACATCCTTATTAATTTCTAGTTAAAAAGTTAGTGAAAAAAGAATAACATCGCTTTGCAAGAAGAAATTTAACTATAAATACAAGAAATATTATCATATTTAAAATGAAATAGACAGTAATAGGGATTAAGTGGTATCAAAATAAAATAAGTATAATAATATTATAAATGTAATATACATGTTAAAACATTACTGTTATATCAATAATTTTATATTGGTGATGGAAAATGAATTACATCAGCTTCGGAGGCGGCAACAGCCCTTATACACGACCGGTAGCCTCATTTCACATTTGATGGAATAGGAGAGTGATATTAGTAATTAAAAAAACATAATAAATTATATTTATATTTAATATAAATATATTATATTATAATTATGGTTTAATAATATTTTAAAGAGGTGTAAGAAGAAAGAAAAAAAGGATCATTTAATAATGCTACCCATACTTCAAAAAACTAATTAATATATACGAAAAACTCATCAATATGTGGGATTTATGATCCAAAACACACCTTGGTTGATTTTATGTGGTAAAGTTATGGATTTGGGTAGTTCATGGATAATAAAAATAGATATGGGTGTGCGAAGAGGGGAGGATATGGATTGGCCATTTATATATAGGAGAGGGGAGACACATATTTTTTAAAAAAAGAAACAATTACACATGTGTTATTATGACTCCAATTTCCTCTAAAATGTATCATTATTGATTTATATATTATATAAGGTAAACATATGTCCATAAATTGAGTTTTGTAAAAGTGTTAGTTCATTTTTATCCCTTATCTTTTAAGTTTAACCACATAGTAAACCCATTTTTACCTTATCAATGATAATTATTTTTTAAAATTTTCACAAATCATTATAGTCAATAAGTAAGATGAAAATATTATATAATATAAATCATTTTGATTCCGAATATATAATCCATTCTTTATAATTCAATTTATAGAAGTGGAAGAATCAAATTTAACTTTATACAATTAGATGTGACAAAAAAGTGGGTTTCCAAAGAGAAAATAATCATCATCATATAATGTTTTATTATAAATATAAATAATAAATGTTTTCAAAATTAAATATTGATGTAAAATGGTAATACAATTTAACTACTGTTAATTTAGGTAAAATTTTAAATATAATTTAACAGTTTAATTTTTTTAAATGAAAAGCAGGATTTCAATATGAATTGGTACTTTTCACTATTCATCACAATATTTTGATTTTCCAAAAAATCCCAAAATATCATCCTTGGATAATTTTGTTATTAATAATTAAAAAATTATAACTATGTAAAATTAATTTTAAAATTTATGAATAAATTAAATTAACAGTTTATGCAAAGCAAGACTATATTGCCTTTTAGAAAAAATATATTTTTATTCAGAAACCATTTATTTTTATTTCAAATGAAATTTATTTTATTTTTAATAAATATATTGCCATAATTATAATAATATATCCAATAATATTCATTCTATAAAATATAATGACTAGGTTATAATTGTATGCTATATTTTAATTCATTTTGACATTGTGTTTCATGAACTAAAAGCTATCAGAGAGATCAAACATATTTAAAAATAAATATATTATAAAGCCTCATAGTTTAACATCCTAATCTAAAATAAGTGTTGAATGTAGAATTCTCTATAGGACCCAGGTTTCTTATTTTTAATTATTAGTGTGTTATATTCTCCCCACCTTATATAAATTTTATCAATTTAATTTTAACTTGCACTCACAAGTCAGGGGAAATCAATTTGAAAATTCATTTTTAGAAAACCCCACATCATAAAACAGTTTTAAATAAACATCATATTATAGAAGGGAAATAGAACTATGAAAGAATATATATAATAAAAAATAACAATGTTTCCATGTAAGAGAACATTAGTGGGATATTAATATATGAGCATGGAATAAAATGTTAGTTCCCAAATAATAATAGTGGGTCATAGAGTTAATTGATCAAATAATATGAATGATCAAGAGAAATTCAGAAAACAAAAAAATAACCCTTTTCGGATTCAAAATACCATTTATTAATAAAATTTGAATTTAATATGATTTTTTTCAAGACACTTTTCCCAAAATTGTAGAGTTCATTATCTATATAAAAATATAATTAAATATACTTACTTGATGTAGTTATATATTATAAAAACTATTTCATCATTTGGCTCTAGATAGAACAATTTAATCATATTCTATTACTCTAAGAAGTTAATATCCAAAATGAATTTTTATTCTTGAATAACTAAAAATAAAATTTCTCAAATCATAAAATCTATAAAATCCTGAAAGTTCTTTCTTTTAGTTCAAAAATATTTTCTATGAACAATATTTGGAGTAAAATGTTTCTACTATGATACATTTATCTCAAAACCAAAATGGTAATAGAACTAGTTCTTCATTAATAATTATTAATCATGTAGATCATGTAGATTTACATTAACTAATATATAATGTAGTCTACTATTAGATTCTAAACTCTTATCATGTTTTAATAGTGGGTTTGGGCCCCATATACATTCTAGAGATAACATATTACCACCCAGTATTTTGGTTTTCCTTTTTCTTAATTAATATAAATATAATTACTATATTGTTGATGTAACAACCCAATCATTTATTAATCAATATTCCTCCTTATCTAATTAAATTTCTTAGTATGTAAAATGGTTATATAAATTATGCACATCCCTGGTTTTATATTTTTGGATTTCAAAATACCTTTAAAAAAAATTATCGTTGAAAATATATTCATTGAAAATTGATCACAATATTAGTATAAATATAGGACTTTAACAAATCCAATTTACTCAGAAAAAGGATGTCATGTACTCATCCATTATAATTTCTCCATACAAAGACCATTTCTCAGATCTCGTAAAGGAGGTAGCGTCAATGGGCTTCGGTCTTGACCAAGCCCAAACCAAGCTTCAACATGCAATGCTTGAATTGAAGAGGATATGGGAGAAGTGGAAGTTAATAGAGATTACCATCAAAGTATTGTTATCTAAGCCACCCCATGAGTCTGTCACCATTGTGCACCTTACCCTTTGGACTTATTCAGGTGTTTTAAGTGGTTATGTAACAAGACCCTAGCACTATGAGTATGTTTATTTTTTTATATAATAAATAAAACACATTCATTATATTTTATTACTTTGTATATAATTTTAAAAGAACATATAGTATTTTTAGATAATATTAAACTAAGAAATCTATTTTGATAAATTCGTATATTTTTTTAATTAAATAATATTTTATTAAAATTTGTTACTAAATTATTTTTTATTAAATATAAATTATTATATATTTATTATGGATACAATTATATTTTTTAATGAGGTTTAAAACCTTTTTTTGTCACAACCCAAGAAATTTTTATAACAGCTGGTTTTATTTTAAAAGTAAAAAATAACATATTTAAAAAATTATTTATATAAAATTAATATTATTTTTTGAATCAAGATGTCGAAGTTATAAAATGGTGAATTTTTCATAATTTTCTGAGACTGTCGATGTTTTGGGTAAAAATTAAATACCGTTTAAATATATTATGTGTTTTATGACATAGTAATGACACAATTATGGAGAAATAAAATAGAATAAATTATATTTTCAGTCAATATATTTATTACCATTAAAATAATGTGACTTTATGTTTGTTTAATTAATTTAAAAAATCCATAGTGGACCCCCCAATACTTAGAAAACATTTTAACTTTTAAAATTATTTCCTTGAGAGTGTGACTCACCTCAACATAAGCAAGCCTTATATTTTAGTAATTTGGGCCACTAGACTTATAAAATATTTTTTCCCTCTCCGCTTTGGAAAAACCCATGCACAAAAACCAGGGTATGGTTTTTGATTTTGATTACTTTACTATGTAGTGTCCAAAACCTAAATAATAAAGAATTCCCAATCCTTTCCTATATAAACCCACTCAACCCACCATTTATCTTAACTAAAACCATTTAGAGCTCGACCAAACCCTTCCCCCTCTCTCTAGATCCTCCCATGGTGCCCCAAGCTCTCAATAAGTCTCTCACAATCCTCTCGTAAGCCTATGGGAGCACACATCCAAGTAAAGGACTTCTTCCTTTCTAGTTTTTTTTTTCAAATTTCATTATGTTGTAATGCCTTATTATTTACAATTAAAAATGGTGGGTTATGATTTTTCACCTACCCCATACTTCTCTCATTATTTTTTAATGATGGGATACCTTTTTTTCCCTCATTATTTCCTCCCATGTACACCTGTTACCATGCCAAAATTATGTAATAAATTTCTCTCTTCTCATTTACATTCACGCGATTCTTTTATATTTTGAATCCAAATTCTATTACATATGTACGTACATGTATCAATATTACCCACTTATTTTCCATTTCATGTAAATATGATGCGATACGTAATTCTCTCTCATAATCCATTTTTATGAATTCTTGTATCATTCTATTATGCAGCCAAAATGGAACTGTGATTTTCCAAGCCAAAATCATTATGTAGTGAATACCATGCCCATTTATTTTTTAAGAGTAGGAACCAATATTCACATTTACTTATTTATTATATAGATTCTTGTATGAATTTCATATTAATTTTTCATGAAAAAATAATGATTTTTAATGACTCTATGTTTTATGATCTATGTGGAACACTCATGCATGCATTGAAATAATTAAGAAGGGTGCACCCTGATAGCACTCCAATGCATTGAGTAAGGAATAGTATCATGATATGCCTTGTGAAATCAGGTTTTTAAAATTCTAATTAAAGTGAAATATGGGTTTACTCATGCTCAATGTGAAATGGGCCTTGGATCATCCTAATACGATGTTAAATGTTGTTTCCACATTTCCATGTTATTATAACCATGTTATATCATGCCTTTATGTTCATGTTTCTCTTATGCTCCATTGGAATGAATATTTCCTAATATTTATTTTATTATTCATGTTATTCCTTGTTTAATCCATTAATGGACTTTATATCTCACCCTTTTCTTATGCATATCTTTAGGTTATCACATGCAAATCTATTTACGAAGGAATATGAGTGGTCATGTAAAATAAATTTTCAATAAAGATATGTATTTCATGCTTTATGATGTTATGTAATGTTCCTAAGACCCAATGAAACTAGAACAATCTATCTTCTATGTTTTATCACATGAAAATTTTATATAATAAAATATTTTAAGTGTTAAATAAAGAGCATGGTGGTTATAGTTGGTATCAGATGATTGGTTTGGTTACTTTTGGGATTAGGATTAGACAGCCCTAGTGAAATACTTAGGGAAAATACTAAGTATAATAAAAACATCCCTAAATTTTGTAGAGTAATTATTAAGTTGTTTATCATTAAAATAAAACCATATCTAGATATTAGGAGGTATAGGTGGCTCTGGCACAAATGTATCTAGGGGTAAAACCCGAAAACACCACTTTGAGCTAGACTCGAATGATAACTGGTGCACAATAACAGACCTTGATTCCCTATTTGTTACGACTTCCACAATGGATAAGCATTGGTAAATTTATTAGATTAGTATAGACTATTATTAATGTAAAAATATCCTAAGAATATATGTTGGGAATTAGTTCATGGATAACATAGTTTGAACCCTATAAATTCATAAGTTAATGAAATAAATGTAATTTTTAAGTCATCCATTTTTGTATTTGGATTCCCCTTTATGTGTTACCCCTAACATTACTTTTATTCCATACAATAGCCAATAATAGGAAGACTCAATGTAACAAACAATGTGAAGATCAATGTGATGACTTTTCTAATGAGATGCCCAATCCAATGGGAGCATGAATCAAAAACCTTGTCATGATACTCTCTCAGATAACTCAAGTTTTTAATAGAAACATGGGTCTTGATGAATGTTCAACCGCCCCTAAGAAAGAACAATTTTCAATCGAGAGATTCATGAGATAAAGGCCTCCTACCTTTAATGGAGCATTTAATCCCTCAATCACTGAACAATTGATCAACTCCATTGAGAAGATATTCACCATCATTCAATGTTCTGAATAAGAGAAGGTACTTTTGGTTGCTTATCATATGGAGGGTGAAGTTGGTCAATGGTGGACATTGATAAAAAATACAATGCTTGGGGAATAGATCGAGGCAATGGAATGGAAGGATTTCTAGAAAAAAAATTGATAAATAGTTCCCTCGCACCCTCTAACAGATGATTAAAAGTGACTTTCTTTCCATAAAGAAAATAAATGATGAATTCATCAGAGCGTAATAGTAAAACATAACAATGCACGAATGATACGCCTCCAGATTTTTCATTACTCCTGAATTCATGGTTGAATACTTCTTTGGTGGGCTAAAACCTAGCCTACATAAATCCCTAAAGATCCATGACTACGATAGCTATGAGGAAATTGTCCAATGTGCCCTCAAATTTGAAATGGAGATCGGAGAACCTGAAGGGTATCATTGGGAAAATAAGCACAAGTGGATATTAATTCTGGAAGTTATATGGATAAATCCAACGGTGCTACGAAAATCAATCACCCCACATGCCAAAGGTGGGGAAAGAAGAACCCCATAAATTACCTTAAGGGGATGAGGAAATGCATTATGTGTGGAAGGGAAGGGCACCTGGACATTAAATACTGACAAGAAATACCTGCGGTTATGAAAGAGGAGATGAATGATCTATTCGACCCTCATCATGTTGTTCATTTATTCAACTACAATAACCATGGCACTTTTTAGACTACGGCCATATTCCAAATGGTTTTCAGAGGAAACAATCAACCTTCAATGAAGCAAGGGAATGATTTTTCCATCACTACCCCTGTAGTGAATCCTGACAATGAAGTGGTGATATGTATGCTGGTAATTAATTCATGAATAGAAAATGTACTTCTTGATTCTGGTTTTACACATTATTTTATATCCCTAATGTTTAGTAGAACAATACCAATACCACCAAAAGTCATTGATGAAAAGATGTTGGTGAGAACAAAAATGGTGAAATCATTTCATACTATAAATATAACTCCTCCCATGTAATAATTTGTGGACTCATCTTCCCAGAGAACCTCTTCATACTCAATATAGTAAAATTTCTTGCAATTATTGGTATGGATTGGATTTCCTTATATTGATCCAACATAAATTTCTGTGAGAGGTAAATCATTCTCTATATGGAAAATTGACCCCCAATTTAGTACAAGTACAAGGAGGATGATGAATCTTCTCTACACCATCATTTCAAGCCTGGATATTAATCCCCTATGAGAATGTGTATCTTTCTCAGATGATTGATTCTATGGAAGCAACAATCCTTGACTGCATGTCTATTGTGAGGGAATTCGTTGATGGGTTCCCTGAGTAATTTTTTGGTCTTCCACATAGAATAGATGTTTATTTCTCGATTGATCATATACATGGGGCTTTTCCAATATCCAAGACTCTTTATAAAATGGATGTTGTAGATATTGAGGAGATAAAAAAGAAAATACAGTAGAATCTGGATAAATTGTCTATACACCCATGTGCTTCACCATGGGGTTCACTATTCCTCTTCTTCAAGAAGAAGGATGGGTCAATACGACTTTGCATTGATTATCATGAGATCAACAAAATCATGATAAAGAACAAGTATCATCTTCTATTAATTTATGACTTGTTCTATCAGCTACGTGGAGCACAATACTTCTCCAAGGTGGAAATACGGTCAGGATATTATCATGTAAGGGTGAAGAAGTAGGATATCCCAAAGACAGTTTTTTATAAATGATATGGGCACTATAAATTAATGGTATTTCCTCTTGGACTCTCTAATGCTCCATAAATCTACATGGACCTGATGAATATAGTGTTTATAATTACCTCAATACATTTTTGGTAGTCTTTATGGATGATATTATAATATACACCAAAACCAAGGAGGACCATTAGGAGAAAATATCAACAATAAAGAGAACTCACGAATGGATAAGCTCTAGGAAACGTACAGAAAGTGTGGGTTTTTTGACGGAGGTATAATTGGTGAGTCATATAAACCCAAGAAATGTAATATATGTGGTTCCCTCCACGACTGATGCAATTTAGGGATGGATGATGCCAACATCTATGATGAATATCTAAACCATCCATGGGTCAGCTGGATATTATCATCGATTTGTGAGAAATGTTACAAAATTTTCAAAACCTCTTATAAATCTAACCTGGAAGGGAGTCAAGTTTTCATGGAGAGATGAATATGCGTAGATCATTAAGGAGTTGAATAAGAGGCTTATCATTATGCCCATGCTCACATTACCCATAAGTGGATATATTTATTGGTTATTTTGGATGCATCAAAGAAGGGCATGGGATGTGTGTTGATGAAAAATGACAACGTCATTGGAAATGCTTCAAGGAAATTAAATTTTCATGAGAAAAACTATCCCTCACATGATCTAGAGTTTCCTACAGTGATCTTATCTTTAAAAATTTGGCAACATTACCTCTTTGAGGAGAACAGGGAAATATATACGAATCAAAAAAACCGCAAGTATATATTCACACATAAAGAGTTGAATATGTTCCAATTAATATGGTTTGATCTGATCAAATACTATGACTAGCCAATCAATTACAACCTTGGGAAAGTGAACAAGGTGGTAGATGATCTAAGTAGAAATGACCCAACAATTCTATCATGGATGAGAATTACAAAGGATACAATCTTCTTAGTTTTAATGAACATGGATATAATAACTAAGGGAACATCATCAATCATTTAACAAATGATTTATAAATAATATTTTTAGAAAAGATAAAGGATGGCCAAAAGGATGATGTGGGATTTCAGAAGAAGGCGGAAAATATCATAAAATGGAAATCCTCAGAGTTCAATATTAATGAAGAAGGAATTGTGATATTTGGGTAAGGACTATGTGTTCCATCAAATAAAGAGTTAATGAATGGACTTTACGATGATTGAAATATCTCAAATTTCTCCATTCACCCAGGAAACACAAAGATGTATCGAGATCACTAAGATAATTATTTGTGAGATAACATAAACAAGGAGATCATAGAGTATACATAAAAGTGATTGGTATGTTAGAAAGTGAAGGATGAGAGGTAGAAGTGTATTGAAATGATGAATGTATTACATATAGGATCATGGAAATGGGAGAACATCATGATGGATTTTGTCACCGTACTGCCAAAGACATTTAGAGGAAAAAATGATGTCTGGGTTGTTGTGGATCGTCTTACAAAGATTGCACACTTCATTTCAATTCGAGAGGATTTATCATTGGATAAACTATAATATATATATATATATATATAAAATAATTTTTATGTTTGAATGGAGTACCACTATCTATTGTATCTGATCGATATCCAAGATTCACTTTAATGTTCTCTTAGAGTCTTCAACATGATCTGAATACTTAGTTGAACCTTAGTAAAACTTATCATCCTCAAACTAAAGGCCAATCTAACTAGACTATCTAACCACATGAAAACATGATGAGATAATTCTCAATATACTTAAGGCACGAATGGGATCAACATCTTCCAATTGTTGAGTTTTATTACAATAAACATTTCTACTCAAACAACCAAATGGATCTTTAGGAATCCATGTATGGAAAGAGGTGCAGAACACCGTCATGTTGGGATGTAGTTGGGGAGAGAAAACTCCTAGGTCTAAAAATAGTTGATGAAATGGAGGAGAAGGTTAGGACCATCCAGTAGCACATTAAATCTTCTCATAGTCAATTAAATAGCTCTGATGATAATTTTTTATGATTCCTAGAGTTTTAATTCAGAGACATGGTATTCTTCTGTATATCACTAGGGAAGAGGGTTATGAGATTTGGGAAGAAGGGAAAGCTTAGTCCAAGGTACATCAGTCATTTTGAGATCCTTGACCATATTGGAGCAATGGCCACTCGACTAGGACTCCCACCGAACGTGTCTCAAGTACATGATTTATTCCATGTATCACTCTTGATGAAGTACTTTCCCGACCAATCACAAGTACTCAATCCAGAGGTGGTACCAATGGATAATGACCTCTCCTATAAAGAGAGGCCGGTGAAGATCATAGATCATAAGGAAAAACTTATTAAAAAAAGACAATGCCCTCTTCAATGTGTTGTGGAGAAACCAAAATTTTGAAGAGGGAACAAGGGAATCGATTGAAGTGATGAAGCATAGTTACCCAAATTTATTTTAGTGTGGGAAAATGGAATTTTGAGGGTGAAATATCTTAGGGGGGAAGATAGTAATGACCAAATCTTTTATTAATGAAAATTCATATTGATCTAATTAAATTTATTAGTATGTAAAATGTTTATATAAATTTTGAACTTCCATGTTTTTATTGTTTTTGGATTTCAAAATACCATTAAGAAAATTTTACCGTTACTAATATATTCATTGAGAAGTGATCACATGATTAGTATAAATATAGGGCTTTTACAAATCTAATTTATTCAGACAAAAGAAGTGATGGCTTAATCCAGTAGAATTTATCCATATGAATCCCATTTGTTGGAGCATGGAATGGAGGTCACATGAATGGGCTGCGCTCTTGATAAATCCCAATCCAAGCTTCCACACGTTAATCTTGAACGGAATCCCCTATGGGAGAAGTGGACATTAATGGAGATTTCCACCCCGAGCAATGTTATCCAAACCACACTATGTGTCTATCACCATCGTTCACCTTACCCTTAGGTATTATGCAGGTGTTTTAAGTTTTTATATAACAAGACATTAAAACTATGATTATTTGCATTATTTTTTAATATAATAATGAATGTAAATTTATTTTATTATTTTTACATTTTAAATTGTTTTTAAAGCAAATATAGAATTTATTTGTTAATATTCAACTAAGAAAAGTAATTTTAGGTATTAATGGTTTTTTTAATTAAATAATATTTTAATAAAATATTATTAAAAATTAATTTTTTATTAAATATAAATGATCGTATAAATTTTATGAATAAAATTATAATTTTATTATTCTTTGAAAGCTATTTTTGTCAAAACTAATGATTTTTTGATAAAAGTCAGTTTTCATTTTAAAAGAAAAAATTCACATATTTAAAAAATCATTAGGAGAAAATTAATAATATATTTTGAATTCGGACATCAAAATTATCCAATTGTGAATTTTTCAAAATTTTCTAAGAAACTCAAATATTTTCGTAAAAATTAAATACCATTGAAATATATAAGGTGGTTTTTGACATCATAATGACCTAATAGTTACGTAATTAAAAACTATAAACGGTATTTTTCGGCCTATATATGTTTTTCCATTAAAATAATGTGATTTTAGGTTATTTTGATTTATTTTAAAAATCCTTAGTGGACCCTCCAAGACATATAAAACATTTAATCTTTTAAAATGATTTCCTTGAGAATGTGACTCACCTCCATGTAAGCATGCCTAATATTTTAAGAAGTTAGGACATTGGGCAGATAAAATACCTTCTTTCACTCCCCAATGTAGGAAGCTATAGGAAAAAACAATTGGATGGTTTTTTCTTTTGATTTGTTTAATACGTAGTTTCCAAAACCTAAATAGTAAAGAATTATCTCTCCCTTCCTATATAAACCCACTCAACATCCCATTTCTCTTCGCTCAAACCATTTGTATCTCTAAAAAACCATGCCATTATCTCAATAGAATCCTAATAAGGTTGCATAAGAACCCAATAATCCCCTCTCAAGCCTCTCTCAATCCTGTGGGATCACACTTCCAAGTAAGGGATTTCTTCCTTTCTTATATTTTTCCAAATTTCATTATGTTGTTTTGCACTTTTATTTTCAATAAAAAATATTGTGGTATGATTTTACACCTCCCCCATACATACCTTTTTATTTTATGAGGATGAGAGACCTCTTTCTCTCTGATTAATTCCTCTCCATGTACATTTGTTACCATCAAGAAATTTTATAAGGAATTTCTCTCTTATCATTTAAATTCATGAAATTATTTTATATTATAATTCTAAATTCCATTAAATATGTTGGGACACAAATATATATATGAACCCAATACTGCCAATTTAATTTACATATTATGTGATACCTGTTTCTCTTTCATCAACAATTGTTTGAATTCTTATTTCAGGTCGTTATCCTGTCGAAATAGCATAGTGATTTTCCATGTCAAAGTCATTGTGTAGTGAATACCAATCCCATTTCTCTATCAAGGGTATTCAAATTTATGAAAATTTACATATTTATTATAGAGTTTCATTTTTAAATTCCAAATTCCAATATCTTGGAATTAATGATGATGTTTAATGACTCCATGTTTTATGATCTATTTGGAACACTTATGCTTGAAATGAAATGATTATGAAGGGTGTGCCCTGATAGCACTCCAATGCATTCGATAAAGAATATAATCCTGATATTCCATGTGCATTTAGGGTTTACTCTTTCTTATTAATGATCAATTTGGGTTTACTCATACTTTATGTGCAATGGGACTTGGCTCATGCTAATATCATTTTAAATTTTGTTTCAACTTTTCCATGTTATGATAACCATGATATATCATGCCTTTATATTCATGTTTCTCTTATGCTCCATTGATATGACTATTTCCTAAAATATATTTTATTCTTCATGTTATGTTGTGTTTACTCCATTAATGGAATTTATAGTTCACCATTTTCTTATGAATGTCCTCAGGTTATCCCATCCAATTCTAAGAATGAGGTAATGTGTGTGGTCATGTAAAAGAATTTATCAATAATAATGTGTAATTCATGCTTTCAGTTTTTATGTAATGATCATATGACCCAAAAAACTTTACCTATTTATATTCTATGTTTTAACAAGTGAATGATTCATGTAATAAAATATTTTAATTGTGAAATAGAGAGCAGGTTTGTTATAGTTGAAAAACAACAATTTCCCATAATTATAACAAGATAATAAAATTATATAAACTATAAAGGTGTCCAACAAAATAAATCTTATTTCAATATTTTTGAAGAATTTTTCCATTAGATGCGGTTTTATATACTAAACCAAAATGTTGTATTCCCATAATTGTTTCCACAAATATCCTTAATTGTTTAATATTTCTACCGCACAAATTTCAAAAATGTGAATTTAAGACAGGGAATAATGATCTACCTTGTCCTCATAAATATTTGATGTAATATGTAACATCCTGCCTCTCCTCATTGTCCTGAGTCTTGGAGGATTTCCTACATGGACTTTAAGGAGATACACAAGAAACCAATGAATACAAATAAATTACTAGGGCTTCAATACATTTAAGGGATGATTTCTCTTGATAAAACAAAAACTAAAAATAAGCATACCACAAAAAACAATCATTTTGATTCATGATAATACGTAATACAACTCAATGTAATACAAACATATATCAAAACCAAACCATATCAGGTTTCTAAAACAGAAGACTGTCAATATCAATGTATAATGACTCCAATGAAATAAAAACCTTAACACCCATCTTTCTCGAGGCTAAAAATCCACCATCCATCCAATGAATCAGAAATCACCAATAAAGAAATGATATTATTTCTCTTTAAATATGTCTTCAAAAACAATATATGCAAAAAACCAACATGCCAATATAGGGGTGAGTAATGAAACTCTATAGTCATTCTCCAAAATGGAATCCCTACTAACACCACTACGATAGAACATGATAGCACATTTATATAAAAAATATATTAAAAAACATTAAAAAATTATATAATAATGTAAAACAATTTTCATACCAACACAGTTTCCAAGGAAATCTACTAAACAGGTCTTTCAACCATTTTCCTATTCCCATTGTGAAATTATCCAATCCCTTTGACACAACTTCATAGACCCAAAATCAACCATAAAATCATGGTGTTATCATTGAAATTTGATCTTTACATCCATAACCTATCCCATTGAGGGTGGTGCTTCATGACCATTATCCATCCCATTAAATTCAACACCAACCATTAACATCAAAACCCATTCCAATAAATTGGGTCAAATCAATTTGATAGAACCATTTTTTATAAAAATATTCCATCCAATTTTCCACTCATCAGAACAAATCATCCATGTTAAAATCATCATTTTAAAATCATGTCACCATTTTCTACTTTCCACCAAAACACCCGTCATTCAAAATTTCCTAAACCATCCCAAAAGTGGTGTTTTAATGATGCATTTCATAATAATTTTACTTTCAATTTCATGAGAAACATTCAATTAGAATTTAATCCTTTATGTTATAATAATATGAGTCGAGATTGAGTCCATCTATCATAGGAACTATTGAAAAAATTAATAACTACATGATTTCTTCATCATAACTGGGTTGGATATCAAAAACCCCACCTTAGATATCATTACCTAGCATATATAGATCCATATATAGTCAAACTTTCCTTAAAATATCATTGATCTATCCCTAATGGACTATATCTATGAATCGAATAGAGACAGAAGGGATGTAGATCTAATGATAACCACCATGAATGAAGGATTAAGAAGAAATCAGACCTCAAATATACCATGAATTTCCATTAAATTTCTCTTGGGTTGAAGGAGAATGTCTCCGTAGAATTTGGGGGGGGGAAACCCCAATTTAGGGTTGAAATAGAATAATATTTGTGTTTTTGAGTCAAATATATGTTATATATACATTTTTAGTTACTAAGATCTAAATGGGCATGGATGGGTCACATGATTAAAAAAACCATGCCACAACCATGCACTAACCACCACTTCCCAATACCCTTTGCATGGTTGGCTCACATGGTTAGATAAAATGTGTTCTAACCATTTTTTTCCTCTATTCTGCATTTCTTTGTTACGCTTAATGAGGACACATTTCATTGTAAAATGTTTTACCTTACTATTATCCTACTCAGAGCCCGCATTATGCCTTTTTAGGAATTCTTGTAAGAGTTTCACAGTTTCTACTAACCATTTTCAAACTGTTAAACTTTAGAGAAGCCATAAAATAATCCAAATGTATTCCAAAACCTCAAAAAAAATCACCCACACACATTACATAGTTAAAATATTCAATAAAGGGTTACATAATTGAAATCGGGCGTTCTATATTCTTGAAAAACATTTCCTTTCTATCAGCAGAGAGTATAAAACCACCACATTCCTAAAAAGGATCAGGACATTGATTAACCATATCTTTATCATGTTACCATGTTTTTTTTAATCTGGCAATGTTTCCAAAAAACCCCCCCTTTTGACCATTGATCTTCTCATGAATGCATTTCCCTTCAATATCCATAATACACACTAAAACACACACCAACAATGCATTCTAATCTAGATCAACCAAATCACATCAAATAACATGGTCAAGATTAGGATGGATTTTGTTCAACTAAGATTCGTGAAACACAATGTGAACCACACTGAATAGTGTTGGAAAAGACAACTGATTTTCCACATCACCAACCTATTCTAGTATCTCAAAGGGGAATATGGATATAAGATATACCATTCCATGATTCCAAAAACAATGATGTCCAAGCCATGGAGAGATTCGATATAAAAATGATCACATTGATTGAATGAAAATGGACCTCAAAGATGGTCTGCATACAATTTATGACAACTATGGGCCATTTGTATCCATTTCATAATCAACCAAGTCATCTCTTTTATCTATTGGATAAGGCTCAAACATGCTAAATACGTCTCACTTGTTTCCACACACAAAACATGGAATTCCAATAATTTCCATACATTTACTCAAAAGGATCCATATGTATTGAGTACTAATTATTTTTTTATATTGGAAATCCACTAATGGTAGGTGATGTTACCATGAGCCACTGAAATTCCTTACTCAAGACAGAATCATGTCTTACAATTTTTGTGTCATCCTTTCAGATTTACAATCCATTTGGGGATGATATGTTGTACTGATAGTTTTCTATATCCCAAGGGATTTCTGTAAGGATTTATAGAAACAATACATAAATCGTGGATATATATATAATACTATTAAAACTTCTATTCCATGTCCCTTTACCTCTTTTTGAATATGGATTTTTTGTTATTCCCCCACCGCATGAGATTCACAAAGTGGGAAGAAATGTGCCAAATTTATGAGTTGATCCACTATCATCCATATGGAATCAGGATTACAAACCATTATTGGGAGACCTATCACAAAATACATGGCTATCTGCACCAATTTCCAACGATAAATAGGTAAATACTATAATATAACTGTTGGTCATTGATGCACTACATTAACATAATGACCTGATAAGTATTTCGAAAAACATTCTACCACATTTCTTTTCATATGGACCAACCAAAAATGTGATTTTAGCAACTTATTATCTTATGTATTCTAGGATGAGAATACCATCTTGAATGATGGTAACAATGAATAAGTTATTCTTGATAATCAATAGTTTTGTCCAATCGATTTTGAAACCACAAAACTGATATCGCATCTTGCATATATCCTTTAATGGTCTTCATAATATTGAGTTTTGACCTCAAAAAACGCATTTTGAATTGGATATGAATTCCTCTTTAACCATATCCAATAAATCAAGAACAATTTAAACTAGAAAGAAAACCACATCATGACCTCAGTATTCACATTCCATGTGTATATTAGTTATGACTGAGTCAACTTCCAGTAATCTGAATCCCCTTTCTCCAACTGAGAATATTGAATTCTACTTAATAAATATGCCGCCGAATTTACTTTACACAATATATACATCATGTAAAAGTCATGAATTTTTAGATACTATATTAATATTCTTTGTTTTAGTTCTAAATCATGTTTTGATGAAAATATGTTTTGACATCTTATAATCCGTGAACACTATAAATTTGTCACCAAATAGGCAGTGAAACATCATTTTCAATGGATGGAAGATTCCAGCTAACTAAAAATTGTGTTTTGGGTAGTTATTATCATGCCACTATAATTTTCTTGTACCATATGAATCAAAATGATCTCCATTCATTATAATTCATCCCATCCCAGATCTCAAAGCATCACAACATACCACGTGCCCTTATCATAATTCTGGAAAAATATAGATTGGTGCTGAAGTAAGAAAAACACAAACCACTTGAAAATACTTTATACATTCCTCAATATATTGTAATATAATATTATTACTTTTTAGGGATCTCAAAGATGAATATAGTTTGGAAAACACATGAACAAATCATCGATAATAACCATCCAATCTAATAAAATGGCATAACTCAAAGGCTATCTTTGGAGGTTTATAAGATAAAAAAGTCTCTATCTACTCTAGATCCATAGAACATCCTCATCAAAGATTACATATCCATTAAGACATAACTAATGTATAAAAAAATCAATCTATGATAAATTTTAATACAATAAATGGTCCCTCAAAATTCCACGAACTGTCTCTAAGTGTTGGTCAAGTTCATCCCTTATCATTGAATACACCAGTATGTCATCCATAAACACCACCAAAAATAATCTAGATAAAATTGAAATATCTTATTCCCCAAATACCTAAATAGTTCTAGTTCATTCGTAATACCAACATGATTTACCACATTTTCATCATGGCCATATATACTCTTAAAAGTCATCTTTGGAATATCCTCTATCTGAACTAACAATTTATGATATCCCGATCCAAAGTCAATGTTAGAGATCCAATGGGGTAACCTAAATTTATTTAATAGATCATCCATTCAAGGAAATGGATATATATAATTTATCATAACATGGTTAGACTTATGATAATCCACACACAGCTAAAGAGTTACATTCTCCGTTTTGAAGAACATGGTTGGTACTAACCATGGAGATGTGCAAGGCTGAATGATTCCTTTTACAGCACATACAACTGCACTTTTAACACCCATAATTCTATTAGTTATATCCAATTAGACATATGGAATAAAGTATTAGTCCCTAGATGATGATAATTTGTAAATTCCACTTCAATTTTGGAGGAAACCCTAATATATTATTAGAAAAAAAATTCTAAAAACTGAACAGTAACCATTAGAAAACATCTATTCGTGATCTCTTCCATCAATTCCAATGACAATACTACAAACTAGAATGAGATCATTCTACATATTAGTGAAAAATATTCCCTTGTACCTAACTTTATATTCTATTCCCCTCTAATGATATGGTCTCTTCCATCATCAGCTATATATGTATCTATTATGGTTTAACAATCGATGTGACCCTTAAGCATTTTCATTCAACCCATACCTAGGATTATGTCATATAAATACATCTCATGAAAGAATAATTACCTAATGAAGTCAACTTCATAACTATTTTTATAAAATTCTCTGCACATAAAGGCATTACACCCTATATTACCTAAAGGAGATTGAAGTTTCAAAATAGGAAGAATCATATGTACATTTCAACCAAGAAGATCAATTGGATGAGAAGAATTAAACTAATTGGATTTTCCCATAACAAACAAAAAGTTTTCATAAGAGTATAATTAAAAATAATTATACCTCTCTCCATCGATGGTCTAGATTTTTCATCCCAAATAACTGGTTATCTCTATATAATTTCATACTCACTACAAATTATTCAATATTTTCATGGTTATATTTTCCTTATTGTGGTGTCATGGTATTTCTAGATTAACCATGTCTTCCATGGTTCTACTGAAGAGAGGTATTCTTTATCCCTCATCCCATCAAATCATAAGATTACTGTGACACGTGAGAAGTTTCTTGAACACCTGATAATGGAGTACTGCAATAATAGAACTAGATATTCCCCTATCTTATTCCAATTTTGGCATTCTCTAGGTGGTGTCGTACAATCTTGCTTCATGTGATTCAAGGATCCTCACTGGAAACATCATAGTTTTCTACTAGGTTTTGGAGCAATAATTACAAATTTAGGGTCGAAATAGATGACAAGTGATTGTTTTATAGTCAAATCCTAGTTAGATACACTTATTAGGATCTCATATCTTACTGTGCATGTTTAGGTCATAGAGTTAGGAAAAACATGTTCCAACCATGCTCCATCCAATTCTTTACAACACCCTTCACATGGTTATCTCACACGTTTAAAAAACCTATTTTCCCATAATGTATTTTCCTTATAAATCTTTTAACTGTCACTGATTGGGAAGTTGTATGGTTTGGGAAAACCGTGCACCTTACTGTGCTCTAAACCAAAGTCCACATTCAATCTTTTTGTGGTTTATTATTGGAGCTTCACAGTTTCTATGAACCATTCTAAAACCGTACACCTTTAGAAAACCCACCATGATGTTATAAAAGTATTCCAAACCATCCCAAAATTCTTCCACACACCTTAAATACATAAAAAAGATTAGTTAACTAGTAACATAATTGAAACCTGAGGTTCTATAGTATCTATAAATCTGAATATAATGTTGACATATATGCTTTCAAAATTGACATAATCCATAGATTATTCAATATTCTAATAAAATAATTAAATGGTATAAAATATACCTACAATATATTTCTAAAAAAACAAATAAATACTGCCAATATATTATTTAAACATAGATCCATTCTTGGTCTAGGATTTATCCATTAAAGGAGGGGAATGATCCCATGGGGTGTTAGCCAAGTGGTATCCGCCGGTTGTACCCCTCGCTCTCCATGGGAACTGGCGCAGGATTGAGTCCCACCAGGCTCGAACACTGTTCGTATTATGAACAGGGCAATTCAAAGCCATTTATTAGTTGGGGAACGTGGCGCACACTTGGGCGGGTGGGGGCCCCCTCTGGGATTCGGTGTTAGCAACACACATTTTTTCCATGGAGTGTTAGCAAAGTGGTATCCGCTGGTTGTACCCCTCGCTCTCCATGGGAATTGGCGCAGGATCGAGTCCCACCAGGCTCGAAAACTGTTCGTATTATGAACAGGGCGATTCAAAGCCATTTCTTAGCTGGGTAATGTGGCACACACTTGGGCTGGTGGGGGCCCCCTCTGGGAGTCGGTGTTAGCAACACACATTTTGAACATGAGCCTTAGCCTGGTTGGCAAGGTCTCTGAGGTGCATCCATGCGACCAGGGATCAAAAACCAGGCGGAGGCAGGATATCTGGTACTGTAGCAGTACTGTAGCAGGTACTGTAACAGGACTATAGCAGTACTGTAGCAGGCACTATTTGGCACTGTAGCAGCCGGAGATATGCCCCCGTATGGGCCTTCGGGCATCAGATTTGGTCCACATGTCCTTCATTGGCCTTCGGGCACTCAGGCCTTCGGGTCAGTTGGGCCTTCGGGATATTCTATGGCCTTCGGGTCACGTGCAGATACAAACCAGACCAAAATTACAAGGAAAAAGCTCTACAGGAGGATGAGCAAAGGAGCTTTCACCACAGTAGGAGCTAAACGGATTGCAAGATTGAGAGTGTATGGCACCTATCATCGGGACAAGCATGTGCATGCACGGGAATTCCTAGCTGAACAGCCATGCAGAGGTGAAGAGATGCTTTCAAAGATGAAGATGCTGGGGAAGGAGCAGTTCCAAGTTGTTAGTCTGGGTTGTATGGTATGTTTGTGCCTACGGGCATTGGTTCCTATATGGCCTACGGGCATGTAATAAGGTTCCACCTCATCCCTTGAAAGGTGGATTATCATAACCAATAAAAAATGATGGCCTTCGGGCCATTGGAGGAAAACTGGTAATTGACCTAGATAATTTATTGGTTCCCCACATTTAATTAAATAAAATATAATGGGATACTTGTGTTTAAATTTATTTGTTCCAATTAATATTTATATATTTCCTCTAAATTTAATGTTTTTATTTCCCTCTTTTTAGCACATAAAATATTTTCTTGTTCCTACGAGGCACTTTCCTTGGAGTCTCTATCCATAATTCTAACATGAAATAAATAGACCCTCCATTCCTATAATGTATCCACCACATTGGATCTTTGTAAACTCCATCCTTATATTATTTTTTGAGTTTGGGAGTTGGTTAAGGTATATTTTAGTAATAATATTTTAGGATAACTAATTATAAATTTTTAAGATATCATTCACCCATATCGTCATCCCATTTTTTCATTATCACCACATTGTCCTTCATATTCAATGGTTACATGATTTCTTCAGGTTCCATCCATTAAAAAAACAAAAAACATAATTAATGAAATAATTGTCATATTTATAAAACCATATAATAATTTAGAAGATTTCTAAATCATGATACATTATTTTCAATATAGTAAACTATAGGTTTAATCTTGGTTATTCATTATCATTATCTATTCAAGACATTGATGATTGTTTTTGAAAGAAAGTTTTATTTCTCTGTAGAATGTCACTTGGGAGTCTGAACCTTGGTTCACAACAAGTAATATTGTCGGGTACTAGGTAACAATCGAGTTAATCATGATATGTCGTTATTGATGTTAAAACCACAAGATACTTCGTCTCTAAAGCCATGTCCACTTGTAGTTTCCCGACAATGATGTATTTCTCGAAAAAATACATAATCTCTACCTTAAAACATTATAATGTTATTATATAATTACCCTTAAAGTTTATCATACGTATATTATTCCAAATCAATGTTTTCTTATTTATAGACTCGATGGTTTGTAGTAAACTTCCACTAATACCAACTATAGTTACTCTGACCCATATATCCAAGAGGTGATGTCTACTTTTTTACATTGGCATAGCATATGATGAATCACATTCTGATGGACCTAATAGATTAGTAATATTTTAAAAATAAATAAATACGTAATTCATATATAAAATTTTAATAGAAAAATTACAATATATTTTATTCTAGAAAACATTATTCAGTCTAGAATATGATTGAATTTTAATTATAGTACACTTCTTGGATTCAATGAAAACTCTAAACAATAATGATGATCTAAAATTCTAAGTTAGGGTTATATATATTAGGAGGTACCCTAAATTAATAAGCATAATAAATATGGAATGGTAAATAGATGAAATCACATTCCATTTAAATATTATGACTATCATGATTAGAAAATTAATATTCAATATGTCATGGTAAATTTTAAAAAACTCATACCATTTTATCAATAAACTATGAATTAATTTCATCCAGAGATAATATCGTTGTGAAAACGTCATGGTAATTATAAATATATTCTTATTGAAATAAGTACAATTATTATATGTTGTAATGATCTCAGACATTATGATACCTCAAATTTAAATACCATTTACATTAAAGATTAAAATTTAATGGAAGATATAACCTATAATCCAATTTAAATATGGCCAGTCAACTGATTCTTCACAAAAGACTATAGATGCATCGATGAGATATCTATAACTCGAACCCACCTATATTTTCATTTCCAACAAATTCCACATATATCAAATGATTGATTTAATTCATGAATAATAATATTTATCAACAAATATCTTTATCGAGTATCGAAAATTGATTAACTATAAGTTTCCCATTCAGTCATATAATATTCAATGTCAAATTTGATATCAAGAGATGATATATGGTTTGTGAAATCAGTATATCAAGAAAATATAATGGGGATATTAATTGAAAATGTAATTTCTAATGATAAATAGAATGTTAATAATTAAAGGAATAGATAATAATCACACACAAAAAAGTTGAAATGGAATGTCAATAAATTCCCCATTCTAATTTCTTGTAAAAAATATAATGATATAAGAAGGTTGGTAATAATACAATATATCTCTAGTGAATCCCAAGTGAAATTAAGGGTTTATGTCTTTGATGAATGATGTGGCCTTTATTCGATATAGTTTTCCACATCTATTATATTAGTTTTGACAAATTTAATTATTTAATATTACAATTTTTTCTAAATGTATGTACATTTGAAATTTAATATTTAAATTTAGTAATTATTCATTTTTAAAAATAATTATGTAATTCTAGCCTTTAAAATAGTTAATTTAGTCATACTAATCTTTCTATTAGAATTATTTACTAGTTAGTTTAGTAATCTTAAAATGATAGACAGTTTATTAGGATGACATTTTCTATTAGTAATCAATTAACCATTTTATTTACATTTATTTAATTTTGTCATTAATTTTAACATCTCGTCTTCTAAATCTTGGTTAATAAAAATATAACTTAAATAAATGTTTACATCCATCTAATTATTTTAATATTGATTTTTTGGTATTTAATAATTTATACCCCTTAAATTTAATTTAACTATTTAGTTGAATAATTTAGTTAGTTTTTTAGGATTAGTTTATAATTGTTAATTTGTTTAATAATATGTGTCCTTCTGATAGTATTTTTTTACCACATTCGGTGACTCATTGAGTCAACAACGTACCACTTCGACTATCAGTAGCATTTTTGCTGCCGACCCAACACTTTCTATACTGTTGGTGAATCATTCAGTCACTAACACAATTATTTTTCACTCAGTTATGTCTCTTTATTTGTGTTGTTTAACAATTTTTTACATTAATATTTGATCAATACTATTTAATTTTAATTGAGTTTATTAATTTTGGTGTTTTTTTAATAATTTAACCTTCTAATTATAATTTTTTATTTTAATTTAATCAATAACTCAATTTTTTCATCGGTTAACTTGATTTAGTATTAGAGAAGGATCTTTATAGTTGTCTATTTTTAATTAATTAATCAATTAATATATTTAATTAATCTATGTAATTAGCTCCAGTTTTATTTAAATTATATAAACTTGTTTAATTTGACGTATGTAGTATAACTATCGATCTTGGTGTTGCCAGCCCACCTGTATATCAACACTTCCAAGGCCATTGATGATATTCCCTTTTAATCATACTAACACAGAAAATTATTTTATCAGATACCGGCTCGGACCAGCCACAATTTGTCTCACCGATGCATTGGTATCACACCACCTACCGATGCTTTCTCACCATCCTGTCAGTCTCTCACGGACTCACTGACACATCCCCCTCCATAATTTCTCACCGCTTGCTGCATTTTCTTCTTTATGACAACACCGAACATCGGTATCAGTCTATCGTCCCTTCCATTCTCGTCGGTCTCTTCTATCCATCGGTGACACTGACGCCACCACCTTCCCTTCCAGCTCACGAGATACCGACACCCACTCTGCTTGAATCCTCCTCTACAGATTCAATCAAGAATATTATATAGATTTTGACGGTAGATCATCAAATTACATACAAAATAATCACAATCAGTGGAATGTTGCACGACGCCGTGGGAGGATTTTTTTGATGCACTTGTGGGTGTTGTGAAGTCACATCAGGCCCAACACCGATATATTACCGCACCACTGTGTTTGGCTGGTTGAGCGTCATCTGAGGAGGTCGTCGTTGACAAAGCCTAGCTTGCCCCAAATGAGATCCAAGACAACCACAGGAGAAGGAACCCTCCAGCCCGATGTCGCGCCGTAGATAGAGGCCCGCCGCCTAACCCAAAAACAGACGGCTTCTGCCGGATCCTGAATTTAGAGGAGGGACTCGTACAACCATCATATCTCCCACAGCTTCCACAACTACTGCATCTGATGGGACACTTCAATGGCCTCTCGAAGAATCCACTATTCCTCTACTATGTTTTGTAGGATAAAAGGTGGTTGGGGAAGAAGATAAAAAAAAGAAACGTCAAAATACTGAAATAAAATGTTAATTTAAAAAAATATAAAAAAAATTTATAAAAAACAAATAATTAATAATTATAAAATAGAATTATATCAAATCAATTAAATACAAAATATACTAAAATAAAATAATTTTGATGACATATAAAGTAAATTAAAATAAATAATATTGAATTATTGAATTTAATAATTATAGTTTTTATAATTAACCTTGTCAAATAAAATTATAATAATTATAATATCATAATTTTTAAATAAAAATAAAGTAACTAATTTAGTTAAATATATAATAATCTATTATAGAAATATAATAAAGTTATGTTAACTAATTTCTAAAAAACTTATTTAACAAAATTAATATATATTAAATTTTAATTTTAATAATTTAATCTAAATATAAATTAAATTACTTAATTAAATAATAACATTTTATAATCTTAAAATAATATTCTAAGGTACTTAAAATAATAACATTAATAATTAATAATTAATGTAATGTTTATACTAATATCATATAAATTTAAATAAATAATAAATTAATTAATAACTAAAATCTTTTAATTAAGTAATTTTACATTAATAATTATAATTAAATCTTTATTGTAATGTTTTTAACAGTTGGTAACGTTGCATTATTTTCTTTTCTGTACAGGTACATATAAGAGACAAAAACACTTCCAGGTTCTTTCAACTATTTTGTGTGGAGTTAGTTATAGAGGTTTTTCTCAAATTATGTGTTATTAAAAAAAATACACTTGTGTGAATGGGTTGTGAAATAGTATTCTATGTCAGTGAAGTGTTTAGGGGACGAGTAACAAATGGCAGCAAGATTTAAATGGAGAAAATAGAGTAGTGAAAAGGGGAATTTAGTTGACTCTCATTCTAATTCATCGAACTGACATTTCGAGAGCAGATTCTACTGGCAGAGTAGAGGAGAACAAGGAGACTTGAGACGACCTGGAGGCGAAGGAGCCTGAGATAAGAGCAGTGTTGGGGGAATTTTATCTCCCTCTTGTTTTTAAATTATTTATTCTCTAATTGGATTTTCTTTAGTGACTAAATTCAAAATGGTCATTGGATAATAATTTCAATCTTGGGTATTTAATCCTAGAGGTTTATCATTCAAACTACTTCACATTATTATCCTTTTACAAAGTTGGAATTAGTTTGTGAGACTGTTTCTAAATTTCTTTTTATTGTTCTCATCTCAAATATTTTCAATTCAAATCATCAAAATTGAACAACGAGATTTACTTTGATGACTTTTATCAAATCATTACTGTCATAAGTGTTTGAATTATATGGTGAGTTAAATTACAATTGCTTTCTTTTCAAACTCTTAAGCAGTTCGATTGAGTTTTTTCAGTGGTGGACTCTTGGACATAATCCTATTCCTATTGAATATCCTTGAGAGGGAGATTTCTCATTCCTTTTAGAGATGATATTCAATATGATGTTCTTTACCATACATTCTTTTAATGAGGAGTATAAAATTATTGACTGTCTTTCTTGATATGTTTCTCCTTTGCCTTTTCTTCTATGTATTAGTTCACTTTTTTCACATAGTTTTTCAGTAATTTAGTGTAAAAATTAGTTTATTATATTAAATATTTTTTTCATATACCTAATCATTAAAATATAAAAAATAAATAAAGTTAATTTTTTTTTAAAAACATATTTCCCTCACTATTGAAAACAGTGGATTTTATCGTTTAAAACCCATTCAAAACTCATATTCCTTATCTATGGTTCGACCATGAACAATTATACTATTGTATGTATAATAAATATAACTTTGGGAGCCATAATAACCTTTGGATACATCGAAAGTCGGAGTCATTGGCATGGAAGGCACGTGCTGAGTAAACTAGGGTTTAATGGAAAAAAATCATTTAAAATATAAAAAATTATATAAAAAATTCTTCTAAAAAATATTTGAACATTTGCTTCTGGGACTGCCTATGCATGTTCTGTTTCAAATTGCATGGGTGTTTAATTAGATTCTTTAAAACTGATGAATTAACCAAAGAGCTTGAATAATCAATGTACACATTATTATGTGTGTTATCGTAATTATGAGCACTCAATCTGGCGGCGTGTCTATATCCAACCACAACAGTTTCACCACTTTAGAGGATATGAACAAAACATTGTTCCCAATCTAACATCCTAGAAAAATGTGACCAAATTTTATCAAAAATAGTTGTTAGGGATGATGTTTGGAATACTGAGTTAATTAAAACCCCTGATATTCAAATTAAATATTTTTAAGAGCAAGATGAAAAACTAGAAAGATTAGAAAAAATGTTATTAAAAATACAAACAAGGGATAAATAATAAGAATAAGTTGAAATGAATGAAAAATAAAATGTTTATAAAAGATTTGGAAATGGAGTTGAAGAGGAAACATATTCTGAAAAAAGGCAACCACACTCATATTCTAAAGAATATGAATCTAATGAAACAAATGGTAAAATAACCAACTCACTAAATAATGAAAACAACATTGAAGATCCCATAAATTTCATTAATAAATATGAGTTGGAATATTTTTAAAATGAACTAAAATAGATTGAAACGGAAACCCCAGTTCTCATCATGGTTTCTACATTAGAGAAAAACATTTCCTTAGATTCATTGAAAAATAATTCACTCTGGTTGAATTCATACATTAAAATTAAAACTTGAATGTTAAAACCCCTTCAATCAATTCTTTTTGACATTTTTAAGAAAAACCTAAACTAGAAATCAGAATTAATATGGAAGAGAATAGTAAACTGAAAAAATGGAATTTTAAATTTTTTAACATGAACTGGACACTTCTCTTCAATGTTTCAAAATTGAAAACCCAAATATTTCTTAAATGATATTGGAGGATGACATTGAGGGAATGATCTTTAAATAAGGAATAAATGATGAGCGTTGAGTTCATTTTTCTATGACTTCTAAGAATCACAACCTTAGCATTGCATCCCAACAAGATAAAACCCCATGGGTTAAAATTCATTTATTCAATTTTTTATTAATATAATTATCACATTTTCATAATTCTAGTTATTCTTATAAAACATTCTAGGATACCAAACACAAGGGTCTCAAAATTGCGAGTATATGAACTACCCGTTGAGTCTTTTCCACCTATAGTAGGAGCATAGGTCCATCATTCCTTGAGAAGTAAAATATAGAAATCATGTGGAATACCTTGTGTGTATTTTCCTCTTCATGAAGGCAGGTATGGAAGACCATCTACCTTATGAGATGGGAAAATTGATGAATACAAAAAACCACAGATTCATCATGAAACCACTTTCATATAAACGGGTAAGCAATCTTCATCCTATCCATGGTTTCCTCAACGACACCCACAGGTATACATCGATGAATCTCAACGATCTATGCATCAATTTCTGCCACCACCACCACCATTATGCCTCTCCACCCCTACATAGCATAATATCTTTCCAGGCCCAGCCATCCTCAGTGCACACCACAATACAAGTAGCAGGAAACAAATAACATAGAAATGGGGATGTTAGCCATAAATAAGGCATTCATCCTTCACCCAAAACGACCTCTCACTATTCCAAGGATAAGGCACATGGTTGTTAAAATAAATAAGGTAAATTGAACTAAACAAGGAAGTATTTTTATCACAAACTGGTTATTATTCCATTTTTAATTAACTGATTCATTATCAAGAGTTCCAACTATGGGTAACCTAAACAACTAGTTATATCAAGCTATAATTAATCAGAAAAATAATTTGGCATGCCTTTAATCAACAACCATACACATGATTCATTTTTTTCAATCAATTAAAATAATCATGCTTACTGTATCAATTTTATTATAATCAAATTACACCAACAATAACTGATTTCATTAAACATTATTTTTAAACACTTAGGTAATTAATTTTCAATTAATTCCAATTTTACAATCTTTATAAATTCCAATAAGAAAAATATGATAAACATCAAGGCATATATATGACACTATCTTGAAAATGAAGAGGCATCAACGTCACTAAGTAATTGATACTAATTCTTTAATATGATTTAAATAGTTATTATTTGAATTTTATTTTCATCCAGTGGTCTAAATCATGCTAACTATATTTTTGTATATAAATATATTGAGAAAATTGAATCCCTAGCCTCAAAATACATTGATCATTCTTTGCACGGTAACTACCAACACAACAAATCATAATCACCTCTCCCGCAAAGACCACCCCCACCTAAGGATGGTATGACCACATTGTGCCAACCAATAACCGTGAAAGCTCCAATAAAAACATGGATATTACATGCCAACACATGGAAAGGATAAATAGTATGACATGTATTGGGTAACCAATAAAAATGGATGTAGAACATACATTATATTGAACATAGATTGACACCTATAGATTGCACCGAAACAGGGGGTGTGCATGCATCCGGAAGAACTCTAGGGAGTCACAATTGATGGATCACACCACGAACACACAAATCCTTGTGAATTAAATGTATGGGGGCATAACATACTAGCGGGAAGAAGTAAAAACAAAGTTGTAAGATATCTTACAACTTTTGATAATTTAACATTGTATCTGTTTAAGATATGGTTTTGATTTTCCATTAAATGCGGTTCAAGTCGAACGCAGACATTTTAACTAAGTAAAGGCACTCAGTCCCTTAGTAAAATTTTGGTATGAATTATGGGATTTGAATAATCCTTAAATAAATTAAAGAAGGAACTAAAGGTATTTTACATGAATTATAATGTCAACGGGATGACACTATAGGAAGCATGCAACATTGTTCATGAGTCAATGCTGGTCGAGTAGCCATTGGATGAGTTAGGATTGGATGAGTCATCATTGGACAAGTCTCCATTGGATGTTTTTTCATTGAGTAGACTCCATTGGATTTGGTCACCATTGGATGAGTCACCACTGGTTGAGTCACTATAGGATGAGTCATCATTGGATGAGTCACCATTGGATGAGTTTTTGTTGTATGAGTCATCGTTGGATAAATTACCATTGGTTGAGTCGTCGTTTTAATGATCTACCATTCGAATGAGCTTCTATTAGAACATTATACCATAGGAATGAGCTACCATTGGAATGAGATACCATTAGAATGAGATGTTTTTTGAAAAAGATACAATTCTAGAAACATTGTTCACAATACTATAAATTTTGGCAAAGTGTTGAAATATGTCACCTTGACCTCAAAGAACACCCTAAACACTAGATTTAAAAAAAAGGAATAGATCGAAAAACCCTGAACAATTACATCAGATACCTATCAAAACATTAGCATATTCAAGAATCTAAAACAACCCCAAAGAGGAAATTAAATAGGGTTTGTTAGAAGAGCCACCCTATGAGATACATCTCAATGTTGTTGGCACCACCAAAGCTCAACCACTTAATAAAGGGACAATGTGAAACTATGTGAAAAAAATATCTCTAACACTCTATCAGGGCAGATACCTCTCAAAATATAGTAATTAATATCATGAAAAAACCATCTCAAAAATAGGATGGGGTCTGCAACCAAAAAACGAATAGCATTACAAGAGAATATCTAAATATCAAACCACTCAGAATATTGAGCGCATATCTTTGAATCACATTCTTAGGTACAATCCTTTATGCCACATTTTTGCAAAAATACATGGAATAATTGAATAGCATGCACAAGAAACACCTTCTTCTTGCGGTCCTAAATAACTACAGGTCACTCCTTGAAATTTGCATCATCATCAACATCAATCTCACCCCAATTGATGACGTGAGAGTCATCATAAAGATAATGAGGGAGCTGTGACCACTAAAACAAATCCTATATCCAGCTCAACTTCTGGGGAAGTCCTACTTGACATGAACCGACTACAACATGATCCAACACTACGAAAGGACCAATAACCCTGAGGGAATGCTTAATCCCACAACCAAACCTTCACTGAACACGATGGGTTTCTACCGTCATAAACACATGATTCCTCACCTTAAAATCCTGAGGTCTCCTCCTATGATCAACATAGTAATTCTGACAATCATTTTCTTCCTTCATCCACTCTCAAATCACCTAGACCATCTCTTTCGTATTTTGTACCAGTTTCGGCCCATGAATTGCAGACTCTCCCACTCCAGTTCTATACAAATAATAAAGGAAATGTATTACATAAATTAATTCAAATGGAACCATACCAATGGTGTAGTGGAAACTATTATTGTAAGTGAACTCTACCAAGGGAATGATCCTCATCCACAAATATCCAAAATCCAAGACACTAGTGTGAAACATATCTTTAGGAGTCTGGATGGTCGAATCTGTTGGATTTCTGTCTATAGATAAAAATAATTTATAAGGTGTAAATGAGAACCAAAATCATGTTGGAGACCTCTCCCCACCCTGGAGTGAAAACAAGTCTCTCGATCAGAAATAATTTTCCTTAGGACTATGTGGAGTCTCACCACCTTCTCCAAATATTGCCTCGACCAAACCTCCACTGAGCTTGAATCCTTGGTTTCTATGAAGATGGATGATTACATCAAACAATCCACTACAACCCATATAGCATCATATCCTCCATAATATGGAGGTAAACTAGTAACAAAGTCTATCAATATGTCCTCCCACATTAACTGAGGAACGTATACTGACAGGAGAAAACCACTGATAACATGGTTCTTGGACATCACTTTCTAGAAGAACATACATCAAGAAACAAACTCTGCAATTTCTTGCTTCACCCCATGCCACCAAAACTGACCTCTTAAGGTGTGGTACATATTTTTTACATCAATATGTACCATTATGGGTGGACTATAGAACACTCTTAAAACCATCTCCTACAACACCAAAGGAATTAAAAGCATCCCCTAAAACAACACCCGGTGTTGTTCCTCCACATACCATCCTTCGGGGCCCTCCCCAAAATAGCTCAGTCTCTCCGAACCAAAACCTCAAGATCCCCACACTCAAACTCATATTCATACTACACCCTAGATGATTTCACCATCATATGAAATTTAAAACCTATTCCCTCGTCTTATTTCGTATCCATATATAATACTAAAGTTCTTTCATCAATCACTAAGAATCACCTAATTCATGCACTACATCACAATGTGACATCATTCTTAGCGCATTGTATAGAACATTCCCCTTTCCAAGTGTATAGGAAAATTTTAAGTCGCAATCCTATTAAAACTCCACCCACTGATGTTGTTTCTAGTTCACGTAACACTCGTAGAAAACGTACCTTAGGACCCTATGATCGGTGAAGACATCAAAATCCTCCATAACAAGATAATGTATCCAAAACATTTGGGAATACACCACTGCCACCAATATGAGATCATGGGTGTCATAGTTATAGTCATGAAAGTGATACTACTGGGGACCATATGATATTATTGATCATGGTTGCATTAGAACAATGACAAACCCCAGACGTGAAGCATCAATGAAAACATCAAACTGAACTCCTTCTTCTAGTAGGTAATGAACTGAAGAAATGAACAACTTCTCCTTAAGATACTCAAAAGTTGTCTAAGACTGACCAGTCCATATGAATTCCTAATCCTTGATTGTCAATGTCTTCATTGGAGTTACAAAATGAGATAATCTATCAATGAACGTCCTATAATAGCCATCATGGAAAATTAATCTTCTAACCTCTACCATTTTCATGGGGGCTTCCCAAGACACAAAAGCTTCTATCTCCGATAAACCCATAGATACTCCCATCTATGATACATTATTCCCCAAGAAAAGACTTCTTGTACTAAAAACTCACACATTGGAAACATCCCAAATACCATTTCATAGTGAAGAGCTCCCAAAATAGCAATGAAATACTCTCCATGCTCCTCCTCAGATGTGGAGTGAAAAAGGATTTCACTGATGAAAAACACCACAAACATATCTACGAACTCACAAAACATAGAATTGATAAACCCTATTAACACATCTGGATTATTCATCACAATAAAGGGTGTCACAACAAACTCATAATGCCTATGGAAACAATTAAAAGCATTCTTTGGGAAATCCTCATCCTTCACACGAATATGATGATATCTGTACCACAAATTTATCTTTGAGAACCATCTTGAACCATTAATTTGATTGAATAAATCATAGATCCATGGAAGAGGATAGTGGTTCTTCCCTGTCACTCGTTTCAAGAGATGATAATCGAGACACAACACCAAACAACCAGCAGACTTCTTCTTGAATAAAACTAGTGCACCCCATGGTGACACATTCAATCAAGAAAAACAAAACTATAATAGACCATCATCTTGTATATACAAATCCTATAACTCATAAGGTGAAATCAAAAATGAATACATAAAGATAGAAGACATGGCTGGTTATAGCTCAATCCCAAACCCAATCTCCCATCGAGGGGGTATCACTAAAATCTATTTTGGAAATACATCTGGGTACTCATCATTGATCATGGGAAACAGTAACTGGAAAACTTTCTAAAAGAATTGCATTAGCTTTGTAATTAAGGATGACATGGATGAAATATACCTCTAACTAATCTTAGGGTCTTACTTTCCAACAAACACTACTACCTCTCTATCAACATCGAAGAGAAAAACCATCCCCTGGATGAAATCTACAATATCCTAAACCAAATAAAACCAACCCCTGATGATAATGACATCGTATGGTTGTATTTATAAACATATAAAATCTCCCAAATATTATTGATTCCCTAGCACTAGCTCACTATCTCTACATACATCAAAGAAGTTAGATCAACTTCCAATGGGAATATACAATACCAAGGGCACTAGATGCCTCTCTACCTGAAGTCACATGGCATGGAAAAGGGTAGGTGATATAAAGTAATTTGTTTCTCTTGAATCAAACTAAGAATACACCCAAGATAAAAACATGAAATGGGAAACTAAAACAATGTCTGGCCGCAAAAGTATGAAGTTAACTATGACATTCATTGTTGCCTCTCGGACCCTCATGATGGACACCATCCTAGCTGCACTCTTCTCTCTAAGGATGGAGAGGTCCAGAGCATGTCCTATGCCTGCCTAGTCTACTCTCTACTGATCCAGAGATAGTGGAACCTGATCCTGATTCCTCGTCCAGCATGGACTCAATGGTTTAACTAGAAGCAAAACACCTGATGCATGATGACTACTTTGAAAGGTCAGGAACCCTCACCGCTGATGACCTCAAATCCATAAGAAAAAAAATTCATGATCGTTTGGCATAGGTCTGAGATCTAGTTTCCCTAGAGAAACGAGTCATTTTGGAATTGGACCTATCCCCTACTGAACAAAAACTCTTCTTCCATGAAAACCATGGTCCCTAAAAAATGTATCTTCTTCCTTTGGAATAATGGAAACTCCCCTCTCATGTTGATCCAGTTCTGGATAATGTCCTCTCAATGACTTATGTCCTCATCAGCACCTCGAGGTATGTCTTTATCATAAAAAGAGTGACCTAACACTAGAACACTGGATTCAATGTATCATTGAAATGCCTCATTCTATCCTTCTTATCTCGAAATAGGTTTTAAGAATATCACATAAGGTTTCAAAAAAGGATCTTGAACTCTATCACACTAGATTTTCTCTGCCAAAGGGTAAGAATCTCTTGACGATTAGCCACCTTGACGATCGAAGAATGAAACTCATCTCTAAACTGCATGTTGATCTTCTCCCATGAGACTGCCAAATCCTCACAATCCCTAAGGAAGAATAACAACCACTACCTTTCTTCCCCGTTCTAGATTGTCCCATAAAATGACACCTAGTGCTCTATCTGAGCAAAGATTGAACTGAAATCAATGTCAACCTCCTCCATCTAATGGTCTATGACTGTATACAAAAAAAAATTCCTTGTACATCTAAAAAATCATACACTAAAACCCTCAGAGTTTCCTCCTCTATCTTTTTTTTCATCATGCTGTACTCTACGGTGATCTGTTGGGAAAACTTTTTGGACATCCTCAACACCAACCGGATGATGACGTCGACCTAGATCCATACCTAGAAAAGGAAAAATAATTAGAGCTCCCAACCTATAATATGGAGACTTTAACATTAATTAATTGTTTCTGTTTATTCATTTTAGTTTAAAATATCTGAAGGTAAACCCATTAAAACATAGGCCCAATGAAGAATGATTCATGATCATTTCAAAGGTCTCTACCCTACAACTTGTATCATCTCATTTAGTAGCCACTATAAAAAAAACATTTGTGTGTAAGATCATATGGGGCCCTATATTTTGTGTCTCATATAGTCCCTAGTGTATAAATCACTTGATAAATATGACTGACACTATTTCCTTACCAACCCATACAACCTCACCAGTGCCTAACTCCAAACTCCATCTTTTCCCTCAACCAGACCTCTGATACCACTCTGTCTTGACCCCCTCCCCACAATGTGTACCCCTCCTTGGTCGGTAATGTGAGAAGAGAGTTAATGACCCCTGAGTCACGTCTCCTATAGGACTCGAGTTGTAAACTAGAACCAAGGGTATAAAAACTCATAGATGGGAAAAATTGCCCTCTAAGAGAAAAAATGAGGAAGATAGAGATAACACGAACACCAACCAACTCCTTCTTAGACTAAAATATAAAAAAACCCATGTAAACATATGTAATGTGTTGAAAAGAATACTAAAACTAAAATGGAAAACTTCATGTACCAAAATTATGTAAAAAGGTAGATACTATGATGCCTAAATAGCTCCTATAAAACCCCGTACTACTAGAAACTAGCCTGATCTCCAACTTTCTTCAGGTGACCTAAAAATCATTATATATAATAAATGGTGAGTATAACATTATACTCTGTAGGATCTTCTATGGGGCCTATCATGAAAAAGTAAATAATTCATGCTAAATCATAATGAACAATAAGTGAAACTAATTCATCAATTAAACATTTATACTATGTTATCAACCTCACCATGGATAATCTCACCAAGTACCTAATATAATATTATATAGTATAAAAAATATTATCAAGTGTACCCCACTATAACATTCACACTAGTTTTCTACTTTTACTCAACATCGCACGTCCTAAGAATATCTCTCCAAAAAAGGCCTGCCCAAAGACACTTAGGAGAAGAACCACAATATGCACTTCATGACATAGACCACCACCACATCCATATAACCAAAAGTAACCAGGTATTTTCCAGGATCCAACAAAAACCATGTAATGTGTATCAAATGTAAACATTTATACCACAAGAAACTAATGCCCATACACCGATTAATGATCCTCATGCCATCTAAGTATATACTTGTTATACCTATAGTAGCACATAGGAAACTACATCCGGAATATATGTGTGTGAAATAACCATAAGCCATAAAATCCCTCTATACACATATATATAGAAAAACTAACTGTTTTTCATACAAGCAGTATTATCTACCAAGACAATAGATAAGGGACAAAAGGGGTAGTCATCCATCCATCCTCCCATCAAAATGTTGGGGAAAACACCACCCCCCCCGCAAGGCTCAGAATCCACGGGGCGTTACTTCCCCTAACCGACTTGGTGGACTAGTATATAGAGACACAAAAGATCATGATATTATATATCTCACAACCACACGATGGGAAAAACCTATTCTTAGACTCAACTGTAGCTAATGTCTCTTAGAATCCTGGATTCCACTACTAAGACTATATGTCCTATAATCACACAAACATTTAAAGAGCTACATTGGGTTACATTAACCCTTTTAACAGTTGTACTTTACGTTGTTTAATTATTTAACCATTAATTATACATTATCAAATTCCTAATTCCATTAACATAGCATTTAAACAATAATCCACAACCTCAAGGAATAACCAAACTGATACCATAGCTTCTTAGAATCACAACCTCAACATTGCATCCCAAAAATCTCTAACCCCTTGGGTTAAACATCATTTATTCAATCATTTTTTTAATAACATTATAAATTATCCATAATTCTCGTTATTCTAAGAAAACATTCTAAGCTACCAAACATAAGGGATCAATATGATGATTATATGAACTACCCTTCAAGTATTTTCCACCTATCGTGAGAGTGCATGCTCATCCATCCTCGAGATGCTAATCATGGAAAGCATATTGAATACCACATCTATCTTAGCCTATTTTGGAAGGAGGTTAATCAAGACCATCTACCTCAAATATTGGGGAAATTAAAGGAGATAAAAAACAATATATTTAGAAAGAATCCACTTTCATTACAATGGATAATCCCAGCTTCAACCCATTCAATAATCCTTTGTGTCCTCTCTAACAACCACATGAACAAGACAATGCATCTTGCCACTATAGGAATCTATAGCTACCACTACAACCATTGTTCTTCCCTTACCCCATATACCACAACAACCATATATGCTCAGTCGTCCCATGCACATAACACAACATAAGTAGTAGGAAACGAATAACATAGAAACGGGTCTCTTGGTCTTAAACAAAGCATTCAGTCATCATAGAAAACAATCAATCTTGAATCCAAGCATAATGATATGGATTTTACAAATAAATGGGTAACTTTGACCCAACAAGGCATTATTTCTATCACTCAACTAGTTCTTTATTCCATCTCAAATTAAACAATTAATTATCAGATGTTCCAATTAGGGTCATCCTAAAAAACTAACTATATCAATCTATTACAAATTATTTAAACAATTTATTTGACATGAAGTTAATCAAAAAGCATCAACACGCTTTAGTATTATCAATAAATTCAATTAATGATTCTTACATCATTAATTTGATTATCATAAATTTACAACAATAACCACCATATTCATTAAGCATGCCTCTTTAAACTGTTATCCAATTAATTTATCATTTAATTAATGTTTTATGTTCTTTTCCAATTCCAATAAAAACAACATGATAAATAGAAATTCATATATATCAAACTATTTAACCAATCAAGATGCAAAAAAATCATTTAGCAATCAGTACCAATTCTATAATTTGGTTCAAATATTTAATATATTAATTTCATTATGATCCAGGGGATAAATCATGATAACTCAATGATTGCATGTAAATATATATAAAAGTAGTGAATCCCATTCCTTAAGGTTTATGAAATTTTTTAAATGAGAATAGACAAACCAAAGGATCCCAATCACATATCCATAATGATTGCATCCACCCAAGGATGTTGCAACACCATCGTGCTAACCAAAAACCAAGAAAGCTCTATTAGAATATGGATACCACATGAAATAACATGGAAAGGGGAAATGGGAGGAAATAGATCATAGAAACTTGAAAAATAGAGGTAAAATATAACTTATATTGAATTGGGATCGACACTTCCTGATTGCAACAACATAAGGGGTGTGCATGTAGTTGCAAGAACTCACAGGAAAACACAATCCAATGCCCCAACCCTGATCACACAACTCATTGGAAAATAATGGTATGTTGTGTCCCATAATATGGGAAAATAAGAATGAATAACAAGGGTTGAAGATATCAGAGCACTTTTGAAAATTTAATAGAGCATCAGTTTATGATACAGTTTAGATTTTCAATTAAATGTGGGTATGGTGAAAATCACACATTTTAACCATGTAAAGGAACTTGATACTTTAAGAAATTTTGGCTGGAATTATTGTCTTTTAATGGGACATAAATCCATAAACAAGGATTTTATGTCATTTGGCATCAATGATAATTTCGAAGGGGTGAAAATGTAGGATGATGGAAACACTGTCCTTGAGTCCCTGATGGATGAGTCTCCATTAGCTGTGTCGTCACTAGATGAGTCACCATTGGATTAATCGCATTTCAAGGATTTGAAATTGAAAAATTCTCTAATGGATGACTCAACATTGGAAGAGTATTTGTTGAATGATTCACCATTGGATGATTCATCATTGGACTAGTTTCCATTAGACGGGACTTCATTGGACGAGATGTCGTTGGATGAGCCACTGTTGGAAGAGTCTTATTTTGAATGATATATTGTTGGAATGAAATACTGTTGGAATAAGATTATATTGGAATGAAATACTGTTGGAATGAGCTACCATTGGAATGAGATATCATTGGAATGACCTACTGCTGGAACAAACTACTATAGGAATGAGCTACAGTCCTCGAAACATGGTTCACAAAACTGGAAATTTGTGAAAAGTGTTGAAATAAGTCACATTGACCTCCCAAAACACCCCAAAACAAGATTTCAGAAAAGGAATGGGATGGAGAGGTTTGATCCATTAAACTAAACCGTCTTATCATGGGTTCTTGTGACTATTATATATATATATTGATTATTTATGTAAACTTTTGAAGTAAATGGGTATGATTATCTTGAGTGTCTTTTATTTTTATAAATGGTAGATTAATTTTTTTTAAATATTTTTAAATCATTTAAAGGAGTATGAGTAGTAAACCTTAGTGAAAACCCTAAATATATGAATGTGTATAGGATAACATATAGAAGATTTTTTAAAGTATAAGTCTTTTTGTTCATATAGGAAACACAACATTGTCTGGATATAGGGAAGTGGATGTTGATGTGTCGTAGAAGCACTTAAAAGTAGTCACCTAGAAAAATGATGGTTGGGTATAACTCAATCTTCACTCTGGAACTTGATTATCGATCCTTAGACTAATCACCCAGAAAAAATAATCATTTTGTATATTATTTGTTTGATAAAACTATCTTGATGACCCATTATGATGTATTTTGACACAAATTTTATGAATGATGGAGAAAAAAAATAATATGTCATTGGGAAACATACGTTATAGTTTTGGAGTATATGTTTAAATAGATGTATCAAAGGATGAAATGATGGTGTAAATAGAGAATACATCTTATTATTGTGTTTTTACATTCATATTAACATTAATATGATTTTATTAATAACCATTTTGGTTTTTAGTATTTTCTTAACAGGATTATGAATTTGAAGCTAATATTGTTATTTATCTAGAAACAATTATATCTGATTAGAAAATGGCGGGACATACTAAAATATATTGTAATATTAGTATATTCCTCACAAGATAGAACGAGTTAGTTTCATAGTCATACCTATGGTAGTGAGGGATAGAGATTAATAGAAATTAAATCTTGACATCTTTACCTATTTTCATTATTTAGTGATATTTATCGATGATATTTTGGAATATTCTAAAATATATTTTGATTATGTGGAATATATATGGATTATATTTGTGTATTTTTACGATAAATGTTTGGTATCCTATATTAATATGTGTTAATATCCCTGAAATGTTATATTATAACAAGGTTATACCTTGGGGATACCTATTAAATTACACATGGTTGATTTCTAGATTAGTCTATGTCTTAATATTTCTTCGATGGTGATGTATTTAATAGTATATTTATTTTCTAAAAATTATTTTAAATAGTTTTTATATCCTAATAATTGATTATTAATTTAGTATTAATGTGATACATGATTTTTTTCCGATGTACATATCATTTTGGGGATTATGTTTTTTACTGACTAGTGTGTGACCTTATATAATAGTGGTTAACACTATATTAGGGTAAATAATAGGGTTTATTTTTAGAGAAACATATGATTTCACTCCTGTATAATTTTTTGGATGATTCAAGTATTTTAAAAATGTTTTTTATTGATAGTAAATGCTCTATGTATATACATATCGTGGTATGTGATTTAATGAATGATTAATGTTGTTTGAGGAATGAAATGTAACATTGTATAGACTATGAGAGTATTAAAGATTTCTTATCATATTTATACACAAAATGATATATATTCAAAGAACACAATTACCTATATTCATTAACATGTGTTAATTAAAATAATGGGTACAAGATTAATTTAAGGTGTGGAATGAAACTACAAAATATTTTTTATCCTTTAAATTAATAATGTCTTCAATACCTCATGCTAGACACAATATTAAACCAATGTTTTACATGATTAAATTAAATTGAGTCCTATTAAAGTAAATTCATAACATAACCATTAGAAGATAGAAATTAAAAATCAATTAAAATAATTACATAGTACTATTTTTCATTAATATTTATAAAACGGATCGTTTAAAATAAAGATTAAATAAGGTATAATATATTAAATTTTAAAAATAAAATTTAAAATTTTTATAATATTATTATAAATGCTAATAATATTTTTTTAGTTGTTAATTAAAAATTTAATTATTTAGAAACTTGTACGGACTAATATTAAAGACAATTTATGTTTTAAAATTAGTTTTTAAACTAAATCATTTTTTATAATATATCATATATCGATTTAAATTAATTAATTATATAAATAGTATTATTTTTAATTAATAAAAATGTCATTATTTTAGAATTAATGTTGTCAAAATTAGTTTTAGGGTTTTTTGGGATTTTTTTATAAATATTGAATTTTAGTGGAATATTGAAAATTATAATTTTTAAAATTAACATTATTTTTTTGAAATTATTATTGTGTAATATTGTCTTAGAAAATCAAGAAAAATTTTATAATAAAAAATTATTTTTATTAAATGGAAATTTATAATTTTATAAAATTTGGATTTAATTTACAAACCCATATTTGACATTTTATAATTATGGTATATTTCATAAAAAACTAATTTTCATACATTTCACATTTAATATTTTAACATTAATTTATATCAGATTTATAACATTAAAATAGTTAAATGAATTTTGAATATTAAATTATTAGTTCTAAATTATTTTTTTGGGCCATTTTATTTTTACGTATAATGGATATGTTATCTTAGGTAAAAACTCATCATCACCATGATAAAACCAAAAATGGTAAATGTAAACATATTTGTCTAAAAGACCTGAAAATGGATAAAACATTTAAGGGAATAATTTGGTCAGACCTTACACAAACAAATAACATCTCTTCTCTATTATATACCATTTTTTAATTAATTTCCCTAATAGTGTCTTCCCATTATAACGTTTTTTGCATATTTATAAAAACTATCATTGATTTTCACTTATAAAATTGATAATCCTATACAAATATTCTACCACAACATATCCCACATATTTTAGATATAATAATACCCAAACATGTCCTAAACATTTCAATAAATCATATTGGTTTTTTCCTTTCTCAAAAGGTAATCCCTTAATGGATTAATCATATTTTCATTAGAGATTATCCCAAAAGTGAGGTATAAATTTCACATATCTCCTTTATTATTATTATTTATTTACCAGCCTTATTTTATCATAAATTAAATTAAAAATATTATAATTATAATAGTTTTATAATTATTATTCTTTAACTTTAGTATAATTATGGTTTAATAATTAACTAACTTCCTCTTTAATAATAGGAATAATGTAACAATCAACCATTTATTTTGAGGAATACTGATTTCATGATGAACAAAATTTCCCTTCACCACAAAATTATCATGGTCCTAATAGTAAATTTAACATTTAAGTATAATATTTTTGATATATTTTGGACTATTATATGATAATCCATATTACTCCATTTCATTATTCTATGAAAAATAAAATTAACATCAACATGTACATGTGAACTAATGCTTCCATGAAATGACCAATTTACATTTCTATTTTCATCACATCCTCAAATGGATAGTCATGGGAAATGTCTTACAACATTAATCATATTAATTTGATATTATTAATGTTTTATAAAGGATAATTGGAATAATTGTTTACTATATAACTAATAAAAACAGTTTCCAATACAACAGTTGAAAGGAGCATTCATAGAGATGAAAAATTATTTTTTATGTTATTTAATTACATTTTATATATTAATTTATTCTGAAAATTATTTATTAGTTTTAAGAATAAAAATAATTAACAAAAAATAAAATCAGTATTCAACATGTGTAATGATATTATGTAACACCCCGACCCTAGTTATTGGGAGTTGGTGCATTATTACATAACATTGGAATGATCACATGAGATCAAGTCTTGAAAGATGGATTAGTTTAGTGGCCTTGGATGTAATAGATACATACATAAGTTATACATTACATTCACTACTAGAATAATGACCTTTAGCGACCGCAAAAAGCGGTCGCTAAAGGGCTGTAGAGACCGCCTTGCGACTGCTTTTGGCGGTCGTTGTTGCTTTGTCGGTAAAGACCAACAATGACCGCCAATGGCGGTCACTCTTGGTCCTTTTAGAAAATCCAGATTTCATACCTGCGAGACAGTAGGTGGGTGCGACGCGATGAACCCGCAGGGATGACCGGTGGATACGAGCTCGGGCCGCCGGCCATGGCGGATCTACGGTGGCCGGAGTGAGAGGTAGGTGTGTTGGTGAGGGATTGTGTGGTAGGGAGGCAGCGGGGGAGTTCTCACGGCGGGTAAGGGAAGGCTATGGGAGGTGATGTGCGGTTGTTATGGGGGTGACCAAGGGCGGCAGGGTGGCGGCGGGGGAGGTCTCACGGCATTCGGAGCGTTGCAGCGGCGGGGGAAGGCAGGGGGGGGGGGGAATGCAGTGGCAGGGGAAGGCAGGGGTGGGAAAATTCCCGCCCAGTTTATGTCGACATTAGCGGCCACCAATGGTGGTCGCTAATACTCTCTGTAGAGACCGCCAATGGCGGTCGCCCGTTTCGGCAAGCACAGAAGCCATTTTTTCTGGTAGTGATTATGAAATAAAAAAACAACATTTTTTCTCCTTTTAACACACTCATATCACTTATCTTATCCCTGTAGGTCAATCATAATATACTTCTCCAAATCCTGGGAAAAATAAATCATAAGAAAGGGGTCAGCTCAGATTCTCAGTAAGGATAACAATATAGTGGAAACTATCCTAAATAGTAATAAACAATTAAGGAAATGTATAAGACTAAAACAGAAGCCTTTTAAACATAAATATCCATATAATATGGAAAATATAAATCATGTAATCCCATTTTCTTATTCGCATGGATATTCTACAAGTTGAATAATCACATGTAATATCAATAGATAATTTCATAATGATAGAATTCATAATGTCAGACATCATAACCACATAGTCAGGGCCTCATTCCAAGAATACAAAAACAATACATTCATGGCATTATTCCAAGACACTAGTTTGTATAATGAGACATAACGATGTATCGAGGGGCTATAATGGGCCCCACCCATCACTTAATACGTCAAACGCATTCCTTGTATGAAAATGTTGAAACATAACAAAACAATTCATATTAAGAAAACCATATAAAATTTCATACTTTAACCGTAAACCATGAATGGTATAAAAATAGAACATTTGCATTCAAATATATCAAAAAAACTTCAATACGGTATGGAAGATTGTATCATAATTAATCAACGTCAAATAAGCGTAAAATCCAACAATGGATGTTGACATAGATAAAATCAATCTAGAATATATTGGATTGAAATATATCTTTATACATTGAAATAATTTAAAATTAATGAAATAATTTAATTTGAAATTATTCTTATAAGATTTTAAGTGAAGCATTGAAGGTGTTATAATGGAGGAAAATAGCCACACCGTATATATAAGTTATAAAAAACATTTATTCCTTAATTTGTTGAGAATTCCATAAAGGATCTTCTTTGGAAAACAACGTAATGATTCCTTTCAAACTATTTTATAAAAAGACCAAAAGGCTATAAATGACTTTAACTCATAGTCTAGGAAATAGTAATAATGTTTTGAAATTCATTTTTATAAAATGTGGATGTGGAGGATAAATAAATCTCTGTATATACTTTTGTATTAACAACCTTGGATAATAAAGATATTTTAAAATTAACCCTTACATTGTACATTTCCTTAGTGGAGGGTATGTTAACCTCTAATATAATCGTTAAATAATTTTTATTAAATTATAAAAGAACCACATACATAAATACAACATCATATATGATCCTCTAATATTAATTTTTTAATAATATTTCAGTAGTATCATTTTTTGGGTGATAACTAATTCGTTTTCCTTTATATGCTTTCTTACATAATTCATGATAGTTATGGATGGGTTTGATTTGATTCATATACAGAATGATATTAATTTATTGAAAATTATTTATTTTAATCATCAAATGAAAATTATTCTTGAATGGTTACAATGGAAAATTAAATCTCATCGCGTCGTCGAGATGGTAAGTCGTGCGTGCGCACGAGCGACAATATAATTATATTGATAGTTAAATCATATGTAATTGGATGGTATATTATATATACATAGTAATTAACGTGTTATATTTATTATTTACATAAATTATACTCATTATTATACCCATCGAAATAATTAAGTGTTGAATAACAAACTACACCCTGACGTGAAGACTGTAAGTCGTACGTATGCACGTATGGTGACTTTTTCATTCATAGTATGTATAGAATAATAAATATGGTTGTACCATATTTATAATAAATACCAGCTTGTATATGGTACTGGAGTTATTATTTTAAACTTTATACAAAAAAGAAAGAGGAAGTAAAAGATGAATGATCTTTGGAAAAGGTGAGAAAATAATTACCTCTTCTTCGGGTGCTTCATTTTTTTTAACAAAAGGTCTCCAGAGTTTGGCTTTTGGATCAAAGTAAGGCCTCTAGATTTAATTGAGGTTGTTTGGGAGGATATTTGAGCTGGTTTTGGATGAGCTAAATATCTTTGGAGCTGTGAATTTAAGAGAATTGGAGGTTCTCTTTTATAAGAGATGTGAGGGGCATTTTAGGAAAAGATTGAAATATTAATTTATTATAAAATTATATTTAGTTTCTAACATCTTCAAAAAGAAATATTTCGAGTATAAGGTTGGATGGGTCAAAATATGATCTACCAATAGGCTTTATACATGTTTAGGTCACCATATAAACCTTATAATTTAAATTTAACTCTTAGATAAATAGTTTAACTTTTACAATGTCATCTTGTATTTGTATACTACATAGTTAATATAGTTACAATAAAATTCCAATAGAATGTAAAGTTTTTTAATAATGGATTTATAACATTATCTAAGTCATTTTACCTAATCTTGTTTTTTTAGGAATATTATGTCATTTAATAAAATAGTATTTGTTTTAAACCCCATTAATGTCAATTTTGACACTATTCAGTATTTGTTTTTTTAAAAGTCCTAAAAACATAATTACTCTAAAAGAATAATGTTAGTCAACACTAACATGTCATATTCAACTATAAAATTCATGGATGGAATCAGAAGTTTTAACTAAATTTTTTTATATATTTATATTATCAATTATTTTAATATTTCATTAATAAGGTAATTGCTGCATCATTAGTGTGTCATAAATAAATTTAATTATTTATTTTTTAAAAATTATAAAAAAATACCATGATTTAAGAAATTTTTTCATATTTATAATTAATATTTATAGTCAAATTTATCTTTTTTATACCTCTATATTAAAAACGGTTTAGTTATTGAACATTGAATTTAAAACATTTAACTATTCATTACATAAGATATAATAAATGTCCTAATTTAACACAAATGGATCAAAAGGGACCTTATTTTTTTCCTATGGTTTATTTTATTCAAAACAACATTTCAAATATAAATAGAACATTTTTTGGGGTAAATTTATATTATTATAATACTATTTTTACCTTTGATTACCCTATTTTCTTTTAACCGTGGAAAATAAAATGTAAAATTTACTATTCATCAAAAAATATTTTCATCCAATTGAACCAAATTTGACCTACTAATGACAAACATGGTTGTCAGATTTTTGAAATTTAATTCATAGAAGTGGTAAAATTATGTTTTATGCAAAATTTAAAATGTTTTTAGAAGGTTGATAAAAGATGTTAAAAAGTTAAATAAAATTTTATATTTAATCTTATTATAAAATGATTTAAATTAATTTAATTGGAATAATATAGGCATTATATATCTAATTGGTCTTTAAAAAAAATTTAACATAAAAATAATTGTTTAAATAAATTTTCGGTTTTAAACAATAAAGCACTGTTTTTCATTATTTATCAATAATTTATAGTTTTCATAAAAATACCAAAAATTCACTCTTAGATACGTTTGATATTATAAATCCAAAAATGATGTCCATAGTGAAAAAAATCAAAAAGTGTGTATTACTATTCATAGATGCTTTTAAAATGGCTAGTTTGATTGGTTGTAGTTTGCAAGAACTCAGGGTTTCATACAACCAAGCTATTGTATAATTCAAAGTGAAGCATACTGTGGAATCATGGGGTGTTACATTCTTCCCTCCTTCAAATAATATTGTCCTAAAAATTTCTATAATACTACTGCATAAAAATATTTGTGTGGTTCTTCAATATAAGTTCCTCAGGTTCCCACATTTCCTCTTACATTTTATGGTTTCTCTAATGAACTTTTACAAAACGGGTCATCTTGTTTCTCAAAACAAGCCCTTTAGTATCAAAAATCATGATATGCTCTTCACAATAAGATAGATAGGGTTCAAGTTATATTTCATTATAGGTGAGTAAATATGGTGGGTTAGGCATGTATTTTCTCAAAAGTGATACGTGGAACACATCATGAACTTTGGAGAGGCTCGGTGGTATTTCCAAATGGTAAGCTACAACTCCAATTCAAAATAGAATTTCGAAAGTTCTAAAGTAATTGGGACAAAATTTTCCTTTCTCACCATATCTTATGACACCCTTCAATGGAGATACAATAAAGAAAACATAATCTCTTACTTGAAATTCCAAATCATTCATTTGGTTATTGACATAGCTCTTTTTCCTACACTGAGCTACTTTGATGTGGGTTTGGATAATTTTTACCTTTTCAATTGTTTTTTCAACAAGTTCTAGCCCTACAAGGTTTCTTTCACCGACATCATCAAAACAATTTGGTGTGTGAAATATATTTCTTTATTAACTATTTATAGTGTCATCATAATACTTTAATGAAATCAATTATTATAGGAAAATTATACCAAAGGTAAATACAGATCCCACAGTCCTTGAATGTCATGTGAGTAAGATCTAAACATATCTTTTAAGGTTTGAATAGTATGTTCTAATTTTCTATTAGTTTGAGGGTGGTAGGAAGTTCCCAAATAAAGTTCATTATCTAGAGATTTCTGATGACATTTCAATAATCTTTTTGTAAAACAAGGATCCCGATCAGAAACAATCAGTAGGGGTAAACCATGAAGTATTACAACATAATTAACATATATTCTTTCTAAACGTCTATGAGGTAAATCTTCTCTTATGTCAATAAAATGTGATGAATTGGTACGACAGTCAACAATGACCCATATTGCATCCTTCCCTCTAGGATTATTTGGTAGCCCGTGACAATATCTATCGTAAAATAATCCCATTTTCACTCGGGTATGGGGAGAGGTTACATGACTCCTCTAGGATGTTGTATTCTTGTATTCACCTATTGAAAACCAGTACATCTTAAAACATAATCATCAATCTCCCTCTTCATGTAGTCCCACAAAAACTTTTCCTCAAAATCTCTATACATCATAGTGCTACCATGGTGTATAGAAAAATTGGAGCTATGAGAATCATCAAATAATTCCCTTTTTTGATCAGGTATGTCAGGAACACAAAACCTCAACCAAAATTTCAAAATTTCATATTCAAATACGAATTCAACCAATATTCCATCATTCATATATTTAATTTTATTTTGAAACTCTTCATCATCAGTCTAATTACATTTTACACTTTTTAGTAAATATATTTTGACAACCAATTGAAAAATTATCGATGTTTCACCTTCCATTATAATTCCCATATCCATATTTACTAGAGGAAATGATGCAATATGGATCATGTTGTGTAGTTCAAGCCATCACCTTTTCCTGATGTTGAGTTATTTCTATTAGAAAATATACTGTAAGCACTTTTGATCAATATATATCTCACAATTTTACAATACAGATAGTGTCTCTATATCTTTAGAGGAAATATTACAACTACTAACTCTAGATCACGAGTGGGATATATTTTTCATGATTTTTTAGCTGTTTTGGGGGATTAACAATACCTATATCATTCAACATAGGAACACAACCAAGTTCTTTTAATGAATCATTACTATAAATAACTAATCCATCATTCCAAGATGGTAGAGTCAAGATAGGAACATTTAATAATATTCGCTTCAATTATTCAAAAAGTTATTGACACTCTATTGTGCCACCAAATTAAATCCCTTTACATCTGATATTGGTTAATGGGTTTTCCGATCTGGAAATATTCTGGACAAACATTGATAGTAAACTAATAAACCAATAAAATTGATTACCTCAGTTATACTCGTCGGTTCAAGAAATTCTTGGAATTCCCATGTCTTGGAAGGATCAACGGAGATTCCATACATAGAGACAATATGGCCAAAGAAAATAAATATCATGAATCTAGAATTCAAACTTGCTAAAATTCCCATATAATTTATATCTTCTAAGAGTATTTATAATAGTGTGCATGTGATTTTCATTATCTTAGTTTCTTTTGGTGCATACCCAGATATCATCAATAAATACCACTATAATGTCATCATGATATTCCATGAAACCTCTATTCGTTAGATCCATGAAAATTTAGGGTGAGTTATTCAGTCCAAAAGGCATTACTGTAACTCGTAATGCCCATAACTGGTTCAAAATGTTGTCTTTGTAATGTATTCTTTATTCATGCACAACAAATGATATCTAGATTGATGGTTAATCCTTGAAAAATATTAGGATCCCTAAAGTTGATCAAATAAATAATCAAAGACATGTAGGGGATACTTATTCTCTATTCTTAGAGCATTAATCTCCGTATATTTTATGCACAACATAATATATCCCTCTTTCTTCTTAATAAAAATAACCGAGGCTCTCCATGGAGAAACACTATAGAGAATAAATCCTTTATTACTCAATAACCCTATTTTTTTCTTTATATCATGTAATTCCATAGTGGCCATTATATAATGGGTCATTGATATGGGCCATGAACCAGGAATTACATATATGGAAAAATTAATTTCTCATTCTAGAGGATACTGAGGTAGGTTCTCTAGAAACACTTCAACGTATTCTTGAACAACAGGTACATCCCCTATTTGAAAATTTGTTTCCTCACCCATAGTAATTTCACTCCTACTATCCCTAATAATTGAATTTAGTAGAGATATTGGGGGGGTATAGATGAGATTCAGATGGTGATGTTTCTACATAAAATATAAGGGATTTCATATCATCATCACAAATTGTAACCTACTTATTCTTACAGTAACTTTTCTCATCATGGTCTGAAATCCAATCCATAACAATGATTATATCAAATTAAATAATGGTTATGATAATAAAATTAGCAGATAATGCTAGTTTATATGAAATAATGGTAAATGATTGACAAAACATTGTTACAATGACACTTCCCTTAGAAGTTTTATCTGAGAACTCCCTTAATAAGTCAAATTAGAAATATCTAATTTTTTTGGAAAACTAAAATGATATGAAAGAATGAAATGATCCATAATCAAATTAATCATTGGATAATTTTTAATAAATTATTAAAGTACCTGTCACCACATCATTTGGAACTTCAACCTCAGCAGTAGTGATTTCATAAGATGGGCCTTTCTCCCTTGGCCTTTTCTGAGGTAGGATTATATGATTCTTAGAACATTCATTTGAATGATGCCCCATCTCTTTAATATTTTATCATTGAACATTGACATCCTCTATCTTCCCCATGAAGTAACGAGCTTTTTGGTCTTTTTCATCACACTTGTAATCAACTCTCATCGCCATTAGGCATGTACCAGGGTGTTTCACCCAAAAATAACTGTCAGATGGAAGTCAACATTTCCCTTCTTCCCCTTATTTTTTTCTGAGTGTTCAGTAGATATCCTCTTCTCTTGCTTCACTTTAAATTCATATGGAATATAGAATTCCTTTTCTGTCTTCATGGCACATGAGACTATATATTCATATGATGATAAAACTTTTTAGGGTAATGTTTGATGGAGAAATGGTTTTAACCCATTAAAGAATCTATCAATTAAACTTCTTGGGTTTTTTATATAATTTGCAGCATGCCTAGCTAACCTCATAAAGTTAGCCTCATACTTTGTGACATTATCTTCCTTATTTTTTCTCAGACTCTGAAATATTCATTCCATATTCTTTCGATGTTCACGAGGAATGTATTTTTCTAATTAGATCTATTTAAACACCCTCCATTCCTTATTTGTCACTTATTCCTCCACTATTGTGTATTGAGTTAATGGCCACCATGGATATGTATCTCCTAAGAGGCAATTAAGTTCCATGAAAAATGTTTCGATTTTGCAACTCCCCAATGCATGAAATATATTCTATAAGGAACTTCTCCATTTCCTGGATATATATGGATTTATAGTCCAATTAAATGTTCATGGATGTTCCCTTAGGAAATGTTTTAACATTGATCCATTGCATTGTGGATTAGGGTGCTCCATACGGGTAAGGTTAATATTTATAACCTGAGTGAGTTGTCTGAGTATGGTTATAAGCTCTTTAGAACCAGTTTTATCACCTGATCAACTATAATTATTTTGAGTATGAGGTAAATCCCTACATGGATTATGTGTGGGATACAATTTCCATTCCTTTTACTAGAAGCCATTTGAAATAAATGACATAAAATAGGTTAGTTTATCAATCACAATTCTTAATTACAAACATGATCAATATTTAACATACATTGAATAGTTTATTCATATAATCCATAATCGTAAAAATATTTTGTTTTGGAATATATTTACCCATAAATCCTTCATAATGGTTTTACAGAAAATTTGTATTATCCTAAGAATATCCTCTAGTTGTGTCAAACCCAGTGTGCAGTAAGGCCCGTTGTCTTGTACCAGGACACCCCAGGTCAATCCCGCAACTCCTTGTCAGAGTTTTCACTCCTAGGTACATTTTTGCCTAAACCATGTCCACTTGTAGTATCCATACAAGGATTTATTTCTTGGAAACCCCACGTAATATTTTCATTAGAAAATTTTTTGGATGTTCTTCTATTCTAATCCTCAAAGTCTATCTTAGGGTAATGTTATCTATTCAGAGTTTTTCAAAATCTAGTTTCCAAGAATTGTACTAATCATCATATGATGCAAACTATAATGCCCCAAACCTAGTTTCACAGATTCAGTGCATTATTATATAACATTTCATGATCACAATAGAACATGTCCCGAAAGACTGATTAGTTTGATAGCCTTGGAAGTACTAGATACATACATAAGTTTTACAATACATTATGAAAGGAAATAAAAAAACATTGTGTCTCCATTGAACACACTCATATCCCTTAGCATATCCCAACAGGTCTATCATAATATACTTCTTCACTTCATAGAAAAAATAAAATATAATAAAGGGCTGAGTTTAGATGCTCAGTAAGGATAACAATATAGAGGAAACTATCATAAATAAGCATAAACATTTAAGGAAATGTATAAGAATAAAACAAATTACTTTTAAACATAAACTTCATCATAATATAGAAAATATAAATCAAATAATTCCATTTAATTATTCAGATAGATATTCTATTTGTTGAATAATCACCTCTAATATCAATAGATAATTTCATAATGATGGAATACATAATGTTGGACATCCTAACCACATAGTCAAGGCCTCGTGCCAAAAATGAAAAAAAAGTGTTTTCAAGGCCTTGATCTAAGACACTAGTTTGTCTCATGAGACATACTGATGGATCAAGGGCATATAGTGGGCACCTCCTGTCACTTAATACATCCAATGAATTACTCATATGAAAAGTTTGGAACATAATATAATAATTATTATTAAATCTAGAATATTAAATAGTGATACATTAACCAAAAATAATGAATTCTATAAAAATAGAACATCCACAGTCAATCATGTCACAAAAAAATCAATACAACTTGGAAGTTTATATCATAATAAATTAACTTCAAACATGCACAAAATCCAAAAAAGGATGTTTACATTGATGAAATCAATCCAAAAACTATTTGATTGAAATATCGCTTTCTAAATTGAAATAATTTAAAAGTAAAGAAAAACATTTATTTTTAAAATATTTTTATAAGATTGCAAGGGATGTTTTGAAGGAGTTATAATGGCGTGAAATAGTCACACCCTCTGTATAAGTTAGAAAAACATTATTTTCTTAATTTTTTTGAAAAGCTAATAAAAGACATTTTTTGGAAAATGATGGAAAGATTCCATTCAAAATATTTTATAAAAAGTCAAAAAAGTCTATAAATGAAATTAACTCATCGTCATGGAAATAGTAATAATGTTTTCAAATATATTTTTAAGAAAAATGGATGTGGATGACAAAGATGTCCCAGTAGATACTTACATATAAACAACCTAGGATAATAAAGAGATTGTGAAATTAACCCTTACATTTTACTTTTATTTAATCAAGGGCACGTTAACCTCATGTATAATGGTTAAATAATTGTAATTAAATTATACAAGAACCACATACATAAATATGACATCATATATGGTCCTCTAATTTTTACTTGTAAGTAATATTTCAGTAGTATCCATTTTTTGGTGTTAACAGATTCCTTTTTCCTTCATTTTTTTACGTAAGTCATGATAGTTATGGATATGATGTAACACCCCCAAATGATAAGGGGTTAAATGAATAAATTATATGACTCATGTCAACAAGGATCACCTTCATTTTCAGGAGCCCAGGTGATTAGAACTCCATAGATAAGTGTGCTTCTCCAGGAGTAGTGGTCAGGATGGGTAACCTACTGTGATGTTTCAAAGGGTGTATGTGAGTGTGGACAAAGCACATTGGAAAGGACAAGTGTTAGCCTGTGGGGATAATCATTAGTCAGATAACCTATTCGGGCACATGGGTGCGCCCAAGGGTGGGGACCATGGATCTGTGGGGAAACTGGTGGTACCTGGTGGGCCAGGAACCAATAGCCATGTTAAGGTAGAGTTTTTTTGCTATCACTGAGACCTAGTTGTAACATTTTGTATCAAAGGTGTTACCCAACCTTATGTGTAGCGCACTACTTGGGTTGAGTTATTGATCCGACAACTAGAACGTTGTGCTCTAGGGGGGGTGATTGTAACACCCTCAAATGATAAATGGATAAATACATTATTTATTTAAATCATGTCAATAAGGTGCACCTCTACTTTCAGGAGTCTACCTAATTAGAACTCCATATTTAAGTGTGCATGGTCTAGAGTAGTGATCATGATTGGTGACATTCTAGGATGTTTCTTAGGGTATGCGTGAGTGAGGAAAAAGCCAACTGGAAAGGACTTGTTTTGGCCTATCTGGATATTCATTAGTCTGATAACCTGTTCAGGAACATGGGTGGACCTCATTTTTGGGGACCACGTGTCTGTAGGCAACTGGTGGTACCTGGCGGGCCAGGACCCGACGACCATGTTTTGGCAGGGTGTATGTGCTATCACTGGGTCCCAGTTGTTATATAGTACGTATTTGATTCATATCCACAATCATATTAAGTTCTTAAACCTTATTTTTGAATAATCAAATAAAAATTATTCTTGAATGGTTGTGATAGTGAATGAAATATCATCGCGTCGTGGATACGGTATGTCGTACATACGAAACAAGAAAAAATATCATTCAATTGATGGTGAAAACATATGTAATTGGACGGTATATTATATATAGAGAATCATTAAAAATTGAGTGAGGAAAAAACACACTGGAAAGGACATTTGTTGGCCTATGGGGATAGTAATTAGTCAGATAACTTGTTCAGGCACTTGGGTGGACCCCATTGTGGGGACCACGTGTCTACGGGGTTACTGGTGGTACCTGGAAGGCCAGGACCTGATGACCATTTTAAGATAGGGTTTCTGTGCTGTCACTAGGGCCCAGTTGTTACATAGGAGTTATTTGATTCATATCCACAATGATAATAAGTTCTTAAACATTACTTTTTTAATCATCAAATGAAAATTATTCTTTAATGGTTACGATGGGGAATGAAATCTCATCACGTCATGGATACAGTAAGTCGTACATATGCACTAGAACAAATATCATTCATAGATGGTGAAACTTTTTTTAATTGGATGTTATATTATATATACAATATCATTAACATGTTATATTTATTATGTACTTCTATTATACTCATTACTATCCCAAACCATATAATGAAGTGTTGAATAACAAACTACACCATGACGTGGAGACAATAATCTGTACGTATGCACGTATAGTGACTTTGTCGTTGATAGGATGTATATAATAATTAATATGGGTGAACCATATTTATAATAACATATCATTATGTATAAGATAATGGATTTATTATTTTATTTTGTAATCAATAAATAAAGAGGAAGTAGAAGAAGAAATATCTTTGAAAGTGGTCATAAAATAATGACCTCTTCTTCAGGTGCAACCTTTGGATTTGAACAAAAAGGATCCATAGGTTTTATTTATGATCAATTTATGTCCTATAGGTAGAGTTGAGGGTTTTTTGGAGGATATGTGAGCATGGTTTTGCAGAGAAAAATGGATATAGAGGTGTGAAATTAAGAGAATGGGGTTCCCTTTTATAAGAGAGGTGAGTGGCACTTTAGGAAAAGCATGAAATATTAATTTATTATAGCTCAGAAAGTATTTATTTTGATGATAAGGTGTGATGGGTCTAAATCCACCCATACAATTGGTTTTTTACATGTTTAGTTCACCATATTAACCTTATCATTTAGATTGAACTCTTAAATAAATTGTTTAACTCTGGTCACATCTTCTGGTATTTTTATATTAAATAGTTAATATAGTTACTATAAAATTACAAGAGAACATATAGTGGTTCATTAATGATATATCTAACATTATCAATGTTCTTCGAAATAATCATATATTTTTTGGAATATTATATCATTTAATAAAATAGTATTTATTTTAGTAACTCATTTATGTCAATTTTGACACTATTTAGTATTTTTGTTTAGTGAAAATCATAACTTATTTACTTTGAAAAAAATACATTTAATAAACAACAACATGTCATATCCACCTATAAAATTTGTGTGTGGCATTAAGAGTTTAAATTTTCATTTTTTTCAATATTTATATAATCAATTATTTTATCTTATGTATAACCCAATATTAAGAATTGTTTAGTTATTAAACATTGAATTTAACACTTTTAACTCTTTTTTTTAAATAAAATATAATAAATGTATTATCTAACCCAAATGGATCAAAAAGGATCTTATTTTTTTCCTAGGGATTATTTTTGTCAAAAACCACGTATCCAATATAATTAGGACATGTGTTGGGGTAATTTAATATTATTATAATATTATTTTTATCTTTGATAACCATATTAATTTTTACTGTGGTAAATAATATTCAAAAGTAACAATTCACAAAAAATTATTTCCAGGGCATTGAAAGAAATTTTACTTACTAATGACATTTATGTCTGACAGATTTTTTAAATTAAATTTATAGAAGTGTTAAAATTATGTTCTATGCAAATTTTCTTATGTGCCAAGAAGGAGTGTAAAACAAGTTATAAATTCCAGTAAAATTAAATATATCTAATATTTTTATAAAATGACTTCAATGAATTAAATTGGACTAATATATGAATTATGAATCAATTTTTATTTAAAATAATTTTATATTATAAGTAATTATTTAAATAAATAGTCGCTTTTAAACTATAACACTTTATTTTTCAATATTCCTCGAAAATTGAATGTATTCAAAAAAAGTCCAAAAATTCACCCCAAGTTAATTTTAATATTCTGAATCCAAAAATGAAGTCAATTTTGAAAACGAAAATTTCAAAAATTGTTTATTTTTATTCATTACTTTTTTTAAATGGTTAGTCTGATTGGAAGTTGTGTACTAGAACTCAGGGATGCGTACAATGAGTTCTATTATATTCTTCAATGAGAAGTGTATCGTGGATGTTTGGGGTGTTACTTGATTCCATTATTTGAATAATTTCATCCTCAAAATTTCAATAATACTATAACATAAAAAGATTATGGTGGTTCTTCATCATAAGTTCCTCAGCTTCCCATGTTTCATATTCCACTTCAAGGATTCTCCAAAGAAATATTACCAGATGAGTCATCCTGTTTCTAAAAACGTATCCTCTAGTATCAAGAGTCCTGATAGGCTCTTGATAATAATACAGATCATGTTACATTCGATTTATTCATAGGTGAGTACATGCATTGGGTCAGGATTGTATTTTCTCAACAGTGAAACATGGAACACATCATGAACTTTGGAGAGACTAGGCGGTATTTCCAAACAGTAAGCTACAACTCCAAATCAATCCAAAATTTCAAAAGGTCCAATGTACCTGGGACTTAATTTTCCCTTCTTACCAAATCATATAACACCCTTTCAGGAATATACCTTCATGAGAACAGGATCTCCTACTAAAAATTCAAAATCATTCATTTAGTTATTGGCATTGCTCTTTTGCCTACTTTCAACTGCTTTGATGTGGGTTTGGATAATACTCATATTTTCCATTATTTCATCAACATGTTTTGGGACTATGGGTTTTCTTTCATCCAAATAATCCCACCATGTAGTTGTGTGACATCTCATTACATATAACGCTTTATATGGTTACATCTGAATACTTGAATGCAAGCGATTATTAATTGAAAATTATACCATAGGTAAAAAACTGATCCCACATACCTTGAAAGTCTGATGAGAAAGATCTCAACATTTCTTCTATGGATTGAATAGTCCAGTCTAATTGTCAATCAGTTTGAGGGTGGTAGGAAGTTATCAAATGAATTTTATTATATAAGGATTTATGAAGAAATTTATAGAATCTTTCTTTAAAACGGGGATGACGATCAGAAAACATTGATAGGGGTACACCATGAAGACTTACAACTTCATTAATATATTTTACTGCTAAACATTCATGTTGTAAATCTTCTCTTATAGCAGGAAAATGAGTTGTCATGGTAAAAATATCAATAATAACCCATCTTGCATCATTCCTTATAAGAGTCTTTTGAAGCCCAATGAAAAATTCCATTGTAATATCATCCCATTTTAACTCAAGTATGGGAAGAGATTGAACGAATCCTCTGGGGTGTTTTATTCAAGCCTTCACCTTTCGACAAACCATACATCTTGACACAGAATCAGAAATCTCCCTCTTCAAGTTCTGCCACCAGAACTGTTCCTTCAAATCTATATATATATTAGTGGTACCAGGGTGTATAGAGAAACTGGAGAAATTAGAATCATCAAATAATTCCCTTTTTAGATCAGGTATGTCAGGAACACAAATCCTCTTCCCAAATTTCAAAATTCTATATTCATATACGATGTTAATCAATCTCTCATCATTCATAGAATAAATTTTATTTTGAAACACCTCATCATCGGTCTAATTACTTTTTATCCTTTATAGTAAATAATGTTTTACTACCATTTGAAAAAATATCAATGTCTAACCTTCCATGATTTTCCCATATCCATCTTTACTAGATCCATGAACATAGGATCCCTTTCAACTCTCATCCTGTTTAGAACTCTATGATCCTTTCTACTCAAAGTAATTTCCACCTTATTTTACTTACTCAGGTGGTAGTGTATAGTTAAATCATAATCCTTGTGCAGTGTAAGCCATCACCTCTACCTCATATTGAGTTCTTTCTATGAGAAAATGTAATTTAAACTCTTTTGATCATTATATATCTCAGATTTTTCACCATACAGATCATGTCTCTATATCTTCATAGAAACAATTATAGAATCTAATTCAAGATCTTGAGTAGGATAGTTTTTTTCATTAGTTTTTAGCATTCATAAAGCATAGCTAATAAATCTATCATTATGCATAAGAAGAAAACCAAGTCCTTTCATTGAAGAATCACAATAAATAAATAAAACCCATCATTCCCTGATATTAGATTCAATAAAGGATGATTGTTTAATATTCTCTTCAATTCATCAAAACATTCAATACAATATTTTGTCTAAAACAATTTAACCACTTTAGATGTGATCTTGGTTAATGGGCTGTCCATTCAGGAAAAGTTATGGACGAAACACAGATAGTAACCTACTCAACCAAAAAAACTGCATACTTCAGCTATACTCATCACTGCTATCAATTCTTGGATTTATCTTTTCATTGAAGGTTCAACATAGATTCCATCCTTATAGACAATATTTACATGAAAATAAATCTCAAAAATCCAAAATTCACACTTTCTAAACATCCAAAATAATTCATTTCTTATAAGAGTCTTTATAATAGTGCGCAAGTGATTTTGATGATCTTTGTAGCTTTCAGAGTTTACAAAGATATGGTCAATAAATAAAACTAAAAAATCATCAAGGAATTCCTTGAAAACACTATTGATTAGATCAATGAAAACCATATGTGCATTAGTTAATCCAAAAGGCACTACTGTAAAGTTGTAATGCCCATAACTGGTTCAAAATACTATCTTTGGAATGTCATTCATATTCACGCACAACTAATGATATCCAAATTAAAGTCCAATATTTGAAAAATATTGATCTCAAATAAGTTGATCAAATAAATCACCATTTCAAGGTAGGGGATACTTTTTCTTTATTCTTATAGAATGGATCTCCTGGTAGTTAATGCACAACCTCATAGATCCATCTTTTTTCTTAAAAAAATGAACAGGGTCTCCCCATGGAGAAATACTAGGGCGAATAAGCCATTTATTACTCAATTCTTAAAGTAGTTTATTTATTTCCACTAATTCTACAATTTCCATTCTATAAGGGGTCTTATATATGGGCCATGAACCATGAATTAAATGAATGGAAAATTAATTTCTCTTTCTACAGGATGTCCAGGTAAATCCTATGGAAATACATCATTATATTCTTGCACAATAGGTACATCCTCTGTTTGAACAATAATTTCCTCACACATATTTATTTCAATCCCTTCCTCCCCAATAATTGACTTTCATAGAGATGGTTGTGGTTGATCAATATGAGAATCAGATGGTGATGTCACTTCCATAATGATAAGGGATTCCTTATCAAAAAAAATTGTACCCTCTATCTTCTTACAATATATTTTAATATCATGGTTTGAAAAACAATACATACTAAGGATTATATCAAATTCAATCATGGGTATGACAATAAGTTCAATAGATAAATCATATTTCTATTCCATAATGGTAGATTTTTTAAAAAACATTGTTACAATGATACTTCCCTTAGGTGTTTTGAAATAAAATTTCCATAACAAGTCAAATTGGAAATATCTAATTTTCTTGGAAAATTGAGATCATATAAAATAATTTGATGATCTAGAATCAATTAATGCATTGGCTAATTTTGGGGAAACAATTAAAGTACCTACCACCATGTAATTAGAAACATAAACCACAATATTTGTGATCACATAATCTTGGTCTTTCCCCCATGTTATTTTCTAAGGCATGATTCCTTGATACCTTGGAAGTTAATTTGAATAATGCCTCATATCATTAGAATCAATGCATTGAACATTGACAGCCTCTCTCTTCCCCAAGAAATCATGAGCATGGTGGTCTTTTTCTATACAGTTGTAACAAAATCCCATCACCATTAGGCATGTACAAGAGTGTTTCTTCCAACAATTAATGTAGGATGGAAAGTCAACTTTTCCCTCATTCTCCTTATATCTTTTTTATGAGTGTTCATTAGACCTCTTCTTCTCTTGCTTAGCATTAAATTCATATGACGTAAAGAATTCCTTTTCTAGCATGATAGCACATGAGACTATATCTTCATACCATGAGAAGTATTGTGAGGTTAATGATCAATGGATAATTGGTTTTAAAACATCAAATAATTGATCAATCTTATTTATTGGTTACATATATAATCTGCAGCATGTCTTTCTAACCTCCTAAATCTATCCTCATACTATATGAAATTTGCATCCTCATTTTTCCTCAGACTTAGAAATTGTCTTTACATATCCACTCGACGTTTACAAGGAAAGTAATTTTCTAATAAGATATATTCAAACTCCCTCCATTCCATATTTTATACTTCTTCACCTTCTTTTTTGTTTTGACTTAATTACCACCAGTGATCTGCATTTCATGAGAGGCAATAAACTACCATGACAACTTTTTCCCTTTCGCTACTCCCCAAAGCAAGAATTGTTTTCTCTAAGGAACATATTTATTTCTTAGCTACATATGGGTTTTTAGTCATATTGAATGTTGGTGTTTGTTGTATCATGAAGTGGTCTAATATTTATCCTCTGTGTTGTGGATCAGGGTGCTTCATACGAGTAAAGTTATAATTCATAACCTAAGTGAGTTTTCCCAGTATGGTTATAAGCTGATCAGCACAAGTTGCATCACCGGCTCCACAATAATTATCTTTAGAAGGATTTAAATACCTATATGTATTATGTGTGTTGATAAACATTCAATACCTTTCAATAGGCCCCATTTCTAAACAATACAATACACTAGGTTAGTTTATGAATCACAATGCATAATTCCAAACACCTAAAATATGTAACATACATTGAATAGTTTACTCATATAATACATAATCATAAAAATGATTTTTTGAAGTATTTACTCATTAATCCTCCAAAATTGTTTGTATGGAAAATGTGAATTATCCTAATCATTTCCCCTGGTAGTGTCAAACTAGGTGTGCTACATTTTTGTGTACCCATATACCCCTGTCATGCCTAAAACACCATGTAGGAGTATTCACTCCTAGGTACATATCTGACAGAACCACATCCACTTATAGTATCCAAACATTGATGTATTTCTTGGAAAACACACATAAACTTAAATTACACAAATTTATAACTATTCTTTTATATTAATCCTTAAATTCTATCTTAGGGTAATGTTCCCTAATCATATCTATTTCAGAATCTAATTTCTATGTTTTGTACTAAACATTCTATGATGCCAACTATATTGCCTTGACTGTAGTTACCCAGAGATAGTGTATTATTATAAGAAATTGGCGTGAGAACAAGAGATCAATTACCAAAAGACTAATCAGTTTAGTATCCATGGATGTACTAGAAACATACATATGATTTTAATTACATTATGAAATGAAAAAACAACATTGTGTATCATTTTAACATACTCATACACATTATCTTATCCCTAATGGTCAATCATGATATACATCTTCAGATCCTATAAAAACATAATATTAGAATGGCGTGAGATTAGATGTTCAATAAGGATTACAATATAGCATCAACTATCGTAAATAAGAATAAAAATTTAATGAAATGTATAAGAATAAAACACAATCACTATAAACTTAAACGTTAACATAATATGGATAAGGTAAATCATATTATTACATTTACTTATTCACTTGGATATTCTACTAGTCAAATAATCTCCTTTAATATCAATAGCCAATTTCATAATAATGGAATTCATAATGTCAGAAATCATAACCACTTAGTGAAGGCCTCGTTTTAATAACACAAATAAAAATATTTTCAATTCCTTGTTCCAAGAAACTAGTTTTTCTCATGAGACTTACCAATGCATCAAGGGGCTATATCAGGCCTTTCCCATCACTTACTATGTTCAAGGTATTCTTCACATACGAAGGTTGAAATATAACATAACCAATCGTATTAAAACTAGAATATGAAACTTTGATACTTTAATATTAAACCATGAATGGTATAAATGTAGAACAACTTCATTCAAACATTTCACAAAACCTTCAATACAACATGGATTATTTTATCAAAATAAATCAACTTCAAACAGGCATAAAATTCAACAAAGGATGTTGACATAGTTGAAATCAATCCAAAAACAATTTGAGTGAAATATCTCTTTCTACTTTGAAATAATTTAAAAGTAAAGATAAAATTTATTTTAAAAATATTCTCATAGTATTTTAATTCAACTTTAGATGGTTTAATAATAGTGGAAAAAAGCCTCACCCTCCTTATTTGATTAAAAAACATTCATTCCATAATTTCTTTGAAAAGCCATAATGGACATTTTTTGGAAAACAATAGGAAGATTCCTTTCGAAATATTATATAAAAAGTCAAAAAAGTGTATAAATGACTTAAACTCATAGTCTAGGAAATATTAATAATGATTTGACATATATTTTTAAGAAAAATGGATGTTTAAGATAAATTATTCCTAGTAGATAATCACGTATAAAAAACATCAGATAATTAAGATATTACAAAATTAACCCTTACCTTGTATATTCCTTAGTCAAGGGTATGATAACCACTTGTATAATGGTTAAATAATTGTTATTGAATTATATAAGAACCACATAAATAAATTTAATATCATATATGACCCTCTAATATTTCTTCGTTAATAATATTTCAGTAGTATCACTGTTTCGGGTGTTAACTGATTCATTTTCTTTTACATGTTTTATTATGTAATCCATGAAATATATGAATAGGATTTATTTGACTCCTATCCCAAATCATATTATGTTATTAAATATTATTTTCTAAATCATAAAATGTAAATTATTCTTGAATGGTTATAATGGGTAATGAAATCCCATCATGTCGTGGAGATGGTAACCCGTACGTACGCACATGCGATACTATCATTTTATTGATGCTAAAATCATTTGTAATTGGATGGTATATTATATATACAAAATCATTAAAATATTATATTTATTATTTAGATAAATTATACTCTTTATTATACCCATAAAAATAATCATGTGTGGAAAAACAAACTACACCACGACGGGGAGACGGTAAGTCATACGTACGCACGTATTGTGACATTAAAATTTATAGGATGGATAGAATAATGACTATGGTTGTAGAATAATTATAATAAAATATCCATATTTATAAGGTACTTTAGAAATTATTTTATTATGTAAAAAACAAATAAATTGGAATTAGATAAAAATAGAACATTTAAATCAGTGAAAAAATAATTACCTCTTCTTCAGGTGCTTCCTTTTGATTTGAAAAAAATGGATCCATAGGTTGGAATTATGACCGAATTAATGACTCTAGGTTAAATTTAGGGTTGTTAGGAGGATATTGGAGCAAGGTTTTCTTGTGAAAAATAGCTTTGGAGGTGTGAATTTATGAGAAGGGGATGTGCCCTTTTATAAGAGATGTGATAGACACTTTAGGAAAAGATTGAAATATTAATTTATTATAAAAATATATTTAGTTTATAATATCTCCAAGATGATTTATTTTTATTAAAAGATGGTACGGGTTGAAATAATCTCAACCAATAGGTTTTAGGCATGTATAGGATACCATATTGACCTTATCATTTAGATTTAAATCATAATTAAACATTTGTTACTTTTACTAAGTCATCTTGAATTTTTATACTACATAGTTAATATAGTTACTATAAAATTCCAAGATAACATAGAGTGGTTAATTAATGACATATATAAACTCATATAAGTCCTTTGGAATAATTTTATATTTTTAGGAATATTATATCATCTAATAAAAATTTTATTGTTTTAAAAACACAGTTCTGTCAATTTTTACAATATTTTGTATTTAGTTTTTGTGAAAGTCATAAAAAATTATTAATTAGAAAAAATTAAATTTAATAAACCCTATAATTTCATATTCAACTATAAAATTCATGGATTACATCAAGAGTTTCAATTTACATTTATTTTAATATTTAGAATATCAATTATTTTTTTTTTGACAAAAAAAGACGGATCCATTAATGATGGAGATCAGCAGAAATACAACAGCATAACCATGATGGAAAGTGATTGAACCAAAGGAAATCCTCGTAAGGAGGGCCAATTTCAGCCATCTTATGAGCGGCTTCATTCTCTTCCCTTTTAACAAAAGAGAAAATGCAGGAATTGAAGCCTTGTCTCCACGATTGAATACACCGGATAATGGGGCCGAAAGGTTGAAGCCCGCCGTCAGTGAGATTGATGGCATTGATTACCGTGAGACAGTCGGACTCGATGTGAATAGAATCCCAACCGCGATCTTTTGCGAAGTTTAACCCAGCAAGGATGGCGGCGGCCTCCGTGACTGAGGGCTCCCAAAGTGTGTAACGTGCTTCGTATTTGGCTGCGATGAGATTTCCCAGGTTGTCTCGGGCCAGTAAACCTAGTCCTACTGGGCCATCCTTAGGGAGAGAGGCATCCACATTGATCTTAAAAATCCCTTCTGATGGAGGGCACCAGTGTTGGGGAAGAGGAGAGGGGGTGAAAAGTCTTTGTTGCACAGGGTGGTTCTGCCAAACCGCAATCCATGACAAAGCCCGGTCAATCCAAAATCTGGGGGGCCTCCAGAAATGATTGAAAATGGCCTCGTTCCGCCGATTCCAGATAATCCAAGTCAAAATGCACAGGGCGCCTGCTTTAGCTGGCGAAAAGGAGGAGCACCATCGCAGCAGAAGAGAGGTAGGATCTGAGGCGACGTCCAAGGACAGCTCGATAGTTGATCCCCAGCCATTCCAAACCTCCTGGGCCCCGGGACATTGAAACAGAGCATGGAGAGGGGATTCAACCACAGAAGGGCAGAAAGGGCATGAGTTGTCATATGAAAAGTGTCTGTAGGCAAGGAGGCTCTTTGTAGGAAGTATACCGGTACACACCTGCCACCAGAAAAAGCGAACTTTTGGGGGAACATAAAGCTTCCAAATTGATGTCCAGGGCCTCGCATCTCCTTCTGTACTTTGAGCAGCAAGAGCTCACCGGTAACCAGCTTTCACTGAATACTCTCCTGAGCTGTCGTTTGTCCAGTAGAGATGATCTGGCCCTGCATCTGGCACACAGGGGATACTCAAAATAATTCTCTTATCCCTCTCATTAAACCATGAGAAGAGTTTTTCCAGACACCGTCCCGCCCCTTGATCATCAAAAAGACAACAGACTGTGGCATGTTCGGATCCTGGATAAATAGGGGATGACGCCTTCGTGCCTGCCTGATCAAAAAGCCAGGGATCAGTCCAAATCTTGACCGTTGAACCGTTCCCAATCCTCCAGCCAAGTCCTTTCTTCAGAATATCAATTATTTTAATTATTCATTGATAAGGTAATTACTACATCATCATTGTGTCAATAATAAATTCAATTATTTAATATGTAAAAATTATATATAAACTACCATCATGTAGGAAATTGTTTTATATTTCTAATGAATATTTATAGTCGAATTTATCTTCTATATATCCCTATATTAAGAATGGTTTAGTTATTAAACATTGAATTTAACACTTTTACCATTTCTTTAAATAAAATATAATAAATCTTATAATCTATTTCAAATGGATCATAAAGGATATTATTGTTATCCTAGGGTTGGTTTTGGTCGAAATAAACTTATTAAATAGAATTAGGACATGTGTTGGTTTAATTTTATATTATTATATTGATATTTTTACCATTGAATACCCTATTTACATTTAATCGTGGTAGATAATATTCAAAAGTTATTATACTACAAAAATATTTTAATCCTATTGAACCAAATTTTATATAATAATGAAAACTATTTCTATTATAGTTTTGAATATCAATTCACAAAAGAAATAAATTTACATTTTACACAAATTTGCTAATGTTTCATGAAGATGGGTAAAAGTCATTAAAGAGTTCAATAAAATTTTATATATCTAATATTATTATAAAATTACTTAAATGAATTAAATTATACTAGTATAGGTATTATGAATCTATTTTTGCAATTAAATAAATTTATAATAAAAAAAATTATTTAAATAAAGAGTTAGTTTTAAAAAAACGCAGTGCTTTCACTATTCATCATGACTTTAATGTTTCCAAAAAATACAAAAAATTCACTATAAAATAATTTTTATATTCCAAGTCACTAATTAAATCAATTTTGAAATATAGAATTTGAAAAGGTGGGTATTACTATTCATAACAGCTTTTTAAATGGCCAGCTTGATTGGTCGTAGTGTGCTAGAACTCGGGGTTTTGTACAGTGCAAGGTATTTTATTATTCAAGGAGAAGTGTACCGTGGTTGTTTGGGGTGTAACATATTATGAAAACTATCACATCATAATCATCTAAAAATTATTATATGTTCTTCTTTTGGTTGGATTATCATAAAATTATGAAAATGGTAAAAATATATATCATGGAAGAATATTGGAGTTTATTATCCAATAATATATGACATGAATATTTAATTAATTATTTTTTCCCTTGAATTAAAACCTAAAAAATTTTCTATTTATTTAAAGAAACACTTTATGATTTCTATGGTTCATCGAAAAATTATTATATAATGATCATTAAAACAACACCCATATAGTGAAATAGTAACATTATAATTCAGTATAAAATAAAAAAATACTATCTATTATGGTCTAGGAATAATTTAATTTTGAAAAAGAATGAATATTAATAACGTTATAAGGAAACCATTTAAAAAAAATCATGATTACTCAGAACTGATATTGTATGTAGATAATAACTAGACAATATAAATATAATTAAAAGTTGTAAATATAGTTTATAAGAACATTTAATCCAAAATAATGTAATAAAATAGGTGATTAATTGGTTATTGTTTTATATAGGTTTTTATCGTGTGATCAACTAACTGTAATATAAAGGTAAGGGTTTTGTGTCTCAAATTTAATTTCATAATACATATTTATTATTTTACACCATAATATATAAGATATATTGTGATAAAAGAATAATTAATATTGTTTCAAATATTCATTAAATTTAATTGGATTGAAGAACCATATTAATTTCACTAATTAATTTTCTTCTGATTCAGATGATAAAAGTGTTATAAGGTTCTTTGTTAACTCAACTCCCCTCATTAGGTTAAAGTGATAATTTTTTTAATCGTTTCTGCAATGATTGATTTCATAATATGTTAGTTTTTAGAAAATTTTAATTTATCATAACCTCCCAAAGATTTCAACTTTTAAAAAAATATTTTTTCAACCTTGATAATATTCATCTTCAAAAAATTATATCATTATTAAGAATATTCCCCGTATTTCTTAAAGAGTGTTCCTGACATTGTCTTTATTTTTCATTCCCACCAATTTTATCCATTATATATGGAAACCCCACATATATGTTATCCCATGTGACATTTCTATTTTCTAATACCACTTTATAAAGGTATTATTTACCATTATTTATTTATTTTGGTTTTTAGTATAGGTATTTCAAAATATAAAAGAAATTTTTCCCATCCATTTACAATAATTTTTTTTATCTTTTTGTTAAAATTTATCCCACTAAAATGTATTTAATATTAAGGATTTAATATTGATTGAACATTGTAAAAAAATAATTATTTTATTAAAACTCTACTACATTGTGATAATTTAGGTATTTTTCAATGCTCTATTATTTATTCCTTTTGTTAAAAGTAAATGTATCAAATAAATATTCCCTTCACATTTTTGAAACATTTATATCTTATTAAATGTGAAATTATTGGGATTAAATTCCAAAAAATTCATTTCTAAAAATAATTATTTCCAATTTCTCTAATGTTTCCTTTCTAGAAAAGAATTTTAATGTGACTTATTACATCATCACATACTCCAATGTTAAAATTATTTTCCACAAACAATTTTATGAGTTTTATACTAGGAAATTTTTTTCAATAAATTATTTATCAACATGGAATATATTTTTTATGTACCACAAAATGGATTTTTATATAAAATACTTGTTTTAGGTGATTTAATTTTTGGTATCAATCATTTACATTATCTACATAAAATTTGGTATTACCTTTTGGAAACTTCATAAAAAACATTTTTAATTACACGTGTTTATTATGATGTACTTAATGAATTTTTTTTCAATTTGAACATTATGTATAGATTATTTATTTTTGAGTCCCTATATTGACCTACAATAGATTTGTAATGTTTCTATATTGATTGATAAAAATGGTACACATGATTATTTATCCCTTTCCAAAGTTTACATGGGTGGTTTCATAATAAGATAAAATGGTACATGGGATGCTTTATCATAATATAAAGTGTACATGTGAAGGATTATTGAAATAAAAATGGTAAAAGAGAGGAATTATCCTAAGGAAAATGGTAAATATGAGATATTATCACAATACAATGGTTTTACATGTGTATTAATGCCAAATTCAAGAAGATATATGGGATTTTTAACTTACGCCCATGGGTACATGAAAGGATTATCCTAATCCCAAGAATGTATATTGGTGAATAACACAAGTATACAATGTTATGAATTTATTAGTGGGTTAAATTAACATATGATTTCAATTATTATGATTGATCCACAATTGAAAGCTGATTTATTTCTATATTAAAACTCATGACTATATTATTCTCTCTGAGATCATGTTTTTAACTCATGTTTCTGCAAACTATGATTCGTGTATTATGATATTCCAAGAATTTTTATTTTATTTATCTAAACTAATTTTTTATATAAGAACATTATTATGTATTCTTATTATACCCATAGGATTATATTATTTTCAGATAGGATATTCAATTTTTATGGATTATGTTTTCCCTTACATAGTGTTGATCTCAAACTATTATTTTTATTTCCCTTCCACATGTTTTGAATATGAGTTTAAAATTGGAGAAATATATTAATAAGATGAGTGTTTCACAATTAGGTAGAAATATTCACATGTATTTCTTATAAATCTTGTCCTAAAAGGCACTAAACCATTTTTTCTCTAGTTTGTGTCACTATTTGTGAGATTTATTGACTATTAATATAATATAATGAAATAAACTTTACATTTGTATTGGGAAACAATATTTCCTAGAGTAATCAATGATCTTCTAAAGGTCCTCTCTCTAGATACATTTCATTTTATACTGTAATCATTAGTCCTTAAAAAGTGTCCTCTAACAACTATACTATGTATATTAATCTCATAGGGTCAGTTATAAACATACACCATAGATTCATAGAATAATCTAATGATTTATTATCCTATGTCCATAATTTAGATTTTTAATATTTTATTTCAACTCTTTTTCATCATAATCATTCATATGTTTGTCTACAAGTTTATCTGGAATGAAATGAACAATAATAATATTGAGAATATATATATAATTTTATTCATTCATGTTTAAGTATTAATCCCCAACAACACCCCTCAGGATCCCACATAGGGTTTTATCATTTTATGATAATTCTAAAAAAATATAAAATTTAATAAAAATGATTCATTAATGATTACGAGTGGATATTACATAGATTTATGATTCTTTAAGATCTTTTGTCTCCTTATCCATATGAACAACTAGTTTTTGAACTCAAAATTTTTAGTCCCTTCATTCACACATGTGATATTAACTATTCATTCCTTCTCATCATTTATGATCACTCCATATGTAAAACGAGTATTATAATAATTACACATGATTAAAAACTATAAATCCATTTATTTAACTAATAATAATATTATTAGATGTATCATTTTCTCTATCCTTTTGATTAATTTTTATATTTTCCTTTGATTAATTAAGAGTTTTATTATGCTGATAGGTTTATACATATTCACTTTTTGTATAAACATACTAAGTAAGTGATTGATGTTTCATCTCTTTTAAAACATGTAAATTGAATCATAATAAACCATAATTATATCCTTATGAAGTATTTTAATTATTTTTCCAATTATTAGAGGCCACATGTTCACCAAAAATGTATTTATGAATTCCAACTTAATGAATTGAGTTATATTTTCAAATCAGTTCATTCAAAATATACAAGAATTAAAAAACAATGTATTGGCCTAAAATTTTGTTTCCATAGGAATTTATTATCTAATTTAATTTTTATAGGTTGTTTATGAATACTTAGTTATCCAGTGTAATTTTTTTACATTTACAGTGATTATGAATTTTGATATATGTATTTACATGAATCATTATTGGGAAGGTTTATCTATAACCTTATCAATGTTTCTTTGACCATATTAACACAATTTCTATACTCTTTGGATTATAATTTGAATATTGTATCATTATATAGATTAATTACAATATTTCATTTTATATGTTGGTCCAAAATGATATGTTTCCATTAAAATATATGTTTTGTTGGATTCTGTGTGATATAGATGTTGCTTGGAACACCTATTGAGTTCAATAAAAACTACATCATGGATGGTGTAGTAATTAAAATAAGAAGTAGTGTTCTTTAATTATATAATTTAGTAATGAAAACATAGATACGAGATAGTATTAGAGAGAGAAAATTTACATTCAAACTATAACATTAAACACTATTTGTCCGGATACATACTTAAGATTATCTGTGCTACATTATTTTAGATGAAATGGATTCATAGTGTTATTTGTGTCACTACAATGGTTTACTAGTGTAATAAATGACATGGTACTCAAAAATATTGTTTTGGGGATACAAAAATAATATATTAAATACCTGGTAACATGTACACCAATGTAGTCATAACCCAAAATTATTTGTCTATCTCAAATTTTACAATCATATATTCCATCATCAACATATTATTATTTTTAACATAAATTTATTCAAAATTAAATGATTCATATAGAAAAAACAATTTACAATTGATATATAAATTTAACGAAATTTTGTTTATAAATATTCTATATAAATATCAAATTCTAATAACTTCTAAATTAATATGAATGTTTGTGAAGAAATTAAAAATGAAAAAAATACTAAAATAATGAGTACTAAAATCATAAATTTAAAAAATTATGAAATATAAATTCCAAAAAACTAGTTCATCTATTTTTCCCAAGTAAAATCACCCAAAATATTTTATGATGATCTCCAGTCACTAGATGTTTCATTATGAGTCATTAAATTTTAAATGAAGTGATTTTAATTGATTTATTTGTCCAATTATAACCACATCCAAAAATAACTCTCTACCATTTTTCTCACAATATCTTTAGTTTATCACATTATTGGATCAACATATGTTATAATATTATAGGTCAAATTACCTTCTGTAATTATCGTTCAATATTCTTCTCACAATCCATTACTTCTGAAAACCTTGCACAAATTATATGCTTCGATTGTTTTATCCATGACATGTGAATCACTATTATTGATAAAATATGAACAAAATAGAAATAAAAATCCATTATTTTAGTTTTCCCAATATTAAATTATAGGTATTTTTTAAAGGGTAGAAGTAAAGGAGAAATTTACACTTATTATTTTGTTACACACATTTATGGTAATGCTTTTTAACTAAAACATGTCATGGAAAATAATCTTAGAAACCTCAATTGAGAACTCGATTATAAATTTTATTTTATTTAAAAAAGATGTATATGATTTTGTTTTTTGTAATCCCTATTATGTGCTACATAATTTTAAAAGATAATTCCCCCATGTTCAATACCAAATTTATGTGTATATAATTTGGATTATGATTCCCTTAAAATATTTTCCACTCTAATATCAATGAGAGTTTATGAATCTATAGATATAATTTTTTCAATGTTATATATCTTTGGGATAATGTATGGATTGAATTTTAATGTGTTACTCTATATCAATGAATAGATGACTCTCCACTACACCAATTTTCTTCTACACACTCAACATATTAATGGTGAAAAGTAATCAGAATGAGTTATAATCAATTATAAAAATGAAAAAGATAATGTATTATTAAGAATACCCCTACATTAAATTTATTATTTTATATTTTACATTATTATTTATTCAATTTATTTAAATTTTTTATGTAACTTTAAATACACATATTAATGTGTAAAAATATATTTATTATTAGATCATAAATTATTGTTTTGGAAAACTGTTTTAATTTCATTTAAATTTTTTTCCGTATAATGTTGTTTAATTTTGTGGATTTAAGTAACAAAACATTGTAATCATAATATCAAATTGGCATTACATCATGTAAAATATTTCTACATAAAACATTAGAACATTCTATAATGACTTATGAGTAATTACCTTTCATTTGCTGGAGTTATGATCTGTTATAATCAGTTATTGATTTTCTAATGAAATCATTACATGGGGATATTACAATGTGGTTTTATGCATTACTCAATTGTTTAAATTAATCATTTTATAATTATTCTATAACTATTTTTATTTTTTTATGCAAGGAGAAACAAAGGATTTATTTCAAAATATTTTGAAACACCACCTCCCTCCCTCAAATTTTTAACTCCAATCAATGCAATGGTTGCTGATATTGTGTTGAATTTCATAGATGGTTATTTCACATGAAATTAACACAAGGTGATCTTATGGAAAATCTTGAGTACAAAAATTTATATAATAAAACATTGTATCAGATATATGTCTCTAATGTCAAATCACGTATCTTTAATACTTGATTTCAATTATGAATCCATTTATTATTTTTCATCGTTTACATTATCATATTAATTCTATAAATAAAAACTGGGATTAAATGATAATCTCCCTATATATATGAAATTAATAGTTCTTGATTTCTCTTACCATATTAAATATTGTATTGTAGAACTATTTTCATGAACTATACATTTTTCTTCTTGTCTGATTGACTAAGGTTTCTTCTCCCCTATGACTATGGTGTTTCGAGTTGGACCTAGATATTGAAGGATTGTATTATAAGTGATGGCACTATATATAAATGATTATAGTTTAAATCATGTAATATATAGTATTACCTTATGTTATAAAAGTTTATGTCACACCATGATTAAAGGTATCAATATTTATTTCCATAATCCCTAATTATAGGGTCTCCATGAAAAACTAATTACTTCAAAATGAAAAATATATTCCCAAATGTATGTGATAATAGAATGTATTAATCTTCTTGATATGTCATATATCATAACATAATCCAATATAATGGGATAGATAATGTGGTGGTTATAGTAATGTTTTTATAGAGTAAAATATATTCTGAACAAATATATTTCTACATGTAGAGGATTAAAATAGACATCATTTGTGGCATGTGAATAATAAATTATGACAAGGAACTAGTGGTTTTGTGAATTTTGATGTTGTGGTATTTATAATTCCATGACTATGTTAATTCATAGAGATAATGATTTAGTGGGATCCTTTATTGGTATTTCTCATATTACTTTAAATTGTATGTCAGGTTATGGTGAAAAAGGCATTTATTGATATTTTTACATGATTACTATTTTCTAACCATTGTGTGCTCCACTAGATGGTTTCATAATCAATATTAAAGTAGGTTTCGGTTTTAGATCCATAATAGTAATTATATAGTTTGGATATAATTATCAATTCTGACACAAGGTTATAAAATATGATAATAATATGATGGTCACCATAATAAGATGCCCTATATTCTCCCCAATGTTCTGTACTCATACAAATAACGCGGGAATTGGTCCTATGGATCATGTATGGATTTGGTACTCCATTTAAAATGGAGATACATATGTTCTAAAAAAATAATTGATATAGGTTAATACTCCCCTACTACTAAGGGTGAATTTCATTTATCTATATAGTTTAATACACTATTTGTTTATAGAAATTAATATGTAATTTATATTTCCTCTTTTATGGTGATTGATGTCCTCAACCAACATGTTACCTTAGGGAGAAATATTCCCAATGTTATATATTATAGGTGGTTCCCTAAGATTGTTTTACATTTATATCTAATGTTATGATAGTCTATAGCTGTGTGGGACTCAGTGTTCATGGCGATCTTATACTAATGTATATATAGATATTTTTAAACAACAATTATTGTTTTTATTCCTATGGAAATTTAATAATTCCTTTTAATTTTTTAATAATTTTAATTTTGGTGTGTATATATTCCTACCCATATATGTTCATATATATAGAATGGGTCATGTTTTAAGAAAAAAAGGGGCAGTGCGGTTATAGCATTGGTGGGAATAGTGATCGTTGAGTATAATATTAGAGTAATTAGGAGCTGATGGTATAAAATTTGGATTATATATGGAGATATTTTAATGAATATATTTCTTCACAAAATATTATTTACATTGGTTTTCCCTTGATATTTCGAGGTATTTATTCTTCTTGACATTACATTATATCCATGCACATGATTTCCCATTTTTAAATATAGCGTGTTCTAAAAAAGTTTAAATATTGATATAGGTTATTAATTTATTATTACATTATTTTTTTCTTATATATATTTATATATATTGGTGATTTTTATAGGTCCATTAGGGTAAGGAAACATATATTTTATTATATTAGCATTCGATGCTAGTCATTGTCTCCTAACCTAATCGATACATGGCTAAAGTGGCATGTAGTATACCTTTTTCCTAGATGTCGTATTATTTATTGGGGTATATGAAGATTTATTTAAAAACTATCAAAATGAAGTAAATCAGTTTCTGGTTTGATGTTATGTCCATGGAAACAAGTTTTAGTATGATGGATGAAGTAACCACTCACTGAGAATTTAATATCATGATTATCAATATTTATCCATAATTAAAAAATTTCATGAAATATATAAATGGCTTGTGAATAATATGAATATTGTTTGAAATTTCTCTATCCTTTTTGGGATATTTACCCATTGTTTATGAATTTATTTTCATTTATCAATGAAAATGATATCTTTCTTCATAAAAAATCACCTTGGATCATCAGGTAGTTTAATAATGTTCTTATTGATGTGATAAAGCCATTTATCACTAACCAGATAAGGGAAATAGTTTACTTCTATATATATAGTGATGGGATTCTCATAAAAAGTTATTTGTGTTAAATTCTTCATCTTATTGGGAAATGTGAATACCCTAGACTAGTAGCGTAGGAGAAGATTACATCACCTACTGAGTAGTAGATGATTCATGTGAGGTAGAATCAGGATAAAAAATTTTTTAACAGAGTTAACGACTTTATTCGTCATTTACCATTCAAGATACAATTTTATTCTCTCAATTTTTTAGGGAAGGATTTGAATTAGGTTGGGATTAAGGTTTCTCGCATAGTTTAGATACCCTATAATAAAATCATGGTACTATTTTTGATGTTTCTCTATGTATTTGTGGGTCATTTTGGGACTCTAACCATATAAAACAATGATGAGTGGATTGTCCAAATGATATATCTTGGGCATTTCTATCTCGATGAGTACTTCGATGCTATTTTTAGTTGTAATTTAATAATAATTATTTTAATTTTTTAATGTGGTAATAGATTAAATATTGAGTTTTAAACGAGTTTCACTAACCTCATAAGTTACATTAATGACATAATTCAAGAAGGATTCCACTAACCATATATGTTTTTGCAAGTATTTCTAAGTGATATTTTATCCAATCCTCTTCCAATCAAAATTCCATCCTATTTTGGTGATATAGATAGGCCCTTGGAGACTTGTATATAATAATCAGATGATAAATAGTTATCTAAAATTTTCTCAAGTACCATATAGTGTAGTGATCAACTACGGTAAACTATTTACATAATTTAGTGTAATATCATCATAGGTGTACTGATTTGAAGACCAAGAATCAAAGATTATTTGTGAAGAAGTCTATAGGAGTTTCTAATCAGCAAGTATAAAATATTTTCAATTCATATGGAGGAAAAATTAATATAAATCATCAATTATTAAAATTATGTATTCTATAGGTAAATCAAATAGTAAATGATGACCATAAATGCAAGAAAATGGGCTTTTAGTGTTATGTTGAAATTCCCTTTAAAATTTTAATTTAGAAAATCCATGATCAACAATATCCCTTAATTTTTTGGTTATAAAAGGAAATCATGAATACAATAAATAGTATCACATTAATAGTAATTATATAACACGTATAAAAATATTCCCTTACATTATCAACTAATTGGAATGAAATCAAATGTGTATCATATTAATTTATTAGTTACCAAAAATATATGGACAGGGAAGTACATGGAGATAGATTATAATAAATAAATTTTAATCATAGTGTTTATTCTACAAAAGAATATGATTAAATATTAGGATATAATTTTAGAATAAATAGAATGAATGAATATTACTTTTTGGAACACACTCCAAAAAAGATGAATAATATTTAGGGAGAGGTTTTAGATAAATTTAAAATAATAGAGTGTTAGTGTTATATAATAGATGATTATGTGGGTTTATAAGGCCACTACGGTCCCTATTAGAATGTTATAATACTTTTGATAAGAATTAATAATTCATCGATGGTCGTTATGATGAATACACACACTCAATGTATGTTAACCACTATTAATTCTAACATGAGATGTACTATTCTGATGTCATTTGGTACGCAGTATCATCTATCATGTTGCCAATGGGATTCCTAGAAATACCTACAAAAATAAATCTTAAATAGGCCAACCGATGCACCACTAGATGATTTTCAATGGGCTATTGGAGTATTCATGGATACATATCATCACCCCCAGGTATTTAATGATCTTTTATTAGGTAACATGTGGGGTCCTTTAGGATGAAGGACATCCTCAGCATGCCACTAGTTGGACAGTGGCAGTACACTAGCTAGTCAGTGATTCCTATATACTTTTTCGTCAATAAATAGCTTCTAAAATTCCTTAAACATTCTCACATGGTTATTCTATCCATAATCAAAGGATATAGAACATCAATGAATACATGTTCAAGGACCCTCCAAAGGATTCTAACAAGATGTCATCAAGCCTACTACACATCATATAAATTAAATACTACAAACTATAAGATTTTTTAGGATCAGTAATATCAATGAATGGTCTAAATAATAAAATTTCAACCCATTATTGATAGTCCAAAAAATATTTCTATAAATCTAATAAAAATATGAGTATAAAGATATATAATTACTATTACACTAGTGATACTACGGCTTTCTCATCATTTGAAAAATTGAGAAACCTAACCACCATAAATTTTTTCAAAAAATGATTAACATGTATAAAAGAAAAATATTATCTACCAAATAGTAAAATTTTATCCTTATATAAGAGAAAGGATATAACATATCACCCATTGAGTATATCAATTATGATTTAAATATGTGGTTAGATGATGAAGAGATAAATTTAAAAATTACATTTATCATCATTAATGATCAGTCAATAGTGAAACATGTTTTTAATATATATTAACTACTTCTAAATGAAATGAATGGAATATTTTAAATAATGATCTAGATAAAATAAAATAATAATTTTTATTGATAAAAATGTCTAATATATAAATAAATACTTGAAATTTTTTTTTTAAAAAAATAATATAAAATGTAGGAAAATAAAATATTTTTGGTAAATTGATATTTAAAAACAAATTGTATCTTCTAAGATCATTTCTGTATAAATATGATTCCCCCCCCCCGCCACTAAAAATGTTTGATAATAGTTAAAGTGTTAATTTACATTTATATAAAACATAAATATTGAATTAAAAATCATAGAAATTAAATATGTTTAAAAATAATGTAATCATTAATGTTTAGTAAAGATTATATTAAAAAAATATTATTTTCCATCATATTTTTGTAATATTTTTCTATTAATGGACCAAAAACTATGCCAATGATGGTAAAGGTAAATTAATAATATCAACTCTTTTCAGGATAAATCACTATGAGAAACTGTTCCTCAACCGTAACAACTTGTTTCTATCTGCACAAGAATGTTTTTGGTGGAGTGTTATACAAACATTACTTTTACAAAAAAAATTAAAAAGTATAAAAATATTTTTTACAATTGAAATTCTTTTTTTGAAACATTTATAAAAAATAAAAAAACATATATAAAATCATCTCAATATTTCCATGATTATGAGATATGCTTAAAAAAGTTTAGAATAGTTAGTATTCCTTTTATCAATTCAATGTGATCAAGAGGATGGGAATAATGACCCTACATTTTCCTATATGAATATTACATCATTTTAATGATAAAAACATAACGGTGATAAATTGTTTTAATAATGTAGTTTTTTATCATTGGAAAATTATGTTTATATGTAACATTTAAAAAAATAAAACATACAAATTATTCAATTCCTTTTTCTATATCTTTTTAGTGCACTTCACATTCTTCTCATAACAAGTAATCACCAGAGGACATGCATCAATGAAATAAATGATCAAGAAACCCATTAATAGGATAAATATAGACATAAATAAATATATCATGGTTGATTATAATCATTATCATCACATCACTGTGATGAGTGGAAACATTAGATAAAGTAATTGAATATGGAAATTAATAAAAATGAAACATCATGTCTTAGTGGTCAAATACCACACATAGTTTTGAACAAAGAAAACGTCATGTTCATGAATATTAAACTTTTTATCAGGAGATACATCACATTTACTAATGAGTTATATATCTATATAATATTTGGTGCACCCTTCCCATCATTAAATTTACATGCGCTATATAATTATTGGTTTCATCATCATATTAAACATTACCATTATCATGCATGACACATAAAAATTATATCAATCATGGACATAACGTAAAAAAATGAAATCAATGGGTTTCATTTTATAGAGAAAATAATTCATGAATAAACATTGGGGTTACAAAAATAAAGGGGGAATAGTATACAAGAGAAAACAAACATAAATATTGAAGGAAGAAGAAACAATTTTTTGAGAATTAAAAGATTTATTTTTGAAAGAAGAGCTGTTTTGGAAAAAACATTGCACTTTTCATATACTTAAGTTGGAAAAATGTGTATTCCAGAATAAAAATGGAATCATAATGAAATTATGTTTATGTAAATTTAAAGGAATAACCATACTGAAAATGGAGTGATAGATGGAAAAACCAAACAAATGGATTTGGGTTTGAGAATCCCATTACCTTATATCTAAATCCGTTCTTCACTTTAATAACCTTGATAATCAAATTAAAAGAACTATTTCAAAAATATTTAACCTATCATACATAATTTTTTTATTATAGTTTTATTATGTTCATTTATGGCATTTTCAATGAGTTCTATATTCTAATTTGATCATTCGAGCTTGTCCGTTTCCTTGGATTTCATGATCGGCTCAAATGTATATGAGTATGGACGTTCATATAAAATTGGAAGATTTTTCCAAAATTGAAATTATGTTTTATTAATTAAATTGAGGAAGGCAAAATGAACATATATATCATTTGGTTATATATTTATATGATGAATCATTAGAAAAATATTTAATGAAAATGTTTTAAATTATTTAGTGGACTTTATGACCATCATGAACTAATATCATTTTATTAAATATCATGATTATATATTACTTCTAGAATATTATCTAAATTGTAATTTTTATAGTAAAATATTATTTAACCATAATTTTTATTTCTTTAAAATCCTTGAAGACGATAGTGAAAAATGATAATGAATTGCCCACAGTTGTGGTAAAACGACACACCACAGATGATATCATTATTTTTAGAATAAAAGTATAAGGAATGAGATTAAAAGATGAATTATTAAAATAGAATAATAACATTAAAATATATAAATGATAATGGAGTTATCTTTCCTCATATATTGGTGGAGGTGTGGAGAGGATAAAAAATGAAAATGAAATGAAATTTGATGAAAAAGAAAGAGGATTTTATCTATTCAATTTCTACTCCTTCAAAACCTCCTTAAGGAAAAGGGATTGGTCATTTGATGAGGCCAAGAGCTCATGGATGATCAAGAGGGTAATAAGAATATGTTTGGGTATAAATTCTATAATATTAAAGTCTTGGAAAGTGTGATGACAATAGGAGGTGAGGGGTGGTATTTATCAGGGAGGAGACAATTGTTTTCTCATTATTTTATTCATTTGTTTTTTATTTTTGACTAAGAAAATGAATAGATTGAACCTTATCACAAAATATATTAAAATAATTTAGTGATTTTTTATGTTACAGGGATTACATCAATGATTAATCATGGGATAATATATATAAATTATAATGTATATATACCATAAATTATCGTATTTCACTATTCACCAAAAATTTAACTACTTTAGAAAAATACAAAAAATTCACTCTAACTATTTTCAAATGTGTAGAATTAAAAAATAAACTCCATTTTATAAAAAAATCTAAATTTGAGAAACATTATTTTTAACTGAAATCATCCATTACATGGAATATACAGATTTTAAAATTTTAACTACTTTTATAACACTTTTAAAAAATGTATCTAAAAATTATATTGTAATAATAAGACAAGAAATTATTAATTCATGAATAAAAATTAGGAAAATAAAATTTTTCAACAAATTTATTAATTATTAAATTCTAATTAATTTTTTATGGCATACAAATATACCAATAAATAATTATTAATTTTTAATGAATTTATTTACTTATACTATTATATAATTATATCATTTTATCATTTATAGGATAAATATGTTTTTTATAGTTTCATAGGTGAGGTTACTATTCTATTGGCTAGATTACTATTTATAATGTTCTTATTACTATTCTAAAGGCCAATTTACTATTCAATCATTATAGGTTTCTTAACTTCTAAAAATACCTCTTATTTCATTAATTATTCATTTATATTACTTTTATAATGTTATCTATGGGATTTTAATATAATTTATAAACAATTTCATAATTATAATAATGTAATGATTATTAATATAATTTAGGGTTGTTACATTCTTCCCCGTTTATAAAATTTCACCCTCAAAATTTTATTTTACATACTGTATTGAAATCAAGTGAGGGTAATTATCCAGAATAACTTCCTTTGGATCCCATGTCTCCTCTTCATACATATGGTTCTACCATAGTACTTTGACTAAGTGACAGGTCATGTTGTGTGGAATGTTACCTATGGCCCAAGAACATTGATGGTTGCTCATTGTAAGAGAGATCATTTTCCAACTATACCGCCGTTGGATTCATTACATGTTAGGGTTTTGGTATGAAATTCCTTAAGATAGATACATGTAATATATAATTTAATTGATGTATGATAGGTAGATTTTATAGTCGATATTTCATAGCTCCAACTCGATCAAGAATATCTATGGTGCATATTTACCTCGGTCTTAGTTTTCCCTTCTTACCAAATCTCATGATCCTCTTACATGGAGATATATAGTGTAATTCCATGTCTCTAGACATAAAAATCAGGTCCCATTGATGATTTTATTCATATATCTAATGTCAAAATTGTGCTTCCTTGATGTATTGGTTAATGGTTTTCACATTCATTTTCATTTTTTTGACCGCTTCATATCCCAGTATTTTAAGTTCACTGACATCATCCAAAAACATCATTTTTCTACATATTTTCCCATAAAGGGATTCATATGGATCCATTTATCTTCTTGAGTGAAATTTTTTTGGGACCATATTGGATGCAGATGGATGTCTAAAGAGTATGATTTTTGTAGAGTGCTGTCATTTATTTTCAAAAGAGTATAAATCAATTCACATTTTAAAATCCTTATACACTATGATGATTCATTGCTTCTTTTTATTTCACAAATATAATTAGTTTTGGAGAACTTGTTATGGATGCCTTATAAATTAGTTTGGATAACTTTTGGCGCACAAGTATATGTGGCACACAATTGTATGTTGCTCACATGTCAAATTTCAATATCATCACATAAAAATATGAAAAAGTAAATAATGTGTCATTAAATTTAAATAGTGACGCACAATTCAGAATGTGGAGCACAAGTGTATATTTCATGCAAGTCATATTTAAAGATCATCACATCAAAATATGAAAAAGGAAAGAATATGGTGTGCAAGATGGTGATTGGCGTGCATGTCAAATCGGGCGCACAAGGGTATGTTTCATGCAAGTCATATTTCTGCATCATCCTATCAAAATATAAGAAAGGAAAGAATGTGTCATGCTAGCAATGGAATGGAATACAAGTGATGGAGCGGCGCACAAGTAGGAAACACGCACAAGTGTATGTAGTGTAAAATTAATCCAAATGCCTATAAGTAGATGACTATACTCTACATTTTCAATGTTCAACACTTAAACGAAAATTTGAGCTATGATCATTCAAGTAGTAGAATGTGGCGCACAAGATGAAGTATCATGCAAGTAAGCAGCTATTTATAAGATGCATGAGCTGGGTGGCACCCAAGAAGATTGGCACACAAGAAGAACTGGAACAGAATTTGTAAGAGGTGTGCATGCCAGGAGTTGTATTCAAGAAGTTTGATGTGTATAAGCCAATGGTGGCATTCAATTTGTGAGTTGTTCACAATAGTGTCCCACATGTAGTTAGTGGCATGAAAGCAGGTAGGGATGCAAGATGAGTGACATGCACGCAGGTGGCATGCAAGCAGGTGGCGCACAAGCAGGAAGGCGTGTTAGCAGGGTATTGCATGCAAGCTATTTTCACCAGAGGAACTTAGCAGCTTTTGGGTAGAAAAGTGAAGAATTTTTTTGAATGATTGGATTTGTGAAAATTCATTAAGAATCACAGAAACTTTGTTTTATCATATTTGTGATAAGAAAGGGAACAGGCACTATTGAATTATTTTCAATGTGTTACATGAGTGTAAGGGAATATCCTACTCATTGTATTCAACATCAAAATATTTTTTTCTATTGGATTGTGTGGTACTGGATGGTTTCTGTACCATACCAAGGACATAGATACTCTGGTTGTGTAGTTAGCATTATAAATCTTATGTTACTATGGTTGTGTGTGTTTAGTAGGGAAGAAACTCTTTAATAGGAGGCGAAGGTTGTTTTAAAAAGAAGGAAACAAAAAAAAGATATCACTGGTTCTCCCCTTCCTCCTCTCAGTGATACTTAGATCCTGACTGGGAAATTCAATTGGTATCAGAGCATGGTTCCCTTCATTTGTTCTTTGTTGAAGTTTTGAAGATATGTTGTGATGGAAAATCTCAATTTCATGAACAGTAAGGGTATTCCATTATTTTATGGAAAGAATTATCATATATGGAAAGATTGAATGATGCCTTCCCTTATGTCTCTTGGGTATGAAGTTCTTGAAACTACAACTGATGGATTTACTCTTATTAATGACAAGGCCCCTCTTACACTGATTGATAAAGAGAATCATCAGAATGATGAAAGTGATAAAAATGATTTACTCTCATTTATTTTTGATAGTGAGTTTTTAAGATTGAAAGGTGCCTCTAAAGCTAATGGAATCTAGAATAATTTTAAGAACATCTATGAGGGAAATACCAAAGTGGAGAAGGAAAAACTAAAAATCTAGAGGCTGATGTATGAATACTTGAAAATGGGTGAATCCGAATCTGTTGGAAAATTATTTACCTGGATAAATGACATTGTCAGTACAATCAGATGTCTTGTTGAATCGATGGAGGATTCTATAGTTGTTGAAAAGATCTCGATAATTCTGCCAGAAAATTATGAATATAAAGTGTCTTCATTTGAAGAAAGAGACCCTGTCACATTATTTCTTGAGGTTTTTTATAACACTGTCATTACATATGAATTGATAAGGGAGAGTACTATAAATATCAAAACAAGATCGTAGAGAGAAATTTCATTCAAGTCTTCAAAGAGAGAGAATTCAAAGAAGATTATTTTTGAAGATGATGATAGTGAATCTGGTTCTGAAGATGAGTTATATAAATAATTTATTGAAATTTTATACTTTTTTTCTATGAATGTGAAAAGTGGTACATGGAAATACAAGTATGAACATCCCTTGAAATATTTTGAGTGTGGAGTTGTTGGTCACTGTGCATCTAACTATCCTCAAAAGAATATAGAAGAAGATAGTGGTTCTAATGAAAGAAGGCAAAAAAGGATGTGGAAGAAACAAGCAGGAAAAGATAAATATTTTTCAAAGTGTAAGGATAAAAAGTTCTTCAAATAGAAAAGAATAAATTTTATCTAAAGATAAATATGAAAAAGATATCGAAGATGAATCAGAGAAATCATTTAATAAAAAAACTAAGTAGAATACCATTTTTACAGAAGTGCATAATGAAGATTACGTGAGCCACAGTTATGAAGAAGAAGAAACTCAAATTGAATATCATCTATAAAAGAGTTGAAATAATGTTTTAGGATGATCAGAAGGCTTGAAAAGTAAAAGAAGAATTTGATAAATTAAAATTCCACATTAAACAATCAAGAATGTTTTATTGATGAGAAAATCAAGAAGGAAAATGAGATTTATGATCTGAAAAATTATCTTGAGAATACAAAGATTTGTAATGATCATCTATAAGTAAAGATAATGGAAAAAAATAAGAGTTGGAACTTTTCAAATAGAACCTTTCTAAAGATAAATAAATAAATATTAGTTTCATGTAATATATCACATAATTTGGTGAAGGTTCTAGTAAAATTTAATCAAATAAGGATCCAAAAAAGTTACCTTCAATGTTTTAGATGAGTGAAAGAACTGGTTATATTAAGAACCAAGATGCAAAGACTGTGTATGTGGCCAAATTCAGCAATGCTGAAAATTAGAAGTACATAAAAAACCTAAGTCCATAAATAATCATTATATTATTTTTACTAATAAGTATGAAAAAAATATGAGTTGAAGAAGAATGTTACAATTGAAAACATGAATGTTGAGGGTCAACAGAGTTCTATTAATAAGTTTTTTGAGAAGCATGTTCGCATCTCTGGTCAGTATATATGTTTCAGAGGTAAATACTCATTCCACGGTTACTTCGGTTATTGTGGTATATTCAGACACACTGCAAACATGTATTGGTTTAATCAACAAAATTACTATTATTCCACATGTAATGGAAGACATGTTTGGAGGGGGAGTCAATCCTCTCAAAAAGAGAAGTACGAGAATGACGTTCAAAAGAAATATGAGAAGGTTGGTGTGAATGTTGAAACTATGTTCCAACCATTGGAATATATTTATGAAATATTTGAATAGACATGAAATATTTCTATGATATTTCTTTCTCAGCACAACCGAAGGCTCATAACAAATATCAGAAGCTGTATGTAATGAATAAAAAGAAGGAAAAAAATCTCTTATTGTTGAAAATGCCTTGAAAGCTACAAAAGGAGAACATCCATGGATTCTTGATAGTGGGTGTTCTTCTCATATAATTGTATACTTAAATTTGTCGAAGAATGTGAAAGACATCAAAGAATAAATAGTTACAATTGTAAATGATGAGTCTTTGAGGATCAATGGTGTTGGATCAGCCATCATCGGGAGAGAAAAATAAAATCTAGGAAAATGTTATATGTTGATGGGTTGAAACATAATATGATGAGTATTTCACAACTATGTGATAAGGGAAACCAATTTTTCTTAAGAAAATATGGGGTTTTTTGTGAAAAGTGAAATTGATGGAAAGGTAGTTACAAGAGGACAACTTACAAAAGGGAACCTATTAAATTTTAGTGAAGTACCGAACTATTATTACCTGTGAATGTTGGATGAAAATTAGTTACGGTATAAAAGGCCAGGACATATGTTTTATAGAAACATGTTTATGTTATCAACAAGAGATAGTGTATGAGATATGCTTGAGTTATCAAGATGAAGAGATTGGTATTATAATGTTTGAAAAAACGAGAATGTTACAAATTCTATGCATTAGAGAGTTTAAATTTAATGAAAAAAACCCTTGTATCATATACTTTATGATATTTGTGGACCAATGAGGAAGAAATCAACAAATAGAGATAAGTACATCATTATTTTCATTGATGAATTAATTCTCATTACTTGTGTTATATAAATGAGACATAATTCAGATGCTCTGAAAATTATTAAGACTTTCAAGAGGAAAGTAGAGAAGGAATATGAGTATTCGGTGAAGAAGATAAGAACTGATAATGGTAGAGAGTATAATAATTAATAATTTAAATGTTAACTTGAGAAGAATAGAATTTTTCAAGAGTTTAGTTCACCATACAGACCACAAATAAATGGGGTTTCAAAATGGAAGAATAGAAGTTTGGTTGAAATGGGGAGAACTATGTCACTTGAACATGGTATCTCTCATTATTATTGGTAGAAATCCATGAGTACTGTAGTGTATATTTAGATCCTATTATTCTACATACCAAAATCTTATATGACTCCATATGAAATGTTTTATGAAAATATTCCACATTTGAAACACTTAAGAGTTCTTTAGAGTCCATGTATAATAATGAACAAGGGTGTAAACCAATGAAAGTTTGAATAAAGAGGAGATGATTGAACTTTTCTTAGATATGCTCCATAAATAAGAGGATATATATGATTTAACAAAGAAACAAGAAGAATCATTTATTCTTCTGATGTGAATGTTATTGAAAATGTTGAGACAAAAAGTACAATTTTGTTGATATAAAAGTTGATCAGGATAAAAAAATTCTCGTTAATGGTTTTAATAATGATACCAATAGTGGTAATCCTACTCAAGAATAAGAATAAGACTCAAAAATTTCAAGTGATGAGGATGAAATTTGAAGATCTCGTCTTATGATGAGGAAGCGAGTAGAGGCTCAGAACATTATTGGAGATCAAAATCATATGGTTCAAACAAGTAGAACAAAAAATATTGTTACACATACTTCTTTGTATTCAAAAGTTAAGCCAAATTATGTTAATGAAGCCTTTGAGAATCCATAATGGATTCAGGCTCTGAATGAAGAGTTTGATCAAATAGAAAAGAATAACTCTTGGGAACTCATACCCAAGCCGGATGAAAAAATGTAATTGGTATAAAATGGGTTCTCTGAAACAAGCTAAATGAAGAAGGAAAAGTGATAATGAACAAGGAATTATTACTGTGAAATGGTTACTCAAAAATTGAAGGTGTATATTTTGATGAGACATTTTCTGTAGTTGCTATATTGAAAACAATCAGAATATTTCATTATAATGTTGCACAATGAGGTTACAAAATTCTTCAAATGGATGTGAAGTCCGCATTTCAAAATGGAAATCTTGATGAAGAAGTTTACATTCCACAACATTGTGGATTTATTGTTGGTAGAGATGAAAGTTATGTATAAAATCCGATGAAATCCTTGTATGGGATAAACCAAGCTCCATTGGCATGGTATTCCAAATTGGATACTTGTTTAAGGAATATGTGTTTCATGAAAGGAAGAGTTGAAAACAATATTTACATCATGGAATTTGAGGAGCCTTCTCTCATTATAATTGTCTATGTTGATGACATTATCATTACTGGAAATGATGAATGATCTTGAGGATGATTTGTGGAAGAGATGGATATGAAGTTTGAGATGACCATGGTGGGAGAAATGAAAAACATTCTTGGGTTACATATCATATAGAAGAGGAACCACATTTTTTATTCCCAAGAGAAGTATGCTAAGGAACTTTTGAAGAAGTTTGACATGGAAAATTCAAAACTAGTTTCAACACAAATTTCAGTGGGAACCAAGATGTATAAAGAATGAGAAGTAAAACAAGTTGATCAGAAAGGGTTTCGAATTCCGATCGAAAGATTATTATAATTTACTGCCTCAAGACCCAACATTTTCTATGATGTTACATTATGTGGAAGGTTTAAGATTTCTATTAACGAATCACATTTAATTTATGGAAAAAGGATTCGCAGATATAAAAAAGGAACAACAAATTAAGGAATCATTTATGATAGCCCAAAAAATATTTATTTTTTTAGGTATTCAGATGCTGATTGGGAAAGAAATGTTGATGATAGAAGATCCACATATGGTGGAGTTTTCATTTTGGGGAAAAGTTGTGTTAGTTGGAATACAAAGAAACAGAATTCAGTGACTCTTAGCATGGCTGAAGTTGGGTATGTTGCTACCACTCAAGATGCTACACAACTTATGTGGATGAAGACTCAGTTTGAATATCTACTTGTTGATGTGAAGCTACAATTACTCTTGGTATTTGATAATCAGAGTGTAATCAATCATACAATGAACTTGGTACAACATTCTCATTCAAAACATATTGACATAAAGTACCACATCATCAATGAGTAGGTGGAGAAGAATAAATTGAAGCTAGAGTACATTCCTATACCAAAACAGGTTTTTGACATATTTACAAAACCATTATCGAAGGAACCATTTACTAAATTGAGGTTGAACATGGGTGTCCATCCTCCTTATCATCAAGGATGAGGTAAGTTTGTATGTCCCCTCTCTCAATATACCTTTGGATAGTGTTTTCAATGTGGATAATTGTTTCATTGATCTATCCTTATGGAAGAATGTATAAAAGGGGAGTTGCGGTTAAACTGTGAGTCCAACATGTATGGGTGTGAACTATTCAAACTGTTTGTTGGCGTGGATATAGGAAACACTGTTTTTGTTTTCCAGGATAATTGAAGAAGTGAAGAATGTTGAGGTAGAAGAAGTTTGAGGAGATATTATCATGAAATTTTATAGTCACTTCTTTTAAACATCATGGTTCTGGAAGTCAATAATTCTTATTTCCTACAATGAGTTAGCTCACTTATGCTAAGAATTGTTGATAAAAAATCCATTTCTCGTGGTTAAAAATTTCATTGAATTATGAATCTTGGTTGAAAAAAAATCCAAATGGGGAGATTTTTAGGACCATGTTCGATAGAGAAGGATGTCTAAAGAGTACGCTTTTTGTAGAGTGTTGTATTTTTTTCAAAAAAGTATTAAACAAATAACTTTTCAAAATATTTGAAAACTATAAAGATACTTTTCTGATTTGTATTTAAAAAATATCATAAGTGTGGAAAACTTGGGATGCAAGACTTATGAAGGATAGGGGGAGTAAAGATGTTTTTTTTGGAAAAATAAATAAAGTGGTGCACAAGTCAAAAGTGGAATGTAAGTGTGGTGCACAAGAATATGTTGAGTGCAAGTTTATGTTGTGTGAAAGTCATATTTAAATGACATTACATAAAAATATGACAAAGGAAATAAAGTAGCATGCAAGATAAATATCGACGTGGAAGTCAAAATGTTGCGTGTAAGTATAAGTGGCATTAAAGTGTGGTGTGCAAGTATAAGTGGCGTGAAAGTGTATGTTGCACGCAAGTCATATTTCAAGATCATCACATCAATATATGACAAAGGAAAGAATGTGGTGTGCATGTTAATGATTGGTGCACAAGTCAAAAAGGGAACACAAGTGTATGTTGTGTGCAAGTCATATTTCAACATCATCATATAAAAATATGAAAAAGGAAAGAAAGTGTCGTGTTAGTAATGGAATGGTATGCAGGTGATAGAGCGGTGCGCAAGTAGAAATGGTGTGCAAGTGTATGTGGAACTCAAGTCACTAAAATTCCTATAAATATATTACTAGCCTACTTATTTTCTTATGCTCAATGTTTAAAGGAAAATTTGAGCTCTGATCGCGCAAGTAGTAGAAAGTGGCATGCAAGATAAAGTGTCGTGCAAGTAAGGAGTTATTTATATGGTGTGAAAGCTGGGTGGCGTGTAAGTAATGTGTCACGCAAGAAGAAGTGGCGCACAAGTTGTAAGAGGCGCTCAAGCAGGGAGGTGTGTTCAAGAAGTGTGATGTGTATAATCCATGGGTGGCGTGAAAGTTGTGATTTATGCACAATAGTGGCGTGTAAGTATTTAGTGCCATGCAAGTAAGTATGTGTGCATGTTGAGAGGCAATCAAGCAGGGAGGCCTGCATGCAGGGTGTTGCGTGCAATATGATTTAACCTAGAGATTCTTTCAAGCTTTTGGGGTAGGAAACTGATGAATTGTTTTCAAAGATTTGATTTGTGAAAAATCATCAAGAAGTACAGAAACATTGTTTTACCCTATTTGTGATAAGAGGGAGAACACACAATATTGGATTGTTTTAAAAGTTCAACATGAGTGTAAGGTCATATCATACTCATTGTATTCTATATAAAAGTATTTCTTTCTAGTGGATTTAGTGGTATTAAATTGTTTCTATACCATACCAATGATATAACTGCTCTTGTTGACTAGTGAACCTTGTAAATCACGTTTTCATGTGCTTGTGTGTGTTCAGTAGGGAAGAAACTCTTTAATTGGAGGTGAAGTTTGTTTCAAAAATAAGTAAACATAAAAAAAAGATATAATTGATCCACCCTTCCCTCTCTTAGTGATACTTAGATCCTGACTGGGAACGTCAATTTTTGTTTTAAGAGAACTCATATAGAGGTAGATGTTGGTCCCATCCTCGTTTTAATTCCATAAAACACACTATCAACATGTCTTATAGTGTCTTAATAGTATGCTCAGATTGGACATTAGTTTGAGGATAATATGCCATACTAATGTTCATCTCAATGTTTAGGTAATTTTGGATAGTTTTATAGAGCATGAGGTGAATATTGGATCTTTATTGGATATAATAAATTGTTGTACTCCATGAATTATTACTACTTCTCTGATGCATATCCATTCATGTTGATATAGTGATAAGTTATCATGAATTTAAATAAAGTGATATGTCCTTTTAAGATGATCCATAACAACCCATATTGTTTTTTTCCTCAATATGTCATTGGAATTATAATGAAAAAGTCCATTCTAGTTTTTTTCCCTTTACATGTTGGTGTGGGTAATGATTTCAACATCCCCATTGAATATTTACTCTAATTCTTCACTAGATAACATACCAAGAACATTTATGTATATTCAGTTATCTTCTTTCTCAAATTGTCCCACAAATTGTTCTCTCATGGATCTTGATCCATATTTGGGCTGCTATGGTGAATCGAGAAGGTTGAGCTATGTTTTCCATTAAGAAGAGAATTATTTATATCTATATTTGATGGAACACATAGTCATGATCCAAATAATACAATTCATTATTCATAAATTTTTAACTATGAGAATTTCCCCATTCTCATAGCTTCCAACTTTTTCAGAATTTCCACATCTTTCTTTTGAGCATCGTTTATTATCTATGTGAGGTGTGTTTGAGAAGTCATTTGAGAAAGGAATGTGGATGTTCCTTCATTAATGATTCACATTACTATACATTTCAAATCAAATAATATTGGATCCTTCTTGATTGACATCATTGATAATGTTTCAGGATTCTTTTCACTTAGAGATTCTTCCACTTTATTCATTTTTTCCCTGATGGTAGTGGATTTAGAAGTCATATTCCTTTGTGATCTCAAACCATATTTTATTCTGCATATTACGCTCTTTTAATGTAGATATATATTTTTGGTTCTTATGTTCAGTATATGTTTCACACTTATCCCCAAAGAGATATTGCCACTAGGTTTTCAAGGTGAAGATCACAAATGACAACATAAGATCATGTGTGGGATAATTTTGCTAATGAATTTTAAAATTTCTTGAGGAGTAGGATATCTCTTTGTAATTTTTCAATATTATTGATTCTAAAACATTTTTTAATCATCATTTTATACCATAAAGAGTTCTGCACATGTTGGATATGTGATTACTGGGATATTTATAAGACACATTTTTAACTCTTTGAAGTATTCTTCACATTCCCTGGACCAGTAAAAAAATTCCCCTTCTGATTCATCTTGGATAATATTTTTAAAAATGGTGATATGTTATTCCAATTTTTTTTAATACCCAGTTTAACCAAGGAAACGATTTATATTTGTTACATATGTTGGCAAGACCCACTCTTCGATTTTCTTTGTATTAGAGGGTTCCACATTTATTTGTTGGCTGGTCAAATCATGTCCCAATAATTATACATTCTCCCTATAGAACTCATATTTTATATACATTGCAATTAGGTTATCCATTTCAATTTTTCGTTAGCACAGTATTCCAATTCTCCTCAAGTTTCTCCCTGATCTTCGAGTATATTACAATATAATCAATAATGACTACCACAAATTTTTTGATGTACTTTCTAAAAACTCTATTCATTAAGTTCAGGAATATTTCTAGATAATTAGTGAGTTTTAAAGGCATAACTCTGAACACCTAGTGTATTTACCTCATTTTTGAGGCATCCTTATAAATATATTCTTTCCTCATCTTTAATTGGTGATATCCAGACCAAAGGCCCAACTTCGAGGAATATTGGCCCCACAATGTTGATTAAACATGTCATCTATAAATGGAAGGGGATTCTTTTTCTTTATAATGATATTTTTTATGTCACAATAATTAATGTAAAGGCGGATTTATCTATCCTTCATTAGGATGAAGAGGACTGGTGCACACTATGGTGAATCACTCATTCATATAAAACCGTTATACAGATTCTCTTGTAACTACTTCTTCAATTCCTCCAGCTCCAGGTTATTGATTCTATATTGTGTCTTTGATACCTAAAGAGTTCTCATATTATGTTAAATTGAGAACTCAAAATCTTAGTCTGGAGTAAGACAATTTAATTCTTCAAGAAACACATTAGTGTAGTCCCTCTTCATGGGAATTTCATCGAGCATGATTCTTTCCTTTTTCTCAATCATTTGAGAAAGATATACTTTCTCAGAAGGAAATAATATCCACACATTATATAATGATTAGGATGGAGATTAATCCTCCTCATTACAAATTTAATGAAGTTGAGGATGCATCACGATGTGAAGAGTGATCTACCTCTCTGAATAGTTGATGTTATCTTTGTATAATGATAACCAATCTAGGACCAATATAGAATAAAACACCACAAAACACAGTAAGATAATATTTACTAGGATGTTAAGTCTGAAAAAATGAACCAGGTAGGGGTTATATACTTTGAATTCAATATTTTTCCCATTTGATGATCTCACAGATAACTCAACTTCCATATTTTAATGTCTTTTTTTAGTAGTTAAATTAATCTTTTAGAATACAATGTAATTAATATAAATAGAATATAATAGAATGCTTATTATTCTAGAATGAATAACAAGAGTTCATATCACAATATTATTATCAGGACCCCCCTAATGAGTACTGAAGGAATAATAATTCCCTTTATCCTCTGTCTTTGGTGGATTCTAACACTGAATACACACTGGGACTATGAGTTTAGAGCACCATCTTGCACACTTCCATTTCTCCCTAAAATTGATTTATTGAACCATAGGTTTTTTTTCTCCTTTACTCCCCCACATTTTCTTAATTCCTCATGTCCTTTTGACATTCATGATCATTATTTCCTTCTATCCCACACTTATAGTGTTTTCCTTATCCTTTTGAGGTTTTTCTAATGATGATTATTACAATATTTTTAAAATGTGAGTGGTTGAGATTTGTTGACACATTTTTCATTAGATCCCTAGCACGAGACACCATCATTAATTTATTTTCACCAAAACCCTAGCACCACTATCCAAATTCCATCCCCACTATGAAATAACATTGAACAAAATCTTCATAAATCATAATGTATTGAATTTAAAGTGACTTTAGAAGTTTCATTTTTAATAAATTGAAGAATCTATCAATTTTTCTATAACTGTTGATAAAAAAACCAGAAATTAGGTTGTAAGCGTTTGGAAATTTTCTTTGTAGGTCATGAAAAAATTTCCTTCCTTTTTATTCAACACTTTAAATTTTATCTCAATATTTTTACAAAGCGTTCAAGGTAAATAATTTTTAAGAAATATTATCTTATTTTTTTCCCACACTATCTCTTTAATTTCATCCTTTGGCTTGGTGTTATTAATCAACACATGCCATTGGTTATCCTCTCCATCTAGATGATAAAAAACCAGAGTATCCTTCTCTTTCAAAGATCATCGACGTACAAAAAAGATCTTATCCATTGAGTTGACCAACAATTATGAAACTAGTAGATTAGAATATTCACTAAATGATGGTGGTTGTTTCTATATAAAATAATTGATAGTATGTTTCTCTATCTTAGGTGAAGGATAGTGTCCACATCATTTAGGTTATCATTCATATCATGATATATCTTAGTAAGATTATCCATGTTATTTTGAATTCAAACTCCCAAGGCATTATCAATATTATTTTGGAAATTTTTTTATTATCTCTCACATGATTTTTTTGACTGGTTTCTATTAGTTACAACCATTATCAAAAACTTAATGGTTTTAAAAAACCACAATTCAACAATTAAGGATTAATTAATTTATTCCATCATGAAACTGTCTCTAAAAAAATCTATTATGGGATCCCTATGTTTATATTTTCTCTAAAACAAAGGATTTATGGGTTCTTACATATAAATGTTTCATACTAAGGGTTTTCATTAATTTTATCTACTCATAATAACAATAATACCTAAATAGTTCTCTAATAATAACATTATTGACCCTACATTATCATACAACACTATTACATTGTTTTAAAGATAAATAACATAATAGTGATAAAAATTTATGATCAATTAGTTTAGTGTCATCAGAAAAACAGGCTTATACGTAACATTTACAAAATTAATCATAAAATTTATTTAGTTCCTTGTTATCTATTTTTTTAGTTCCTTCTAATTCTTCTTAGAACAAATAATCACCTGAGAATATACATTAATGAAAGGGGTGAGATAAAATCCCAATAAGGGGATAGATAAAGACATAAATCAATATAACATGGGTTAGTATAATAATTATCATGACATCTTATTCATGAGAGGAAACATTAGATGAAAGTATGAAATGTGGCAATGAATAAAAATGAAACATCAGTTATTAGTGATCAAATACCACACAGAGTTTTGAAAAATTATTTCATCATGTTCACATATATTACACTTTTTTTCATGAGATACATTACATTACCAAATGCATTGGAGTTCTATATAATTCTATTCACACAAGTAAAATCATGACATTTAATCATGCTATATAATTTTGGGAACAGCTGTCACGTCATAATATTTACATTATCATTCATGCCACATATAAAAATATATCAATCATGGACATAATGTAACACATGGAAATTAAATTGTTTCATTTTATAAACGTTGAATTCATGAATAAAATTTTGGGTTCAAAAAAGAAATAAGGGATAAATTACTTCATAAAAAACATCAGTATTTATTGAAGAAGAAACAATCTCATGACAAGTAAATGATATATTGTTTTAATGAAGAGTCCTTTTGGATAAATATTTTAATTTTCCATTAAATAAAATTAGAGATATTTTATCCCCTAACAAAAAAGGAAAGTATAAATTATTTATATTTAAGTAATATTAAATTAATAATCATAATGAAAATGGAGTAAATGTGGGAAACCCCAAGAAAGTAGAGTAGGGTTCGAGAGTCACCTTACATTATGTCTGAAATATTTTTTACTTTTAATATCCTGGATAATAAAATATATTCATTAATTAAAAATTAAAGAACATTTTATACATGAATTTGATTCCTTAGAGTTTTATGAAGATCATTTATGGTATTTTCTATGAGTTATAGAGTTTAATTTCATCTTTCAAGGGAGTTTGTTTTCATTGATTTTATGATCTGTTAATTGTTTATTAGTATAGAAGATTATGTAAAATTGGAATAGTTATCTCGAATTGAAATTATATGTTATTAATGACCAATTTGAGCACTAAATTAGCTTATATATCTTTTGGTTATTTTTTATGCGGATGAACTATAAGATAAATTGTTGATTTAAATTATTTAATTTATTTGGAAGATTTTACAACCTTCATGAAATCATGTCATTTAATTTAATATCAGAATTATATAATTCTTCATGAACATTAACAAACATATAATATTATTAATAAATTTTTATGTAACAATAATTATGGTTTTATTACTATCCATGAAGGAGGTATTGAAAAATGAAAGTGCATAATCAAATGGGGGGGTAAATCGACACACCATGGACAATCTCATCATTTGTAGAATAAAAGGAAAAGGACAAATTTTTAGAATATGAAGTATTACATTAAAATAATAAAATTATAGTATATAAAATATAATGTATTTCTCATTCCTCAAGTATTGGGTGAGTTGAGGCGATGATAATAAAGGAAATGAAATTGTAAATAATTAAAAGAAAGAGAAAGAAAATTATTCCTCTTGAATTTCTCCTCTTTAAGAAACTCTATAGGGAAAAGGGTTTGGTATTTGGATGAGACAAATACCTTATAGACATGGGGTATAGGATTAGTATGTTTATTAGGTTTAAATTAGACAATATTCGTATCTTTTAATGTGTCAGGGGAAGAGACAGTGAGGGGTGGTATTTGTAGAGGATAAGAGGTGAGTTTTCTCATTATTGTATTCATTAGCTTATTATATTGGCACAAGGCTATGAATATTTTGAAATATATCCAAAAATACAAAATAATAAGGATGGGTTCTAGATTATCGATATTACATCATAAATCACTCATGTAATAGCATATTTAACATATAATGTCTATATACAGATAAGTGTTGTTTTTCACAATTCACAAAAAATCAATTATTTGAGAAAAATACCAAAAATTCAACCATACAATTTTTTTATGTGTAGAGTTCAAAAATTAAATCTATTTTATAAAAATAAACTTTTAAATATTTGAAAATAAATTGTTAATTAAATTTATTATTTACTTCATAAATACCGATTTTATAATTATAATAGCTTTTATAAAACACGAAACAAATAATTAAGGCCTCATAAAAAAATATTGTAATCATAAGACAACAAAATATTAAATTATTAAGAAATTTTATGAAAATAATTTTTTTTTGTTAAATCAGTGTGTTAATTATAAAATTATAATTTAGTATTAGTGACTTAAAAAAATATCAACACTTAATTAATAATTTCTTGAACATTTATTTACTTTTAATATGATATAATTATTTGATATTATCATTTATAAAATGAAAAAATTTATTTATAATTTAATAGGTAATGTTACTATTATATTGGATGAATTACTATTCCTAATGGTCACATTACTATTTAAAATATCATAATACTATTCCATCTGTATAGGTTCCTTAATATCTTGAAATACCTCTTGTTTCAATAATTATTTATTTATAATACTTCTAATGTGTTTTCTATGTGATTTTATGTAATTTATACTATATCTCATAATTATAAGAATGGGAACATCATAATAGAATTTGGGGTTGTTGCAATGGGGCTTACTTATAATATCATAATGTTAGTAATTAGTGAAAAAAACCATGAAATGAATATCCTTTTTGAAATTGATCTCATAAATACAGGTCTATCAAGTATATGTTCATAGTCAGAGAGTATTGAATTATAATATTAGATATATTGATCACACAAGTATTTTAACGCATTATAGATGTGGAAGAGTAAGTTAGTTGAATGTACAATGAGTTTTTTATCCAAGTAAATGTGGTGTAACACTCCCAAGGATTATAGATTTCACTTTGGATTTCAAAAGAGAATAATAATGCATATTTTTAATACCCTATAAGGATTTCAATTTTACATGTATATGACATGTTACACTATTAATAATCATATCAATATTTAATCCTATAAAATTGGAATCGAAAAAAAATGCATCTTGAAAATAAGTTTAATTAGGATAAAGTAAACCAATATTTTCGTTCCCCTCAATTAATAAAATATTCATAAAATAATTTCTAATTTATTTTTTTATTAGGTTGTATTAAAAAGAATTTGTACAATTTTTTAAATTTTTATTAATATTTTAAAAAAATAAGAGGAATTCCTTGATATTATTATATTGATAAAGACAACCCATGCATGATAATGAAGAGTTCATATATAGATTGAAATATTTGATCAATTTGAGAATTCCATCATTTAAATGATGAATAATTTTATTGGATATAAGGGTCAAAATTATAAACCATTGGGTATAATTAATTCAATGTTAGTGATGATGTGTTCCCATGTTGGTATTTCCTTGTCTCTCAAATTTTTATGAATTGAATGATATATATTCTATGACTTTTCTAAGTTAGTTTTTATGATTTCCAATGGAAGTACATTATATAATGAAAGAAAATTTGATATAAATATTTCAATTTCTATGTTTATGATCATATTATCTCTTTGATGAAAGATTATGGAATTGATTCATCTATTGATAATGAATTGAACAGTATTTAGATGAATTTTTTCATTTACAAATCAGTTGGTTCCTTGTGAAATATGTTAACATTTTTTATATCAAAAATAATTTTATTGATGAACAAGGATTTATAGGTGGAGTATAGGTTTCAATCTATACATATTGTTGGTACATTATAGAATGTTATAATAAAATGTAGAATACCTGTAAAAATCATAAAAGATACATAAAGTGAGTTATCTACATTGTAGTGGAGGTAAAATTTTTAGATGAGGAAATGTTTTTTTTGAGACCCTATAAAATTTAAGTACTCTATACCATAGTCAAGAGAATAGATGAATACATGGAGATGGTTAATAATCATTTTTGGTGATAATAATTCTTATAAAGAAAAATCCATAGTGATATCAATTGGTCTCTATATATGTAAACAATGAAATGTGACAATGGTAGACACATATTCTCAAATTCATTGAAATTATTGGAAATACACTCAATATTATCCCTGTTCTACTACTTAAATAGCCATGAGTTGTAGGGCTCTCTTGTGAAACCAATCAGACATCCCTCATATTGGACCTGAAGGTAATAAGGTGGTGTAATTTCTTACCACCTTACCCATTCATTAGAATAAAATCACATTCTATCTATATGAGAGTCATCTACCCCTTGAGTATGTGAATCTTGTTAGTGGGGATGTCCTTAGACACTATCATTTCAGACCAAATTAAGGAAATGGTTTTTATTTATTGTCACTAATCATATTCTCATTTATTGATTTATCTTATTTTTGAAATTAATTAATAAATGATGATGATGAAAATATTTTTATTTAATGATTTCACCATTTTTATTTAACCATTATGTAGGAGCAATTGGATTAATTTTAGGGATTTGATAGATTTATTTTCCAAAAATCCATATCCCCTTATCAAAAATTCAACCATGTGAGAAAATTTCAGAAATTCAAATCAATTCAAAAGGCTACCCTATAAAGACTATAACAAAACATGAGAATTGGAATTATAGAAAATTCAAATATGATTTATAACATGGATTAATCTAGGAAATTGGAGTTAATTTCATTATTAATTATGCTTTAATTCAGATGTTATAATCATGATTTATTGGGGAAAAGATCCAAATATAGAGTTTTAAGAAGATTTTGTTATTTTAAATTGTAATATTCAATTAAAAATAACACTATAGTATTTTGAGGGATTCTATAGAAAAATAGTATATTAAAATTAAAATTGAATAAAATAATAATTAAATAAGATTGTGCTGAGAATGTACAGAATATAATTCACTAAACAGAATATTTTATATTTTATATACATTTCATATTCAATAAATAGATAAGGAATGTGATCTGACACAGTAATTTTGATATAATTTTTATATATAAGGGTTAGTGAAGAGATATACAATGACATTCAATTATGTACAGATGTTGAAAAATAGATAAAGTGATGAATATGTTTCATGAATTCTTGCATTGATGAAATAAATGTATAGAAAAGAAAATGTTTTGATATTTGTTTTTTTATTTTTATAATATCTAAATGAAGGGAGGAAATAATTTCACGGTGATGTGAAAGTAAATGTAGAAGAAAAATATTAAAAATAGTACTTCAACAATATTTCAGGTGTCAGAATCTATATTTTACATTCTTTTTAGTATATTATTTTATTATAAAATTTATTGATGATTTTATAATAATACAACGGGTTGTTGTAGAGCATGGGATTAAAATAATTTAGTACACGGATAAAACCAGCCAGATTATATCCATATATTGATTCTAGTAGATTGTATGGTCCTAGAGTAATTCATATCTTACCAAGGATCTAACATTCATTTTGATACGTGAAACATTTAAATCAATACATCTCATTTTTATGTGTGTTTTTCTATATTTCTTTAAGGGACAATGAAATAGATTTAAAGAGAGAGAGATAGAAGAATTGAATCATCACCTAATAGATTATTTGGTATAAGATAAAATAAGGGATTCAAAATTTTATAATATGACACCTATATAACACCACAATAATTCATTTTTTATTTTCCTTTTAAATTTTTTGATTTATTTAATATATTTCATTACATGCAACATAGTGTTTAAACTAAAAGTGATTTTATATTAATATATAATTAAATCATTATCACCTAGATGTAAGAATGGATATTATGAATAAAACTATATAAATTATTAAATTATATGTTTTAAACATGTATAAAATAAATCCATTGATAAATAATAAAAATTAATAAAATTGTTAAAAAAATAAAGGAGCTTTTTTCTTGACACCAGTTATTATAAACACGTAAATTTTTTCATAATCAAATAAATTAGTCAATATTTATGAATGATTTTATGAAAATTATATATTATATATTTAGTACCATGAAGGTTCAAATGAAAGTGATCTCCAACATAGATTTTGTTTTTGAATTCCTTCTTATGGAATGGAACTTTTGAATAAATGTTCCTCTAGTATTCTTAAGAGAATCTTACGAAACATGTGAAATAAGGATATATAAACCTCTGGAGCATTTAGAGCACCATTTCTGGGATGTGTGCAAAACTAGCATGTGAGATTTTTTATTGAAGAACTCTTTGGGGAATTTAAATGAAAAATGTTTATGGTCTTGGTTGTAAAATTTCAAATTTCATGGTATCTTGTATTTAGTAGCTGGTACATCCCTTTATTACTTCTGTACAACACCATTCCATGTGGATCATTGAAAATGGGGATGTGTGTTTTGAGCACCAAAACTGGTCTGGGTCGGTTTTATGTTTTCTTTATTTCCTCTCCCCTTTTAATAGTTTTAGAGAATCCAATTCTCATCCTACTCTCATCAACACCACTTTGGTTGAAACTCAGAGGAACATTTTTTACAACAACCAGTTGGATAATGATCTGGACCGGAGTGTATTCATATGTTCTCTAACTTGTACCTTTAACATTAAATATTTTCCCTTAATAGATTATATGGATTCTCATCAGGACACTTGGGGATAATTTCTCTGGTGTAAGGATCTTGCAGTGAAATATTTATTCTATGTATGGCATGTCTGACATAATGTGTTGGAAGTGGAGTAAAACTTATAGCATATTAGGATTAATTTTTACTCCAAATGTTTCTACTATAGGAATCTAATGTGTGAATCATTATTTTACTTGTTTTTTAATATCATGTGGTCTTTGGAGGTGTGGGGGGACATTGGCCAGTTCTTGGGGAACCCGACTGGAGTTGAGTTTTCTTCATACTTCCTACAAAGCTAGTTTCTGGGAGTAAACAGGTCAAGTCTATAATGTAAGTCAAGATTTTTATATTTTACTGTAGGTTTCTAGGTTTTGTGGATGTCCAGAAACTTGGAGAGGCACCATTACAAGTTTGTATCCAAGTCTAGTATTATTTTTAGATCCAATTTGATGCTTCTAGAATTTGGTAGTCTTGGAAAACATTTGGGTAATGCGCCATTCCTTTTGATTCATAAACCATCTGATACTTCAACGATTAGTAGTATGTCAGGTAAAGGATAATGGGTCAAGTGGAAGCCTCCAAGCCTGGGGTATAAACTCAACACTGATGGATCATGTTACTCATGATTGATACTGGGAGTTGGATCTATTCATGATTCACTCGGATTAGTGCTTGTGGTATTCATAGTATATTTTAGTAATAGTGATTAAATTCAAGTGGAGTCATTAGCCATACTCACTAGTTTTCTTCATTTTCAATAGAGTGATATTAATATTCATGTGGTGGAGGTTGACTTGCTAATTTTATTCAAATCTTTATTTGGTAAAATTACAATCCCATGGAGCATTGAATACTTAATTAGATGATGAAAATCATTTTGGGATAGAAACACATCTATTCTTCACACCTGGTGGGAGGGACATATGGTGGCCGATTTTTAGCTTATAAAGCTACTCCATAGGAATAATTCTTAGTGTTATCTAATCCTAGCTCCTTTCCATCATATATTTATAGCATTGTTTAAGATAATTTCCTTGGAAATCACTTTTTCATCCCCCTGGGTTCCCATTTTTATCTCCTCTATCCCTTTTCTTATTTAAAATAAAAATTTTCTAATCACATTATATTTTATATTCAATTAAATATTTTATAATTCAATTAATATTTTTAAAAAACATTGGATAATAATAAATTATTTTTTGGGATATAAACATTATAATTCTAAAATAGGTTTTCATCATGTTTTCATAGGTATTTTAAAAATAATTTTTCTCAATTATCGAGATTGAATTGTTATAAATTTAATCCATATATGGATTCATAAGGTTAAATTTCTTCAAATTAGTCCATTTTATTTTTATGCTTTATGAATATCAACTATAATAAAATTCATCATGTCGATAAAAGGTGATTTGATTTAATCAAGAATAAAACTAATATATATTAACATAATTTTTCATAATAATTATTAATGGATAATGAAAATTAAACCATTATCATCTTATTCTTGAAATTGAAACCATTAAAGGAAAATTATCCCTGAATATTACTAGTAAAATATTTAATGCAATGAAAAAAATATCCATTTACTTGTTTTAAAAATGTATGATTTGTTCACATAATAAAAAAATAGAGTGTGAAAATAATGTAAATTAACACAAGAAAAAATGAATACAATGAAAAATAATAATAAGAGGGTGAGAATCTGTTTTAAAAAGGATCATATATGATATTTTAAATAATAATATTGTTCTTTTTTAATTTAATAAAACTCTTAAAAACATTTTACATGATTTTAAATTATTTTTAAGTAAAAGTAAGAGTGAGGTAATGGATTTCATCTCAATTTCATTTCATTGATGCATTTTGTAATGTTATGAACCAAATTTCTTTTATAATACAAATATATTTACCATTTTACATGTAATGCCTTGATTAATTAATAGTTCCTATTATTATAGGTTTTAATTTTAATTGTTTCATCCACATAAATTTGACCTAAAAAATACCTAGTGGTCGATAATTAATAAAACATTTTCTTTTTAGTAGGTTATATTACATCTTCATTATCTTTGACATTGTATGAAAATGTGTAAAAAATAATTTGGGTAATCGTATGACGTATTTCTAGTGGTTTTATTTGGATATATAGTTGGTTCAAATAATAAATTCACTGATTAATTCTAACATCAATGTTATGATCTTGGAAATGTCTTTTTCACTATCTCATTTTAATCTCATACTTTTATACATGAATTTTAATTGGAGGAAATTATTTGATCCTTGAAAAATAAACACCTTTAATTATCTTATCTTTTGATTACTCATAATTTTTTCATGTTATATTACATTGTATCCTATATTTATTAGGTAACATTTTTGAGATAATTTTGTTAATAATTTCTAACATCATATCACTCTTCGGTCAGAAATATTATATTTACTATATTAATTTTTTTCAAAAAATATTTTCAAAAATTTTGGGGGAATATTCCAACTAATTTATCAAATATATTTTTACCCATTTTTTATTTAAAAAAAAATATTTTCTATAAATTTATTATTCAATTCTAAAAAAACATGGATAGTTATGAATTTACTAAAAATTTGAATGGAATATTTATTTATATGTGTGCAGAAAGAAAATTATATTCCACCAACAAAACAAATCAATGTTTTAAAGATTATTTCTTAGTTTTTCGAAGGTTATTTTCAATTAAAATTTTTTTCTATTTTTTTGGAAGTTTTTTATATAAATGTTATTTTACAAACAAATAAGATCCTTTCCTCCAAATATTATATTTAGATATTTATATGGTATTTATATTCCACAGTGGAAAGAACCATTTATCTTACTTGTACTACACTAGGGATATGATGTATTTATATAATCGAAATTACTCTTCTGAATGGTTTATGATAAATTTGATAACATAAATTATTAACATTCACATAATTGGTTTATTTTAGTAATTAGACATTTTCCCTTTAAATATTCAACTTTTCTTGATAATTAGATATTATGTTTCTTATAAATATATATATAATTTATCATTGATATTTTTTTGGATTAAGCTATATAAGATTTCTATATATGGTGTCCTACATTGAAAAATATTTGTTTATTTGGGGAAATATTGATAAATATTTATTCATCATACAATATGGATATTTGATGATAAATATTATTGATTCCTCAACTAAATAAATTATTTTGGTATATGAGGAATGATTTGGGCCAGTATTGATGGGTAGGGACTGTAGTTATATACCACATGGTGCATTGGTTGTCTCATGATGTGAATTAGTAATCTATCATTAATCGAGATTCTACTTATAGTTTTAAATAGTCTTGAAAAATGTATTGACCGAAGATGAATCATGTTTTTAAGAACAAGTTCCTGAATATTTAATCATTTCTTTCATCAATAGTCTGATTATTTTTATCCCTGAGATTTTGATAGTGATAGTATCACTGGATTCATTTCATTATCAGTTTATTTTTCAAATGGCATGTCCTTCCTGTTATTTACTTTTCCATATTAATTATTCCTTATCCAGTAATTATAGATACATTATTGATTAAATAAAATGTTTTTCAGCCATTTTCCATTATATATTAATTATGAAAGTCATGTTATTAAAATGGAATTTCTGATCAGTTGTATACATTGTTAGGTAAATTAGGATTATTGATTTATGATATATTCTCTTGTACATCACCCTTATTATGTATTTGATCTAACACATATGTTTCTTCCTTTTATAGGAATGTTTCAAGTGTACTATGATTTATATTCTTGTATATGTTAGCGGTAATAATGATATCCTCAACAAAATCTATGTGTTATAATTTTTGAATTCAAATACAATATGGGAGTCATTCCTTTATTTATTTTACCAAGACTACTATACTATCAGACCCTTTGGGATTTGATTCCTTATAGCATCTTTCAATGCAGTAATTAATAGACATGATACGGAATACTTTGTTCTCAATCAATATAGTTGGTATCAAAGTAATATTATTGGAACCATAGGGAAGTATATTTATAAAATCATAGATTAGGGAACATAACCTTGGGATATACTTTGTAAAGAAGCATAGATGAACATCATAATGTCATAGTAAGGAAGATATTTGGTGTTTCCCCATGAAATACATCCATGTATATATTCTAAAAGTAGAATTGGTACTAAAATAGATGTACATTGAGGTAATAACATTGAAAATAGAACATGGGTTCTAACCCAATCGTCACCTGGTATATAAAAAATACTTTAATATACAACTAGTTTTACACTCTTGGGGGATATACATTGGAAAATTTTACATTTTCTTTTTCGACCGTTACTAATAAAATGAATATATGGTGATGATGAATAGATTATGTTATACTTAAGGTGTCATAGATTTAAAATAATTTTTCATGATATAGATATCCATTAAATGATTATATTGTTTTTCAAATATAATTTTTGATGCTCAAAATATGTTTTTTGGTTTTAGTCAATGGTAAGAAGATGATGAAATCATATTGAAATTGAATATTAAGGAAATTTTAGGGACTATGAGAAACCAAATTGGATGATTATAATAGTGAAAGATATTTATATTATTCCTAATAAATTATATTGATGTATGACTAAAAACATATACCTTAACAATATTTCTAACTAACCTAAAATGATAAGAATGGTGTTTTCATAGAGCTCACTTGTATAGCCCATGGAGGAAGGAAGTCTTGATTTTCATCATGTTATAAATAAGTAAATTGACACCCTGGAAGGTGTCTCTATGGAATAATAGAATGATTAATGTTAGTAACATATGGGAATAACGAAATTAATTAATTAGAAAAAATTATTAGTTTGTTGAAAGGAAATAAATCATATCATAGGGATCTATTTATTGTTAAATGTCATAAATATGGGGAAACTGGGAATTATCTGAGTTAGTGAAATATTATTATGGTTAACCCCAAGACAATGGAATGTCCTATGTTGAAATAAAACGAATTACGTATTTATATACTGTAATTCAAGAATTAAATTATATAATTATTTTTACCAATGGTATTTTAGTGATTAGAATTTTGAAATATAAAAGGATTGTCAATAATTTTAGAGTCATATACATCCTCAATGAAATTATATTTACAGATACGTTCATTGGAATTGAGAAAAAAGTTGGTAAAACATTAAATTTCTTAACAACCCCATTTTAGGTTTTATATCATTATAATTTACGTAGATTAAATGTATTTTTCCAGAACAATTATAGAAATACAACCTATTTGTTTTGTTTAAGAAAGTGCAAATTGGGGAATAATACCTTTACAATTTTCAGACATAATATTCAAAGTATTGGTATCCATTAAGGATTATATTCTATTGATATTTGAGGTAACTATGTGTAATTATGTTTTGGTAACATTATAAGAATTATATTAATGTAGACTTATATAAATTATAACATGGGTAATGGGTCAAACCCCATTGCATCAAGAAAGTCTAGGGGGATTGAACCAAATACTGAAGAATGATAAGGGTTTAGCTCCTACCACTAGACTATATTATGTATTAGTTTAAATGTTGTTATTTTTAATTAGATATTATGATGAATAAATTTTAATGATGAACCTACAGTGTTACAGTTTAGGTTTATAAATTAATCTATAATATTGAATTATATGTGGTAACAAATTTTTTTTGGGATATTACTTAATAAAATATGGAAGGAAATTTAATTTAATTTATGGATGTTACAATCTATTAAAATTGAATTATATTTCTTAAAGAATAATCCATTTTTGGATACTAATTTCGTGGAGTATGCAATGAATTTTAAATTCATCAAATATAAACCAATAGATCAAATTGTTGTTATGAAATACAAATGTATCATGTATGTATATTTCCCTATATTATTAGAAAATAAAATAATTCCCCAAATTTAAGAAAAGGATCATCATAAAAAATGTTATCCAATTGCAACATCCTGACCTTATAGTGACATTTTGGGGCCCCGATATGATTGCTTATGTGACCTCTAGTGATCCTCACCATAAGTAAGAGGAAGATAATAAGAGTTGAGGTTATAATTCCTAACATGGGGAACGTATCCACTCGTTGTAAATGTATATAAAAATTTGAAAAAAAACAATAACTAAAATAAATAATAAATAACCAAAATAATTCCATAACCTACTACCAACTAGTAACACATGATAAACCAAATCATGAAAACAATATTCAAACTAATTTATTAGATATATCATTCTATATATGTGTCAAGTGTCAAAAGTAAAACAAAAAATTCATAATCTCACACTCCCGAGTGGGTCCTGACACCATGCCAATCTCCACATTCATGCCTTATCCTGACTCATCCATCTAACATAGGTCTCTGGCCATTATTCATTCATATATAAATGAATTTTATTCAGGTATTAATCATGAAACCTATATAGGGTGTGAGTACAACTCAGTAGGCCACCAAAAATTGCATCTAAACCCAAATATGGTGAGAAATATTGTGTGATGTTTTATAAATAAAAATGTATAATAAATTAAATATGTATCACAATTCATTATCTGTCAATTTAGCACAAAAATTGCTCTATTTTATGATAACACGCGAGCCCTAAATTCCAAAATTGGCCCATTTTGGAGTCTAAACAGTCCATATAGAAATATAAAATTTTATTCCATTTTAGGTTTCCATTATTTATTTAATTATAATTTATCATTCAACCAATTTGGGTCAAGAGCTATTGTATGGAACCATATGGGTATTGGGAGTAGTAGTCAATGTACTATAACTCAATAATCACATGTAAAACATATTTATATTAGAGTCCCAAAGTGGTATTCTACAACATCGTGAGTATTTAGAGTAGCAGTCCCTATCCCAAAACTCATTTCAATTGTATCATAACACCACATTGGTGGCTTGCACTTTCTAAATTTCAGTTTATCAAATAATAAAAAAACAAAAATCAATACTTTATGTATATCGTAACACCACGTAGGCGGATACATGTTCCATAATTACATTAAATACTCATTTCCCAATTCTAATCATTCTTAATTTCATATGACCTTGATTAATCAATTCTGTAATCACAATATTTTTTATTATCATATCATTCCCCAATTCCAATTTCAATTACCCCAAGTTCAACCCATTTTATTATCACATAGAAATTCATTTAATCAATTCAATTTAGAAATTAATTTTTCCAATGTGGTGATTGTAATTTTAAAATTACATACATTCAATTTCAATAAATCCTATAGGAATTGATAAATAGTCAACCTACCTAAAGATCATTGATGATCCTTCGTCGAATAGAAAACCCCACATTGAAGTAGAATGGTAAATTTCAAAATAGTGTAGGGGATTTAGAATAAAAACCGTGATCCAAGATCAATATAAGAACAATCATAAAAACATTTATCTTAACTATCACGAAAGGGGAAATAAATGCTTCCTCTTCATTAGGAATGTGAGATGGGAGAAATAAAATCCACATATGAATAAATAACATATCATGAGAGGTGTAGATCCATCACTTGGATATTCGATTCATCAGAAAACATTTCCTAAAGGCTTGGAATCCCCTACACGACCTCAAAAAAGGAGATAGAACCTATTAGTATAAGAATTGGATAATGAGGGTGAAATCAGGGGGAATGATATTTTTAAAATAAAATTTTGATGAAAATAATTTTGTGAACAATGTTTCCTAGGATAGGGCGAATGGCTTCAAAAATTGTGCTCCCTTACTATGCAAATCTTATAGAGGTCACATGGTCACTAATAAGAGGGAACATGGTTTGAAAAACTATACACGAACCATAATATTTTCCTCTATTTTGGAATGTACTATATGATGGTGTGTGGTGCACAGCTTGGGAAAACAATGAACCAACAGGGAACTTCCCAAAACCCCCAAAAAACATCCAAAATTATCACGTTTCACTGTGAAAAATTAAAACCAAACTAATTTATGCTCAAAAAGGGAAATGTATTACCTGAAAATTAGGTTGAGTTATCTCTAAAAAATTTGTGTATCTTACAATTTCTCTACCTTATAATAGGTCTATCTTGATCTATACTCCCATTCTTATCTATTATTTTTAGGTAAAAACATATGGCCACTGAACATTCATATCTACTACTTTATCCCATGTTTCCTCCAAAAAATAGTCATGTTTCTACAATAAATGAAATATCAGCATGATATTTCCCCCAACAAATTATCATTGTGATCAACAAAATGTATTAGATTCTCCTCAAAGGATGAATCCATCTCAATATCAGCATCATCTATATTAATCATATGAGATGGGTCGGTGTGACACAATTGTAGTTGTGACATCAGAAAAACATCGTGAATATAACAATAACTCTATGAAAGAGTCAATCGGTATGCCACCAACATGATTATTTCCATAATCTCAAATGTTTCAACAAACCTTGGTGCTAACATACACAATCTATTTATCCTATTGTGACCAAATCTTTATGACACCTGAAGGAACACATTATCACCCACTATAAAATCAAGGGGTCATTGACCTTTACTTACATATTCCGTTTGTCTACAATAATTTTTTTTCATACATTTCCAAATTACCTAAACATTCATTGACCTCTCATGCATGATACTATGTCCCAAAAACTATGAATCCCCTACTTCTATCCAATATAGTGGTGTTCTACATGGCCTTCCATAAAGAGCCTCATATGGTTCTATCTAAATTGATTCCTAATAACTAAAATTATAGGAAAACTCAATAGGCACTACATTTTTCTCCCAAGACGTACTGATGTCATGACCACACTCCCACAACATATCACCCAAAACATGAATAGTATATACTGACTCCCCATTTGTCTTTGGGTTTAAAGTCATACTATTAAATTACTATGTATATAATGATTTCTGTAATCTATTCCATAATCATGAAGTAATCCATGAGTGATAGTTTGAAACTATTCACCTAGGAACCCTATGTAAACACAATATCTATCAAGAATAAATTTATACATACATATATGATAATAAATATCTCATATAAGTACTAATTTTGTTACTTTCATCAGTTGGTCCACAACCAGAAAAAGAGTGTCATTATTCTGAGTTTCCTAAACAAGACCAACCAAAAATTCTATGGTAACAATTTCCCACATCAATTCATTAATAGTAAAAGGTTTTAGTAAACCACTGGGTAATTGGTGTGTAGCCTTCACCTATTGATAGGTGTAGCATCATGTCACAGTGCATCTATCATCTTTTTCCAACCCTACCGCCAATATTATGTGTGTGTGTCATTATATAAATTGTTCAGGTTTAGATTCACCACCCACTTTGAGTAATTAATCTCGAATATTTTATCTTCTCAAATGAAAGTGTAAACAACGACATGGCCCCAAAAATATTAGATCTCATCCTAATCATTGTTCCAACCAGAAGGTGACTCCACACCATCTGGGCAGTCCCTCAAGGATAAATACTTAAGATCCTCAAACTATCTCCCTCTGATCAATCTCAGAAGTTTGGACACTACTAATAGTAGTATGAGTTCCACCATATCCTAGAAATCGCAACCATGACAAAAATATAACCCAGAAAGGGCATCATCACCCACACAAGCAAGAATCCTAAACTTCTTGCGTCTAAGTATTCCTCCTCAAAGCATCAGCATCACTATTTACGTTCCTGAGTGTATATTCCTACTCAAAATAAAAATAATTAAGATACTAAACCCATATATTATTCCCAATATTCTTATTTCTCTGTAAAAGTATTTATCATAGGCTATTATGATTGATATAGATAGTAAAATTTTCTCACAATAGAAAATTCCACCAACACTTCTCGACCTAAACAATTATAGCTTACTCGAGGTCTTCTATATGGTAATTCTATTCGTTATTCTGCAACTTTTGTGACATATAATGAAAAAATAAATCTCCTTATATCAATACTACTCCATGACCTATCCTCTATGATTCACAAAATACTATATACTCCTCCCATGGATTCGGTAGGTATAAAATTGGCGTTTTCATTAAACACTTCATCAAACCCTGGGAGGAATTATCACGTGCTTCAGAACATCAAAACATTATCCACTTTATGATCAACCACGAATATGGTGCTTCCAAGTTGGGAGATTCTTTGATCAACATCTGATAATATCCCTATAATCGTTGAAAACTATATATATCAAGTACTTTCCTAGGTTTCTCCCCATTAGACACTTTTTACACCTTAACTAGGTCCATTGAAACACCTTCCTCCATGATGATGTTACCAATGAAATTTACCTGGTCGACCTAAAATAGAAACTTTAATAGCTTGGAATATAGTTAATGCTCTCTAATTTCACTTGGTATGTTGTCAATATTTTGGTCATGATCATCATGATTCTAGGTGTAAATCAAGGTGGAATCCACAAAACAACCACAAAATGATCTTGGCATGGGTAGAAGATTCATTTCACCAAGGCAATAATCATTGATAGAGTATTCTTCATCCCGAAAACAACATGATGAACTCTTAATTTCTACACCTACTTATAAAAGAAGTCAATAGTTTATCATGAGGTCTAACTCTAACCTTATGATACCATGAACTAAACTTAATCATGGATAAAACCCAATATCCTCTAAAATGGTCAAATAGATTGTGCATATTTGAAATAGGATTCTAATCCATCACATTTATTTGGTTCAACACCAGGTAATCAACACAAAATATTTAGGTTACGTCAGTGTTATTTTCAAAAATCTATATAACCCCATGGTGATGTACTGGTATGGATAAATACCTTATCCATAAACTCTTCCATTTGACTATATTACACTTGAAGCTATGTTGGCACCATTCTATTTGGTTTTATAGAAACCGGATCATCCTTCCTTATGAGATCAATTGTAAATTATCAATCTCTATCATATAGAAATCCTAAGAAGTCAATAAGAAATACAACCATAAATTGTAACACTATGGGTAGGAAGACATCATTATTTAGACACCTTTAGTCCAAAAATATACTAGAGTCTTGGGTAGAGATCTCCCCCAATTTCTAATGAAATGGCCCAACATGGATTTCCTTGATATTATACTCTCCCCGAAAAATATAATTTTCACCCTCTAGAAACCTAATGCCCACTCTGCTTTGGTAACAATATATGTGGTCTCTGTATGATACCAACAATTTTATACCCATAATAAAGTAAAATCCAACCATATAATGTATTTAGATATTTGGATAGAAAAAATACTCCCCAAACTCCATAGAACTCCTCTTGCACAATAAGATGTCTCTTGACCATACCCCCATAGGTGTATCAATTTTTATAACCCCACTAAAAAACACCACTTCTAGACTCAAATCAATAACAAGTATCCAGATATCAAATAATTAGGGAAAAAAGCACGTAAGGCACTAAAAAATGTAAATTATATGATAATAGTACCAAAAACTATCAATGGTACCACCACACTATCAAAATTTGCAGCAAGAACTACATGAAAGTGTTGTGACCTAATTCGATATGAAGTTGTCTTAGTCCCTTGAGCTGCACCAATATGCTGATATGGATTCTCTTTCTTATACATACATCATCCATTACCTCAACCACCATGTGAAGTATAAAATGAGGATAAAGACTCTTATTGGTTAGAAATCCCCCATATAAAACTCTTATTATGTTTAGAATATCTATCATTATCCATAGATTGACGGTTTCTGCAATACCTCAATAGGTGACCCTTAATTCTACAAGATCATCACTCCACTTGTGATCTTGTACACTAGATATAAATATTTCCTAACAAACCACACTAGAGGAAATACATATGGTTACAACTCTGAGTAATCGATCTATCTCCTTGGACACTCTATTTTTTATCTCCCTATATGATGTTATCAAATAAAAACTTATTATTATTGAATGACCTATCTCCTAGTTTCCAAGTAGAATTAAAATTAATTTTACTAAAATAATCCTTCATGTTCCCCTCACATACGCGAGCGTAACTCATCACTTATGAAAACATTTTCAGCCTAATGATATTTACTTAGGACTTAATCTCACAATTTTACCCATTCCGAAGCCAATTTTATATACTAGCCTCATCTCCATCAAATAATGGGACAAATCATTGAAAATTAGAAAAATATACCACATATTCCATCTTTTATATACTCCCATGGTCCAACCTCATAAACTCTACTACCCTCTCATACTTAAGCATCTGAGTGTCAATGTGATCTATGAAAATCTCTAAAATTCACTTCCACTATATATTTACTTTTTGTCTATCCTTAGTATTTATGTACCAATAATTATTCACCTCACCACGAAACATACATGTACAACATTTTACCCTCTTCCATATAGGAATCTCTAAGTGTTCTATGATCATCTGGATAGACATAATGTAGAACTCAACTACCACTAGTCCACCCACATCGGTAAAAGTCAGAAGGTGGTGCAACTGGATCTCCCGTGTTAACATATTTATACTTTTCACAACCCACCTTGGATATCTTTCCAAAAACATCATTAGGTGAGAAACTTTATTAAGGAATTTCTCTTCAGATTCCTCTCCTGGCACAATCTGAGCCTTGAGTTCCACTGTTGATGGGTCATTTCCTAATATATTCTCTTGTATTCCTTTCAAAAAGTGTCATCGTCGAGTCGTATCTGTATAATTCGAAACACATGTCCTAGAAAATATAAAAAACCATTATCATTTTCATAATATGGATTCAAATAAAGTCATAACAAGTCATCACTCATAACCCTACACATAGTCCAAACTGATGTTCTATTACTACCCTCAACCCTCCACCACATGGGTCATAAATCACATTGGGTGAGAAATTATCAGATATCAAGTTTTTGATTAGACGCCCATTATATCCATATCAAATTATCATATTTCTTAACATGTATAATGTGTTGATTTCATATAGGCAACATTTTAATTTAAATTACTCAAGAAAGAAGTGAATATTCCTTTAAAAAATTCATCACAAAAACTTCTTTTACCATAGGTACATAAAATGATTCATATAATATAAGTCATGGGTGCCTAGAATGAAAAATTATTACCCAAATATAATGCCATTATGCTCTATGATTCAAAAAATCTCAGAAAAAACATCATCACTCTACGAAGTGTGTCACATGGGGTGAAATAACATTCAACTGCAACAGAAAACCTTAATAACCACAATCCAACTCCTAGGTATTAGGTTTCCACCTATACATGGGTTAGATACTCCCATGAATAATCTCATAACCAATAACTTACTCATTCTATTATCATGTATACCTTTCCAAAATAGTAAGACAAAAGAAAAGAAAATATCACCACTTTGATTCTAATTTATAACATCATGACATGTGAGCCAAATATATGTTCCTTGACCTTGTTGGTTTTGTGACCTCAAGAAATCATCCCCATGCACCATATGATATGAACTAGAATTGAGTGTCTAATATAAGACTAGGTGAGACAGTACACTATTTATCAATGTTTTGAGAAATTATAAAAATAAATAAATAATAACCAAAATATATAATTAATAACCCAAATAATGTCATTACCAAATACAGACCAGTAACACATGATAAACTTGAACATGAAAAAAGATATTGAAACTAATGCAGTTGATATTCCATTCCATGTATATGTAAAGTTTCAATGTAAAATCAAAAATAAATATAGTAACACTCCCATGCCGGTCCTGACACCGTGTCTGATCCCTCATCCACGAACCATCCCAACTCATTTATCTAGCATTGGGTTATTTATAGTATCTTATCCTTCAAAACATAATGTCTATACTGGTAACAAGTTGGAATCTTGAGTAGTATTTGAGTACAATTCTATAGGACACCACCAAATACATATAAAACATAAAACAATAAATAATAGTGTATGTTGTTTTAGATAGAATAAAGTAGAATTAAATGAAAAATTATTACATTTCATTATTCTTTAATTAAAAACATGATTTAAAAGGGTTCACGATGACACTTGATCCATCAATACATACTACAACAAGTGTCATATTATGAGCCATCCCCAAAGGGATATCACATTTCATTACATCACATGTTTCATTATTCATTTACTTCCAATTTCTCATTAAAACAATGGGGGGAAAGAGCACCAATTAGGAACCTCATCAGTATATGGAGTAAGAGTCCCTATCCCAAAAGTCTATGATCACATGTAAAACACACACACAGAGATATATATATATATATATATATATATATATATATATATTGGGTTCCTAGAGTTGTATTCTATCATCCAGTGGGTGTTTTAATTATCATCCCATGTACAACAACTCGTTTCACTCATATCGTTAAACCCAATGGGTGGATAGTATATTTCCAACCTCCATTTATCAAACAAGATCATATCACAATTCAATAGTTTAAATATAACGGCACACCCCATGGGTGGCTACCTATTTCACAATTCCATTAGGAACCCTTTTCAAAATTCTAATTTTTCACAATTTCATATCCCCATGATTCACCACTTTCATAATCACAATTCATCCTTCAGTAATTATAACAACATTTACCTACTACTATTTTTTTTACCCAAATATAAACCCATTTGATTATTACAAGGATATTAACATAATAAATTCAATTCATAAATGAAATTTATAAAAGTTTCTATTTAAATGTCATAATTACATTTATGAAATTTCAACCAAGAATATGTGAATTGATAAATAGAAAACCTACCTCAAGATAGTTGACAAGCATTTACCAAAGCTGAAAAACCCCAAATTGATGTGGAATAATCAATTTCACAACATCAAAAGGTATTTTGAACCAAAACATAGATCCATGATCAGTGGGACAACAACCATAAAAAAATATCTAAACCATCTCTAATGTGTAAATAAAAAATGATCTCGGGGGAGAGACAAATCCACCTAGGAAGAAATCACTTATTGGGAGAGGTCATGATTCATCATACAGATCATTAATTCATCATGAAAAAAGTTCATATATCAATTGAATCCTCCCCAAACCTCCAAAATGTATAGATAACCTATTAGGTTGGTCGACATAAAATGGGGGAGAAGTTAGGTGGATGATAATTTTAAAATAAGTTTTCTCAGAAAATAATTCCACAAATATGTTTTTTAAGACATGGGGAATGATTTTCCTAATTGTGAAAAATAATCATTCTCCTATTGTAGGGGTATCATGATTACTACTAATTGAAAACATGGTTTGAAAAATTACATTCCAACTGTGCATTTCCCCTTTGTTTAGGAATTCATGGTTTGCTGGGGAAGGGAACATGGGTTGGGAAAACTATTTGCAAATCAGGCACTACCCAAAACACCTCAAAAAACATCCATGAAATTAAATCCGAACAATGTTATTCAAAAAAAAACGGTAAACAATTAACTAAAATTGATCATGATTTAGCTATTGAAAAATTTGGCATCTTACACCTATTACATTTAGTTCAGATCAATCTAATTTTATTTTTCATCATTATGGATTTATGGGTTTGAGGCTTTTAAAATTCAATTGATCAATTAAATCCCTTTAAAAATGACCTCTAAAATTCAAGTAATTATATATTATTTTCATCCTAGCCCATATCATTACTTTACAAAAATGTTCTGCAACATAGGAACTTTTTTATGTGTCATTACATAAAAACTATGTAAATACCTTTCTCACATATTGAGAGAATATTTTATTAGCTATTTTTACAATGTAGTACATAAAAAATAAAATTAAAAAATATAAAACTATTAATTTTTCACAGCAAGATCATTTTGTGAAAACACCATTTATTAGATGGGGAGAATATTACCGACATGAAATATTAAAATAAAAATATTTATTTGATGGAGAATAAGTAATAAATCAATGAGATTTGAAAAGAATATAACATATTGATACTTTAAAAAATATTTATTTTTATATATATTCATTCTCCTTGATTGCTTGTGATTCATGCAACATCAAATTTAAATGAAATATAATACTTTATAAAAATATTATTATTTAAAACACAAACATTATTTCATGAAAATTATGTTGGTGGGTATCTGTAGTACTAAAAAAGTTATGAAAACTATATTTCTTTCCCATGTATAAAAAATAAATTTTTTATCTATTTGTTATGAATAAATAATAATCATTTGAAAGAAAAGGTAATTTATTTTGAAAAATAATATTTTTTTATAAAAGATAGTTTAGTAACACTTTTCCATCATAATTTAAATTAATTTATGAAAGATTTATAAAAGTTAATTAATAAAATAAACATCATTTTCTGAATCATTATATTATAATTAAATTAAAGTGAATTTTTGGTATTTTTATGAAATGTTTCATTTTATGATAAATAGGGAAAAATAATGAAATTTAATTGAAAACGGCCTTTTCATTTAAATTATTAATAAATATAATTTTATTAATTTGTATGAAAGTTAAATTTGTTAAATTATATATATATTAAAAAAATTTATTCATTTGTAATAATTTTAAAATATAATTTTCATATGAAAACATTGTAATTTATTGAGAAGTTTCTCTTTAAAACCCATCTTTATGAACACACCAGTGGGTTTAACATTAAATTTATTAATGAAACATATTTGAATGGATTTTTTCAAAATTTATTTCATATTTGGAATAATAATAACTAATATTGTATGATAAGGTTAAATCAATTTTCAATAATATTTAATTGTGAAAATATTATGAATTATTTACAATGGTTAACGTAAAAACTGATTTACCAGTGGTTATTCTATAAAGATAGTGGCTAAAAATGACTTAAAAACATTTATAACATCAACGGGAAAGATATAATTCAAAAAAATATATTCTAGTTTCTAAGATGAACCATTGTTTAGGCTTATTGAATGATAAAAATTTTAGGGTAATTGAATCATTTAGAAAACTATATGCGTGCCACTTAGCTGACCTATAAAAGGCCACAACTCTCCTCATATATTAACACATAAAAGTCATTTAAATAATCATACGACAACCCAAATAACATAGAAACATCGATAGTTTAATCTTATAAGCATTATTTTTTAATTAATCTATCATTCGAAGGGTTTTGGATCAATCCTATCGAGGATACCTAAAGAGGATGTATCATTCCGTAATGAGTATTTTTGTTTGATTTCTTCATCCACCTTCTCAAATTAATATTAAAACATTATGTTATAATATATTAATTATCATAAAATAAATAAAACTGTTTATATTAGTTTTATTACCTAAAACCATATCCACTTCATTTGAATGAATTACAAAATCATCATTCATGTGTATGGAGGACAACCACCTCACAAACTGATGTCATTCATTTTTCCATTACCACCTTAGATAGTTAGGTATTGTGATGGATATAATGAATGTATAATATATATATATAAGTATTATAAATTTTAATTAATTATATCATATATTCCTTTTTATTTTCCATTATGTTATGGATATGATAAGGATGCTCATTTGTGTGAAGGACTACCGCCTCATGAAGTGATGAGATTCGTTTTCACAAATGATTTACATGAAAAGTAGTAGTGATATATTTAATGAATATATGTGATATTAATGAAATAATTTTCATATTCATGACATATTTATAATTATTATAATATCATATATCATTTTGTTTTACTTTTTCACTAACTGAAAGATGATAAAATTGTTCCTATACGCGTGGATTACCACCTTCATGAAACGATGAGACTCTCTTTTCATTACAACACCACATTGATGATATATATAATGATATTTCTAAAAAATTATTTTTTATGATATTTTTTTATTTTAAAGATGATAAAATATTACATACATTCTTTCTATAATGACCATTGAAAAATGGAAATATTACTCATGCATACATACGGATTACTATATACATGATCGTAATATACTTCATTTCTCAAAACCATATTTCATGATTATTCAAAAAATTAAAATTGTTTTATAAATTTGATAATTATAACTTTATTAACATCTATATGGGATTGACATTTATAATATTCCAAAGAACAATATATTTTATGACATTAAACTCATGAGAAAACTGAGAAATTGACACCTGAAACAATTACAATAATGAATAATTATTTATGAAATGGTGATATGATTTTATAAAAGATCATATACAATATTATAATAATATTATGGTTCTTTAATAAGGTAATAAAATGTTTAAAACCACTATACATGAGTTTAATTCATGTTTATCCAAACAGAAGGATGAGTTAATGTATTTCATCTCAATTTCATTTTATTGAGTCATATTGTAATATTATAATAAAAATGTTTTTATATGGTGTATATGATGCCACTTTAACATTTAATATCATGATTCATTAATAATTCATGGTATTTTTTTTAAAATTTGGATTATTTCTTCAAACGAGATATGATATAAAATATAAAAAGTTGTAAATAATTTCATAACTAAATTTATTTTCACTAGGTTATATCACTCTCTATTATCATTAATATTATATGATTATGTGTATAATGACTTTTGGTTATCATATGTTGCATCAACCAATTATATTTTCAATTTAATGTTTTTGATAAAACTGAATCATTAATTAATTTTCACTTCAGCAATATGTTCTTGGTAAGTTTTTATTTTAGAATCTCTATTTAATTTTGGTCATTAATTACATAATTTTCATTATAAGAAATCATTTTATAATAGAATAATAAAACCATTTTATTATCATATCCTCCAATTATTCATGAATTTTTTAATTAATAGTGCATTTTTCCTACTCATTGGTACTAAAAAGGGTAAATAAATATTTTATAAGAAAATCGGACTTCATTTCTATCTTTGATTCGAAATATATTTTTATTAAAAATAATTTTTTCTAGACAATTATTAAAAATTGTTTGAAAATATTTATTAATGACTTATTAAATAAAATTTAACCCATTTTTTAATAGTTTTTTATTTTATTCTTTTTTACCATTTCAAAATAAAACATATTTTTATTTTTCAGAAAATTTTAAAGGAACCATTTTTTTGATGTGTAAAAATTTAATAAAAGATTATTATTTCATGAATCATATATGTTTTAGAGATTATTTTCCAATTTTATGGTTTTCTAAAATAAATAGATGTTATTAATTTTTGTAACATTTTATTTTAAAATATTATTTTCATAAAAAATTGATATTTTCCAAAAGAATGCATTTAAAAATCTTTTTATTAATTTTTTATTCATTGACAACAACAATCGTTTATATAATATATATAACACTAGGAGTATATATTTGTAATGACATCCTTCTTCTTAATTTATATGGCTTAATAATTATTTTGAAAAATGAAATTATTGAAATTCAATTTCCTGATTCATTTTTGATGTCATTCAATTTCGATTTAAATTTTTTAAAACTATGATCACTAGAAAATAAATTCCCCTTAAATATACATATTATTTTTCAAGGATATGTCTATGGATTAAAACATATATCATTCCTATATAATTATTTATACATTTAAAGTTATTTTCATATCAATGGAAATGTTGATAAATCTATTTTCATTACTAAATATATATATTTAATCATATGGCATAGTTACTCATAAATTTGGTGGATTATTTGATATATGAACTATGTTTTAGACATATAGAAATGAGTGGGTCCTAGAATTATGTAGTCCATACATGCATTAGTAATATAATGAGGTGAATGTGAATGACATCATTAAATAGGTTTCGACCCATAGTAGTAATCTATCATTGTGAAAGGTCTTGATAGTAGATTTATCTTTTTTTTTAAGAATAAGAAGTCTAATTACTATATGTTTCCTTCTCATGGATTGATTTTTTTATCCGTGAGATTTTAAAAATGATATTATCTCTAGATATATTTCATTCTCCCTTTATTTGTTAAATGGGATCTATTTTTAATTATTTACCTTTCCATATTGATTATTCATTATAAAGTTATGAAATACATGTTATTGATTAAATATAATTTGTTTTAAGTTATATTACATTATGCGTAGATTATTCTTGTGATGTCATTTAATTATTATATTTGACTTTAGTTAGTTATCATTCCCCATTTTTTATGTAAATTGATTCCTCGTAGCTTTCATTGTACATGACCCTTTCTATGCATTTTGGGTAACAAATGTTTTTTCCTTTATCAGTAATCCATGAAGTGTACTATGGCTGATATATAGGGATATAATAGAGGGAATAATAATATTATCAAAAAAATTATTTTTTACTATTTATTTAAATGTAATATGGGAATCAAGTATGAATCCTATATACAAAGACTACTAAATTATTTGGTCAATCATGATACCATTCCTTTTACCTTATTCCAATGTAAAAAAGTAGACATTGGCACTGAGTTACTGGGTTCAAGGCTTCTACCCATATATAATGAATATAGATTATATTTAGATAATTATTAAAATTATATAAATTATTGAGCCTTTATCATTTTACAAAGTAAAAAACCACTAAAAATTATATAAATGAAAAACGAAGCAATAATTACATGGAAAAGTGATTTAAACTAAGAATTTTTAATAAATGGGTGATAAATGATTATATATAATTAATATTTAGTGTTATATATGGTTATTATTATAATATATATATATATAGATAAGAAATTTTATTTTATTATATTGTTTTTATTTTAATATTTTTTATGGAATTAAACTTGGTGTAAGGGGTTATTTCACAATCTCATCATTATTTGGAAATAGTTTCATTTAAATATTTTATTGAAGAATTTTTTGATATTTATTCTAAAAACCCAAAATATTTTATTCTACTATGCTTATTAATGAATATTTCAATAATTATTACCATTAAAATATTTTTTACTTAAAATTATTGAGAGAATGTTTTAAAGAAAACCTAACATTATCCCTCTTCTATGTCGAAAATCATTTCTCAATTATGCCCATTTCTTTAAAGTCTCATAAAAAATATTTTTTCTATTTTAAACTTATGTATTAATGAAATTTTTTATGTATTTTTTAATTTTTTAAAAAAAATTATAAGTACAATTTGTTTCATTTTTTAAAGAAGTAGTTTTTGACCTTTTTATAAAAGTGCGAAAAGAGTTTTTTAACCATAAATAGGATGAATTAAATTTCCAAATGAGATTCTTAATAACTCATTTGAGAATTTATTTACTTTATTATAGGTTTCTGGTCAAATAAATTATTTCCTTTAATATTATTTACATATTATATATTTAAAAGGAGAATGGGTATTTCTATCAATAATTTTTCTGTAGTTCTTTAAAATGTATTTTCATCAATCTAAAAAAAAATCGAATTATATATTGAGGATGTAAACTAATATTACAATCTAAATTGTTTTTTAAATTTTCTATGAATGGTTTGATTGGGATGTACTATTTCGGTAAAATTAATCATATTACTCTGGATAGTTTATGATTATGTTTTTTGATTGGGAGAGGTAGTAACATTTTCCATTATAGTTTTGTAATATTAATGTTTGTGATGATTATGTTTCACCTGATTCATGTGAAGGATGCAATTGAATTATTATTTTATAGGTGGGTCTAGTATTTACATATCCCATTGATACATTTTTTTCTCTCTTAATACACCCTAGTTTGGGTATTGGCTATACCATTACAAATATAAATAATATGACTTGTCGCGAGGCCTTAATGGTATTTTAAGGATGTCTTGACACATGGATTTGTTGATATTTTTTAGACGTCCTACACTTTGTATTCTATAATTATGAAATTTTTTATTATTTTCCAAGTGATTATGTGAATATTTTCTATTTCAATGTATTTTTCCCATGTGATTATTTAAATGGAAATATTACTTATCATTTATTTAATTCCATGTAATTCATTCCTTATAAATATTCCCTAGTATTCATAAACTCAATAAGCATCTAAGATCACAAATTGTTTTTATTTCTTATCCCAAGGATACCAGGAATTGTTTTATGATGTATATAGAGGGCTATTCTAATGAGGGAAATGGTGTTCTAAAAAAGTCCATTCTTCTAATTTTTGTATTCATATGTAATTTGAAATTTAGGTATGTGACTATTTCTACAAAACATATAAACCAATCGAACTTATGATATGTGTTATCTGGTGTCTAATACCAATATAATATTGTATCTCTCAACTCTAGTATAATTGGATTACTCTATTCATAATTTGAATTTGAAAAGGTATAGTAGAAACCTAAGGAACATCATTTAGGAAAACATAAATTAAAAAAAATAAGATTATTACCAATATTGAGGACCATTTTATATATTGGATAAAATAATAATATTTTCATATGGTTAAGATTTTGTGGATTTCAAAATATTATGTCCCTATATGGATACTATAATTGGATGTGCCTCTGATATGGGTTTATCTATGTGTACTTACTCTAAAAATAGGGAATTTGGCTTTGACTTGATTGTCACCTAGTTCTGACAATAGGACTTTCTATACTCCTAGTTTGACATGCTCCATGGATATTCGTAGGTAAATTATAATTTTGTTTTCCAATAATTATTAAATCTTAATATATATATATATATGAAATCATCCCAAAAGAATCCATGTTTATGAGGTTGGTATTAGATATACCATTTTTTCGATTTAGGTTATGTATATTCGTAGTTCAATATGATACATTATGATTCATAATGTTATGATAAAATATTATAGATTCCATTATTTATAAATGTTTCCTAACTAAAGTAATGTAAATCATATTATTGTAAATAATCCATTTTGGGATTTCCCTTCTAGGAGAAAAAATTATGTTGGAGATACATCTTGTGAATTAAAAAATATAACTATATTGGAGTAGAAAAATTATGTTGTGAGTAGTAAAATTTACTTTATGGAGTCACATTATGATCTAAAATGTGTTTTAAAATGATAAAACCCTTAATGTGTTAGTAACATCCATCATTAAATTGAACTAATAATCCTTTTATTTTTGAGAAATGGATAAAAACCCTATAAAAGATATTAATATTTTTGGGGATAAATAAAATGGGAATGGTTTTCATGAAATTTTATCATATCTTAGTGGAAATATCTATATGAAGTTCATTTAATAAAAGAGACAATTATTTGGAAAAATTATAAAACATGACCTAAAAGGAAATTAAAGTAATTTTCATGGAAAAATATCTTCCCCCAAACAACAAGCAGATATATGGAGACAATTCAGCAGTCCAAGAAAAAAAGGAAGAGGAAAATGTTTCTTTGTAAACAAATATAATTAAAAGGAAATAACTTTATACTACAGAAAATATATTCTCTTTGAAGGTAAATATTTATAGTATGGTTGATGGTCTTAAGACTATCCTTCGATGGGAACTACTCACCCAAACACACTTATCATATGAGGATATTGGCTCATGTGCTATAAAGGGAGTGAAATAATTAATCATGTCTTATGGATTATAAGAAAATGAAATAGTGCAATAAAAAACTTAAGAATATATAGATAATGGAAAGAAGGGAAATAATAATTCAATAACATGTGATAATTGGGGAAAGAAACACATTGTAAAATGCTTAAATGGAGAATGTTTATATATAAATCTTGTGGAAAATTTCCTATAAATCTCATAAATGAAATGGTAAGGGAGAATACATCAAGGAATAGTGCTTTAATATAATGTATATTGGGAAATGTTACAAAAAATTCCAAAAATGTTATGAAAAATTTAAAACAATCCAAAGGGAGAAGGCTTAGATTATGCATTTTCTAAAGTAAATATGCATGTTCCTAGTGATATGGAGAAATTTACAGTTATTATTGTCTCAATAAATAAGAAATTTTGGTTTGATTCTATCTCTACCAACTTTTTTATATCAAATTATTTTTATAAGTGTATCATATCACCACCTCAGTTATTAAATATTGTTTTTGGGGTGAAAAGATTTAATGGTGGCATGACCAAATCATATTTCTATATCTCGTATCCAATAATATTTTGTTGTAATGTTATCTATAAATTGTTTTGTACATCCATTATTTTAATTTGATATAATTTGGGTTATGGATTGTCTATCTCATTACAGATCCAATATATATTGTTTTGTATATGAAGATACATTATATAATACATATTAAACATCAATCATATATCAGTATGAGGTTGATCATGAAACCATATGGAAATAATTTCTATATTATGGGGTTTTGAGTCTATTCATGAAAGACATTTACGTCATATGGTTTTGGCGAAAATCAATATTGGATATTTTTCTATTTCTTCAGAATATTGAGATTTGTTTTCTAAAGACATCCATGGTATTCTGAAAAGTGTAAAGTCGAGTTTTATAATAAAGATTATACTTGGTGATATTTCTATTTCAATGAATCAACATGTAATAGACCTAAATGAGTTATAGGAATTAAAGAAGCAGATATTGGAGAATCTAAAAAACTGGTTTATTCACTCTAATACTTTAACATGGGGTGAACCTTTTCTGGTTGTTTAGAAGAATGATGGGTCAATAAATATTTTCATTGATTATCTAGAACATAACATGATAACTATTAGGTAAAAGTATATTCTGCCTTGTATCAATGACCTTTTTGACCAATTGTGAGGATATATATATTTTTCAAAGATTTATATTTTATCTTGATATCATATTATTGGTATTAAGTTGGTTAATATACAAAATACAACCTTAAACATGATGTTTGGTAATTATGAAAAGATAATAATGCAATTTGGGATTACCAATGATCCTATAATCATTATGAATTTAATTAATTATGTATTCATATATTATTAATATCAGTTTCTAGAAGTATTTAGAGAATATATTCATATATATTAAAAGTGAATGGGAGATCATGAATTATATTTATGAAATGTATTGAATAACCTGAGTAAGGATAAGTTTTATACTAACATTATAAAGTATGAATTTTTTCATGATAAAGTTTCATTATTGTTTCATATAATCACAAGAAAGTCTATATTCATTGATCCTCTAATGAGAGAAGTTATAGAACAATGGCCTAGACTAACCATGGTGAATGAGACTACATATTTCTCATTTTGAGAGGTTATTATCGAGACATTGGAAATAATTTCTCATGATTATCCAAACAACTCACTATGTTAACATGGAAGGGATCCCAGATCCTTTGGATAGATAAATGTAATGAATAGTTCAAGGAACTCGTAGTTAGTGAACCTATACATACACTACACAGTTTTGGATAAGGGTTTGATATATATAGTGATGTATTGAAGAATAGATTGGAATGTGAAATCATGTAGAATGATATGATTATATCTTTTAGACCATGCCAACTGAAGGTCGATGAGAAAAATTAAAAAATTAATAATTTAGATATTTCTCCATTAGTCTTTTCATTAATGATATGTATAATTTTTTTTCATATTTATTTTTTTATATATAATGATAATAAAATCTTAAATTAGACGTTTCACATCAAAGGACTTGAATATGTTCTAGAGAATAATGTTTGTTCTAATTAGTGAATATGATGACCTAATATATTACCATCATATGAAAATAAAAAATGATGAGAAATATCTTAGTTTAATGTGTAATGCATCATTATTTTTTATGAGGTTCATAAAAGATCCAATATTAATGGATTTTGAAAGGATGGATATAGAACTCATAATGGAAGGAGAGAAATATTTTCTTTTACAATTGAGTGTTCAACCATTAATACAAAATATCACTTTAACATTACTAAAAATGGCCTTTATTAGTTCTAGAGAGATGTTAAATAATAGTGTGATATTGAAATCCCTAGGCGTTAATAATATCTAAAAAAGAACTGATAAAGGGTTAGGATGCAGTCTACTATAATAGCACATCGCAACACCAAAAACACTACCATATATCAACAAAATAAAGTACAAATACATAATTTTAATGAATGAAATCTATAACACATATACAAGAAAAAGAAACTATATTATAGACATTTCATGAATTAGATTATAAGAATACATTATTTTAGATTATTACATACATTAAAAACATCAATATTTTTTTCATTTGACATAGACCCAGAAGTATGCTATTTTTCGAACAAACCACCCCTATTATAGAAAATAAATGAACCTATAATTGGAAAAAAATTATGATAGAAATTATATTGAAAAATAAATTAGCATAAACTGTTAATTTTAACATAAATTTGAGTCAAAGATGGAACACTGTGTATCATATTTAGTTGTGGTTGATTCTTGCGTGACACACCCATTCTTGTTTATCTTCAATAATTATCTATATAAAAGTTAATTAAACAATTATAAGTTGAAAATGATATGGAAATTAATTATATAATGTTAGATAGAATTATGAGAAAACAATTTATTATTATTTTTTTAGTTTTTTTAATGTGATGTCAGTTTTAAACTAAAATGACACTATATATTGAAAATATGCACATTGAGTCATACCAATCACACTATGGTTTTGATTGAAGTGTGTTTGATTCCTAAATGACGAAAATGACTTATAGATCATTTTTCTAAAGTATCTAAAAAATAATAATTTATTTTCTTAGTTTTCAGTGTGTCACATGTCTTGTTTACTAATATGTCATTTTAAAATAGAATCATGCACTTTGACTTATACCAGTCATATCAATTGTTGGTATGATGTGAGGCTGATTAATGAACATCAAAAATTATTCATGAATCATTTTACTAAATCATTAAGTAAAAATAAGGATGTTTTCTTAGTTTTCATTGATTGATACTTTTTTGAACCAAAATTTCAACTTTAAACCAATAATGGACACTTTAAATATTATCAGCAACATCATGTATCGACATTATGTGCAGTTGATTCCTACATGTCAAAAATGAATTATTGATCATTTTCCTATTGTTCAAAAACTATTAAAATTTATTTTATCGATTATGAGTAGTCTAGTTGTCTATTTTACTAAAATTGAATTCAATTATAAATAAAATGGAACAATTGGGGTCATACCAATCACATTGTGTGTTACATTTAGGTGTGTATGATCCCCAAATTTCCCAAATTACATAAAGATCATAATCCTAATGTATCAAAATAATCTAAATGTGATTTCTAAATTTTGATTACATCACTTTTCATTTTTACTACAATTTTAGTTTAAACCTAAAACACACACATTGACTCATAACAATCGCATAGTCTATCATTATGATGTGAGACTGATTCCTACATTTCATAAGTAAGTTATGAATCATTTTCCTACATTATCAAGACAATATGAGGGTGTTTTTGATGTTTTATTTGGAAGATACTTTCTAGAATAAAATTTATATATTAAAATGATAATGAACACTATGAGTCATACCAGGAACAACATATATCATATTCAAGTGAAGATGATTACTAAACATAAAAAATGACATATGGATGATTTTAAAAAGGTATTAAAATAATATGAATTCATTTTCTTGGGTTGGATTAGGTTTGTTGTCATTTTTTCAAATATTGATTTCAATTTTAAATAAAAATATGCACATGGAGTCATACTGATCACACATTGCATCGAAAAAAAGATCGGATGCTTCTTGCACATCTAAAATGTCTTCTGGATAGGTTTACTTAAGTATAAAAATAATCTTAATCTGTTTTCTCTATTTTGATATTGTTAGTTGTCTTTTTACTAGGATGTCATTTTATACTAGAAACACATTGTAGATGCCGGAAAAGTCCGTTGTTCCCAAACGAAGCTCCGGATGCGGAAAGCGAAGTGATATTTGGAGTCAGAGGCACGTTCCGGAGGGCCCGAAGGACTTGCGCGAAATTTCAGAGGCCCGCGCGCAAAGTTGAGTCGCGGCGCGCAATCCTCCCGGGATGCGCGCAATGCGCTGGGCCGGCGCGCTATTTTGCGCGCCCGTGGCCTGCGCGGCTCCCTTGCGCGCCGGGTCCTGATTTCGCGCCCGCGAAGGGAATTCCGCGCCCGAGACCGGATTCCGCGCCCGGGGTTGCCTATAAATATAAGGCGACCCCTGACGTTTTGAAGGTTGCCAGAATCCGAAGCGTCGCTCGTTCGCGCAATCCAACCCCTTCCGCGCGCAATGCCGATCTTCAGGTAACCTCCTTTCTTTCGCGCAATAGAGCCTTGGGGTTCGCCTTCGCGCGCAATCCCCTTGGCTCCTTTCCTTTGAATAATCCTTAACCCGAAGGCCTTTGCGCGCAAAAGAAGCCTCTTGCGTGCAATTTCCCCCGGGTGCGCGCAATCCAGCCCGATTGCGCGCACCCCCCTCTTCAAAGTGGCCGTTCGTTAGAGAATGAGTCGTTGCCCCCGCGAGCTGTCCGAAGCCTGGTGCGCGCAATCTCAATCTTCCGCGCGCAAAGGGTTGGCCCAATTGCGCGCCAGCCCGCCATTTTGCGCGCCGACCTGCTGTTTTGCGCGCAAAGCTCCTCTTTTGCGTGCAATCCCCCAGGGTCTCCCCCCTTGACCCCCTGAGGGTACCCGCCTGCGTGGCACCCGATGATTTTCATCCTGGGTGCCCGCACCGTGCGTTGTCTTTCCGTGTGACCCTCCAGGCTTGCGCGAAGTGACACGGACCCATCGGCGGCCACCAATGTCCAGCATGACGTTAAACTGCACATATGTCCAGCATGACGTTAAACTGCACATACGTCCAGCATGACGTTAAACTGCACATTTGTCCAGCATGACGTTAAACTGCACATTTGTCCAGCATGACGTTAAACTGCACATTCGTCCCGCATGACGCTAAACTGCATCCGTCCAACATGACGTTAAACTGTACTACGTCCGCACTGCAAGACGATAAACTGCCAAGTGTTTTGTCCAGCATGACGTTAAACTGTACCACGTCCGCGCTGTAAGACGTTAAACTGCCAAGCACCTTCGTCCTCAACACACGACATTAAACTGTACTTCGTCCGGCAAGACGTTAAACCGTCCGCTTCCTCCTCAACACACGACGTTAAACTGTACTTCTTCCGGCAAGACGTTAAACCGTCCGCATCACCCGATCCCGTGCCTCGCACGCAGGGTCCCCCCCGGTTTGGATGTGGCCCCCACCTGCTTGTCTCTGCAGGGATGTCGGGATTGCCCCTCTTTAGGGACGATTTAATGGGAGCGGCTTTTCCCTACGGGGGTAGGGTATTACAAACCCCTAGTTTCTTGTGGGGGGCTGCACATGTGTATCTCCATTGCGCTCCCCCACCGCCGAAGCCAGTAGAGGGTGTGACTGGGATCGAGGTGTCTCCTACTTTCGGTCCAAGTCCCTTCCAACTGAGTTTTGCCGCATCCGGGCTACCTCAAGTGCGTAAGTCCTGACAGAATGAACTACGTGGACTTTGATCCCTGTCTTCTAAACAGGGTACGTAGGAAGCCTCCCTGAGGTTCAAGCCCACCACCTGGTCGTCCCGGTCGTATTCATGTCAGTTCGTCCATCAGTGGACCCCTCCAGGGTTCACGCTTGCGTCGATTCACCTATGAATCCGCCCCTGTGGGAGACTGCCCGTGTGTATCTCCACTGTGCCTCCCCACAGCCCCTTTTTCCATCTCTCCTTTTATCGTCCAGCATGACGTGAAACTGTGATCCACCCGGCCGTTCCATCCCCCTCTGTGCGAGGTGGTTCGGTTCAATCCTCCGCCCGGCGGCCTCGACCCCTTCGTGAGTCGGCTTGCCGACGTCCAACATGACATTAAACTGTATACCCGAACTACGTTGACTTTGATCTGTGCTAACGCGCGGTACGTAGGAAGCCCCTACGGGGTCCAAGCTCTTCACTCCATCATCCATCCTGATCCTTACCCGGGCCGCCACATCCCGGTGGGGTCATGCCACTTCACTCCACTCCATATCACTTGGGAAGCCACCCATGCGTTGGCCCCAGCGTCGGAGGTTTCCCGCAATGGGTTCTGCCATCTGATCCACTGTTCGGGTTGATCGGTCCGATGCCGTCCCCGCTGGACGTTAAACTCGCGGCGTACCCCGTGTTAAACATGGGAAGCTGAGGAAAACCTCAGGGGACACAGTTCCCCGCACCCAGTGCGGGATGCCTCAGGCCATCATGCCTTCGAGAAGCCCTATTAGGGACGGAAGACAGACGTGCGGAGCCGCAGTGTTACGACACGCCCCCAGCACCCAGAGCCACCCGGCCTCCTCACCGCAGGTTGCTGCCCCGACCGGACTCCTTGGAGCGTCCGGGTGGAAGCAGCGTAATTAACCGGTGTCCATGAAGATATGGCGCCGGGAACGAGATTTACGAGCATGTCTTAAATCTATGAGGGAGACCCGGATTAGGCGACGAGTTCCGAGGAGACGTCCAAGGAAGGAGGAGCCGACATCCCATCATCCCGGTTTCGATCAAGGAGCAGACGCCCCTGAATAAGGGACGGATGCCGCCCGCCTTTGGAAAGCGGGACTGCGGGACCACAAGCCGCGCGCCCATCCCCTCGGGTTGACGGGTGCACGCGCGAACGCGTCCTGGCGGAACAGCGTAACCCGACGCACATCCGCACCAAAACAGAAAAATGGTGAACCCGACGTGAATCTCTTCTCCTCAGTATGAGGACCGATGGCTTTCAGAGGTGTTGGAAGACCGGCATGTTGCCCGGCCAAGCATTCAGTCTTACCCGCCAGGGGCTGGGGAAGGGACATCGGGCACTCCGTCTCGCAACGTCGAGGGCCTGGGTTCCCCCCACGGAAGGCGTCGTGGCGCTAATGGTTGGTTGTCGATTCCTTTTTCCTGTCAGTGTTAATGGGTCCTTCTCCCTGCTTTCAGAAATCAGGTCGCCCGATCCAGTGCCCGATCGCCACCCGCCCACTGGCGCAGAGGTAGGGGAAACACCGACGCGGCTACTCCGCACGGTCCCGCCCGTTCCACGGCCGTCCCAGCAGCCGCAATTGCGGGACGACCACGCCCTCTCTCCCCCTCGGAGGTCATCCAGAGAAGGGTGATCAACACCCTGGTGCGGAGATATGAGGAAGAGGGAGTCATCCCCACTAGGGACATGGCTCGCCTGGATCTTGAGGAGGCTGCACCTCGCCACCACCGCCGCCCCCGAGGGCCGCGCAGGGAGGCACCGCTGCCCACCTCAACGTCCAACCGCTTCGGGAGCTTATCCCCGGAGCGCTCTGACAGTTCCCTTCCCTATGCGGATGAGGTGGAAGATGCCCGGGATCACCCTGTCCGGGATTCGCTCCAGGGATCTACGGTAAGGACTCCCGCCAGGCCACGGCGACACCGCCGCCAGGCCTCTCAAGTCGAAGAGCGGGCTCTCCACCTGCCCGCGCCGCTCATCCCGACTCGTCTGTCCCGACACCAACGTCGGGCACGAGCGGAAGAGGATTCCCACCTTGGGGCCCTAGCAACAACGGCCGCATTGGCCCAAGCCACTATTGGCTCTAGTCGCCAGGCCCCTGCGCATCCTGAGCAGGGGAACTTCTATGCCCGACCTGGATCGAGGCCTCGACCGCCCCAAAGGCAGGTTGGGTCGACTCTCCCGGTTGCTGGTACAGGCAGTAGCCACCGCGGACCACCTCGCGGTAGCGCTATTCACCAGCGGGATCTACTCCGTGTGGCCGATCCAGGAGGCATGGGTCATCCCACCTTCCGATCCTGGCCCGGAGGCCTGCTCGGAATCATCTCCCCTCGCGTCCCCTTTGATATCTGTCCCGGTGCCCCTCGCACCTTGGTTTCCAGTCCTCTTGGCCCCAGCACCAGTGCGGCCGGAGGACGCCAGGACAGAGATCAGCCCTGCCCCGAAGAACCACCCAGGGGCAGGAAGGCAAGGCGTCGACGCCGAGGGAAGAATGTTACGGAATTCCGGACAGAGATCCGACCGGTTCCTTCTCTGATTCAGAGGCGGAGTACGATTCGGCGACAGAGCCCTTTCCCCAATCCCGCCAGTCAAGGGAAGGGGTAGGAATGCGGCACGTCAGCCTCGTGCTCCCCGAGAGCGAGATCGATGTGATCCCTGCTTCTCTCCGAAGGTATATCCGGAGTAACGAGGGCCTGGTAGACCCCCAAGGATCAAGCTTGCGGTTGGTACCGGCCCCTCCGGAAGCGCCTTCCGCCTCGGTCGGAGAAGCCGGAGACTTTTTCTGGGGACTGACGGTCGAACCACGATCTGGTGCACCCTCGGTGAGCACCGATGCTACGGCAGGATGTTCGCTCGCCGGCCCGTCCTATCGTGATGTGGTAGCCAGGGCACCGCCACCCTCAGAGGGCGGCCCGGGATATGGAGGCCAATCGGCCTGTTCGCCGTATTCACCGCCGGCCAGCCCGTCAGCCCGACGGCCCTCCTCGGCACCACTGCCGGTTCCCCGTCCGTTCCCAGCCATTGAAGAGGACCAAGGAGACCTGGATCCCGAGTTTGAGTCGTGGAGCTTCTGGACCGTCCTTGCAGAGGGCCACTTCCCTGAGAAGTTTTGGCCAGTCGCAGGACCGGGCTTTGATGCACCCGAATCGCTCACCCCGGATGAGTTCGAATGCTTCCGCCGAACTCTCCGGGAGACTCGCTCCTGTCTTCACCACCTAAAAATGCCATACCCCGGGAGTCAAGCGCACCTGGAGGATATTGGTGAGCAGTGCCGTCAAATTGACCTGGCCATGCTCCCCGCGGCTCGGCACCCCGGGTCATTTGAGCACCACGAGGCCCTCCAACAACGATGCGTTGAGTGTTTTCAAGTACTCCGCAAAGTTATCGAGGAAGCCACTCCCCACGTGTATATCCTTGGATGGGGGCAGTACGCTGCCCTACGCTTCAGTGTGATTCGCCGACAGCCAGATTCACTGGGCGGCCCTGAGGGTATATCCCCAGGGACGGAGACAGTCAATATGGCTGACCTGTCGGGAGAGGGGAACGACTTGGAACTTCTCGACGGGGGCTTCCCCCCTGAAGACAAGCCGTCGTCAGAGCCATCGGTGAGAGTCACTCGTCATCAGAGGAACCTCCTGGGGCTCCCCGCACCCACTGAACCACTGACGTTGAGCCGAAACGTCAGCAAAGGAAAAGAGCACAGCGAGGCTATAAAGCCCGCCGACCCATCTGCCTCCATGCAGAGGGCAGAGGAGGATCCCGAGAAGGCTACGCTACGTCAGCAGCTCGCCGAACAGAAGAAGCTGGTTGACCAGCTCCTCACCGAGCGCGCTGCAGAACGGCGGCCTGACTACGGTGATCCTAGGCCAGGACAGCAGGGACCGGAACAACCGCTCCTCGACGAGACTCTCCCGGGCAACCGTGATTACGCCGTGTTCGCCGACAGGAGAGAGGCCATTGCCTATGGCAAGAGGGCGCGGTATGTTTCGCCACACCCTCCTGAGCGGCGTGACTACCTGAGAGACCCCGCTCGGATTCCTCCCGCTGCCCCAAGGGCCGCTCCGCCCGCCATCCCACGAGCTGCCGAGTTCGACGACCCGGTCGACGACCCGATTGAAGGGCCATGCAATGCGCTCGTGGTTAGAGATCCTCGCCAGGACTGGAACCCATGTCAGGACGATCCGATGGCGGCACTCATTGCCCGCTTGGAGGCCTTGGAGACTCGACAGGTGGCGATCCCACCGGACGGCAAGCCCTACCCAGCATGGGTGGATGACATGCCGGCGCCTCCGGGATTCGGGAATCCCACTTTCGCTCCCTTCAACGGGACTGGAGATCCGCCACAACATTTAGCCCACTTCAACTCGAGGTGCGGGCCTATTTTGGGGACTCCGGCGCAGCAAGAGGCCGCTAAGCTTCGCTGCTTTGTTCAGACACTGGAAGGGCCAGCATTTGTCTGGTACAGCCAGCTCCCCATCGGGTCGGTAACCAGCTGGGAGGACCTCCGTAGACAGTTCCTCTACCAGTTCAGTTCCACGACCCGGAAGACAAGTATCGCAGACCTCTTCAAGTGCAAGCAGAGGCCTGATGAGCGAGTCGCGGACTTCGTCGCCCGATGGAAGGGTCTCACGTATTCCCTTGACATGCCATTGACTCAGGAGCAGTTGCTGACAATGTGCGTCGGGAACGTCAAGACCGAGCTGGTCCCTTCCCTGATCACTCAAAATTACCCCGGAGGGTTCAGGGACTTCTCAGACAAAGCTCAACGTCTTGAGGAAGCCCTGCAACAGGCCAGCCAGGCACACCCGCTGCCTCCTATGATTCCTGCAAGGAGAGTCAGCAGGGCTGAGCCCGCTGCTGTTGCCCAGATAGAGGCCCCCAGGCCGTTGGAGCTGCTGCCGGCGAGGCCAGCTCCACAGCCTCACAGGAACCCGCCTCCATGGGCTCAGTTCCCGGCCCAGCAGCGGCAGCCTCAGAACCGGCCGGCCCCTCCGCGTAATGTACCGCCGCAACCCAGGCGAGATAATCAGGGTCCACCTCCTCGGCCGGCCCCTCTAGCCCCTCGTCAAGACCACGCTCCCAGGGGCCCGCGATACCTGACTTACTCATTCCATGAGGATCAGGTCCCCGATTATTTCCGGAGCGCCCTGGAGCAGAGAATTGTGCGACTGCCTGAGTGTTGGAGGCCAGAGGAGGCACATCTTACGAATAACCCCCGCTACTGCCCCTACCATCGGGCCCTGGGGCACACCATCCAGCGGTGCTATGTGTTTAAGGATTGGCTCCAAGACCAGATTAACAACAATGTAATCAGGTTGGGCCCAGCTCTAGCACAAGTGGCGGGCGTGTTCGTGGGATCAGATAACGATAGTGGCAACGAGGACGAATGGCAGCTGGTCTCCAACCGCGGATCCCAGAAGTATAACAACTGGATGGCCCACAAGACGACCATTCGCGGCCATGGAATCATCCGTGCGCGCTTGAATCAGCCTGAGCCCCCAGAATCTGCAGGTGCTGCTTCGGCATCGTCGTCCCAGCCTGCCTCTTCCAAGAGGAGCAAACGGCGGCAGCGCAGGAAGGAAGAGCGCGCCCCGCCGGTTCCGCCACTATCCCGCACTCTTGGTGATTTCATGCCCCCGGAGATGGGGGTCCCTCCTCGGATCCGCCCGGTGATGGATGATTCGTCCGATGACGGTATTGGGTACGCTTCGGTTAACACCGTCGAGCTGGTAAATCCCTTTTCGGTTCCCGACGTTGAAGAACACCAGGTGGACCTCCCTAGTGTCCCCGGTCGTCGCCACCGTCGGAAGAACCGCAGCAGCAGGAGTCACCGGGGCACAGCCGTTGGTACCTCCAGCCAGGCCGTGCACGCCACTGAGACTAGGCAGCAGGCTCAAAACGAAGCACAACGTGCGCCGCCCCCCCATTCGGGGATGACGGATTCGCCTCCGCCGCTGTTTGTGGTGTGGGACCAGGCAGAACCGCCTCAGCCGCGTCGCGACCAGCTCCGCCCTTCCACGAGTCCATCTCGGCCTCCTGACCCCAGTACGGTGACCATTTCTCGGACTGCAGCCAGTGAACAGCGAGATGCGCCAAGTACCAGTCGGCCGCCGATCCAACCGGCAAGGCCCGTCATGCCGCCAACCGCAGAGCAACCTCCTGCAACCAGGGGCTCGCGCTTGGCCAAAAAGTATGATGTCCTGAAGCACTTGGCCGACATCCCAGCAAGGCTCTCCATCCTTGAGGCTCTGCGCATGTCATCTGAGATGCGCGAGGCACTCGATGAAGCCCTGAAAGGCCCCCTCCAGTTTGAGACAGAGGTTGCGGCTGCAGAGGCCTTTCACGCCGAAACGATCGAGGACGCCGAATGTCAGGCAGTTATCTCGTTCTCTAGTAAGGATGAAGACCCTCCTATACAGGGACACATTCGTCCGCTGTATGTCACTGGCCAGTTCAATGGCCTTGAAGTCCGGCGCTGTCTTGTCGACACGGGGTCCAGGATTAACCTGATTCCAACTCGGACGCTCCGGAGATTGGGGTTGTCTGAGGATGACTTGATTCCCTCCGACCTCAGGATCCAGGGTTACGACCGCAACGAGCAAACCTCGGTCGGCAAGATACGTTTGAAGACCCAGTTCGGTGACTTGGTTGCCAACACCGAATTCATGGTAGTCTCTCAGGACACTGCGTACAACGCATTGATGGGCTGGCCATGGCTCCACCTTCACGCGGCGATTCCCTCGTCATACCACCAATGCCTCAAATACTCCCTTAATGGTCGAGTAGGCGTGCTTCAAGGAGATTCCTCTCCTTTTGCCTCATGTGAAGCCCGCTATCTGGACGCGGACTATTACAAGAGCAAGGATAAGCAGATCCTAGCAGGTGAGGTTGATCCTGTCGCTGTTGCAAGTGATCCCTGGGCAAGTCTGGATGACGCTTACGTCCTCCCTGTTCAACGGTTGGACGTAGCCATGGTCTCGACGGCCCGCGAGTCTCCTAATGAGATGACCGCGACCGCCCGTGCCAGCACCAGTGGCCCAGTAGGATCTGGTAGCCCCAATGCAGTTGCCAACGCAGTCTCTCCCGTGGACGATCCCTCCCCGAGTGGAGAGGACGTGGAAGATGCACCCCCAGCCTTTGAGGAGGGCATCCCCGCCACGGTCGATGAGTTAATACAGGTGAACCTTGGAACCGAGGCCGATCCAAGACCCACATTGGTCAGTGCCGCCATGCCCTCTGAGGAGCGGCAGCAGTACGTGAACTTTCTCAGGCAACACCGTGATGTGTTCGCTTGGGGCTATGACGAGATGCCGGGGCTAGATCCTCAGGTAGCCGTCCACCGCCTTGGTCTCCCGGCGAACCATCGCGGGTTCAAGCAGCCTCCCAGGAAGATGCACCCATCCCACAGTGCCATGGTTGAGGCCGAAGTTGACAAGCTAATCAAAGCCAACTTCGTGAGGGAAGTTCAGCACCCCAAATGGCTGGCCAACATTGTGCCGGTCAGGAAGAAGAACGGGCAGATCAGAGTCTGCATCGACTTCCGCGATCTCAACCGCCACTGTCCGAAGGATGATTTTCCCCTTCCAGTGACAGAGCTGTTGATTGATGCCACGGCAGGGTTCCAAGCCCTCTCCTTCATGGATGGATACTCCAGATACAACCAAATTCGGATGGCCCCTGAGGATGAGGAGTTCACTGCCTTCAGGGCCCCCCAAGGTACCTTTTGCTACCGGGTCATGCCCTTCGGCCTGAAGAATGCAGGTGCCACCTATCAACGGGCGATGCACCGCATATTCAAGCCAATCCTCGGCACACTGGTGGAATGCTACGTCGACGACTTGGTGGTGAAATCGTGCCAGCGTCAGGACCATCTCAAAGATCTTGAGAAAGTGTTCGGCTTCCTCCGGTCTCGCTGCCTGAAGATGAACCCGTTGAAGTGTGCCTTTGGGGTCACCTCCGGAAAGTTCCTTGGATTTGTGGTAAGATACCGGGGTATTGAGATCGACCCAGAGAAAATCAGGGCGATTAGCCAGATGCCTCCCCCAGGTAACATCCGGGAACTACAAGGGTTCCAAGGCCACTTAGCCTATATACGCCAATTCATCGCGAATCTGGCCGGCAAGTGTAAGCCCTTTTCTCGGCTCATGAAGAAAGGTGCCACCTATGTATGGGATAAAGAGTGTCAGACCGCTTTCGAGGAAATCAAGCAGTACCTGCTTCAACCTCCGGTCCTGATGCCGCCCGTATCCGGGAAGCCGCTGGTCCTCTATGTGACCGCCCTGGAACGGTCCCTGGGTGCCCTTCTCGCCCAGAAGAACAACGAGGGAACGGAGAATAGCCTCTATTACCTCAGTCGCATGCTCCTCGATGCGGAAGTTAGGTATTCCCCCATCGAGAGGAGCTGCCTGGCGCTCGTATTTGCCGTACAGAAATTACGACACTACTTGCAGCACCATGAGGTACAGTTGGTTTCTCGGGTAGACCCGTTGAAATATATCCTGAGCCGGCCTATGTTGACTGGACATCTAGCACGGTGGGCTGTGATTCTCCAGCAGTTCGACATCAGGTATGTGTCTCAGAAGGCCATCAAAGGGCAAGCATTGGCAGACTTCCTGGCAGCTCACCCGACCTCCGCGGATCAGCCGCTGGATCTAGGCTTTCCTGATGAGACCATTCTCTCGGTTGATCGAGCCGATCCATGCTGGCAGATGCACTTTGACGGTGCCTCCCGGAGCCCCACCGGTAGAAGACTCGATAATCCTAAGCTCAACAGAGTGGGCTTGGGCATCGTCTTCATTACTCCGGAGCGAGCCGTGCTGCCATACTCTTTCCTGTTGTCAGAGGGCTGTACCAACAATGAGGCGGAATACCATGCCCTCATCACCAGCCTCGAGTTGGCTCTCGAGATCGACGTGCCCCGTCTGTGTGTGAAAGGGGACTCCGAGCTGGTCGATAAGCAGATCAATGGCGACTATGTTGTCAGGAAGCCGGAACTTGTACCATTGTTGGAGTGCACCCTCCTTCTGATGGCCCGGTTCCCTTCTCGGCCAGAAATTGTCCATATTCCCCGGTCGCAGAACGGTCGAGCAGATGCCTTGGCCAGCCTTGCCGCGTCACTTGCGGAGCCTGAACAGGATAACCTGATCGTCCGCGTGACGCGCCGCAGGCTCATCGCTCCCGTTATCCCGGAGGAATATCGCGGCCCGTTGGTAAGTAATCTCACCACGGTTGCCCCTATGCCCGGAGCCCCGAGTACCCCAGATATGACAGTCGGATCAGCCCCTGATTGGAGGACGCCTTTGGTTGAGTAACTCCAACATGGCACTCTTCCATCGGATCGGGCCGAGCGCGAGCGAGTTCGACGCCGTGCATCGCAGTTTGTCCTCCAGAGCAGTCCCGGCCTGGAGCAGATCCTCTACAGACGCGGATTCGATGGTGTTCTCCTCCGTTGCCTTCAGGGAGTTGAGATCCCACGAGTCATGCAAGAGGTTCATGCTGGTTCATGTGGCGCCCACCAGACTGGACCGAAGCTGTCCCACCAGATTCGGAGGTTAGGATACTTCTGGCCCTCCATGATCCATGACTGCATCGAGTATGCCAGGAGGTGCCATGCGTGCCAGTTTCATGCGAACTTTGTGCATCGGCCGCCGGAGCCTCTCCATACCACTAGGTATTCCTGGCCCTTTGCAGTCTGGGGTCTGGACGTTGTGGGACCTTACCCACCGGCGACAGCTCGCCAGTGCCGGTTCATTCTGACCGCCACGGACTTCTTCTCCAAATGGGCAGAGGCGATTCCGCTCAGAGAGGTCAAATCCTGTTCGATCGCTGACTTCGTGACCTCCAACATCATCTATCGATTTGGAGTGCCTCACGCTATCCTCATGGATAACGGAACCAATTTCCGAGCAGCCGAGTTGAAGAAGTTGTACGCCAAGTATAACATTCGCTCGAACCATACATCTCGCTATCATGCGCAGGCGAATGGACAGATCGAGGCGTTTAACAAAACCCTCTCTAACATTCTGCAAAAGATGGTTGGTCAGAACAAGAAGAGTTGGCCGGACAAGCTCCCCAACGCCCTCTGGGCTTATCGAACGACGACTCGCAATTCAACCCAGATGACCCCTTATTCCCTGGTGTATGGAGCTGAGGCCGTCCTGCCCATCGAGATCCAGTTACCGTCCTTGCGCACTGCGGTCTACGACCAGCAAGCGCCGGACAGAGTTGCTGAAGCCCGTCTAGTCGAGTTGGAAGCACTAGATGAGAATAGACTTCGCGCTTTGCACAACTTGGAGAGGCATCAAAGAAGAATGGCTCGAGCTTTCAATAAGAAGGTTCGCCTCCGCTCCTTCCTGCAGGGTGATCTAGTGCTAGCCCTAAGAGCACCGATGATCCCCGGCAGGAAGCCGCCCAAGTTGGAGCCCAAGTGGGAGGGACCTTTTGTTGTCCACAAGGTCTATCCCAATGGTGCGTACTCCCTAGCGACTATGGATGGTGAGCGTGTCACTCCTCCCACCAACGCTAGGTTCCTCAAGCAGTACTTTGTCTGAGTGTACCAACGTCCAGCATGACGTTAAACTGCACATTTGTCCAGCATGACGTTAAACTGCACATTCGTCCCGCATGACGCTAAACTGCATACGTCCTGCACGACGTTAAACTGCATACGTCCAAGCTGCACGACGTTAAACTGCCTAGCATATCGTCAGCGCTGCAAGACGTTAAACTGCCAAGTGTTTCGTCCAACACGACGTTAAACTGTACTACGTCCGAGCTACAAGACGTTAAACTGTTCAGCATTCGTCCTGCATGACGTTAAACTGCCTCTCAAGAACTACGTGCGGCTTGATTCCCATCCTTATGGGATACGTAGGACCGCCTGAACATTCATGTTTCAGGCCCAGCCCCATCCTTTGGGAATTTCCATCCCATCTCGGGCCCTTGGCCCAGTTGCCTCCGGGTGTGCGGCGTATGGTGTGAACGCGGGGCTATGCCCTCATTCACGTCGGTTTGCTCGCCACGCTGTACGCCCCCCACGTTTGGGGATGCCTTCTGATCCCCCCTTCTTTTCTCGTCCTGCATGACGTTAAACTGCACTTCAAGAACTACGTGCGGCTTGATTCCCATCCTTATGGGATACGTAGGACCGCCTGGACATTCATGTTTCAGGCCCAGCCCCATTTCCCGGGAATCTCTATCCCGCGTCGGGCCTCTGGCCCAAGTTCCCCTCCTTTTTGTGCGAGGCATATCGCGTGAGCGGGGGATTATGTCCTCATTCGCGTTGGTCTACTGGCCGCGCCGTACGCCTCCCCCCGTGTGTGGGACCACCTCACACCTCTCATCGTCCTGCATGACGTTAAACTGCCTCTCAAGAACTACGTATGGCTTGATTCCCATCCTTATGGGATACGTAGGACCGCCTGGACGCTTGTGTTTCAGGTCCAGCCCCGTCTCTTGGTTGATCACGGGGATCTGCCCTCTTTTGGTTGCTCTCAGGGTGAGTCCTCCGACCCTTTCCGGTGATCTGTTAACATGTTTTGGGTACTTCGGTCTATGACTCGTAGTGTCAGATTCAATCCCGACAAGTCCTGTGTTGCTTGTCAGGCCTCACGCTTCCTCTTGTTCGAGCCTTCACTCAAAGGGATCCTCGTTAGCGGTTTGGGTACGATGCCTCAGTGCTCTCCTACCACTCCGGTTCGATTTACCGGCGAGTCCTGGGCCGCAAATCGATATGAATCCTGCGATTGAGCGGTCGATGCTCGTTTGCTTGCCCCGTCTTAGGCTGACGCGATCAGATGTTGTGTTGCGAATATGGTCAGCAACGTCCTTGATCGCCATGTCGGCTCTTTCAGGCTCTGAACATTGGTTGTGCAGTCCTCCTCACACTCCGCCTTTGTGCGTTGTAGTGGAATCTCGACACTCTCTTCATACTGACCTTTAGTACACCTCTACACGTTAGGCAGACCAACCAGGGTAATGATGTCGTTCGAGGCTCCCATGATCTGAGCACCAAGGATATATGCGGATATCCTCCCTAAGGGCCATGCGTAGCTGGACCCTCGTCCCCATAAGGAGGAAGGAGTCGCCCGAACAATCGCGTTATGGGCCCAGTATATCTGGAGGCTAGAATCTCTGCCCCTCGGGTGATGGACATACGCAGACCCCTATCCCAAGACTCTTCTCCTGGAATCGTGCATGACCGCAGGGCTGGGTATGTTCCCACCTCCGCCGTGTCCTCCGTACCGCGATAAGCGGGTTCCTCCATGGTCCGAACCACACGACCTTAAACTGTGTTGTCTGGTCATACCACACGACCGTAAACTGTGATCGTCTTGGCCGCCCGACGAGAAACGGCACTGCATCGTGATGTCCTCCTCAGGGGGCACTCATGTTGGGCGCTGGTTAATAACCACGCCATTCATCAATGCCTTCCGTGGCTTGATTATTGTGGCGACGCCAGAGATTTCTCAATCACAGGCATGTCGCCGCACAAAGAAAAACCATTCATCTTTAAGGACAAACAAGAAATATCAAATGCCGCTCCTTCTGTGTGCGAGGGTCAGACCCGCACTCTTCCCCACGCTGGTGCCCGATTGTGTTGCGCCGCGCTTCATGAACTACGTGTGGCTTGATTCCCATCCTTATGGGATACGTAGGAACGCCCGGATGTTTGAAACTTCGGGTCAAGCCCCCCACCTCTTAGAGATTCCCCCTTCTCCGGGGAATCCGCCGCCTTCAGGTCACCCTCAAGGCGTGTTCCCCGACCCCTTGCAGTGGTCCACCGGTGTCAAGAGTACTCTGGTTTATTGCCAGTAGGGTCAGGATCCACTTGGTCAGGTTTCCTCCACTTTTCAGGCTTCGTGCTCCCTTTCATTCGGACCCATCGTCTACGCCCTGGGTGGAGCCCCCGTGAACGGTTCGGACACAATGCCTCAGTGCTCTCCCACCGGCTCGGGCCGGTACCCCCAATGGCCTCGGGCAGCAAATCGATATGAATCATGCGATTGAGCGGTCGATGCTCATTTGCTGCCTCATTCCACCAACGGTTAGTGCGATATTGATTCTGCTTTTCCGCCACGGTCAGCAGTACTCCCATATCGTTACTCCGGTGCCCCCAGTCCTTGAGTGAATGGCCGCATGATTCACATTTTCCACCTCCCATCCTGACCAGGCGAAACCTTGACACTCTTGACACTATCCCTCAGTGCATCTTCGCATATCCAGGGGATAGGACCACGATGCGGCGTACTTTGAGGTCTTTATGGTCCGAGCTCTAAGACCTTAAACTAAGATCTCCCTTTATGGTCCGAGCTCTAAGACCTTAAACTAAGATCTAGCCCTTATGGTCCGAGCTCTAAGACCTTAAACTAAGATATTGCCCTTATGGTCCGAGCTCTAAGACCTTAAACTAAGATCTCTCCTTATGGTCCGAGCTCTAAGACCTTAAACTAAGATCTCTCCTTATGGTCCGAGCTCTAAGACCTTAAACTAAGATCTCTCCTTATGGTCCGAGCTCTAAGACCTTAAACTAAGATCTCTCCTTATGGTCCGAGCTCTAAGACCTTAAACTAAGATCTCTCCTTATGGTCCGAGCTCTAAGACCTTAAACTAAGATCTCCCCAAACGGGATTCTACGTCCTGCATGACGTTAAACTGCACTCTCAGAACTACGTGTGGCTTGATCTCCAGCCTGATGGAGTACGTAGGAACGCCCGGGCATCTCAACGCGGGTCCAGCCTCAGGGATCATTAAGTCCCGCCCCTCCTCGTCGCCGGCCGTCTGGCCTGGCTTCTGGTAGAGTGGTGCAGTTGTGATATTCTCCCCGATTCAGCTCGGGATTCCCCATTGCAATGATGGGAAGTGACGGTTTCCTCGTCAAAGAGGTGCTGTCTGAGAATTGGGGTGATTCACGGCCAGATTAGTGCATCCTCCTAATACGCTTTCCCCACGGTGGCGCAATTCTGAGAGCGTTGGGTTCTGTCCGAACAATCGTCACTTCGCCCCACGCTTCGCATGCCCTGTTGATCTGGATTTCCACCCTTGTGTCTGAAGGAACCCCAAAGCGGTATTCATGATGACATGTGGTCCGCCTCCTGCAATATGAATGATGACCTTCGGTCCGTCTACTGCAGTCGTTATGGTCGATCCACTGTCCTCCTACCGTCTTGGGCATTTCCTGGAAGGCCGACCGTTGTGGATGTCTGGATTCGGGACACGCGATTCACCCTTTCTCATTTCCCTATGTTCGGATAAAATCTCAACGCCCCTAGCATTGTCCCGCTCGTGTGTTGGAACAAGTTGGGGGGATGATACACTGATTAGTCTTGAGGTCTCCTTCCCTAGGAATGACCTCCCTCTTTTCTCCAGCAATCCAGGCCCAACTATGGATGCCTGATGCTTGGTTAACGCTCCCGAAAAACAGTGAATTGTGGTTGAGCATGTTAATCCAAAAGATGCAGATAAATATATTGGTTCATACAAATGGATCAAGGTAGCAGAAGAAAAATGTTCTGGGAGTGGCAAAACAAAGCCCCTAGGGATTAGCGTGCTGAATGAGTCTCTCTAACGCCGCTACCCTTTGGCTGGCGGCCTCCAGGGCTGCTTCTCGCTCTCTGCGTGCCCTCTCCTCGTCGGCGGTCGCAGCACGCAGTTCGTCGATTCTGGCCTGTGCACGCTCCCGCTCGACCTGAATTGTGACCATCTGTTGGCCCGCCTCCGTCAGCTGTACCTGGGCGTCAACCAGCTGGGCTACTAGTTGCTCCACAAGCTCGGTACACGTTGCGACGAAGGCCTCCTTCTCTGCCGCCTGCCCTTCGAGACGCCGGACTTCCTGCTCCGCCGCGAGGAGCGCCCGCGTGCTCTCCGACATGTCCCGACTTTGTGTGACGTCGGCACGCCGGCAGCTCTCGCGCATCTTTTCGGCCATGAAATCACGGACCGTCAGATGGAGGCGTTGGGCATCAGCTCCCCCGGCACACAGGAAGCGCAGCCAGGTTTGAAGTGATCCCATGCGCCCCAGCCACTCCGATGGGTCTCTCTTGCGGAAGCGCTGGATGCACTTCCACCCCTGCGGCGCGTTATCTGGCTCTCCTCGACCGCCTCCGCGTCCGAGTCGTCCATCTCCTCGGGGTCGGCAGGCCGGTAGGCAGGGAAGGCAGCCAGCAGGTCTGCTGCAGGGTCCGCCCCTGGGAGGTCCTCATGAGGGATAGGTTCCCCAACATCTGGGCGACCTTCTTCTCTCTCCCCAGCGGCGCTAACACCCTCGTCAGCCCCCGACCTCTCTCCGATGTCAGCACCGCCGGCGTCCGCAGCCCCCTGATCAGCAGTTGGTGGGGCCGGCTCGGTTTGGTAAGTCTGTTCCGGAGCAGGCGGCATGTCCACCACTGGTCCACTCGTAGATGGCCCGGGTTCGGCAACCCGACGAGCCTCCAGTCCTGAGATCACTGCGCAGGGCATGCCATGGTTAGTCACGGATCGTCAATGGAAAGCACCAGCAGTAAAGCAAGGAGAAGCAAGGGGACTTACGGGAGGTCAGAGCGTCATCTTCCGCTATCCCGGCCGCCGCAGGAATAGTTGCAGCAGGGGGCCCTTCCGCGCCTGTCAATTCGATAATGGGTGCCTGGCCCCCGCCTTGTCCTGCTGGCGCCCCTCCTACTCCCGCTGAGGATGCCTGACCAACATCCGTGCGCTCCTGAGAAAGATGGAGAAATGGGTTAGAAGCTGCATAAGAGAATGGATGAAGCAGATTGAGTAGGGATAGAAGCGGACCTCGAGGAGCTCAGTGACATCAACGTTGTCAGAGCCGGCCACCTCGCCGCTCTCCCGTGGGCTCCCCTGATGGGATCTTCCCTCGGAGCCTTCATCCTCCCCCATTTACTCCTCTTCCTCGGAGTCGTTGCTACTGTCGTCTTCTTCCGGCGGCATCTGTCCTGGAGCGGGCTCTAGACCGAGCATCACCTTCACCAGAAGGGATGGCTCCGCATGCTGACCACGTTGGCGTGCATAATCGTCCATGGCCGTCAGATACGCATACTGCCGGTTGAAGTCCACCCTGTCGGCAATATGGAGGCTTCCGACCTCTGGCAGATGGATTCCTTCTCTGAGAATATTTCTCCAGATGGCGTCGGTCCCCAGTGACTGCCGCAGGGTCATCCAGGCCGACCACAGCGCCGGGAAGACTGCATCGTGGGAGGGTTCGAGCAGACGTCTCACCTGCTTCCCAGGCCGCTCTTCGACCACCGCGCGTGCCCCCTCTCTGGGCGCCGAGGTCGTAGCGGCAGCCTGCGATGTGCCCGCCGCCGAAGTCCCTGCTCGCGCCGGCTCCGCTGCATGGCGCGCCTCCGTTCTCCCCCGTGTGGCGGCGCCTCGCCTCCTTCCTTGACGCCCGGTCTCCGCACGGGTAACCTTGAGCCGCCGAACTGGCTTCCGTAGAAGCCCCTCGGGGTACGCGATGGCCCAGTGTTCGGCGTACTCGGTTGCCAAGCCTGCGTCAACCCCGGTAGGAGGGAGAGTGATGACGTCGCCAGAGCCGAAAGCGGCAAACATCAGCCACATCTGGAGAAGAACGCAAGGGTTCGTCTCCTCCCGGACAACAGTGAATACCCTCTTTGGCATCCGCTGAAGGCACCCGAACTGCCTGGCGAACCGGGTTGGCACGTAAGGCTCGCAGATCACCTTCCCGTCGATCCGAGCCACGAGCACCCCGCCCCGCATGTTCAGGAAGTACTCATGCTGCTCCAGCGGACCCTGCCCGTTGTCGATCATTTTCCCAACGGGAGTGGGGAACAGACTGAAGTTGAAATTGGCATGATTGCCAATCCGAATCCTCACGCCCTCCTCACTTAGGGTCATCGGAGCGACCCCCGCGATGTTCAGCAGGGAGGGTCGCAGGCCGTTGCCCGGAGGAATGATGGCGTTCGGAAACGTGTACCCACCGAGGTGAGCAGCCACCCAGCCGTGGAAGAATTGAAAGGGCCCACAGATCCTTCGTGGCGACCCCCCTCGTGAGATGCGTCCCAGGATGGCATACAGCCTCGCCAGCACTGGGACCCCGAGGTTGTATCTTTTGTTGGCGGCCATAGCGCCCGCCACCGCCAGTGTCGCCGGGCGAACGCCCATTCTCGCGTCCCGCACTGGCAGGAGCCACCCACTCAGAAAGGCGGCCAGGAACGCCGCGTACCAGACATTTGGGTCCCGGGCCTCGATGACGCGGTACCCCCATGAGCGGTAGTCGCCCGTCTCCAGGACCCGCCAGTACGACCCGTTCCGGCTCCTCTGAGCTGCGGTCGGGCACCGCTTCCCCCTGCCTGGCATCTTGACCGCCGGGTCACGCTCCAAGAACTGGCCGAACCACTCCTTGTAGGCTATGTCTTTCTGGAAGTCCTTGATCCCGAGCCGCTGCATAGCCAGGTCAAGCAGATGCCAGGTCAGAATGGGAGTCCGTGACCTGTCCTCCCAGATGTTCTTCGGTGGCAGGAACTCATCGTGTTGGTAGCCCTCCAGCGGGATACCTCCGATGCAGTGGATGTCCCAGAGACCGATGCCAACCTCCCCATGGTGAAGATGGAAGGTGTTGGTATCCGGAGACCAGCGGGTGAACAGCTCCGGCCCGAGCTCGGACTGCTGGTAGAAGTGGAACTGCGACGTCCACACCGCCTCAAACAGGCCGATGTACCGCAGCTCCTCTGCGAAGTGATCGCAAGTGTGGCGTACCCAGAACGCCCAGGCCCACTCGCTGGTGAAATTGCCCCCAGACCGCAAGTCCCAGTCCTTCAGCCATCCCTTGGTGTCGTCAGTGACACTCTGGCAATATGTGCTCGAGTAGAGGGCTGGAGAATTCTCCGCAGTAGGCTCACCCCCGTCAATGGTTCGCGTCCTCGGGTTCAGGACATAGACGTCCAAGTGCCTGGTCTCCCTGGAAGGATGCCCATTTTTGGTGATGTTATAGCGGGGAAGCTCGTCCTCCCGAGTCACCCAGGTCCGTGGCGCATCAACCTCGAACCCTGGCACCGAAACCTCATCTAGGATGCCGAAGTTCCAGAGTGGCAGGTTGTCCGACAGTGGATATGTCTTTTGGGCCGGCGTCAGCAAGTCGAACAGGGATTGATTGTTGGAAACAATCTCCTTGGATCCGTAAACCTCCTCGTTCGCCGCCATCTCTGCTCTGCGAATGGCGGCATCCCCCTCATTTCCTTGATGCGCGGCCATCTCAGAAGTTTCGGGAGTCGTGCGGGTTAAGGGATGAAGCGTGCGGGATCGGACGAGGCTGGTAGAGAAGTTTGAAGGTTGGCGCACAATCCAAGTGGACGACGCACAATTGGGAAGAATGTCGCGCAAAGTTCCGGGTTTCCGCGCAAAGACAGGCGAATTCCGGATGGTTTTGCGCGCCGATCGGGCGAATTTCGCGACCGGAAAAGGCAATTTCGCGCATGAGAGCGTCGAAGCTTATCGCACGGAAGGCCTGTGTACGGAACGCGGAACCCTGGACCCCTATTTATAGACGAACCTGGGATTCCGCGCCGCGCGGAACGCTCGATTGCGCGACCGCGGCTGCGAATTGCGCGCCCGACGCCCCTTTTTGCGCGCCTAAGTCCCGCGCAGCCCAGGACTTCGGCATTCCGGCGTCTCCCTCGGAACCCGATCGTTGCGACCTCTCACCGATCAGATTCCGAGGGGGGGCTTTTGTAGACACCGGGAAAGTCCGTTGTTCCCAAACGAAGCTCCGGATGCGGAAAGCGAAGTGATATTTGGAGTCAGAGGCACGTTCCGGAGGGCCCGGAGGACTTGCGCGAAATTTCAGAGGCCCGCGCGCAAAGTTGAGTCGCGGCGCGCAATCCTCCCGGGATGCGCGCAATGCGCTGGGCCGGCGCGCTATTTTGCGCGCCCGTGGCCTGCGCGGCTCCCTTGCGCGCCGGGTCCTGATTCCGCGCCCGCGAAGGGAATTACGCGCCCGAGACCGGATTCCGCGCCCGGGGTTGCCTATAAATATAAGGCGACCCCCGACGTTTTGAAGGTTGCCAGAATCCGAAGCGTCGCTCGTTTGCGCAATCCAACCCCTTCCGCACGCAATGCCGATCTTCAGGTAACCTCCTTTCTTTCGCGCAATAGAGCCTTGGGGTTCGCCTTCGCGCGCAATCCCCTTGGCTCCTTTCCTTTGAATAATCCTTAACCCGAAGTCCTTTGCGCGCAAAAGAAGCCTCTTGCGCGCAATTGCCCCCGGGTGCGCGCAATCCAGCCCGATTGCGCGCACCCCCCTCTTCAAAGTGGCCGTTCGTTAGAGAATGAGTCGTTGCCCCCGCGAGCTGTCCGAAGCCCGGTGCGCGCAATCTCAATCTTCCGCGCGCAATGGGCTGGCCCAATTGCGCGCCAGCCCGCCATTTTGCGCGCCGACCTGCTGTTTTGCGCGCAAAGCTCCTCTTTTGCGGGCAATCCCCCAGGGTCGCCCCCCTTGACCCCCTGAGGGTACCCACCTGCGTGGCGCCCGATGATTTTCATCCTGGGTGCCCGCACCGTGCGTTGTCTTTCCGTGCGACCCTCCAGGCATGCGCGAAGTGACACGGACCCATCGGCGGCCACCAATGTCCAGCATGACGTTAAACTGCACATAAGTCCAGCATGACGTTAAACTTCACATACGTCCAGCATGACGTTAAACTGCACATTTGTCCAGCATGACGTTAAACTGCACATTTGTCCAGCATGACGTTAAACTGCACATTCGTCCCGCATGACGCTAAACTGCATCCGTCCAACATGACATTAAACTGTACTACGTCCGCACTGCAAGACGATAAACTGCCAAGTGTTTTGTCCAGCATGACGTTAAACTGTACCACGTCCGCGCTGTAAGACGTTAAACTGCCAAGCACCTTCGTCCTCAACACACGACGTTAAACTGTACTTCGTCCGGCAAGACGTTAAACCGTCCGCTTCGTCCTCAACACACGACGTTAAACTTTACTTCGTCCGGCAAGACGTTAAACCGTCCGCATCACCCGATCCCGTGCCTCGCACGCAGGGTCCCCCCCGGTTTGGATGTGGCCCCCACCCGCTCGTCTCTGCAGGGATGTCGGGATTGCCCCTCTTTAGGGACGATTTAATGGGAGAGGCTTTTCCCTACGGGGGTAGGGTATTACAAACCCCTAGTTTCTTGTGGGGGGCTGCACATGTGTATCTCCATTGCGCTCCCCCACCGCCGAAGCCAGTAGAGGGTGTGACTGGGATCGAGGTGTCTCCTACTTTCGGTCCAAGTCCCTTCCAACTGAGTTTTGCCGCATCCGGGCTGCCTCAAGTGCGTAAGTCCTGACAGAATGAACTACGTGGACTTTGATCCCTGTCTTCTAAACAGGGTACGTAGGAAGCCTCCCTGAGGTTCAAGCCCACCACCTGGTCGTCCCGGTCGTATTCACGTCGGTTCGTCCATCAGTGGACCCCTCCAGGGTTCACGCTTGCGTCGATTCACCTATGAATCCGCCCCTGTGGGAGACTGCCCGTGTGTATCTCCACTGTGCCTCCCCACAGACCCTTTTTCCATCTCTCCTTTTATCGTCCAGCATGACGTGAAACTGTGATCCACCCGGCCGTTCCATCCCCCTCTGTGCGAGGTGGTTCGGTTCAATCCTCCGTCCGGCGGCCTCGACCCCTTCGTGAGTCGGCTTGCCGACGTCCAGCATGACGTTAAACTGTATACCCGAACTACGTTGACTTTGATCTGTGCTAACGCGCGGTACGTAGGAAGCCCCTACGGGGTCCAAGCTCTTCACTCCATCATCCATCCTGATCCTTACCCGGGCCGCCACATCCCGGTGGGGTCATGCCACTTCACTCCACTCCATATCACATGGGAAGCCACCCATGAGTTGGCCCCAGCGTCGGAGGTTCCCCGCAAGGGGTTCTGTCATCTGATCCACTGTTCGTGTTGATCGGTCCGATGCTGTCCCCGCTGGACGTTAAACTCGCGGCGTACCCCGTGTTAAACATGGGAAGCTGAGGAAAACCTCAGGGGACACAGTTCCCCACACCCAGTGCGGGATGCCTCAGGCCATCATGCCTTCGAGAAGCCCTATTAGGGACGGAACACAGACGTGCAGAGCCGCAGTGTTATGACACGCCCCCAGCACCCAGAGCCACCCGGCCTCCTCACCGCAGGTTGCTGCCCCGACCGGACTCCTTGGAGCGTCCGGGCGGAAGCAGCGTAATTAACCGGTGTCCATGAAGATATGGCGCCGGGAACGAGATTCACGAGCATGTCTTAAATCTATGAGGGAGACCCGGATTAGGCGACGAGTTCTGAGGAGACGTCCAAGGAAGGAGGAGCCGACATCCCATCATCCCGGTTTCGATCAAGGAGCAGACGCCCCTGAATAAGGGACGGATGCCGCCCGCCTTTGGAAAGCGGGACTGCGGGACCACAAGCCGCGCGCCCATCCCCTCGGGTTGACGGGTGCACGCGCGAACGCGTCCTGGTGGAACAGCGTAACCCGACGCACATCCGCACCGAAACACACATACTTTGACTCATACAGGTCACATCGTGTATTGATTTCATGTGATATTGATTTGTACAGGTATAGAATGATTTATCAACAGTTTTAAAATTTTATTAAGGAACTTTGATAACATTTTCTTGGTTTTTAGCGAGTGACAATTTGTTAACTGAAATGTAAATTTTAAATTAATAATGGGAAATTTTAGTCATACCATGAACATCATGTATTGGAGTAAGGTTTTTCTAATTCCAACATATCAAAAATGAAATATGGATAATTTTACCAAATTATATAAACAATCCAAATGTGTTTTCATTTTATTATGTAGGTATTTTTTTCATTTTTCAAAAAATTGGTGTCAATTCTAAATAAAATGATTCAAAAGGAGCCATAACTATCAAACCATGCATCAGATTTTGGTGAGGTAGATTCCTACATGTCTAAAAAGAATTATGGATTGGTAATCTAATTTATAAAAATAATCGTAATTAAATTTCTCAGTTTTTAGAATTTCATTTTTCTTTTTAATAAAATTTTATTTCAAACTAGAAACACATAGCTTTAATCATACAAGTCACATAATGTGTTGGTTGGATGTGTGGAAAATTACTATATGTCACAACTGATTTATAAATCATGTACCTCAATTATCAATATAATTTGATTTTTTCACATTATTCAGAGGGAGGCACTTTTTGAATTAATAAGTTATTTTAAAACTAATAATAGATACTTTGAGTCATATCAGAAACACCATGTATCAAATTGAAGCGCATCTGATTCCTACCTGTAAAAAAATCATTTATGGATAACTTTATTAAATTATAAAAACAACATGATTATTTTTTATATGATTTGAGTATGTTATTTTCCTATTTTAAAAAAATAATATAAATTTTAAATAAAAAATAAGTACATAGAGTCATATTAGTCACACCATTTGACGGATTGTGGTGTGACTAATTCCTTAATGTACCAAAGTCACAAAAAATATAACTTACAATGTAAACTATTTTCCATCATGTTTATTTTTTGAAATGTCACAAATTCATATTAAGTCGATAATAGTAAACAAAAATCCGTTTTCATCTAATAAAATCAAATCAATATGATCTCGATAAAGAAATAAAATAAAAATCATGGTATCATTAGAATAAGGGAATGTTTAATTCTTTTTATTTTTTTTAGTTTTTTGGATAGTAAAAATCAAAAAATGACTTTGGAAAAAATCTATGAAGAAAAATAAATAAATATTAGATAAAAATGTTAGGGAATTTTACTTACAAATATTATCTAAAATAATAAATTAATTAATTAAATAAGAAGTAGCAATTTACCTTCTTATGAAGGTTTTATACATTATTTAAGAATTCCCAGGTTTTGACTCTCTCATTTACAGGCTCAATGTCCAATCTATCTTGAGCATGAGAAGCTTCAAAAAAACCACACTAACCTGAAAAAAATAATCCACATATATAAGAAAATGATTATCATATGAGTGATATAAAAAAGAAATATATTAATAATAAATATGAAACAATACATTAATTATATGAAAAATGATTTTACAGTGAAAACATCAGGATTACCTCTATGATTGGGAAAAGGAATCATTGTTTCTCTTCCTTCAATGGTTTGGGAGGTTACTTGAATGAATGAGTTAAATGGAAACACATTATGGGGGAAAGGTTTTGAGGGATGAAAAGCCTTTGGATGTTTTACTGTAGAATGGAAAGAAATATGGACAAACCACCATAAATCCAATATATAAAGTGATCTGTATAATAAAAAATTATTATTTGTGTAATACTAAAAAGAACTATAGAAAAATTGATATCTTATTCCAATATAATTTCATAATCATTTTCGAAAATAGTCTACTGAAAATAGTTCTAATATCATTCAAATTATTGAATAGTTGATGACCTCTTAAATAATATGGTTTTTCCTTGTTTCATATTCTCATCGAATTATATAATCCATGATTGGTATTTAACTCACCAAGGTAAAGATTTATGTTTTCATAAAGACATATTTATTCAGGAATGTTTCAACCGAACTGATTTTGTGCATTTTTGAGAAATGGGACACCTAAAAATTCTTTTAATTCTGTTGCATGATAAAATTCCATAAACATGGAATTCATTTATAATCTGTAAAATCATGGCTGTGAATGTTAATTATTCACTTCTATGAGTATCATACTTTGTAACACCTCTATCCCACATCAATTTCATATCATAAATGAATGGATCCATGTAGACCACATTATCATTATTAAGTTTCCTTATTCCACTTATTTTCTAAGATAATCGAATGCATTGGGACTTGAGGAATAACAATTTCGGCATGTTATATATACCAACATTATGGGACACATAATATTAGTACTAAAATGTACCAAAAAAGGATTTATTCCATCTTTAGATAAGAAATAATAAAATTTCCTCATCTCCTTTAAAATTTTAAGATAATTATAATCAATTTTCTTTCACTAAGGAAAATCTTCTAGATTCCATAGGTTCCCATATTTAATTTTTTTATTTGAATTTCATGTCAATTATATCATTATTTCCCGAAATCCATATTGTCATACTAACCTTGTAATGTTATGAAATTAGCTTTCATATTTCAAATGAATTGATTCATTTTTCTTGTATCAATCCATTCCAAACATTGGAAATTTTATGAGTGATTCATGGTCCTTTGAAACAATATGAATTCATTTGGGTAAGCATGTATTTTTAGAGAACATGATAATTGAGCATAAAATTGTTTTAGCATGATATGTTCTACATGGTAGTTAGTTTTCATATAGTAGCATATAATTCAGGAGACCAACTACTTCTATAAAGATGGTGTAACTCCATCCCCAACTAGCATTCAAACTATATCACATCACTAAAGCTGAATATGTTGTGTATTCATTACAATTATTAAAAATTATTCTATTGGAATGACTATTTAACTTCTAAAACAACTTTATACAATAATAAATGTCATCTTCAATTTCCATTGCCATTTCCTTTATGGGATCCCCATTATCAATTATACTGATATTCATATCAAATCATCCATAAATCATAGTATCATCCCAATTGGAGTGCACATTAATTTTTTCTCTACGTTTAGTCCATCATTAATAACTATAATATATTCTTTGACAAATGAAATTTTCTTCCAACTCTTCCAATCTAACTTTTCTTGAATGAGAACAATGTAAACATGGACATAGGATTTTTAAATGTTCATATTCATGCTTTGTTGCAAACATGTAGAACTATTTAACTGTATATTCATAATCTATTATAAAATGATTAGAATGCATCCATTATTAATTCATAAATATCCTACTATGTTCATAAAATATTAATTTTTTTATGATAAATAAATCAATACACAAAGTATATTCATTGTAAAAGGTGAAAGTTAGAGATAATTATATTAAGGGAAACCCAACATTTATTTATTTCAAATAATATCAGTATTATTTGATGAAAATGGGTTTCTGAATTTTAGAAAAAAACAATTACAAACCTAGGATAGTTTTTATCCTATAAATTAATTACATGGTGACATTTATATATAACTATCATCCCCATAAACTCATTTCCCTTACATTAATCATTACATTTTGTTGTTTGATAGAAATCCTCCATCTCTTATGGGCATACAACGATGATGCTTGAAATACTATAATTAGAAATCATCCTTAGGATGAATACTCATCAAATTAGTTAATGAAACATAAAAGGGATGTGGGATAAGTCTCAATAAACAAGTTTCAATAGAAATTATTTGGATATTAAGACAATGATGATGATAGTTATATAACATTGTGTTCTATAAAATGGGTAATTCCTCCAAATTGAGTGAAAAAACATGTAGACCTAAAATTATGAATACCAAAAATATAATTTCTAATAATTATTCAAAAATATATTTAATTAGATAACCCATAGTCAATTTTTTGAACAAGAGATGTAACCATCTAAGGAATTATTACATTTAATATTAAAGTTATATAAAATAATTTAAAACATCATAGAATTACAATTTTTACTAAAAATGGACATGAAATGGAAAACATAATCATTGGAAAACAAAATAGGTAATAATGATAATATTTTTATTCATCTAAAAATTCTATGTTGATAAATTGATCCAAGATTTTTGTTTAGACAGGTTGAAGAGTAGAATAATTTAATATTGAAGATGATTAGTGTTTCTAATAAAATTTAATTTTCCTGGAAATTATATGTTATATTGTGATTTTGGATACATTGTATAAAATTTTAGTAATAATGAGATAAATAATTTTAATTATCCAATTTATAGGGGTTTTCTGTTAAATATGATATGGTTAACTCTTACAAAAATAGTTATAAAGTGAGATGCATCTTAATCAATAAAAGTTAATGCTAAATTTCAACTATTGAATAAACTATATTGAACATGTGACAAATAAAATGATTGTATGAAGAATGTTAAGAATATTCTAAACACATAGAAGAATATGAATAAATAATTGAAAATGTATTTTATAAAAGGAATGTAATGTAAGAAATATTTATCATTGATGTCATACAAAAGGATTTACAATAAAAACATCCTTTCAAATTAGATATGGGTTTTTCATCTCACATGCCATGTAAATTTAGGTAATTAAATATTTTTTATAACTTTAAAGGGTACTTATTATTTTAGAAGTGGTGGATCTAATTAAATAAATTGTTTTCATTTAAAATATGTTGGAAATAAAATTAAATTTTATGTAATAATAAGTTTTAAATGGATTATGATAAAATATACATAGTGTTTATTTCATGTGTGATGATGAGATAAAGTTATTTTTATGAATTATTAATGAGTGGGATATCACTTCAAAGGGGACTGTAATTTTACAATGACAAAGAAAACTAGCCAAACCATATTCTAATTTGGGGTTAATATGTTTTTTAGTAATTGCATTTGAAAAGGGAAATTGATTGGTGGTAGTGAATAATTGATCATATTAGATTATTATACATTTCAATACTAACATAAAAATGGTGTGTTGAGATGTTTTTATGATGAAAAGATAAAATTGATATATATATTTTACTAATTAGAATGTGTAGAGTGGTAATAGTTAACTAATAAATTATAGATTTAAATGAAACAACTGTTGGGCTGCCCCTAGTGAGACTTCCTCTTGATTATTATCCTCTAGGTGGTTATGGACATTTTATACAACTGGAAATATTTAAATTTGATATCTCACTCAACATACGTGCATGTTTTAAACAGAATTTCTGGATTATATATTGTGAGGTGTAAAGGAACATGGACCTTCCCTAAATTGGTCATTACTTTCAATATTTTTATTTCATTTAGATTAGAACTTCATATAACATTATATTTGTCCAGGAAATTCAAGAATTATGGAATCACATTTCACATAACTGGAAAGTGGAATATTGGGGGTTTCAAAGAACCTCTCATCATTCTCCACACAATCCACTATATCATTAAGATATTTGAAAATATCAGGGTTTATCATGAATAAACTCTTGATCAAGATCATTATCTCAATAAAATGTTCCATTAAATCAAAAGAAAACGGATATAAAAATTCATGTCACTCTATAAAATATATTGTATGTTCATGGTACATGGCCCAACTAAAACGTAAGGATAAAATCATTGGAAATCAAAATATTATTCCCAACACGAATTGGAAAAACAATATAGGAGCATAAGAGTTTTCGATAGACACTCCTTTACACCTATTACTCAATTTCTAATATCCATATCTCCTTTGAACCGAACATACCTATTAGAAATTATTGACCATAGGGATATGATGATGGTAAACAATTAATGTTGATAAAAATAGAAATTAGATATCACCAAACAAGCAATCAACAAGTGAGTACGTTGAGGTTAAAACAAGATACCTTGGATTCATGCATTGAATCATCCGAGGAAAAGTAGAGATATCAAAAAACTGGAAAATGTTCCATCCATGGATTTATTCGAACATAAAATCATATGAGTTTTAGATTTGAGTCTTTTAATTTCCAGATCATTGATTCAAGCTTCAATTCACTGACAAAAAGTTATAATAATTGGTGGATTCTATAGAAAGCTTCATCTATCACAACAAGTTGACGGCTGGTTAGGGTTCTTTAAATAGATTGGAACACTTTTATTAGCACTTAAATTAAAGTACTAATAAATATCCCTTTTATCCCCAATAAATTAATTATTGATGATAAAGATAGATCTTTATCAGTGAAAAAAAAGTTCTAATACAAGGAATCTTTACCAGCCCTGAAAAATATTCCTTTTAGTAGTGCTAATTAATGTAATATTGATAAGAATTTAAAAATATAAATTTTACTATAAGTTTCTTAAATATATATATATATAAATATATAATAAATTTATATATATATACAGTAAATATATTCTTCATTTAAATATAATTACTATAATTTTATTATTATTTAAATTGAAAACTAGTTACTTATAATTATATAAATACGTCTTTAAAAATTAACATTTATATCATAATATATATATATATTTATATATTTATATATATATTGGTATTAAATATATATATATAGTAAATATATTCATTATTTAAATAAATTTATTATAAGTTTTACAATTGTTTAAATATAGATTTTTATTTACTTAAAATTATATAAATAATCTTTTTTTAAAATTATATTTGTTAATTAATAATTATACGTGTATAAATATATAAATTTTGTAAATATAAATTTTCTAAATATATTTATTTATAAATAATTTTTTACAAATATATATTTTTAATTTTATTAATGAATATTTAATCTTAAGTCCAAGCGTGCTAAAAATCAGTCAAATTGAATAATTAAAAATAAACACACATTAACAATATTCAACAAATGGAAAATTTTTATTAATTAAATATATATTATTCAGAAAAAAATAAATTGAAATAAAGATGAATACATATTTAAAATATTAATACATATTAAATAAATATATAAGAAAAAAACAATTGAAATTTATTAAATTCTAAAAAAGACTTATTAAAAATGAATTAATAAATTACTGTAATAAAATTAAAATAAATAAATAATATTTTCCTTAATTAAAGACATGATATATTAAATGTATCAGTTATAATGAATTTTTATAATGAATACTAAAATTTGAATAAATTGCATATATACTAGGTGCATGTGCTTATATGTAGAATTTTATTTCATACGTAAATATTTGTGAGTGTGCTGTATAAAAAATTCCTTACTTTTTTATATGTGAAATAAATATTACACTTTTTTAATCTATGTTTAATTAAAAAATTAAAACACATTAAATTATGTCCATTACTCAATGCAATTAGTCAGTATTTTTTATTCATGTTAATTTTAATTAAAAACTATTATTCAATATATATATAACTATTTAATATAATCATAAATATTATAATTTATATAAATCATATTTATATACATTATTATGTATCTATATATTTAATATATACAATTTATTATCATTATCAAAAATGATTTTATTAATAAAATGGGTAATGTTTTTTTCTCAATTTTCTTAATTTAATTTTTATTTATTTAATTTTCATTTTCTATATCACTATATATTTAGTATATACAGTTTATTAGTATTAATAATTTATATATTGTTTAGTAAATGTATCCTGTTTTATAAATAATTATTAAATTAAAAAAATATTCCCCAACAGACTCACTTTTTTATTTTATTATTTTTTATTCAGACTTTTATTATATCTAAAAAGAATTAATATAGGGTATCATTTATCAGTTCTTGTTTTAGCACTGATAAGGGGAACCTTTTTATGCACTCCTTGATAGCCCTAGTGATGGTTGGCACTGTTAAAGGACTTTTTTTAGTAGTAAAGCATATATCCATGTTAGAATTAAAGAGCCATAAAAGGAATATGTTGATATCTAAAAGAATGTGATAAATGATCCTTAATTTTACCATATTTTTAATGAAATTATATGATTAATCGAAGGGTATATGTTATATATATGCCATATTTAAAGAAGAATTTATTAGATGTAGATCATAGTTCTTCATTCCCTAATCATCCTCAAATTATGAACATTTATTGATAATTAAATATGTATTTGTGGTTGTAAAATAAGAAGAAAGATATTATAAAATATGTTTTTTAATTAGTGGTTTGTTAGTTTCTTAAGAAAATATGGTATAACTCTAGTGGAATGTTACAACCATTAACCATTAAAAACATGAATTGGGAAAACATCATTTTGGATTTCATTGTGAGACATTCCAAAACATCTATAGGGAATAACACTATATGGGTTATAGTCGATCGCCTTACAATATTAGTAAACATTATTTCCATTGAAGAATACCTATCAAATGACTAACTTTTAATAATTAATATAAATTATGGGATAAGGTTTCATGGATTACCACATTCTGTTATATTTAGTCAGGATTTGGGGATGGCCTCAATGATCTCGAAAAGTCTACAAAAAGCTATGTATACATAGTTGAATTTTATCACTAAAAATCATCCGTATATAGAGTGTCAATTTGATCTGACCATTAAAACCCTATAAATAATGTTAATATCATGATTTATGGATTTAAAAGGTGGTTGGGATCAACACCATCCATTGGTGTAATTTTCTTTTACCAATATCTTATAATAAAGTATTCAGATTCCACATTATGAATCACTATGTGGACTAAATTGAAGAACTCTAACATGATAGAATCAATTTGGTGAATGAAAGATAGTGAGGTCGGACCTCCCTGAGGAAATGTAATAAAATATTAATGAAATTTTGTAGCACATCATAGTATCTCTGAGTCAAAATCATATGATTATAACAATTATTGGAACGATCTATAATATTATATTGCTGAAAATTTATTACAAATAATATATCCCTAGTAGAGGGTGATGATATTCATAATGAAGGGAATTTTAAGACCTAGGTATATCAGAACCATTGATATAATTTATCATATTAGAATGATAGATTATCTCCGGGTACCTCAACTGAACCTCTCCCATTATCACAATGTGTTCTAGGTAAATCGTTTAAGAAACTATATTATTTATCCTCCACATGTATATAACTCAGTCTCTATACCAAAAGATAATGAATTATCTTATAAGGAACAACCTTCTGATATTTTGTAATGTATGTATGATGTGTTACAAAATAATTCATTTCTACTAGTAAATGTTTTTTGTAAAATGATAAATTTGAGGAAACTACATGGGAATCCAAGGATTAATTGAGGCAAAGATATCCAAATTTGTTTGTATAAATTTTAATATATTTTTATCAAGAAATTAATTATATGTTTGGTAGAATATAACAACCCATGAATTTATATAATATTTATCTTTACCAAATTTTATTTATTCTAATGATTTTGTTACACAGAACACCGAGTTTAATCGAACTATGATATTCAATTAAATTATTATTTAATAGTTATTTCTTAGAAGTTCAATTGTAGGGTATTAATAGTTATAAATATAATATGAAAATGTATGTTTTATACATGTATTATATAAATTTATTGGTTAACAATCAATATAAAAAAATTTAGTTGAAAATATAAGAGATGTTTTTTTGAAAACACATTTTTCAACCAACATGTTTTCATTCTAACAAATTAAATTAATCAGTATTAGTGAATTAATTTATTTAAATATTATATATTATATATTAAATAAAATTATTTGAAATTCATCATATCTTTTTACTATTCTTGGGTTAAAAATAAATCCATTTTTATATTTAAAAACTATATTTTTAGAAAATCAGTTTTCATCACATTTTCCTATATTATACTAAAATTAATTTCTTCCACCTTTTAATGTTGAATTTAATTAAATGGAATAAAAAATTGTACTATGGACGTCAAAATTTGGTAAATAGGACTCTTTTATTTGAATACAACATGAATATCATCCATGGTTAAATTTACCATGTTTGTAAATGGTAAATCTAGTTAATAAGGATTAAAACTAAAATATATATCCATAAACTAGAATCTTAATTCTTAATAGATGGTTTTTATTCAACTATTATCACCTTCATCTTGAAATTTTGTTTCTTGTGAGTCAATTTTACATGAAAATTACTATCATTTTATTTAATCCAAAGAAAATGCAGAATGTCACCCTCTTACTTTTATAAATGTATTATGTATTCATATAAGATAAAAATATCTCTTGAACGAATAGAAATGTCTATTTTGTGAAAAATTAAGTTATTTATATGATGAAGATTTCATCCTAATATTTATTAATTATATAATTACCTTAAATTATTATGCAACATCAATGCATTATTTCTTAAATTAATGGAAAAATTCAATAAGTGATTTTAAGAATATAAATATTAGCATAATATGAAGTATATTTAGTGTTCAATGAACATTATATTTTATTATGTTGTATTAGAGTAGTTTTATTGGATTATAATATGTTTTAAACACATTATTGTTTTCTATTAAAACATATTTAATGAATAATTTTAAAATAGAAGGTGATGATATATCAGAAAAATATCTTATTAAATTATTTCAAAATCAATAAAATAAAGAAACTAGAAATAGGGGATAATATACATTCAAAATTATAATCCCTTTTCCATTTATGAGCTAATAGTTACCTTTTTGTAATATTATAAAACTTTAATAGTGGAAATTTTGTTATAATCATTAAAGTTAAAATTAGTTAACTATGAGGTTCAAACAAATGGTAATCTTTAAAAAACACATAAAAATTATAAATTATAATTTTTCATTTGTGGAAACCCCAAATATATCCTTAATTAAAATATTTATAAATTTATTATAATTTCTCTTGAGAATTAATTTGTTATATTTTATTCCATTAAAAATTACAAATGTGACCTCCCCCAATTTTAAAAGGAAACCCCTCCTTTCTCATTATTACAACACATGGGGACTACTATATCCAAAACATTCCTATTTATATTCCCAACATATTTATCCACATTTTGGAATTAATGGTAATCCCATAACACCAACACGTGGCTCCTTAAGAGGAGATCGAAAAGTGATCTTCCAAAGAAGTGGTAATCACCTTAACTAATAAAATTAATTTTTTTTACTTATTATTTTACCTCCTGTAATTCTATGGTATTTATAATAATGTTTTAACATAATTATAAAAAATATATATAAATTGAATCATATTTATGAAACCTCAATTACCCATCCTTTTTCCGATCAAATTGGAGTCGAATGTATTGTTTGTGTGTACATAAGTCTTATCATTTGCACCTAGTGATACAATTAAATTTTAAAAAAATAATTATGGATTTGTTATTATGAGTAAAATTATGTTCATATATGATATATATGAAATAATAATAATTCTTTAATGATTTAAAATGTATCTATCTTATTACCTTCCAATCCCTTGTGAAATGATATTGTCCCTCGTGGAAACATATCGGCTACTACATCCACGAAATGATGGGATCTAGTTTATCTGTTCAATTTTACATGGATGTTGATGGGGATTAATTTATTTAATTTTTAAGATATATATATTATTTTAGACTTGTTTCATAACTATTATTAAATATCTATATTTCCTTCTTTCCATCCGTTGAAAAGTGAATGTAATGTTCATGCATATGTAATGCATTACATCTATATGAATAATGTAATTACATTATCAGTATATAAAATTTATGGATTACTATTAATACATATATAATTAATATATATGAAATTTAAATAATTACTATATTTATGGTTTTGAATGAAACTTTGTCAACATAAAATAGTCGATAATAAAGAACAAAACGTACATAAAAATGAAGAAGTTGTTACCCAAAACAGTGTTTTTACAAACAATTATTAATACATGAGTGGTAAATTATTATTAGTAAGTAAAATATTATATAATATATTATTATTATTTTATAATAAAATTAAAATAAGTCAATAATTATTAAATATGATTTTTGGGCATAAACAAAACAAATTAATCCTAATGTAGTGGTTTATTTCCCAATATCATCATTATTTAGGATAGATTTTTTTTAAGTCACCATTAGGGTAAATATATTATATTTATATCTTGAACATATATATTTACTTATGATATGGATATTCATAATCGTTTAATGTAATAGTACCATCTTTATCCCCCAAGTACTTGAAATGGTTAATAAAATTATCTAAGGACATGCTGACATGATTCCCCTATTCCGTAGAAAATGTTGCTTCTTCCTTGTCCATGTTTTCTAAAAATACATTAAAATTGTTTTTAATTTTTAAAATAAATTTTTAAATAAATTTATAATCATATTTTAATTTTATAAAAAAATTCCACGGAATCATATTAGCATTTTTTGAATGATGTACATTTTTAGGTATTTAATAAAGTGTTAAAGGATTGTATTTTTAAATTCTATTGAAAAATGAAAATTTCACACCATTATTACTACTCAACACATTTAAGATTCAACTAAAAATTTATATGTTCCTTTTCTATTATAATATTTCATTAATATTTGTTTCATAAATTAGATATCAGAGAAAAAATAATATTTTCCTCTAAAACAATTTCAGTGATCCACATAATTTATTATCATCAATGTCAAAATATTTTTTTGTCTATAATGTTATGGATATACTATATAGGTATCATACTACTTATTTTTCTATATATTTTTTTCACAATCTCAACAGGGATGTACTATTTTGATACCATTCCCCACATATTTCTAGGGGGTTATAATTTTTCTTGACTATTTGGGAAAGTACTAACATATCAAATGTAACACCCCAAGGTATTATGAGATATATTCTATTTAATTTCATTGATTTCTTCTATTGTACACTACACCAAGATAAGATTTTACTATACACAACACCGTATTAGCTTGCAATATACGCAACACTATTCTTGGCTCGTGTTACACACAATTTCATGTTCTTTTTGAGGAAATCATTATACGCAACATTAAGTATATATATTTTTTAATTTATAAATTAATTAAGTTTTTATTATATTATACGCAACACCAAAGGGATCTTTCACTAAACGCAACCCTGACTTGGCTTTCATTACACGCAATCATGACCATTCTGGATAGCATGTGTAGTACGCAATAATGGGTTTCACTAAACAATAATATATTGTTATAATATTATTATGGACTATCCGTTATGATTAGTATTAACTATATTTTGAATTTTATAACATTATTATTCATCTTACACATTTTCTAGAACATTTTATGAGAACAATATAAATATTTCGGGTAAAATAAGTATTTTTCAAAAAATGCGGTTTTCCCCCCATTTGATGGTGCATCCACATTAAATATAGTTTTAAACATGTTTATAAGTTCGATTTGACAAAATAAAATTCTTCCTTTGAATCAGGATATAAAAATTTAATTTGGATAAATTTTTCATAACTTTCATATTTTAATGAATAGTAAAAACACACTATATTTTAATTAAAAACAAATTTTTTCATCGCAATAATTTATATGGTTATATTATCTTTTTAATTGGTTTTAAATTTTAAATATAATGTTTTATTACCATTTAATCCAATTTTGGTCATTGGAATTAATTTCACTTTGAAATTTCACATAAACAAGTGTCGATCTTTTGATAGTTATTGTTTCTTAAAAACACAATATTTGTCTTGATAACGGGAATTACTTTTAAAAATATTTAACAAAACTTATATGTTTTTAATTTGTAAAAATAGACATTATTTTTGAATTCATAATATCAAATATATCTTAGGCTGAATTTTTTGTAATTTTTTTTTGAATAACATCAATTTTTGATGAATAGTGGAACCACTTAGTGGTAATTAAGAAAAACTGACTCTTTCATTTAAATGAAATTTTACCACTTCTGTGAATTGAATTTCAAAAATCTGACATACATGGCTGTTATCAATAAGTAAAATGTGGTTCAATAAGATGAAAATAATTTTTGGTGAATAGTAACTTTTGATTTTTATTTACCCTGGCTAACGGTAAATAGGGTAATTCAAGGATAAAAGAATATTATAATAATTTAAAATTTCCCTTGCACTTATCCTAAATTTATTGGATGAGTAGTTTCCTACCATGGGCATCCTTGGGTCGATTTTGGGACCCCATTGACCCACTTGGTAGTGATAATGACAATTTGGATTAATTAATTTTATGTAAAGACAAAATTGACATAAACAAAACTCTTTTAGTAATTAATTCTTATAAGGGGTTATATAAATTATATTTTAGACTATAAATATTCATTGGAAAGCTAAAACGATTTATTACTTGATGGTATTTGTTTTATGATTTTTAGGCTTCAAATAAATTAAATTATTTATGACACAATAATGATGCAGTATTTACCTCATTAAAAAATTATTTAAATAAATAAGATTATAATGATTAAAATATTATCCAAAACATGTCCAATTCTAATTGGATGATTTTATTTAGACCGTGAGTCATATTATCTTCATCTTTAATGATTTTGTACTTTTTCAAACCGAAGATAAGTTTATAATAAAATAATATTTTCACACTTTCCAAAGGTGCCCCTCTCCTCCCTTATAAAAGAGCACTTCCTCCCTCTCCTCTTTCTTCTTCTACTTCCTCTTCTTTAGTTGTTTAATTATAAAGTAACAACATTATTATTACTTATATACTGATATGTTATTATAAATATTAAACAACCCAATTTCACCTTCTATCCATCCTACAGAAAACAAAATCACCGCGTGTGCGTACGTAAGGAATACCATCTCCACGCCGTGGTGTAATCAGTTTTTCCACCACCACCTGACTTTGATGGGTATAAAGGTGTAAAGAATAACTATATATTATTGTTATAACATCATAAATATACTATGATATTATATCATCCACTCAAATTCCATTAAATAAATATGGGAATGATATCATCGCTCATGCGTACGTACGGATTACCGTCTCCACAACGTGATGAGATTCATTTTCTATGTAAACAATTCAAGAATGATTATAAAGTATATATAATAAGTAATAATGAAATATATGAAATAATAATTCTACTATATTAATTTATAAATATATATATATAATTCATCTACTTAATTACATTTAATTCAATAAGGAAACTAAAAACATCGTTCATGCGTACGTACGGACTACCATCTCCATGAACGAGGTATTTATTTCCATTTATCGATCTATTATATATATGTATATTATGAATACATATTTTTTATAAATCATGTTTTTTATTCAATAATTACGTAATCATGATCTATGTAATCATATTAATAATTACAAGTCAAAACGCGGACGATAAATGAAATGATTTTACCCAAAATGCTGCTTTAACATGGAATTGACAAATGAACCGATAATATAAAGTCGTTAGTGAATCATATATGATATCATAAATATTATTATGGTTCTGTTACAGGTTAATAATATGTTTAAACCCACTATAAAGGAGTCTCAGACACATACAGAAGAAATTTGACCTACGGTAAGGGATAATTATTCCAATCTCATTCTTATCCGAGATTGTTTATTCGTAAGTATTTACTGGGGTTATGTTTATCATCAATGTCCATGATTTCTAAAATTGTTTTCATAAAATGTTTACTTTTCTTCCATGTATGTTCAATGTCTTTTTTACCCTTTTTGGAATTTTACCCCATGGTATGTAAGGACTCTTTCTTTTGTTTACCATACAAGGTACTTTTTGACTTTTCCTACATAAGTAAGAGGAGGATGTTTTTTCAACTTATACGGCATGAACGTATTTTTATAGTTTCATAACGCCTAATTTTCATGAAGCTTACTCTACAATATTTCATTATTATTTTCAATAAAATCCTTTTCTTTTAAAATTGCGTCGAATTTTGTGAAAAGAAAATGATTTTGAAGCAGAAAGGATATTTTCCTCAAAAATTCATTTCAAGTGTTTTATCAAAACTATTTTCCATCTAAGATGACAATATTTTTTATGTTTATGATCCAAGTATAATGTCACTATGGTTTGATTTTTCTTATGATGATATGATATCCATTTGTTTTACATGGATTATGTTATGATGGAATGATGTTTATGAAACCCATTTTATTCTTTGGATTATGATGACTGATTTATGATTGTTTTGTGGCGCACGTAAGAATGATTTCAATATGAGATGGGTAGGACCTATATCTCCCTCCAATTCATTGGCTATAGATTTATATCTCATGATATAGACATGGTTGGAATGGTAAGTTAATCCGATTCAGAGATAAAGGACTGGAACGAGGAGTGAACTATATTTAGAAAGGGAATTTGTCCACTAAGATGGTCTTGGCAGAAATGCCTTGGAAACTATGGAAATAAAATCATGTGATTAATGGTTTTCCTGAATTAAATTATTTATTCCCATGCTATTTTATCAGTATTAATGTTCCTTTATGACCTATTCCTTATGACTACCATGATTTATATCAGAACTCATGATTTTTATGTGTAAACTTTATGTTCATGTTTTGAAGATCAAATGTATATGGTTTGGTTTATATTCTCTATGCTTACCCTTACAGAGAATTTGAGCACACCCTTTATATGTTTTATTTTCCCTAGGATATAAAGAAAGGTTTTAGGTAAGAAAACAAAAGGGGAAGATATTTATGGGAGATGTTGAAGATCTTTCACCATGATTAGAAGATTATGTTCCGAGTTTCCAAAGACACTAAACTATTACATTCATTGTGTGTTTGTTTTTGTTCTGTATTAAGTATTACACAAAAGTAATGTAATTTCCATGTACGTCAAGTTTGGGGTCTCTATAGTTGGTATCAAAGGAACTGTTAAGTCAACATTTGGAAACTAGGATGCGAGAAATTTATTGAGATCCATAGAGATATTTCTACGGTATGTGTGTGGATGTACCTAAGGTTAAGTTTAAGTATAGTTTATAGTCGTAGAATTACGGTAAACATCATAGAATTAAACATAAGATTTTATATATTGAAAGTAATCCCCCTTGATTATGTTGTTTTTCTAATACGTGTTTTTCCTCTCATACTATTCTTTTTGGGTTTTAAGAAATGGTTGGAAACAGGAGGATTCATGTTAATGGAGAATATGATGGACAATGGAATGATATTCTTCGTGAGAAACCAAATGAAACGTGATTTTTATGTCCAAACATCATTATTATTCCTAATCAGAAATCTCATAATATGATCAATGATATCAACTTTGGTAAGTTTCCTGACTCGACTAATTACAGAAAGATGGAGTTTCATGATGATCATAGAGGAATGAAAGTTAAATTTCCCTCATGTAAATAATTTGGGAAGAGGCATCAAAGAAATGTTTCAAAGGAACTGATAGATGCTTTGGGTGTGGAAAAAAAGGACACAATGATAGTAATTGTAATGGAAAATGTTCAGTTAACAACATGGACAAAGATAAAGGTATTTCTAAGACAAAAACAACAGTTAAATGTTTTAAATGTGTAATGTACGGGCATTATGCAAACCAATTCCCTAAGGGAAAATCTCATGAAGAGAATCATCATGGTCATATGGGTTGTATTTATGTGGATGATGATGAAGAGACAAAAAATTTTATATGAGATGAATGAAATGAATAAGCTCAGTCAGTGGTTTAAGAAGCTAGGGGAATGATTGTATTTTTATCAAGAATAATGTATGGTACTATGGAATAAAGAAAAATCTAAATATTGTTACACTATTGTCTTTCCTTGAGTTTTTGAAATAATAAGTTGAATGGTACCGATAACCATGAAAGGTTATTTGAATATTTTTGGAAGGTAGACGATATGTGCATAATGAAAGGATAAGTAGATGATGAGATATTTGATAGTATTAATGATCTCATGATTGGTATAAGGACAATGTTATATCATGGTTTGAGTATATAGAAATTTTGGGATTTTGGTATATGGAAAGTGTTAAATTTTGACAACATTCATGTTTTCACAATGGATAAATGGGTATTCATTTTTCAAGAGAATACATGATTATGGTATTCACGTGTATTTAGTTTGATCAACAAGAAATATCTTGTGATATATGAGGGATAAATGATGGTATTCACATGCTTGGTAGATGACATTTCTAGTAATTGTTTTCTTTGTACTATTAGCATGGACAAAATTATTTTGTATAAAACTAAAGATTAGAATTGATTATTTAAACATTATATAGTATTGTTTAAGTCTAGAAGTTTTTTTTATGTTATAATAGTGTAGTTTTAGAAAAATGAAAACTCATAGGATGGGCGACAACCAATCACGTCGGACAAGGTTGTAGGAATCGAACCCACAACTGAAGTGCAACATGCCTTTATCACCTACCACTGGCATACAGGAAGTTCCTGGTTAGTAGAAACTAGTTTTATTTTATTAAGCTGTATGATAGATGAAGGATAAGTCCATTTTTGGATTCATATATGATTAACCTCAACATAGATGGAATTATATATATTTAATAACTTTTGATATCCTTTTGTTTGAGACAGATGGAATGACCTATCGTTCTATCACATGATCTGCTAACACTTCACGAATGGTAAATTCAACTTCATTTCTTTAAGAGATGAAGTGGAAATTGTTCATGGAATGACAAATGGTGATATTGTACCAAAATCAAGAATTTATTTCTTCTAATTACAATTTTATCAGCTTTAGGGAAATGATATTGAAAACCAAAAATGTTGTCATATTTCCCTAATATCTGATGAATCAGATGGGACCTTAGATCATCACAAATTTATGGCTTTTTGATTGTTGGGTTTTTCATAGCCATGTTCTCTACCACTTTTCATCCAAACATTATGGTTAGATTTATCTTCAATATCTATATTTTCACCTATGTAGAAACCCATTTATGAGTTAATTTGGGTAACTGTTACAATTCTTACATCACTTTTTTAAATTATGTTTTAGTATTCCTTTTTACGATGTGGGTTTCTATGAAAGAAACTTTCAATTAGTAAATGATTTATAACCACGAAGAATTTCTCGGGAAAAAATCATTTTAAGGGGGGTAGAATGTAACACCCCAATATTTTATTATATATATTCTATTTACTTTCTTTTATGTATCCTATTGTACACTACACCAATATTAGCTTGTACTATACACTACACCGTATTAGCTTGCAGTATACTTTACACTATTCTTGGCTCGTGTTACACACAATTTCAAGTTTGTTTTGTGGAAATCATTATACGCAACATTAAGTTTATATTTTGTTTAATGTATAAATGAATTATGTTTTTATTATGTTATATGCAACACTAAAGGGAGCTTTTACAACATTCAACCTTGACTTATCTTGCATTACACGCAATCACGACTTTTTCGATAGCGTGTGTAGTACGTAATACCGAGATTCACTGCACAATGATATATTGTTAAAATATTATTTTGGATTAGCCATTATGAATAGTATTAACTACATTTTGAATTTTATAACATTATTATCCATCTTACACAGTTTATAGAACATTTTATGAGGACAAAATAATTTTTTCGGGAAAAATAAGTATTTCTCAAAAAATACAGTTTTTCCTCCTTTTGATGGTGCTCCAATATCAAATCTAGTTTTTAACATGTTTATAAGTTCAATTTGAAAAAATAAAATTCTTTCTTGGAATCAGGATATTGAAATTTAATTTGGATAACTTTTTCATAATATTCATATTTTAATGATTAGTAAAAACATCGTATATTTTAATTAAAAATAAATTTTTTCATCGCAATAATATATATGGTTAAATTATAATTATAATTGGTTTTAAATTTTAATTAGAATATATTTTTACAATTTAATCCAATTTTGGTCATTGAATTTAATTTCACTTTGAAATTGGACATAAACAAGTGTCGATCTTTTGATAGTTATTGTTTCTTAAAAAAGTGCTATTTATTTTGATAATGGGAATTACTTTTAGTATTAATTAATGCCACTTTTATGTTTTTAATATGAAAAAATAGACATCATTTTTGAATTCCGAATATAAAATATATCTTAGGATGAATTTTTGGTATTTTTTTGAAAAACATCAATTTTTGATGAATAGTGAAACCAATTAGTGGTAGTTAAAAAAACTGACTCTTTCATTTTAATGAAGTTTTACCACTTCTGTGAATTGAGTTTAAAAAATCCAACATACATGGTTGTTATCAAGAATTAAAATGTGGTTCAATAAGATGAAAATAATTTTTGGTGAATAGTAACTTCTGACTTTTATTTACCGTGATTAAAGAAAAATAGGGTAATTCAAGGTTAAAAGAATATTACAATAATTAAAAATTATCTTAACACTTGTCCAAACATTATTGGATGAGTATTGGCCGACCATGGGAATCCTTGGGTCGATTTTGGAACCCCATTGAGCCACTTGGTAGTGACAATGGCAATTTGGATTAATTAATTTAATGTAAAGACAAAATTGACTTTAACAAAAATATTTTACTAATTAATTTTTATAAGGGGTTATATAAATTATATTTTAGACTATAAATATTTATTGGAAAGATAAAAATATTTCATAAATTATTGTATTTTTTTATAATTTTTAGACATCAAATAAATTAAGTTATTTATGACACAATAATGATGCATTATTTACCTCATTAAAAAAATGATTTAAATAAATAAGATTATAATGATTAAAATATTATCCAAAACATGTCCAATTATGATTGGATGATATTATTTCGACCATGAGTCATCTTATCATCATCATTAATGATTTTTGGACCCTTGGAAATCGAAGATAAGTTTATAATAAAATAATATTTTCACACATTCCAAAGGTGACCCTCTCCCCCCTTATAAAAGGGCACCTCCTCCCTCTTCTCTTTACAACCTTTTGAGCCTTGATGCTCAAACAACACCTGACAATTACTCTTCTCAACCTCTATATTTGTATCATATCGGTTCCGGTATTGTCAAAAGGCCAACTCTAATGCCATAAGAAGATGTTTAAAGGAGGTGCGTCGAGGAAGAGGTAATCTCTTCTACCAACTCTTCCAAGTTTCTTTCTTCTTCTACTTCCTATTCTTTAGTTGTTTCCTAATAAAGTAATAACATAAGTATTAATTATATACTGATATGTTATTATAAATATGAAACCACCCTATTTCACCTTCTATCCATCCTACGGAAAACCAAATCACCGCGTGTGCGTACGTACGGAATACCGTCTCCACGCCGTGGTGTAATCAGTTTTCCACCACCACCTTACATGGATGGGTATAATGGTGTAAAAAATAACTATATATGATTATTATAACATCATACAGATTCTAAGATATTATATCCTCCACTCCAATTCCATTCAATAAATATGGGAACGATATCATCACTCGTGCGTATATACGGATTACCGTCTCCACGACGCGATGAGATTCATTTTCCATGTTAACAACTCCAGAATGATTATAAAGTTTATATAATAAGTAATAATGAAATATATGACATAATACTTCTACTGGATTTATCGATATATATATGTGTGTATGTCATCTACTTAATTCCATTCAATTAAATAAGGAAATGAAAAACAACGTTCATGCGTACGTACAACCTACCATCTACATGAACGGTGTAATTTTTTCCATTTATCGATATATTATATATATATATTTGATGAATATATATTATATATAAATCATTCTTTATATTCTGTAATTAAGTAATCATGATCTATGTAATCATATTAATAATTAAAAGTCAAAACACGGATGATAAATGAAATGATTTTACCCAAAACACTGCTTTAACATGGAATTGACAAATGAACGGATAATATAAGTCGTAAGTGAATCATATATGATATCATAAATATTATTAAGGTTATATGACAAGTTAATAATATTTTTAAACCCACTATACAGGAGTCTCGGACACATATGGATGAAATTGGACATAAGGTAAGGGATAATTATTCCAATCTCGTTCTTATCTAAGATTGTTTATTTGTAAGTATTTACTGGGGTTATATTTATCATCCATGTCCATGTTTTCTAAAAATGTATTCATAAAATGTTTACTATTCTTCCATGTATTTTCAAAGACATTTTTACCCTTTTTGGACTTTAACCCCATGGTATGTAAGGACTCTTTCTTTTGTTTACCATACGAGGTACTTTTTGAATTTTCCGACAAAAGTACGAGGAGACTGTTTTTTAACTTATATGGAATGAATTGAATTTCAGGGTTTCATAATGAATTATTTTCATGAATCTTCCTCTAAAAGATTTCATGATTATTTTTGATAAAATCCTTTTCTTTTAAAATTTTGTGGAATTTTGTGAAAAGAAAATGATTTTGAAGTAGAAAGGATATTTTCCTCAAAAATTCATTTCATGTGTTTTATCAAAACTATTTTCCATCTAAGATGACATTATTTAGTATGTTTATGTTTCAAGTATAATGTCTCTATGGTTTGATTTTTTTTTATGATGAAATGATATACATTTTTTTCATGGATTATGTTATGATGGAATTATGTTTATGAAACCCATTTTATTTTTTGGGTTATGTTGAATGATATATGATTGTTTTATAGAACACAAAAGAATGATTTCAATATGATATGGGTGTGACCTATATCTCCCTCCAATGCATTGGGTAAATATTTATATATCATGAGATACACATGGTTGGAATGGTAAGTTAATCCGGTTCAGTGATATAGGACTGGAACGAGGAGTGAACTCGATTCAAAAAGGGACTTTGTCCACTAAGATGGTCTTAGCAGCAAGGCCATGGATACTATGGAAATAATATCATGTCATTAATGGTTTTCCATAATTAAATGTTTTATTACCATGCTATTTTATCATGATTATAGTTCCTTTAGGTCCTATTCCTTACGTACTACCAAGATTTATATCACAACTCATGATTTTTATGTGTAAACATTATGTTCATGTTTTGAAGTTCAAATGTATATGGTTTGTTTTATTTTCTGAATGCTTACCCTTACTGAAACTTTGAGCTCATCCTATATATGTTTTATTTTCCCTAGGATATAAAGAAAGGTTTTAGGTAAGAAATCAAAAGGGGAAGATCTTTATGGGAGATGTTGAAGATCTTTCACTGAGATTAGACGATTATGTTCGGAGTTTCCAAAGACACTAAACTATTACGGTCCTTGTGTTTTTGTTTTTGTTATGTATTAGTTATTCCACAAAAGTAATTTAATGTCCATATATGTCATGTTTGGGGTATCAACATCAAATACAATTTTCCCCACTTTCTTATTAGTAATTCAGTAGAATTATTATGAGATGGTTGGGGCCAAATAATATATATCCCCCAGATGCATTGGTAGCACTCAGAAGAAAACATATATTTTTTATGAGGAAAAACGTATTTATATAATATTTCCTTGCACTGGGACTTGATATAAAATTTAATATATCTTTGAATTAGACATTGATTATATGTTTTAAGACACCATAATTATAAATTAAACCATTATGAAATCATTTATTGACGTAAATGGGATTAGTTGAATAGTGTGTATAACCATGTATATGTTTTTATCTGATGTTATTATGTATATGGAATTATTGGTTTATCATTTATTTACTACCATATTATTTGTGGCTTATTTATATTTTCTTATATGAATATCCACGTTGAGCATATGATCTCATCCCATTATTATGTTTCCTTTCCCCATGATACCATGAATAGTTTTATGATTGATATTTAGGGATATTTTATTGTGGAAAATGGTTTTTTGAAATAAAATATTATGTAAATATTTTTTTTCATTTCAACTATATTCTAAATTTCAAGTATGTATGTAGTTATCCATGGAAACTAAAATAATTAATCCTGTGAGATGTGATATCTTGTATCAAGTACCAATTTAATAAAGTAACCATTATCTCTGCACAAATTGGTTTAGTGTATTTATAACCTAAACTAATCCACCCCACTCTTAGTTCATAAGATATCACAATCAGTCTACTTAAAGTTTTATCAAATGTATATGTGGACCTATATTTGATTCAAAATTGATATAAGTTTTTCTAGGTTCATATATGGTTGTATTCCCAGTCTAAATTTTATTCCTTTAATGATTTAATGTTATTATTTTATAAAATTTTAATGAAGTGTATTTTTGTATAATTTAATTCCTTTTCCAAGTAGAATTCATTTTATACCAATTCCTTCGAGAACTTGAGAAAGAGGGAGAAGATGATGATGAATATTTCACTCCTCTAATGAAATGAGGATAAATATCAATTTCCTATGAGAAATAAATATATCTAATTCATATAAGGGTGGAAAGGATATAGATAAATTTTTTATCTCACAAATTTCAATTGATTTAGGTTAAACTGTGGTTCGTTAATATCCTTGTTTAAATCATAGAGTGAGAGAATATTTAATTGGGTGGTATCACATGTAAACAGACTTCATCTATGGAATCATTAACTTATTTAATTAATTACATACCTAATGAACTAGGCAATATAATTTGTGGGATTTTTGATATTCTGTTAGAGGAAATATTGTAGATAGAATGTGAAAAAGATAACATGGATGAGGATTTGAGATATAGAGATCTTATTTTCATTAATCTTCCAAGTAATTTAATATCAATAATATAATAAAGAGGAACTCATGGTGATATTCTCTAATCATTATTAAACATTTCCCATTACCATATAATAGAAGGATGAGGCCATTATATAATTTTACATGAAGATCATTTCATTAAATGAAAATAGGAAAAAAATTATTGATATCGATACTTAAAAATTACATAAAAAATCCATATGAATCATGGAAAATGATACATTTAATTATGAATAGATTATAATTCATAAAAAAGCCTTCATTAAATAATGAATCTCTTTTAAGATAGAATGTTTTTTATCTAGCTTAAGATGAATGATCTCAACATGAAGTGTATAGAATTGAAAATGACGCATATTTAGTCTTGATAATCAATGAAGTGTGGATTTTCTATAAATACAATTAATGAGGATTCTATTATCATTATACCTATATTATGTGACCATAAAAGCATGACACATTTTGATTATATTTTTAAATAATCTATGAATAAGAAGGTACCATCCATATTTTCATTTCATGATGTTTCCAAATATTTTTTTCATTAAATGTGTAGGGATATAGTTTCTACCAATAAAAGTATGTTTGAGTAGTTGTGATGTTTAGCCTACCACTATGAAAATTTTATATTGAAAATGAGTATGTTTTCCTATTCCCCACATTAACCCATCCCATTGGTGGAAAATTCTAAAAAAAAGGTCCTTCATAAATCTAGATTTTAAGAAAAACATTAAATTAAAAAGAATAGATCATGGTTTGTTCGGATCAACTAGTGGTAAAATATATTTAGACATTGTACATTATATTATTGTTATAATCCTTTAATCTCATATCCATAAAGTATTTGAATTTATAGGCGAGAAAATTGGAAATGAATAAACATCCAAATATTCATAAGAACCTTTCAAAGTCAAATAGGCTTTAGTATATTTGAGAATAATACTGGAGTTATAGTGGAAGTAGTAAAAACAATGATTTAATCTCATATTAGTAGTTATTAAATGAAAATAATATTAAAGGATTAAAAATTATAGAAGATGGATCCTTTTGAAAAATTTTAAAGAAGAAAAAAAATAGAATTCACCCAATAAGCATTTGAAGAAAGGTATAAGATCCTTGGAAAACACGTTAAATGCAATTAAGATTCCAAAATATTTGAATGACTATAAGATTTTCACATTGAAAAGGATTAAAATTGAATAAAACCCATAGCATTATAGGAATAAAATCTAAGGAGGATTATTGTGTAGAGAAATAAATTTTTATCATTTTGAAAACAAATGAGAGAGAATGAAATCATGATGATGCATAAAAAACTAGATTATGAAAAATATAAAAATAATATTCAATATGAATAATATGTATTTAATTATTGGTTTCTTATAAATGACTTCTTTTGCGTTTAATATATTCTATGTTAGAGATTAAAAAAATATGGGCAAATTTCATACGGATGATTAACCACATTTTGAGCATAAAAATAATCATTGAATGGGCTGTAGATTGTATCAGAGAATTCATATGATATTATGGATAAATTAAAATTAACTCTTTTCAAATAATGAAATTAAATATGTGATAAGAAACACGATACAAAATACTAAATTAGATATAGAGGCTAGATGAAAGGATAAAATGATGAAATATTGTCAACAAACTTATCTCAACCTTGTTGTTTACATTGAGAATAATGGATATCCTCCTTATTACCTTAATAGAAATCTACTTTTTTACACTTATATCATAGGGTATTGAATTTGAATTATGGTATCTTGGGGAGAGACTAATAAATTTAAAATTCTATCAATTCATGATTGTAATAATATTTAATCTCTATCCTAACATGGTTTCACAAAAGGTATACAAATTCAAATATGACAAAAATTCACCTTTTAGTACATTTGTATAAGTAATATAAAAATATCCCATCATTAATAATATGATATCTTTGAGTGATCTTTGTATTCTTGAGTTTAGGAATTAAATAATACTATCCTTGGTTATGACGTGTATGTTGTAAAAATGGTAAAACCACATAAATAATCAAATTAATGTATATTCTCATATTATAAAATATTTTAATTCCTCATTGGTAAGGTTAACCCAAAGGAAGATGTTGAGTAGTGTTTTTATTGTTTGGGAGACATGAGAATAATTGTGATGGAGCTACCAGAAAAGACTTTTTTATGAAAATATGAATTTTTCTAGAATGTCTCTAAAGGTGGTTTCATTGAAAAGGTTTTTTATGATAATATTTAATTCATAATAATAAATATAATATTCTTACATAAATGTGTAAAATATTAATCAATAACCAAAAAATAACGATTTAATGTTATACTAAGGTAATTGTATCCATTTACTTATAATTGAAATGTTTTAAAAAAAATTATTAACATGAGTACAATAAATTCATGTCTACAATATTCCTAGGATATTTGAATCTAATTTCATATCTACAGAGGTATGATAATTTTTAACCTATAATTTGTGAAAAAAACATTAAGATTTATTGTACATGGATTTTATTTGTTAGGTTGAATTTATTATTTGGAATCTTAATTATCTAAATAAAACAATCATTTTTTCTACACAAATTATGGATTTGTAGTCATAGAGGGGTAATGTTAATGGAGAATTAATATTTTCAAATTGTTACCATTTCCCAAGTACATATTATTTCATTTCAATAATGGGGATATAGAATGTAACATTAAATATTTTGTTATAAATATGTGAGATATTAAAATGAAGGATGTAAAGTCTAATGGAGACAAAAGATAATTTGTATAATAAGTTACCATAACATTGGACACATACTTTAATTTTTTTTGGAAATATAAAGAGTGTTTTTTTGACCAAATTTGTATGAGTTATATGTTTTTCATACTATTTCATGCATTGGATGTTATATCATGGATAATTTTCATGAAGTTTTTTTTATGTTATTTCCTTGGAAATACTTTATATAATGATGGAAATTTTATTTTTGATGATTTTCAATTATATAGATATAGTGTTACAATATCTATGATGAAGAAGTATGAAATTGATTTATCCATGGTACTTTAATAGAAAATTATTTAATAGATTTTTTCAAATTAAAAGTCAGATGAATCCTTGTGAAATGTTATCAGTGTTTATATATTGAGAATGGAGTTCATGATAGATACTAATTTTGAGAGGTAAGATCATAGTTTCCATGTATTTTATCTTCTTACTACCTCTTAGAATGTCCAAATACACCATAGAAAAAGTTTAAATGGCATAGAAGAGACTCAAACCGAGTTCCCTACATTGTAGTTAATGATAATGCTTTGAAGAAGAATAGGTTCCTTTTTTGTGGATCTCAGAGATCCAAGTACATCAAAATGTAATAAAAGAATCAATTAATACCAACCTCATAGTGAGAATACCACACTAGAGAGAATAGTTTACTATATTTTAGTGTCTCTAACCTCTACTCCACAACACAATGAACACATTGTAGAAATAATAATGATTTTATGACTTCACCACTAGTAGTATACCACATTATAGAGAGTGGTTGGATGGATTTTGGTGGATCATGAGATTTGTTGACAACTACTTTATATCCCCATGACCAAGCCACAAACGTGTGTGGTAGCTGTGAAAAAGTGGTATCAAACCAATAGGTTATATTATAATATATATTACCATTCAGTTTCAGTGGCTTGGGAAATTATTCAATAAATATTGGTGAGTTATATTCATCTAGTACATAATAGGATATTACAATCTAAATAATCTACTAAATAAAAAATGGTGGATTATGATATATTTAGAGAATGATCTAAAGGATGAGTTTGAAGAAGAAGTTAGTGGTTTAAATTTATATATGAAATTAAAATTAACTCTAAAAGAATTTTAGGGGTGTTGTCAATAACTATTATATAGGCAGAATAAATGAATATAAGAATAAGTATATTTCAATATGAAGATAATCATTCAAATATCCCTAAATTAATAGAAGGGAGTATCTATTGTATACATTATATATTCAATAAAAGTTGAAGGAAAGTGATGATGCACTGATATTTCTAGAGAATTTAAATCTGCCGATGAACATGTTGAGAGGTATAATGATTTCAATGATGAATAGAAGTTGAAGATGAATAATGTAGAATAAGAGGTGTTATGAAAAAATATATTGTACAGTTAATAAGAAAAAAATTAATTACTTTTAAAAAAGAATGAAAATAGAAAAATTATTCTATAAAGGAATTTTTTAATTTATTTTTTCATAAAAATGATGAGACATAATCAGTTCATGTTGTTATGCATGTGAAAGTAGTTTAAGAAGAAATAAAGAAGATCATCAAAAAAATCTGGTGTCTCAATTGGTGTAGAAATTATTTTTTATATTATTATTTTTTATAAACATTTAGGATCAATGTATTAAGAATCTATGGGATCCAATAGGGCTTGGGATGCACCAAAATAGGGTTAAATGATAAACCATATCAAAATGTTTTCACAACTTGGTTTTAGTGAATTATATGGAACATGAAGAATCAAAATCATACCAAGGACTATCCATTCATTTTGAAAGGTTAAGTTCATAAATATCCAGGTATCATTTCAATGAGTGTTATATTATGATACATTATTGAATAGATAACAATAGAGAGTGTGTGAGAACAAGTGAATCATCATGTAATAGTGAAAGAGGTAAAATTGAGAATAAGTTATTAAAAAAGTTATAAAATGGAACCTATAATGATTCACCCACCACTCACAGTATTTTACATATCTCAACAAGTTCTCCATACATTGAAAACATGGACTGAGACATATAATGAAAATGATTTCCTTATGGGTCGCAGTAATGTAAATTAGAATTCCAGTAATACATCATTAAATGTTTCAAAAACCGAATGACTGGATTAAACTAATTTTATATTTGAATTCATACTCATGGAAATTATTATGATGCCTTAGGCCCACACATTAGAATCCAATGCTAATATACAAAAACATTAAATAAATGCCTTGATACCACCTATAAAAGAATTGATATATTGATCCATAGTTAAAAAATAAATAACAATCATTGAATCCCATACGTCATCAAATATTATTTATTTTATTGGAAAGAATGGAAGAAACTCCAATGAGGACAAACAAGAGAAGACAAGACCTAAGGGGCTCTAAATTCGTGAAGTACAAGGGCATCCCCTATAACGATGTTCACCTCCTCTACTTGTAGAAAAATTATGTCATAAAAACAGGATACAACAAAACCTTTACCTGTAATGGACGAAAAATAATCAGCCTCCATGTTACCTTCACGCCATGTGTATCTCAGATTAACATTGCTGGATATCAACCACAAAACATCTAAATGAAATATGTTATTGACCATATAGGATTGGTAGAGTCATGAAATTAATTCTGAAGGACTCGGGAGTCTATTTCAGCTTCTGTAATGACAATTACACTCTGTGGACAAAGGTAGAGGTCAGTGATGAAGGGAAGAGCCTCCACATGAAGGGGAGAGTTGAGGCCAATGTATGTAGTGAATGTTTGAACCACTAGGCCTCTAGAGTTGCAGACCAGACCGCCACCTCTCTGATCCCCACAGCGCAACACCTATCGGTATTGAGTTTCAGGCCTCGCACAGGAGGGTTCCAGCGAACCCAATTACCTCTCAAAATTCCCTTATAAACAGGAGTATTGGGATGCGACTACAAGATGTGAAATAATTGAGTGTCCCTATAGGTCTCAATGGGCCTTACCAAATCTAGTAGGAGGCTCCGAATCCTCGCGATGATAGCCATCCTAGAAGAATAGGGGCCCTCGTGCTGAGCTTTATTTATGGCCTGCCAAATACGCCAGCAACATGCATTGAGGATGAGGATTGTAGCCTATTTCTCTACTCTTATGTTGCCTGATATGTGAAACCAAATATACAAGAAGAAGGAATTAGGGGAGGGTTGGGAGGAAAGAGTGTTGAACGAAACAAAGAATGACCAGACCTCCTGTGCCCATTTCCCCTCGAAGAAGAGATGGTCAGTGCTATCTTACTAGGGACGTTTATAGTATGAACAACAAGTGACCCGAGGGATGCAACTTTTTCTAAGATTCTCATCGGAAGGGACGATGTTATCTCGAAGCCTCTAGGTAAGGAAATTAAGCTTAGTTGGGATTTTATTGGTCAACTGGGCCTCATTCCAATGGTCCAACAACACCTGAGAGACCATCGACTGGCAAAAGATGCGACCCAAGAAGGCCCCCTGAGTTGAAATGTGTGAAAACACACTTTTCGGGATCCATGGAGGTTTCATTGAGATGAATGGAGCACTGATTATCATCATCAATGATTTACTTGAGGAAGTCAGGGTACATATTGGCTTCCTAGAATATGATTTTGAAGGTGGGGCTGTAACAGCCCGAGATTTTATGAAAAATATACTTTTTAATTTTATTAATGTTTTTTGTTGTACGCTACACCAAAAGGAGCTTGCACAACACGCATCCTTGACTTGCCTCGCATTACACGCAATCGCAACCTTCCTCGATAGCGTGTGTTGTACGCAATGCTGAGTTTCACGAAACAACGATATGCTATTAAAATATTATTAAAACTAGCCTTTATGAATGGTAATAACAACTTTTTAAATTTTAGAAAATTTAGCTCTCAAAATGGACTTCATTTTTGGATTCGGAGTATCGAATTTAGCCTAAGGTGAAATTTTGGTACTTTTCGGATAACTTTCATATTCTGATGAATAATGAAACTTACTAAATTATAATTAAAAACAACTTTTTTAATCGAAATAATTAATAGTGATAAATTATTAATTTGAGTTGTTTTAAAGTATATTTAGAATATATTTTTACAATTTAATACAATGTTGGTCATTGGTTGTAATTTAACATTTAAACCAGACATAATCAAGCGTCAATCTTTTGATAGATATTGTTTCTTAAAAACACGCTATTTGTTTTAACAGCGGGATTTAATTATAAAATTAATTAATGAAACTTATATGTTATGAATTTGGTAAAATAGACTTCAATTTTTAATTCAGAATATGAAATATAGCTTAGGATGAAATTTTGGCATTGTTCTGAAAAACATCAATTTTTGATGAATAGTGAAACTACTAAGTGGTAGTTAAAAACTGAATTTTTCATAAAACTTAATTTTACCACTTCTGTGAATGTAATTTCAAAAATCAAAGAGACACGGTTGATGTCAGTAAGTAAAATGTGGTTCAATGAGATGAAAATAATTTTTCGTGAATAGTAACTTTTTACTTTTATTTACCACGGTTAAAAGTAAATAGGGTAATTAAGGGTAAAAATGATATTAATATTACCCTAACACATGTCCTAATTCTATTGGACAAGTGTATCTCGACCCAAAACAAACTTAAGTGTAAAATATTATCATTTAGGCCCACTTGGATTAGATTAGGACATTTATTATTATTTAATTCAAAGAAGAGTTAAAAGTGTTAAAATCAAAGTTTATTTACTAAAAAAAATTTAATATAGGGTTGTACATAAGATAAATTAGATTGTAAATATTCATTAGAAAGCTAAAAATCGTTCCTACATAATGGTATTTTATTTTTAATTTTTATACATCAAATAATTTAATTTATTTATGACACAAAGATGATGCAGTAATTATCTTATTTATGAAATATTGACATAATTGATGTTATAAACACCAAAATAAATGTAATTTGAGACTTGTTATGAATTCCACTAATTTTCTAGGTTACTATGATATATTATTGTTGATTTAATCAACTTGGTTCGAACATATAATTCTGTTATGACTTTCACAAAAATCAAATATCAAATAGTGTCAAAATTGACACAAAATAGTTTTTCAATGAAATATTATATTATTAATTGTTATGTTATTCCTAAAAATCTAAGGTTCGGCCAAATGACTTATATAAGGATATATATATATTAATAATAAACAATTTGGGGTTCGTTTGGCATGTTATAGTAAGTGTATTAACCATATAGTGAAAGAAAATAAAAAGACACTGTAAAAGTTAAATTATTTAACTCAGAGTTAAATATAATTGATAAGGTTAAAATAATACCCTAATCTTGTCTAAATCCTATTGGTTGATAATATTTCGACCCATCCCCACTTTAGCTTCGAAATAAGACCCTTTGGAACCATTATAAACCGATTTTGACTTTAATATAAAATAATATTTTGAGATATTCCTAAGGTGCCCCTCTCCTCCCTTATAAAAGGGCACCTCCTCCCCCTCCTCCTCACACCAATTTGAGCACTCAAGCTCGGCCAACCCCTGACATTTTCTCCTCTCCACTTCCCTAGAATAATCCTAGAGGTCTTGGTCTTCTTCAAAGACCAATATTAGTTCCCTAAGTGGAGGATTCAAAGAGGCGTTCCAAAGAAGAGGTAATATCCATTACCGATCTTTTCAATTTCTTTCTTCTTCAACTTCTTCTTATTTAGTTGTTTCATGATAAAGTAATAACATCAGTATTGCTTACATATTGATATGTTATTATAAATATGAAACAACCCTAATTCACCTTCTATCCATCCTACGGAAAAATGAAATCACCGCGCGTGCGTACGTACGGAATACCGTCTCCACGCCGTGGTGTAATCTATTTTCCACCACCACCTTAAAAGGATGGGTATAATGGTGTAATGAGTAACTATTTATGATTATTATAAATTAATATTGATACTGAAGTAATATATATATACTCCAATACAATTCCACGATCATAGGAATGATATCATCACTCGTGTGTACGTACGGGATACCGTCTCCACGATGTGATGCGACTCGTTCTACATGATCATCATTACATAGTAATTATATAAATTAATTGAATGAATAAATATTATATATGTTACAGTAATAACATTCTGGATATAAGTTATCTATAACCTTAAAATAAGAATAAGAATTTATTCGGAAAAACACGCATAAGAACAAAAGGCAATAAAGACCAAAGTAACAAGTAACAATGAAATATTACCAACAAGAAGCTAAGAATATGACCATATATGATATCATATCAATATGTATGATTCTGGAATAAGTCAATAACATTATTTAAACAATTATACAGGAGTTTCGGACACGTACAAAGCAAATCGGACCTAAGGTAAGGTAAATATCGCAATCTCATTTTTATCCGAGATTGTTTATACTTTAGTATTAAATGGGGTGTATTTTATCATCCACATCCATAATTCCTCAATATGTAATATTATTTCCATCCAACTACAATTTTTTAAATCCAATTTTACCCTTATGTGATTTTTTAGTAAAAGATATGAAAGGAATCTTTTGTCGTTTTTCGTACGAGGTACTTTTTTGACTTTTCCGACAAAAGTACGAGAAGAATGTTTTTTTTAACTTATACGGCATGAATGGATTTTTAAAACATTATTTCCAAGAAGCTTACTTTACAAGTTTTCAAGTTTATTTTTAATCAACTTCTTTTAGTTTTAAATTGTAAGACATGTTAAGAAAGGAAAATGTTTTTGAAGTAGAAAGGTTATTTTCCTCAAGAATGGATTTCAAGTGTTTTATCAAAAAATTTTTCCATCTAAGATAATAAAGGGTTCTGTTTCTTACCCTATTATTACATGGATTTGATTATGTTGTGATGGAAATATTTTTATGAATTCCTTTATCTTATATGAATTTTTTTATGATGTCATGTTGTTTAAGAATCCCATTTTTATTACATGGGTTATGCAATGATGTATGATTTATGATTTTGTGGCACACATAAGAATGGTATCATTATGAGATGGGTGGGACCTATATCTCCCTCCAATGCATTGGGTAAAGATTTTATATCTCATGAGATAGACATGGCTGGAATGGTAGGTTATACCCGTTCAGTGAAACAGGACTGAAACGAGGGTCACTCGATTCAGAAATGGACTTTGTCCACTAAGATAGTCTTGGCAATGATTCTTGACTAACAAGAAATGATTCTCTATGATTATGTGTGTATGACACAAAGTTTAATGTTTTAAGTTATGATTATTGTGAATACATTTCACTTCCATGAGTTATCCCAGGTTATGAAATTATGATCTCTTTTGTAGGTTAAGATTTCCAAAAGTTATGTTCTTATGTATATGATGTGATTTATATTTCTTTTGTTTACCCTTACTGAGAATTTGAGCTCACCCTTTTATGTTTTCTTTTCCCCAGGATATAAAGAAAAGTTTTAGGTAAAAAAAGGGAAGATCTTTATGGGAGATATTGAAGATCTTTCACCAGGATTAGAAGATTATATTCCGAGTTTCCAAAGACACTAAACTATTACGGTCCTTGTGTGTGTGTTTTTGTAATGTACTAAGTATTCCGCAAATGTAATGTAATGTCCATGTACGTCAAGCTTTGGGTCGTTACAGTTGGTATCAGAGGAAAGGTTTAGTCAACCTTTGGAAACTAGGATGTGAGAACGTTAGTGAGATCCCTAGAGATATTTCTAAGGTATGTCTAGGGATGTCCCTAAGGATAAGTATACATATAGGATATAGTCCTAGAACTACGATAATGATATTATAATTTAACCTAAGATGTTAGATATTGAGGGTACTCCCCCTTTACTATGTTGTTTTCTCTAGCAAGATTTTTTCCTCTCAACGAATTCTTTTTGTGTTTTAGTTAATGGAGGGAACCAGACGGAATTCGGTTAACATTGAATCCAATGGACAAATTGGTGACTATAAGCAAAAAATTTATGTAATGACTAGAGAGAAGGATATTGTGATTATGCCGAATCAGTCATCGCGATATATGATTAACAAGGTGAAATTTAGTGGTATACCTAATTCATCAAAGAAGAGGAAGATAGACTATTATGCATGTTCGCATGTTGAGCAGCATAAAGAAAGGAAGATTGAGATTTCTAAAGAAGGGAAGAAGAACCTTGAAGAATACCTCAAATGGAGGGACCGATGTTATTTGTGTTGAGATAAGGGTCATAGAGTGATAGACTGTTATGGAGTTCAATGTATTATTTGTGGAGAACATGGGCATTACCCAACTCAATGCCCTGACCTAAAAAGTTACTTCTAAATCATGGAAGGACTTATTCCAGGACAATAATTGAAGAGGATGGATTGAAGTGTTTATGTATTGGTATTCAAGAATAATGTTGTTGAGGTACTTTTATTGTTTATTATAATATTTTTGTATTATTGTGGTTTTCAATAATTTTAAGGTACCGGTAACCATGAAAAGTGATTCAAATATTTTGGAAAGCAGATGATATGCGCATAATGAAGGGATAAGGAGAAAATGAAATGTTTGACAGTATTCATGATCTCATGATTGATATAAGGACTAAGTGATATCATGGTTTTAGTATATAGAATTTTGAGGATTTTGGTATGTGGAAAGTGTTAAATTTTAACGGAATTCATGTTTTCACTAAGGTATTCAAGAGAATACATGATTAAGGACTTTGAATGTTTGGAATGTGACCAACAAAACATATCTTATGATATATGGGGATCGACGATGGTGTTAAATCTCTGGTAATCGTTTTCACTATGTTATGAGAGTGGACTGCAGTATTATGGATAAGCCTAAAGATTGGAATGGATTATGTTGGACATAAGTTAGTATTGTTTAAGGATAGAAGTTTTCTCGATATTATTGATGAGATGTTATAGTAATATAGTTTTAGAAAAAGGACAACCTGCAGGATGGGCGACAACCCATCGCGTCGGACAAGGATGTGGGAATCGAACCCACAACCGAAGTGCGACTGACCTTTATCGCCTACCACTGGCCTACAGGAATTCCCTGTTTATTAGAAACTAGTTTTATTATATTAAGCAGTATGATATATGAAGTATAAAGTCCATTTTAGGAACCATATATGATTAATCTCACTATATATCGACTTATGTATATAATTTTTGCTAACCATTTGTTTGAGACAGATGGAATGACCTGTCATTCTATCACATGATCTGCTAACACTTCACGAATAACAAATTCAACTTCATTTATTTAAGAGATGAAGTGGAAATTGTTAAAGGCACGAACAATAGTGAGATTATACCAAAATAAATTAAGTATTTATTCTAATTCAAATTATTTAACTTTAGGGAAATGATATTGAAAACTAAAAATGTTGTCCGAGTGATCTTATATCTGATGAATCAGATGGTACCTTAGATCTTCACAAATTTATGGCTTTGTGATTGCTGTCTTTTCCATAGCCATGTTCTCTACCACTCTCCATTAGAACATGATGGTTAGATTTCTCTTCCATATCCATATTTTCACCTATGTGGAAACCCAGTGATTAGTTTATTTGGGTAACTGTTACGTTTCATACTTTTTTTTAAATATTGGTTTTGATATTCCTTTTTATGATGTGGGTTTCTATTAAAGAAACTTTTGAATAGTAAACCATTTATAACCCCGAAGAATTTCGAGGGAGAAATTCATTTTAAGGGGGGTAGAATGTAACAGCCCGAGATTTTATGAAAAATATTCTTTTTAACTTTATTAATGTCTTCTGTTGTACGCTACACCAAAATGATCTTGAACGACACGCATCCTTGACTTGCCTTGCATTACATGCAATCGCAACCTTCCTCGATAGCGTGTGTAGTACGCAATACTGAGTTTCACGAAACAACGATATGCTATTAAAATATTATTAAAACTAGCCGTTATGAATGGTAATAACCACTTTTTAAATTTTAGAAAATTTAGCTCTCAAAATGGACTTCATTTTTGGATTCGGAGTATCGAATTTAGCCTAAGGTGAAATTTTGGTACTTTTCGGATAACTTTCATATTCTGATGAATAGTGAAACTTACTAAATTATAATTAAAAAAAACTTTTTTAATCGAAATAATTAATAGTGATAAATTATTAATTTGAGTGGTTTAAAAGTATATTTAGAATGTATTTTTACAATTTAATACAATGTTGGTCATTGGTTGTAATTTCACATTTAAACCAGACATAATCAAGTGTCATTCTTTTGATAGATATTGTTTCTTAAAAACACGCTATTTGTTTTAACAGCGGGATTTAATTATAAAATTAATTAATTCAACTTCTATTTTATGAATTTGGTAAAATAGACTTCAATTTTGAATTCGGAATATGAAATATATCTTAGGATGAAATTTTGGCATTGTTCTGAAAAACATCAATTTTTGATGAATAGTGAAACTACTAAGTGGTAGTTAAAAAACTGAATTTTTCATAAAACTTAATTTTACCACTTCTGTGAATGGAATTTCAAAAATCCGAGAGACACGGTTGATGTCAGTAAGTAAAATGTGGTTCAATGAGATGAAAATAATTTTTGGTGAATAGTAACCTTTTACTTTTATTTACCACGGTTAAAAGTAAATAGGGTAATTAAGGGTAAGAATTATATTAATATTACCCTAAAACATGTCCTAATTCTATTGGACAAGTGTATCTCGACCAAAAACAACCTTAAGTGTAAAATATTATCATTTAGGCCCACTTGGATTAGATTAGGACAATTATTATTATTTAATTCAAAGAAGAGTTAAAAGAGTTAGAATCAAAGTTTATTTACTAACACATTTTTAATATAGGGTTTTTCATTAGATAAATTCGATTGTAAATATTCATTAGAACGATAAAAAGATTTCCTACATAATGGTATTTTATTTGTAATTTTTAGACATCAAATAATTTAATTTATTTATGATACAATGATGATGCAGTAATTATCTTATTTATGAAATATTGACATAATTGATGTTCTAAACACCAAAATAAATGTACTTTGAGACTTTTTATTAATTACACTAATTTTATAGGTTACTATGATATATTATTGTTGATTTAATAAACATGGTTCTAACATATAATTCTGTTATGACTTTCACAAAAATCATATATCAAATAGTGTCAAAATTGACACATAATAGTTTTTAAATCATATATTATATTATTAATTGTTATGTTATTCCTAAAAATCTAAGGTTCGGCCAAATTACTTAGCTAGGGATATATATATTAATAATAAACAATTTGGGGTTCGTTTGGCATGTTATAGTAAGTGTATTAACCATATAGTCAAAGAAAACAAAAAGACACGGTAAAAGTTAAATTATTTAACTTAGATTTAAATCTAATTGATAAGGTTAAAATAATACCCTAAACTTGTAAAACTCCTATTGGTTGATAGGATTCCGACCCATCCCCACTTTAGCTTCGAAATAAGACCCTTTGGATCCATTATAAACCGATTTTGACTTTAATATAAAATAATATTTTTAGATATTCCTAAGGTGCCCCTCTCCTCCCTTATAAAAGGGCACCTCCTCCCCCTCCTCCTCACACCAATTTGAGCACTCAAGCTCGGCCAACCCCTGACATTTTCTCCTCTCCACTTCCCTAGAATAATCCTAGAGGTCCTGGTCTTCTTCAAATACCAATCTTAGTTCCCTAAGTGGAGGATTCAAAGAGGCGTTCCAAAGAAGAGGTAATATCCATTACCGATCTTTTCAATTTCTTTCTTCTTAAACTTCTTATTCTTTAGTTGTTTCATGATAAAGTAATAACATCAGTATTACATACATACTGATATTTTATTATAAATATGAAACAACCCTAATTCACCTTCTATCCATCCTACGTAAAAATTAAATCACCGCGCGTGCGTACGTACGGAATTCCGTCTCCACGCCGTGGTGTAATCTATTTTCCACCACCACCTTACAAGGATGGGTATAATGGTGTAATGAGTAACTATTTATGATTATTATAAAGTAATATTGATACTGAAATAATATATATATACTCCAATACAATTCCACGATCATAGGAACGATATCATCACTCGTGCGTACGTACGGAATACCGTCTCCACGATGTGATGCGACTCGTTCTACATGATCATCATTACATAGTAATTATATAAATGAATTGAATAAATAAATATGATATAAGTTACACTAATAACATTATGGATATAAGGTATCTATAACCTTAAAAGAAGAATAAGAATTTATTCGGAAAAACACGCATAAGAACAAAAGGCAATAAAGACCCGAGTAACAAGTAACAATGAAATATTACTAACAAGAAGCTAAGAATATGACCATATATGATATCATATCAATATTTATGATTCTGGAATAAGTCAATAACATTATTTAAACCATTATAAAGGAGCTTCGGACACGTACAAAGCAAATCGGACCTAAGGTAAGGGAAATATCACAATCTCATTTTTATCTGAGATTGTTTATACTTTATTATTTACTGGGGTATATTTTATCATCCACATCCATAATTCCTCAATATGTAATATTATTTCCATCCACCTACAATTGTTTAAATCCAATTTTACCCTTCGGTGAGTTTTTAGTAAAAGATATGAAAGGAATCTTTTGTCGTTTTTCGTACGAGGTACTTTTTTGACTTTTCCGACAAAAGTACGAGAAGAATGTTTTTTTTACTTATACGGCATGAATGGATTTTTAAAACATTTTTTCCAAGAAGCTTACTTTACATGTTTTCAAGTTTATTTTTAATCAAATTCTTTTAGTTTTAAATTGTAAGACATGTTAAGAAAGGAAAATGTTTTTGAAGTAGAAAGGATATTTTCCTCAAGAATGGATTTCAAGTGTTTTATCAAACTTATTTTCCATCTAAGATAATAAAGGGTTATGTTTCTATCCCTATTATTAAATGTATTTGATTATGTTGTGATGGAAATATTTTTATGAATTCCTTTATCTTATATGAATTGTTTTATGATGTCATGTTGTTTAAGAATCCCATTTTTATTACATGGGTTATGCAATGATGTATGATTTATGATTTTGTGGCACACATAAGAATGGTATCATTATGAGATGGGTGGGACCTATATCTCCCTCCAATACATTGGGTAAAGATTTTATATCTCATGAGATAGACATGGCTGGAATGGTAGGTTATACCGGTTCAGTGAAACAGGACTGAAACGAGGGTCACTCGATTCAGAAATGGACTTTGTCCACTAAGATAGTCTTGGAAATGTGTCTTGACTAACAAGAAATGATTCTCTATGATTATGTGTGTATGCCACAAAGTTTAATGTTTTAAGTTATGATTATTGTGAATACATTTCACTTCCATGAGTTATCCCAGGTTATGAAATTATGATCTCTTTTGCAGGTTAAGATTTCCAAAAGTTATGTTCTTATGTATATGATGTGATTTATATTTCTTTTGTTTACCCTTACTGATCATTTGAGCTCACCCTTTTATGTTTTCTATTCCCCATGATATAAAGAAAGGTTTTAGGTAAAAAAAGGGAAGATATTTATGAGAGATATTGAAGATCTTTCACCAGGATTAGAAGATTATATTCCGAGTTTCCAAAGACACTAAACTATTATGGTTCTTGTGTGTGTGTTTTTGTATTGTACTAAGTATTTCGAAAATGTAATGTAATGTCCTTGTACGTCAAGCTTTGGGTCATTACAGGGGAAACCAGTGAAACAAAGACACGACCCCAACAAGTTTTGATGCAAAAAGGGAAATGTACCCTCCCCGATGATCCATCGGGCCATAGGATGCAGCGCTGATAAAATGGGGAGAAGAGTCAAGAGGAAGGGGTACATGACTCTTGTCTCCAGTATCTAGTTTTACTCTATATCTATGCTAATAATCACACCCAAATGATTAAGACTTTCATGGATATCATAGGCCAGGCTTTCATGCCAACAGAACTGAGTGTCCACCATACCATGAACATTGATCCTACCTTCCCGTAATGGATACACCATTTTCTCCCAATCCACCCAATGGAATTTCCCTTTCATATAAGAATCCCAAAAAAGCTGTACAAAGATCTTATAAATATTTATGATGTAGCCTTTCAGTACATTGATAGTCTATAGGGAGGACACTCGAGTATCCAGAAGTATGCTATTGAGGAGATCAATGCAGCCCCTGAAAGAAAGCTATTTATTCTTCCAATTGAGAACTCTATCCTCTAACTTGGTATCCACAAGGTCTATGTATCTAATCCAAATATGGATTAATCAGATCAGGGTGCCCAGATAGGACGTGGGAAGGCTACTACATTGCATGGAAATAATATTACAGATACAATCCATAAGACTAGGAGGGGAATGTTTGGGAAAAATGACCTCACTTTTGTACTTATTGATAACTTGGATGATCCACTTTCTTTAAGTTTGAACCACTTGTATAAGGCCATAGATAGACTTCCTGATAACATTGAGAAATATCAATATATCATTTTTTACATGAAGTGAATAATGGATGGATGTTTCCACTTCTTACAATAGGGAAGAACCACCCCCTATTGAGGATTTTGTGAATGAGATAGATAAGTAAGTATTGGGAGAGAATCAAGAGGCTGGGTGAAATAGGATCACCCTGCCTCAAGCCACAAGTCAATTTGAAGAAACCATGGGTCTTACCCATGAAGATAACTGCCAGCTAGGAGGAACAGAAACAGCAGAAGATGAGACTAGTGGAAGCGTGTGAAAAGCCTATACATGTTAGAATGTTTTTTATATAACTCCATTAGACATGATCAAATGCCTTACACATATCCAGTTAAATTGTCAGCTTAGATACATGGAATTTATTGTTGAGAACCCGTAGCATCTCTTGGGCCAGCGTGATAGCACCCTGAATGATTCGACCCTTCACAAAGTCCTGCTACTATTTGGAGACCCATTGTGGGAGATAGACAACAAACATATAATTCATGATACAAGAAATTATTTTATAGGTGAATGTTCACAAGATAACCATGTGAGAATTCAGGATGGAGGAGGGGTTCTTATTCCTTAGTAGGAGGAAAAACCTAGTGGCTTCCTCAACCCTCAGAAGGTGGTTGCCTCGAAAGAACTCTTGGATGGAATTAGATATATATCATGTAACCACCTCATAGGTGTACCTATAAAAATAACTAAGAAAACCATTTGGATAGTGCGCACTATCAGCCTGGAGGTTCAAAATTGCCTTGTAGGATTCTCCCATGTCAGGCAAGGCCACTAGCATGTCATTGTCATGGGGATACATGAGCTTTGGAATATCCACCAGGGCCTCCCCCACAACACTAGTGTATCAATTTGGCATTCTAGAGTTTGGAACTTATAAAATATCCTTGAAAAAGTTGAGTTCTTGGTTTCCCACTGCATCTTTTTCATTCATGTAACACCCATCCTCCATCAGGATTTTGGGAGCAACCGAGAACTCCTCTCATTGATACATGCATGGAAATATGTATTGTTCTTATCCCCCTCCACCAACCAATGGATAGATGAAGCTTCCCTCATCATTTTCACCTGATGATGGATCATGCATTATAAGGTGACCTTCTTGATTGATAGAGCATGAAACAACTGATCATCCCAAGCCTCCTCAAAAGAATTTCTGAGATGCTCCACCTCATGCATGGCATTATTCAAGTATATGTCATCTGAAATAAAGTTCTGTGTCCATGCCTGAATGCAATTTTTGATCCTACACAATTTGGAATGAAGAAAAATCCAAGGACTTCATTGGGAAGGCTTGGACCATGATGATTTAATTATTTGATGGTAACCGGGCAGACTAATCCAATGCTGGGAGAAGCTGTAGGAGTCCCTATTATCCTTAGAAGAATCCACAGTAACAAGGAGTAGAAATTGGTCTGAAACACCACATAATAGATGATAAATCTTGATATTAAGGAACAAGACCGATGCCTAAATGTTGGCCAAGCACTGATCCAACCGTCTCCATGACCAGTGAGCCTCGTGCTAGTTGTTCCACCCAGTGAAGAGGTCTGTAGGGAACCCAAGGTCCACAAGGCCATTTCCATCCATGAAGTAGAGAAAATCCTTGCTAACCTACCTGAAAAAAGGACCAATTCCCTTCATCTCTTTAGGTACCATGATGATGTTCAAATCTCTGCCCATGATCAAGGGGTAGTTTCTAGGATAAAATCTATTGAGGTTTTTCCAAAGGATCACATTTTGTTGGGAATCACAGCTTCAATAAACTTTTGAGGCAAATAAGGATCCCCAGTCATGAGTAACCTTTTTTGTGATGAACTAGTCATCGGCCTGAATAAGATTCACTAGAAACGTTATTTCTAGAATATCCAAATTTGATGATTCGATGGATTAACATTCATTAAGGAGTTCATTTTGAGTCTATGATAATAATCAATGATTCTGGATATATCAGGATTGTGTTTCAAGATGGCGGTGAATAGATCCTTATGTTTCCAAATTTCATAAACCATGAATACTGCATTCACATGATCACTAAGTCCAAAGACATTCCATGTGATCAAAGGAATCATTTAATGAGGCATGACCTGACACTAACCCCAGGGCTTTTATCCTTTAGCTAATATGTGGGAGAGTTCATACTTATATTTTTTTGGGATCAGGTGTGCATGATCATGTTGTTGGGAGGGGAAGACATTACTGAAGAATGACTCCCCATATAGAGGGAATAATCTCTTATGTGGTCTTCGTCTAGGGACATGGGAGGAGAATCCAAACTCTCCATCCTACAAACATGGGATAAATCCTTGGATAAGGAGATAAAACCTGAGGTACTTCAAGGCTGAGGGCTTGGAGGAGGGGCCAAAAGAGGCTAATGGACCTCTGTTTCCACTAATTGTCGAAGGATAAGTCTGTAAGATGATCCATGGGGTAGATGTGGGTTGGGAGAGAGATAGACGGCATGAATCGTAGGGAAATCCCAATCACACAAACAAGTTCTTATACTTCGGGGGACATTCGTAGGTTGAGAAACTGAGGTGCAATTGGCCCTAAGGGGGGGGGGAGTCTACTCCACCTGTAAGGGACCATGGGCCCAATCACGGCTTCTTGCAAAGGGTATTGGTCCTCTAATGGAGGATCGACTGCGAACGCAAGAGATGGATAGGATCCAAATTTTTTACCCAAAGGCCCACTAGTGAATTGTTCTACTACAGTACTCAGTTACTACAATTTTGTTACCGGTATACTACCTACTACTGTACCTACCGCCTCTATGGGGTCTCCAATCAACTATTCCTCTACGGTTATAGTATGACACACTATGTATACATAAAAAATTTATATATATTATTGTAGTATTATGTAAAAACATTTAAATTGTAAACCAACAGGAAATTGGGAGCCACCTATATCTATGAAAATAAATGAAAACAAGTATATAAACAATATTATTCTTCTTCCAATGTAATAAATAATTATAGACATCAAAAACATGTCAACAAGTCCTTTTGTTGAGACGATTACATGTTTTGAGACTAAAACAACGAAATGATTCTTAATATTCCTGGTTTACACTAAGTATAAAGACTAGTGCGGTCATAGTAGATGTGTTGAAGAATCAATGGGTTTTATAATTCGTGGTCCCAGAAATCACCTGATTATGTCCATTTCATTAATATTAGTATTCATAAATAATTTTCATATTATTCCCTACGGAACCTTGTCCTGAATAATATCACGTATCCTATATAATGAATTATACAAAATATTAATACTTAATATAGTTTCACTAAAAGAAAATAATTAACATGGGTAAAAATAAACTTTTCAATGTCATTAAACTAGATAACATACTAATAAAACACATAAAAAATAATTTGGATGGTAAAAAAATACATATTAAACATTATAATAATTAACCTTATTGTAATAAAAAAAATATTTTATGCCAACATGTTTCTCGATTTCAATGGAATAAAATCCTTTCTAGGTGTATTTTATCTTATCTATGTTATGGAAAATGTGATGTTTAAAATATATATAACAATTAGTACACTTCTATGTCAATACTAGAATATATTGTTCAAAATCTATCTATAGAAATAAATTAGATGGTTTCAAAAGAATATATCCCAAAAAGTGATAACTATTTTTCAAAGGGTTTATATAGTAGGAATTTTTATTAGCATACAAAAATGAGATAAAACTAAAAAATATAAAAAATGTGTAGAATTTACCTGATTTATATGTACTAATATTGAAAAATGATCATACCACAATGGATGAAAATCGAGTTACGATAAATCATTAAAATTAGGGAAAAACTGAATTAATAGTAGAATGAATGGGTGCATATATTTTTCAAGAAACTAACTAAAAATAGATAGATTATATTAAAAATATATCCATGGATAGTGAACACACTATAAAAAGATATCATGGATCATTAATGTTGTATGCCTCAAATAACCAAAATAGAGACCATGAAGAAACATAGGTCTTTAGAATCATTCGAATCAAAACAGATTAATATTTACGGTTTCTAGTTTTACCTTAAATACCATTATTGTAATATAATTCTTGATATGATATCTCAAATAGGTTGTATATACACACCAAAATTGAATTGTGGATTAAAATAAAAAATATGTCTGAAAAAGAGGAATATTCGATAAAAACCCTAACCTATATCCAAAACATTCCTAAAACATAATTTATCCATATATATAACAAAAATTTATTTCTTAATCACATAATTTAAAACCATAATATATATTTTTTTCATACATTTGAAAAATATTCAGTCTCTATAAGAATATTTATGTTTTTTTACATTAGGTGTCTATTATCATGATTGATTCTACTAGTTTTACAATATCAACACCATTTTTTACTTTATATTACCATGTTCATAATTACATTATTATTAAACATTCTATTAGGTATTATGTATACTTATGTATTATTTTTTAAATTCTTTTCATGATTATTTTAGTCATTATCCATAAATTGAAATTATATAATAAAATTGACTTCCTAATTCTTGACAATCAATTTTCATTTTATTAATTAATGAATTAAAAATTAATATGACATATTTGAATCAAAATACCCATTATTTTTACATTTATATTATATTATATCATTAATTATGTTATCATACTCATTCATGATATATATTCATATAATCATTGGATTAGGTTTTTAAACCTAACAGGACATGAACAAACCATGATTTAATGAATGATTTTGAGGTGGTTTGTGAACATATCATTAGAATAGTAACATTATGATCCTATTTATTTTTTATTTGTGATAAATTTTATAATATAATATAATAAAAAAATAATGGAAATGATGATATTATATAGTCGAGTAAAATATTATTCACTTAGTATTCTTATTTTAAATAATTAAATTAACATTACTCATTTGATGATCGTATCACTATGATGTCTATAAATTTGAAATAGTAAATCCTAATTGATATATTAAAAAGTTATCTATTAAACGTATCATTTTATCAATCATTGTAAGGCATATGAGTAAATCCAATCATGTTACATTATGAAGGTGGTTGTCTACGAAATGCATTAACAATAGTTTTGTTTCTCTTAATCTATGTGGAATATTAACAAATAATGAGCTTAATATTATTATATTAGAATAGAAATATATAAATTATACTAATATTATTATATTTTTGTGAATAGAATAAATTTTAAGGTGGATTATTAATATGAACACTAAGTATTTGATAATTCTCATGTCGGGGACGTGATTTGTTTACTGTATCTCTTCTAATAATTTTTGGAATTATGATAAATAATGAAGACCTGGTTATTTTGAAAGGGTATAGGTTTATAGAGAAGAAAAATATAACTTTTTTACATGGTAAATTCAAATTTAAGGTTAGTCATAATGTTGGGAAGATGACAACATTTCACAAGTGAAGGGAAGGGTTATTTTTAGAGTAACTCTTACATTTTCAATAATTTATTGTTGTGATTCAAGTGTCAAATGATAATAAGACAATATATGTGGAGAGGAAATTGAGTTCTGATCAAATTCACTTTATCCAATCCTTTTTTATATAACATTGATTGATTTATTTCTTTTTAAGATTTTTTTCTTTTACCCAAACTTACATTTACCTTGGTAATTAATTTTTAAATCATAATAGTTAATTTATATGAATAATATTGATATTTTCCTTATTAATTATATTTAATTATTACATCATGTTTTTAGAATCATTTTTTAAAATAAAATTTATAATGGTATGAAATGTTAACTTAAAATAAATACCTTTAATTTCATACAATAATTTTTGAGATAAATAATTTTTTTAAGAATTAAATTTATATTTTAGGTGGAATTATTATAGACACTGATTATAATGGCATAAATATTAATTATTTGTAAAAAATAAAGGATATGAGTCCTCTATGGAAAACAAAAACATAACATCCTTTGAAAATACATGATTCAATGAAAAAACTGAAACCTTTTTTATGTTAAAGAAACAGTTTAATTATATATAAGAAAGTATTCCATAGGTTTTGTAAGATCAATGAATATGTGGAAATGAAAAATGGAATTACAAAATTACATATTTTATAAAATAATATGATTTATAAATTTCAGTCACCTTATTATTTAATGGAAAAATTATTAAAAAAATAAATGTTTCATGAATACTATATTTTTAGAATGAAGCCTACATTTCCTAAATTGCTCAAAAATTCCTATGATTTTAATTTTATATGAAAAAATAATAAATGAATATCATGATTATTAATTTCAAAATTAAAAAAATTATAAAATCAATTTTTGGGTAAAATCATAAAATATAATTGAAAACCTATATTAATTGGAAAATAATATTTTGAAATATTAACTATTTTATTTCAAATCATCTAATAAATAAATTAGTGATAAAAAATTAAATAATTTGAAATATAATTTATCCTTTATCATATGATTCCTTAAATAGATATATGTATATCATAAAATTTATTTTTTCATATAAATAATTTTTTATATAATAAATGATCTTAGTAATCATTTGAGGTAATCTAATTAAATGTAATTTATATTATATGTAACCTATATTCTATATATATATTTATATTACTCATTAACTAATTATTCATATTCATTCCAACTAATTCAATAGATATTTATTAATGGTTATTCGTAAATATTTATATTTTATCTAAATATATCGATGTTGCATTTTTTATCAATTTTTGATGAGGAGAATGTTATTAAAAGGATTGATTAATATGTGGGTAATCATATGTTTAAATTTTCGGATGATGCATTCTCCCCCACCAAAATAATGTTTTCCCAAAACATTTGACTCATAATATCATAATATTATTTTCAAGGAATCTTATTTAATTATATGTATATATATGATCATGGGGTCATTCATGATGTGGATTGAAATTTATATATATGAAAAATCATTATGATAACATTACAAAGAGATCTTTCCCATTCATAATTTGAAATATAATTCTACTAAAGTGTGTAGATATTGATCAATATGGACTGACATCCTAAAATCTTAAAAAATGATTTATATGTTTATCAAATCACATGGATTTTTTATTTTTTTCTCAATTTCTAGTAGTTATTAAAAACACACATGACATTGGAATTTTGAAAATTACAAGTGAAAACTCATTATCTAAATCATTATTTGTAGCTATAAATGAATTAATTGTTCATGTGTATTTTGGTGACCATATCCCTCATTGTACCATGGATAGGGATATTGAATTTCATAGTTCCCAAAACTCATGTAACTAAATTAAAATATTATTATAGCTTATATCTCTCCCTTACACATGTGATTAGGATAACCACTATATCAACAAATACCTCATTTACCCCAATGTCTAAGTTTAACTAATATCATTCTTGGTTTATCCGTATATACATTATGGTGGGTTCTCTCACACTTATTATATTAATCCTTAAAATATATATCACAAATTATCTAGTAATTTCATAATATATTCCATTCTAAATAATCATTGAAATCTATTCTCTAAAAATTAAACATATCCTTCATTAAACTACACTTTTCATCTTTATGATCACATAATCTCGATATTAGAGCTTTCATAAAACATATTTGAATCACAACACATAAATTCACAAAATGATTCTATATATAAGTTACAATTAACTCTAAAATCAACCCTAAAATGATATTAAAAACTTTTTAAAACGTCCACACACATAGAAACTATATATCACAATCCCAAAAAAGATATCAAATTCTCAAAAAAACATATCATGAATATTTAATCAAACACATGGTTAAAAATAATGTCTAACAAGCTTATTAAATAATAAAACCACCATTTTTAATATTAAAACAAGGTATTAAAAAATATGAAGAGTTATTCATAACTCAATCATTTGTTCATATTTATTTATCTAAAACAATATCAATTTTTATAGAATAAAACTTCAAGAATATTAGTAAATTTTAATTTATTTTTCAATACAATTAAATTAAAAATATTGTAGAAAATTCTTTCTGTGTTTCACATAATACTCAAAACATCAATAAAATATTAGTATACCATCAACAAATATAAATAACTAATTTAAATATAAAATAGTATCGGGGATTTTTATCTATTATGAAATTAACCTAACAACCTTTGGTAAGACTAGAAATATCAATGTCTCTATTATAATAAAAATATTATAAAATTAAAAACCATTTATGTATCCTTAGTATTTTTCTTAAAAAACATTATTGTTTCTAGGAACATTCATTTCTCATCATAATTTTCAAGATTATTATTAAAATGAAGACTAAAAAACGGGTTATGATAATATCAAAACCATGAATATAAAAACATAAATACCAATATAGATTCCCTTATTACACCAGTATTTATTACATATGATACATTAATGTCAACATAGGATACTCTTCATTTAATCATGGGGTATCCATAATCACTTTAAATTATTTATCAACCCAATTTTGTTTTCATAACTCATAATTCCTTCAAAATTATACATAAATAAACACAACCACAAAACAAGGAAAGGGAAGTGTTGCCATTTATCAGTGTTAAGTTGAAAGCGCTGATAAAGGGGTGGGTCTTTATCAGCCCTATCTAAATGCACTGAAAATTAATCCCAATATCAGTGTTAAAACAATCATTGATAAAGGTGTACCATTTATCAGCACTTTTCTTAGCACTAATAAAAGTTTTTATTTTTAATTTATATAAATTTTTATTTTTATATTCAAAAATAATTTTTATTTGTATACATTAAATAAGAAAGAATATATTATAATTAGTATATATTTTTTTAATAATTGAAATATATATATAAAGTTTTAATTGAAAAAATTAATTATAAGATTGTAATTATATATATATATATATTATTAAATAATTATATTATTATAATAAATTAAATTAATTAATAAATATATTTGGTAAATTTATTATATTTTTTAGATATTTATTTGATTTATTATATTTATTAGATTAATTCAATGTATTTATTATATTTATTATATATAATATATTTATTTTGTTTATAAATATATAATACATTTTAATATATACTTATAATTAAAATTATTGAATACATATGTGTTTTCCAATGAATTTGGTCAACAAGTATATTGATCATGCATATATGATATGTATCATATGCCTATATGTTCATTTATACATTAAATCTTGTTGTCCATTGATGTTGTATATTGATTAATTCATATTGTTACCCATATCTATTATACATGTTCTAAAAAATATAAATATACAATTATATTAAATATATTTAAATAATAAATATATTTTATTTTATTTTTTAATGATATATATAAATACCTTTCAAATACATTTGTAATTATAATTTTATTAATATAATATATTATCAATTATATAACAATATTTATAAATATATTCTATTTATAGTTATACTTATTATTAAATAAATATATATTCAGCCTATAAATCATATTAAATAAATATATAAGAATGTAAATAAATTATTAAAATTATATATTTATCAGTGATTTTGGTCTTAGCGCTAATAAAACATAAATTTATCAGTGCATTAAACTAGCACTGATAAAGGTTTCTATGGTTTTTATAAATGAACCCTAATAGGCTCCTCCTCCTTCGCACCCTTTTAAGCATTCTTGGATGTTGAACCTTACGCAATCGAACCCTTCTCCTCCACGGCCCCTCCTCATACTCCCCCCCCCCCCTCCATCGTTGCCTTCTCCTCAACCTCCACCGAGATCCTCCTCCTCCTCCGCTGCTACCTTCTCCTACTCCTCCACCGTGTCCCCTCCTTCGTTGTGACCCTCACCCTCCTTTTCTACTACTTCCTCCTCCGCCTCTTCATCCACCTCCACCAACACCTCATTCTCCCCCTCTTCCGTGTGTGGCCCCCTTGTCCATGTGACCAACTCGGGCACACCCTTCTCATCCAATGACCGTCTCGGAAGCCTCCTCAATAGAACATAGATTCTCCCCACTAAGTCTCTAATTTAGTGAATATTTACTCTTCTGTATTAGAATGGGAGTTGGTGTGAAGATCTAGTCTTTGAGTGAACGTGAAATCCCTAGATACTAGTGCACTGGTGTTTTTTATAAAATGTGGACGCATTTTGGAATCCCAATGGTTGTTTGTGTTTGGTGATGATTAGGCTATGAGAGGATATTTTGAGCTGGAGATAGATGATGTGGTCTAGGAAGGATTGAATTGGGTACACACTGGTTCTTAGGTGATAGCATAATGAATAGTTTAATTGGGTCAGTGTTTGACTATAAAAATATATCATGGGTCATATTAGACAATGATATATTAATATTAGCATGGGATTCCCCCAATAAGAATGGAATCATGCTCTAGATCTTAATGGAATATTGGTGGTGGAAGTCAAGTATTATTTAGTTTTGTTATATGGGTTTTTAATTTTAAAATGACATAAGATGATAGGTTCAAACTATGATGTGTATTCATTTTTGGTTTTTGGATTCCTTTAAAGTTAATAATTTGGATTATAATGTGAGATAACATGTTAGTGGCTGCCACCCTTTTTGAGGTTGTTTAAGTGGAGGATGTTTAACATATTCTTTCATGTGATGTTACGTGTAATGATTTTACAGAAGCATTGATTATTTAATTTTGATTGTGATTGGATGTTTGAGATAATTCTAAGGCTTTATAAGGAAAATATTTGTGTTTAGGTTGTACTTGGATGGTGTAGCTTTGTCTGTTTAGTTCGTAATTTGGTAATGAAGGAGAAGACTGAGATTATACTCTAAATATCATGTGTGGTTGGGTCTGTTTCATTTTACGTGTCACTAGGTGTGTCATTAGAAACATGATAATTGATTTAGGAAAGAAATTTTTATGGTCAAAGGCACCATGAATCTAAATTGGCTTACATGACTTAAGTATTATAGTGAGGAATGTCTTAGACTAGGTGATGGACTAAACATAGACATGATATTTTCTTAATATGGGAATGTTTAAGTAAGTACCATCTCATCATATCAGTGATGGTTATGAGCTTTGGCTCATGATCAGGTGGAATTGTGTCTTTTGTTGGGTGCTATGAATAGAAATCATGATAGGAGTTTTAGGAATATAATATGTTTGTTTGACTCCAAAAAGATAACTGATAGTGGTCATTCAATTGTATTACCCATATTACATATCAAGTATGATAAGAAAAATGGTGGAGTGTTTGTAATGCCTCATACATATTGGAATTTGAATTTCTAGGAGGAGATGTAATTTTTTTTAATTAGTGTACAAACCATTTTTAAAAATATGGTTTGTATATAGAACCATGATTTTGTTACATCATAAAAGAGTTTTTCTAAATAGTTTTAGGCTTGAAATTTTTCTTAGGTTCTTAAACAAGTCATAAATGCTTTAGGAGTTCATGTTCATCTTTTTGGGGTAGCAGTCTAGGGATCATGGTTTTCACATGATTACTGATAACCATGTAGCACAATAGTGAATATTGGTTAACCTCAGTACACAATTTTTTTAAATAATGTGAGTGGCCTTCAAAAACCATAGAAATTAATTAATAAATTTTAAATTCATTTCTCTTGGTTTGCACATAGTTTTTTAAACCATGTGCATTAACCATGTGAAATGGTGTGTCATGGATAGTGAAGACTATATAGTTTTCACGTGGTTCTGAAAACCATATAGAAAAACCATGAACTCCATTAAAAAGTGATGTTTTGCAAAAAATTACCCATCTGAACCTTTTATGTTTTACTTAAAATTTCCCCGTTTCTCATCTAGAACCCCTCCGTGCTACGCCACCCTATCCCTCTTCTTCTCTTTGGTGGTTCTCCCTCACCTGATGTATGTTTCATCTTTAATCACTTTTATTGGAGAGACATAGATAATTTTCCCTCTCTTATCCCTTCTATTGTAGTTTTATTTTATTTTCATACATTGTTCCAATTGGTCAAGCTAATATGCCCTATTTTTTTATATTTTTCTGGTTTTTCATTTTCACCCATTTTCGGCTGAATTGAAGGATTATATTTGGTGTGTGATGGGTTAAAGGTTATGGTGTAGTGATGACCAATGTACCGTAGTCCCTTTCCCCTCTATTATATGATCTCTTTGTTGACCGTAAACAAGGATTCCAGATGAATTTTTACTAGGATCCATTGTGGTGTGGCCATATCCTTTGTGTCGTAGTTCTTTCTCATTTGGGACCCATTTTGGCATGGCCCTATGTGTTATGTTGTGATGCATGTTTTCCCAGATTGCCTATGGGTTGTGTTGTGATGCATGTCCTGCTCTCCCTTATAGTTAGTTCCTTTCAAATAAATTCTATTTGATATTTGGATACTTGATTCACCTCTTCTTATTGAACCTCATAATAGAATAACACAACCGACATAAATATAATTACATCATCCAACCTCATTCTAATGAAAAGTATACAACAAATATTTAAACACACTACTCAAATGTCCAATCTATAAAATATTTATTAGATATTATACTATCATGACCCACCCCCATAGGAAATATAGTAGATTTTGGAATATATTATTGTATTACCCCCCCCCCCACACACAAATGTTATATTTAAATGAACATGGTTCAGTTACAATTGGAAACGTAATGATACATCCCAGGTTGGTATAATAACCAACAACTGACCTGACTCCACTAACTAAAGAGGTGTTCAGGATCCCTACAGGATAGTAATGAACCCCTTGAAAAAAGATATATATAATCTGTAATAATTTACCCTAAAATATGAGGGAATTAAAACAGATATTTTTCTTAAAAACCAAACATGTACCATTCTTAAAATGAACATCTAGGAAAATAGTAGCTATGCAAAAAAATAAAAAAACAGGAAGAAGAAATCATATAGGAAATATAAAATCCCACCATTGACCAATATAATTTTTTAACCAAACATGTCACATTACTAAATCAAATTAGACCTATTTTGGATAGGTATAACATATGAGTTCACATTTTATTTTTTCTTTCCAGTTGGAAATATATTCTTCCACACACATCTCCTCCGCCGCGAACACACCTTCACCACACACTGAACGACATCTTCACGGTGAGTTTTTGACTCATAGTCATTAGTAACCTGTTTTTATAATGTTATTACAATTTTATATTAATGGTTATGTTTTGAATTGTATGGGCTAAATTCCCCATTGATAATCGTTTTCGTTGGTGGTCATTGTTTTCACAGTAAATTAATTGCATATTGGTTGGTTACTATTGAACATTTGAATATATAAATTGATAATTTACATATACTCTGCTAATGATTGTATTCCCCAAGATGATACCAAATTTGTGACAACCCCTGAATTTACAAGCAGAACCGAATAATGGATGCTTTTTAAAATATGAAATTGTGTTTGTTTGGTTTGTATGGTGTTGCATTTGTGAGCATGATTGTGTGGTTTTATGGTTTTGAAGTTGTTGGAATGACTATAATGCCATTTTTTTCCATGTTGTAGTTCCTCTACCATTTAATATCAATCCAAACCATACCCATTTCAAAGGCACCACCACTTTGTTACTAGTTTAACTCCACAGAATCTTAGAAAACCACTTCACTAAAGGACTCTATGGGACACTTTATGGACACCCTAGTCAAATAACCATAACGAAACATGTTATAAATCATTCCACCCACAACAAATCTATGGGTAATAATATCATATATTAGTTTAGTACCATAGTTCATGACTCGAGACATTATTTTTCTAGAGAAACACTAGAAAACTAGTTTAGAAAAATGCATATAGATCACATGTCGAATACTAAAATATTCTAGTGCAAGGGATTCTCATAGATAGTACCATTGATCAGGTGGTTGAGAATATGGGTTTGATCTACTTTGGCCTTGAGTAATGCATGGAGTGGTCAGGGTTTTGTTTACCATAGCTAGTTCTATTGATTATAGTTAGAAGATGACCGTAGTTGAACATCTTTTGTGTAACTATTTTGTTAAATATTAATATTTCTGAATCAAATAGGATGAATATGAATAAAAAATGGATGAATACCAATTGGTTGAAAAAAGATTATGAAGGTGGTGTGTATGATTTTACCAAGTTTTCAAAATATCATGTATATGACACTTCTTAAATCCTTTTTCCATGTTTTTGTTGTTTTTATTCAAGAGAAATTATTCCAAAGGAGTTGGAAAAACACTTGATCTGTCACGGAATAGATCAATCTTATACATGTTGGAATTGACAAGGGAAAAAATGAATATAAGTACTTGTTGGGATAACACTGTGTTTTATGAACCATCAGATATGATTACAAGTGTGAATAATGAAGACAACCATATATAGGATGTGATTACAGATGTGAATGATGATGATTATTGTATTGAGGAAATGAAAAGGACATTTGAAGATTAACATCGTGTTTTCCCAAAAATGTTTGAGATGTTAAATAGGTTATAAAATATGTTATTATTTGTTGGTTTCAATAATTATACAGCATTGTCATCCATTCTGAAGTTGTATTATTTGAAATCAAGCAATGGGTGGACTGATTCCAGTTTTATGAAACTACTTTCTCTCCTTAATGACCTGCTTCTAGAAGATAATGATCTCTCAAGCTAAACATATGATGCCATAAAAATTCAATGATCAAGGGGTATGATCTTTAAAAGAATGCACACATTCCTTAATAAATGTATACTGTTTCATAAGGACCAAAAATCACTTAAGTAATGCTAAAAGTGTGGTTCTTCACGATAAAATATAAATGAATCCAGTCCTATGAAAGTTTTATGGTACTTTCCAATCATTATATGGTTTTGGCGTCTATATGGAAGTGATGAGATTGCATGACAATTGACATGGCATAGAGATACAAGAATTAAATATGGTAAGGCATTTCACCTAGTAGACTCTCCTTAGTGGAATATAATTAATCATGAGTATCCTAAATTTAGAAAGGAGCTGAGAAACCTTCTTCTATCATTATCTATAGATGGAGAGAATCTTTTATGTTTTCAATGTAGCACTCACATTACATTGATGATTATATTGGTAAATTATAACTTACCACCATGGTTATGCATGAAATGAAAATACATCATGTTATATATGCTTATATCAGGAGAAAAACAAATGTGTAATGATATAAATTTTTATTTGGCTCCGTTTATCTAGGATTTGAAATTATTATGGAATTTAGGTTTTAATTTGTGTGATGATTACAAAAATTAAGATTTCACATTGATATCCATGTTGTACATGGTGATAGATGACATTATAGCTTATGGAAATTTTCTAGGATATATATTTAAATAATATTAATTTTTTTTTATTTTCAAAAAAGGTACGTAGTCTGTTAGGTTGAAAAATTCAGTGAAAAATATTTTTCTAGGACGTCAAAAATTTCTACCTAGGAAACATAAGTACAATATTGGATGACATTATTCGATGGATGTTCATAATAATGTACAACACTGTCACAACAAATAGGTGATCAATTTTTTGAGAAAGTAAAATATTAGGAAACTAATTTTGGTAAACCATTTTCTAAAAACCTTACAAAAACTGGTCGAAAAAAGATATCATTTTTTTTGAATTACCATACTAGAATTTTATGTATTTCAGACATTTTTTAATGTTATGCATATTGAAAAAATGAATGTGATAGTTTCATTGGCATGCTTCTAAATTCACCAAGAAAAAAAAGGATGGAATTAAGGCTAGGTTGGAAATGGTTGAGATGAGAATACGATAAGAGTTGGCTATAGTGATGGGTTAAAATGAACATTTCTTCCTACTACATCTTACACTCCTTCCAGGAAGGAGAGATATTATTTTTTCAACTTCTTGAATGACATAAATGTTCTATAGAGGTATTCATCAAATATCGAGAACATAGTGTAAATTCAAGATTTAATGTTAAAGGGTCTGAAATCAGATGAATGCCATTTTTATGCAAGATATAATTCCTTGATATTTAAATTTCATTTTTCTCAAGAATACCTGTCATACAATAGCAATGTTATGTTTCTTCTTTAAAGATATATGCAACAATGTTATAGACCCAGTGAAATTTCCATCTATAGAAAGAGAAATTGATGTTATGTTATGTGAACTGTAATTGTTCTTCCCACCGATATTATTTGATATGGTGGTTCATTTGATGGTTCAATTTGTGAGAGTTATTCGACTATGTGGTCATGTACATTATATATGGATGTACTCCATTGAAGATTATATGAGGATTTTTAAAGGGTGTGTCAAAAATTGAAGTCGGTCAGAGGTTTGTATTGTAGAGCATTGTATTGTTGAGGATGCTACTGAATTCTATACAGAATAGTTTTCTGATGTAGAAATCATTTTCCTACCAAAATATCATCACCCTGGGTAGCTTGAGGATAAATGAATTTGTGTAATAGAGGATATCACAATTAATTTTATAGATTGGGAGCATTCCCAACTTTTTGTTTTTCATAACAGATTCAATATTGACCCATATGTTCACCCCCTCAAAAAAATTATTAGGCATTTGAATCCATCTATGGTTAAAAAATAAATATAAGTTACTCATAATCGATTATTTATAATATGGTTTTAGGACCATTTAATTAGAAGTCAGATGAAAATCTGAAGTCAATTTCTGAAAAAATTCAATGCTAGCCACAGGACAAAATGCGTATGTATTATCTTGAAATTATTATATAGTTAATGGTGATACATTCTATACTAATGAAAATGATGATCCCAATATCATATTTAATAGTGGGGTTATAACTTTGGCTAAATAAATTCATGTTTTAGGTTCTAAGAATAAAAATATAATTTATGCAAATATGTCATATTTGGCATCATCAAATAAATATTGGAGTTGGATTATATGAAATTCCATGTGATGATTGTTCATTGCATGTGGTTTAATAATAGGAGTGTTGTTAAAATAGATGAATTTGGATTCTTGAAAGTTGATTTCAGCAAGTAAGTGGAGAATGAAGAACCTTTTATAATGGAATCATAGGCATTATAAGTATTTTATGTTATATATTACACAAACTAAAACTGGACAATTGTTCTGTTATCGACCAAAACAACTGAAGGGTCAGATGAAAATTCAATAGAGGATGACCCTTTAATTGGTACTTATTAATCTTTTAACAGTTGTGCCAATGTGAAAAACATTTTTTATTTCAGTTTAGACCACAATGAAGCGATTTACATAGATGATAGACGGGTCAAATCTATTCAACCTTTACAAAAATAAAAGAGAGGTCAGAAATCCAGTTATTTTTTATTGTAATATAAATTGGGTTACCTAATGTTATTATATGTTTCTAATGATTTTATATAATCTTAATTAAATTTTAAATAACTTCTATGGATAATTAACGACTTATGTACCTAATGATGAACCCAATATCGTGGCACAATAGGTTTCTCAACCTGTTGTTGCTGGTCCCAGTGTAGAGGAACAACAGGTTTCTCATCCGATTGTTGTTGGTCCCATTGCTGAGGTACCATAGGTTTCTCAAACTGTTTTTGTTGGTCCCAGTGTCGATGCTATAACTCTAGAGGAACATAATGATGATGCTTAAATAGAGGAAATTGTAGGCATTGAATCCATGGGGATAAAAAAAAGAGCATCGCAGTTTGACAGTGTTACCCAAAATCCTTAAGGCAATAGAAAAAGGCATCTAATTTGAGGTGGGTGTAACACCAGAGACTTTCATGAGAAATATTTTGTATTTATATTATATAAATCATCAATGGAATATTTCACTACACACAACACTAGCTTGTCTTGCTTTACACGCAACCGCGACCTTCCTCGATAGCTTGCGTCGTACGCAATACCAAGTGTCACTAGAAAACGATATGCTATTAAAATATTATTAAAACTAGCCATTATGAATAATATTAACTGAATTTTGAATTTTATAACATTTTAATCCAACTTATACATTTTCTAGAATGAGGTATGAAAACAAAATCAGTTTTTTTGGATAAAAGAAGCATTTTTAAATAAATGCAGTTTTACCGCCTTTTTATGGCGCACCCACATTAAATCTAGTTTTTGACAAGTTTATAAGTTCAATTTGAAAAAATATAATTCTTATTTAGAATCAGGATATAAAAATTTACTTTGGATAAATTTTTCATATTATTCTGATAACTTTCATATTTTAATGAATAGTAAAAACACGCTATATTTTAATTAAAAACAACTTTTTTCATCGCAATACTTTATATGGTTAAATTATAATATTGAATTTTTTTAAAGTATAAATATAATATATTTATACCATTTAATATAATTTATGTCGTTAGCATTAATTTTACATTGAATTAATAGGTAAAAACATTTCAATCTTTGGCAATGTTTTAACTTCTAAAACCCATTTTCTTAACAACTGGATTTATTTTAAATTAATTACTGCAACTTATGTGTTTTGAATTTTGAAAAATGGATTCCATATTTGGAATCAGTGGGTCCAAATTATGTTAATAGGCTACTTTTTATTTTTGGACATTATGAATAGTAACTATGGTAAATTTTATTTACCATAGTTAAAGTTAAACTGGGTAATTAAGGGTGAATATAAGATTATAAAATTACCCTAACACCTACCAAAATCCTATTTTATGACTAAAAGTCGACCCATATCACCTAAGGGTCAGACTAGATTCATTTAATGGGCTTTTTTTAAGAAAATAATTTAATTATTATTAAAACCAAAGAATGCGACAACATGTCACTTTCTTAAATCTTATAAGTATAATAATTTTAATTTAGTGATAAACTTAATGAAACTTCGAACATGAATAGTCTCCATAAATCTAATACAATTATTCACATCATAGGAATTTATTTATAATTGTTAGCAATTAAATAATTATCATTAATTATGACACAATAGTGATGTTGAAATTATTTTATTAATTAAAATATCAAATAAATGGTTTTAAAAATATTAAAATAAATATTATATGAACTATTTAATGTGATCCACTAATTATCTATATACATATGAAATTTTATGAATCTATTAAATCTTTTAGTTCGAACATATCTTCGGCATATATTTTATTTGAATTCAAATAAATGAATAGTGTCAAAATTTTCACTATTGTTATTTTAGAAAAATAACATATTATAAAATTGTTTAAAAATCACAAAAATATTTAAAAATTATAAATTAAAATTTATATGGTCTAAAATTTCATAAAGTGTCAAATTATGGAAAATTCACAACACATATGTAATTATTTATAATAATTTAAAATTTAGAATATTATTACCACAAATAAAATTAAATAGATAAATAAGGATAAATCAAGTTGATAATGTTTACAATAAATTCCTAACATGTCTAAATTTTATTGGTTAATTAGATTACAACCCTATCTCATCTAATCTTTTGATATGAGTTATTTTGGAAGTTTTTAAGTGGGTTTGGGATTTAATATAAACTAATATTTCTTATATTTCCAAATGTTCCACTCTCCTCCTTTATAAAAGGGAACCTCCTCCCTCTCTTCCTCACACCAATATGAGACTTCATTCTCGGCCAACCCCTACCAATTTCACTTCCACACTTCCCTAGAAACATCCTAGAGGTCCTGTTCTTCTTCAAAGACCAATTCTAGTGCCCTAAGAGGAGGTCTCAAAGAGGCGCTTCAAAGAAGAGGTAATGTTTGTTACCGATTCTTTCAACTTTATTTCTTCTTCCACTTATTCTTATTTAATTTTTTCATTATTAATTAATAACATCAGTATCACTTATATACTGATATGTTATTGTAAGTGTGAAACAACCCTATTTCACCATCTATACATCCTACAGAAAACTAAATCCCTGCGCATGCATACGTACGGAATACCGTCTCCACGCCGTGGTGTAATCTATTTTCCATCACCACCTTACTTGGATGGGTATAATGGTGAAAATAAATAACTATATATGATTATTGTAAAGTGTTATACATACACTCCAATACAATTCCAGGATCATGGGAACGATATCATCGCTCGTGCGTACGTACAGAATACAGTCTCCACAATGTGATGTGATTCGTTCTATTGGATCTTCATTGCGTAATGATTATATAAATGAATGGATTGAATAAATATGATATATAGTACACTAATAAAATTCTGTAAATGAGGTATCTATAACCTAAAGAGAAGAATAAGAACTTAGTCGACAAAACACACATAAGAACAAAAAATAATAAACACCCGAATAACAAGTAGTAATGAAATATTACTAATAAGAAGATAAGAATATGACCATATATGATATCATAACAATAATTATGATTCTGGAATAATCAATAAAATTATTAAAATCATTATTTATGAGGTTCGGACACTTAAGAAGCAAATTGGACCTAAGGTAAGGGAAAATCTCGCAATCTCATTTTTATCTGAGATTGTTTATACTTCATAATTTACTGGGAAATATTTATCATCCTCATCTACATTTCCTCAATATGTAATATTATTTAAATCCTACTAAAATTTTTTAAATCCAATTTTACCCTTCGGTGTGTTTTTAGTAAAAGATATGAAAGGAATCTTTTTTCATTTTTCGTACGAGGTACTTTTTGACTTTTCTGATAAAAGTACGAGAAGAATGTTTTTGTAACTTATACGGCATGAATGGATTTTTAAAACATTATTTCAAAGAAGTTTCCTTTATATTTTTTCAAGTTTATTTTTAATCAACTTCTTTTAGTTTAAAATTGTATGACATATTATGAAAGGAAAAAGGTTTTTGAAGTAGAAAGGATATTTTCCTCAAGAATGGAGTTCAAGTGTTTTATCAAAATTATTTTCCATATAAGATAATATAGGGTTCTATTTCTATCCCTATTATTACATTGATTTTATTATGTTGTGATGGAATATTTTTATGAATTCCTTTATCTTATATGAATTGTTTTATGATGTCACGATGTTTAAGAATCCCATTTTTATTACACGGGTTATGCAATGATGTATGATTATTGATTTTGCGGCACAGATAAGAATGGTATCATTATGAGATGGGTGGGACCTATATCTCCCTCAAATGAATTGGGTAAAGATTTTATATCTCATGAGATAGACATGAATGGAACGGCGTGTTAAACCGGTTCAGTGAAACAGGACTAAAATGAGGAGTGAACTCGGTTCAGAAATTGACTTTGTCCACTAAGATAGTCTTGTCAATGAGTCTTGACTAATAAAAAATGATTATCTATGATTATGTGTGTATTCCACAAAGTTTCATGTTTTAAGTTTTGATTATTGGGATTACATTTCACTACCATGATTTATCCCATGTTATGAAATTATGATCTCTTTTTCAGGGTAAGATTTCCAAAATGTTATGTTCTTATGAATTTGATGTGATTGATATTTTTTTTGTTTACCATTAATGATCATTTTAGATCACCCTTTTTTATGTTTTCTTTCCCCAGGTCAGGAAGAATGTTACTAATTAAGATATGCCAAAAAGGGACTATAGATATGATGCAATAAATGGGAGATAGTGTAGATGCTTTATGAACCAGTTGTTTATGTTTCCCAGTTTCTAAAGAAACTATACCTATACGGTCCTTTCATGGTTTTTTTATGTGTTGTAATAATTATGCTTCAATTTTGAAGTATTAAAGATGTATGTAAATTATGGGTCGTTATAGTTGGTATCAGAGGAAAGGTGTAGTCAACCTCTGGAAACTAGGATGTGAAAGTCTTAGTAAGAACTCTAAGGATAAGCCTAAGCATAGAACACAAACTTAGTGTTTTAGAAATGGCCATGAAAAAACTATGATAAGACATTAAGTGTGAAATTTTATTCTTGATTATGTGTTTTCCCTATTAAATTTATTGTTGCTCAGACTATTCTTCTTGGTTTTAGTCAATGGATGGAACCTGAAGGAACCGTGTTAATGCGGAACGCAGAGGGAAATGCAATGATTGTCCCCCTAAGAACCCAAATGTTATGGGAGCTGGAATGAAAAATCTTGTATCCATGCTCACACAATTTTCTCAAGCTATGAATCATGCAGGACTTCCAAACGAGCAAAGGAAGGAGCAATATTCTGTTGAATCCTTCATGAGGCAGCGTCCACCATCATTCAGCGGGTCTTCTGATCCATTAGTGGCTGAACAATGGATCAGTATCAATGAAATGATATTCTCAGTTCTTCAATGTTCTGAACATGATAAAGTCATCTTAGCAGTTTATCGTTTGGAAGGTGATGCTGATCAATGGTGGAATCTTATTAAGAATATTAGGCAAAGGGATGAAATTGAGTCCTTGGAATGGGACGAGTTCCAGAACTTATTTTTCAATAAGTACTTCCCTCTTATTCTCTGAACAAAGATGGAGAAGGAGCTTCTTGAACTAAAGCAAAAGCATGATGAATCTGTTGGTACCTACGAAGCAAATTTTACAAGACATGCAAGGTACGCTTCTGGTATTATTATCCAACCTGAGATTAAGATCGATCGATTCTTTAGTGGCTTAAAACCAAGTCTTCGAAGGGCGTTAGCCATAAGGGACTTCAATAGCTACGAGGAAATTGTTCGATGTGCTCTCAAGGTTGAGATGGAGATTGGTGTAACCCATCAGTCATATGGGTTTGATAAGAAGAGGAAAATGGAATTCAATGGAAACTCTAAAGAGAAAACTGAAAAGAAGATGAGTTTTCCCTTATGCTCAATGTGTGGAAAGAAACATGGAGGAAATTGTCTTACGGGGACAAGAAAATGTTATAAGTGTGGAAAAGAAGTTCATCGGGCAATTGAATGTCGAAATAATGGGAAGAAGATGTCTAATGATGAAAACAAAGGATGGGATACGCAGAATGAACATACTACCCTTCAATGTTTCAAGTGCAAGGAGATGGGGCATTATGCCAATAAATTCCCAAATCCAAGGGTTTATGATTATGATCGACGTCAACGAACTCTTAAGGCTAAAGATAAAGGAAAGTCACATGTAATTTCTATCAGCGATGTGGATTATGATAATGAAGTGGTGAAAGGTACACTTATCATCCGCTCTAAAGTAGAAAGTGTTTTATTTGATTCTGGATCGACCCACTCTTTTATTTCTGAAGAATTTTCTAAGGGTATCACCGTATTACCTCAACAATTAGATGTTGAGTTAGTTGTGACAACTCCTAATGGCACAACAGTCGCATCAAAAGTTTATAATTCTTCTCTGATTGAAGTTTGTGAGAAAGTGATTCCTCCAAATCTTATAATCCTTCCTATAGTGGAATTTGATGTGATTCTTGGCATGGATTGTCTTTATTTATATGGAGCTCATATCAATTTCCAAATAAGGGAAGTCACATTTCATATTCCAGATCAATCTATGATCGTCTATCGATGCAAGGATGAATATAACCTTCCAGTGGAAATTTCATCCATCTTATGGGTCTTGATTCCACTAAATGAAGGTTATTTATCTCAAATGGTTGGTGAGGAACTCACGATTAATAATATTTCCATTGTACATGAGTTCTATGATGTCTCTCTGGAGGAATTTCCGGGTCTTCCACCTAATCGTGAAGTTTAGTTTTCAATAGAACTCGTACCTGGTGCTTTGCCTATTTCAAATAAACCTTATAGAATGGCCCCAATTGAGTTGCAGGAATTGAAAAAGCAACTCCAATAGAATCTTGATAAGGGATTCATATGCCCTAGTGCGTCACCTTGGGGAGAACCTATTCTATTTGTTAAGAAGGAAGATGGATCAATGAGACTCTACATTGATTATGGAGAACTTAACAAGATCACTATCAAGAACAAATATCCTCTCCCGTGCTTTGATGACTTATTTGACCAACTACGCGGAGCTCAATACTTTTCCAAGATTGATATTCGTTCAGGGTATCATCAATTACAGGTCAAAAGGGAGGATATACCAAAGACGACTTTCCATACAAGGTATAGACACTATGAATTTATAGTGATGCCATTTGGTCTTACTAATTCCCCTGCTATCATCATGGATCTGATGAATAGAGTCTTTAGAGACTTTCTTGATCAGTTTGTGGTAGTCTTTATAAATGATATTCTTGTCTATTCAAAGAGCAAGGAAGAACATGAAGATTACTTGGGAATTACATTGAAGACCCTGAGAAAGGAGAAGCTTTATACCAAATTGACCAAGTGTGAATTTTTGCTTCAAAATGTTTCATTTTTGGGTCACATAATCTAAAAAGAGGGGATATATATGGATCCAGCATAAACAGAGGTTATCGAAAGATGGTCGAGACCGACAACAGTAACTGAGATCCGATGTTTTCTTGGTTTGGCTGGATATTATCGACGTTTTGTGAACGATTTTTCACGATTATCTAATCCACTCACCAGGTTGACTCAGAAAATAGTAAAGTGTTTTTGGACAAAGTAATGTGAAGAGAATTTAAAGGAGTTGAAAAGAAGGTTATCCAGTGCATCTGTGCTCACACTTCCTTGTAGTGGAGAAAGGTTTATGATCTACAATGATGCATCCAAGAAGGGGTTAGGGTGTGTTCTTATGAAAAATAATATGGTGATATATTATGCCGCACGACAGTTGAAAATCCATGAGCAAAATTACCCAACACATGATTTGGAGTTAGCTGCGGTAATCATTTCATTAAAGATTTGGAGGCTTTACCTTTATGGTGAAAGGTGTTATATTTATACTGATCATGAAAGTTTAAAGTATATTTTCACACAAAAGGAGATGAATATGCGCCAAATAAGATGGTTGGAGCTGATTAAGGATTACGACTGCTCAATTCATTACCACCCTGGGAAGGAAAACAAGGTGGCAGATGCATCAAGTCGAAAAGACCATGCTAGATTATCCATGATGAGGATCACAAAAGATCCAATATTTACGGATTTACAAAGTTTGGATCTTGGAATTATAATGAAAGGGGAAAATCGTATCTTTCTCAATTTAATGTTAAACCATCTATACATGTAAAGATTAATGTGGTGCAGAAAGAAGATGTAGAGTTACAAAAGAAGGTGAGAAATATTCCTGAATTCAACCTTGATTGTGATGGGATAATAATGTTCAGGAATCGGGGTTGTGTTCCTCCCATCCCAGAATTAAAGAATGAGCTGCTGGGTGAGGCTCATAGTTCTTCATTCTCTATTCATCCTGGAAGCACGAAGATGTATAGGGACCTGAAAGAGTACCTCTGGTGGGATGGCATGAAAAGAGATGTTTCTGAATATATCTCTCGATGCTTGGTTTGTCAGCAAGTTAAAGTTGAGAGACAGATGTCTAAGGGGATGTTACAACCATTACCCATACCTGAATGGAAATGGGAAAACATCACTATGGACTTTGTCACCGGACTTCCTAAAACATCCAAAGGCAATAATGATATCTGGGTCACAGTTGATCATCTTATAAAGTCTGCACAATTCATTTCTGTTAGAGAGGATTTCTCTCTAGATCAGCTTTCCAGGATATTTGTAAATGAAGTGGTAAGATTGCATGGAGTACCACGTTCGATTATATTTGATCAGGATCTGAGATTTACCTCAATGTTTTGGAGAAGTCTTCGGCATACTCTGGATACAGAGTTGAGTTTCAGCACTGCTTATCATCCTTAGATAGATGGTCAGTCTGAGAGAACAATTCAAACTCTAGAAGATATGATGAGAGCATGCTCTATAGATTTCAAAGGTGGTTGGGATCAACACCTACCTTTGGTGGAATTTTCTTATAATAATAGCTTTCACTCCAGTATTCATATTGCTCCTTTTGAAGCTCTCTATGGAAAGAAATGCAGGACTCCAACTTGCTAGGATGAAGTTAGAGAAAGAAATCTATTAGGAACTGATCATGTTGATGAAATGGAAGAAAAGGTCAGATCTGTTCAACGACACATAAGAGCAGCTCAGAGTCGACAAAAAAGTTATGCCAACAACCAAAGAAAAGACCTAGAGTTTGAAGTGGGTGATAAAGTATTCTTACGAATATCTCCCTGGAAGAGGGTCATGAGATTTGGAAAGAAGGGAAAGTTGAGCCCTAGATATATTGGTCCTTTTGAAATTCTGGATCGTGTTGGAAAGGTAGCTTACCGATTGGCATTTCCACCGAATCTCTCTCAAGTTCACGATGTGTTCCATGTATCTCTCCTGAGAAAGTACATACCTGATCCTTCACATGTACTCAGCTCAGAAGATGTACCTCTGAAACAATATCTTTCTTATGAAGAATAGCCGATAGAGATTCTGGAACGTAGTGAAAAAGTCCTATGAAACAAGACCACTCGCTTGGTGAAATTTTTATAGAAGAACCACCAATTAGAAGAAGCTACATGGGAGTTTGAGGATATGATGAGGGAGAGGTATCCTCATCTGTTTGTTACAAAGTGACGAATTTCGAGGGTGAAATTCATTTTAAGGGAGGTAGAATGTAACACCCGAGACTTTTATGAGAAATATTTTGTTTTTATGTTATATAAATCATCAAAGGAATCTTTCACTACACACAACACTATCTTGGCTTTATTTACACACAACTGCGGCCTTCCTCGATAGCTTGTGTCGTACACAATACCAAGTGTCACTAAACAACGATATTCTATTAAAATATTACTAAAAATATCCATTATGAATATTATTAACTTAATTTTTAATTTTATAACATTTTAATCCAACTTATACATTTTCTAGAATGAGGTATGAAACCAAAATCATTTTTTTGGATAAAAGAAGTATTTTAAAAAAATGCAGTTTTACCGCCTTTTGATGGCGCACCCAAATTAAATATATTTTTTGACAAGTTTATAAGGTAAATTTGACAAAATAAAATTCTTCTTTAGAATCAGGATATAATAATTTACTTTGGATAAAATTTTCATATTATTCTGATAACTTTCATATTTTAATGAATAGTAAAAACACGCTATATTTTAATTAAATACAACTTTTTCATCGCAATACTTTATATGGTTAAATTATAATATTGAATGTTATTAAAGTATAAATAGAATATAATTTTACCATTTAATATAATTTATGTCATTAGCAATAATTTTTCATTTAATTCATAGATAAAAACATTTCAATCTATGGCAATGTTTTAACTTCTAAAACCCGTTTTCTTAACAACGAGATTTATTTTAAATTAATTACTGCAACTTACGTGTTTTAAATTTTGAAAAATGGATTCCATATTTGGAATAAGTTGGTTCAAATTATGTTAATAGGCTACTTTTTATTTTTGGGCATTATGAATAGTAACTACGGTAAATTTTATTTACCATAGTTAAAGGTAAATCGGGTAATTAAGGGTAAATATAAGATTATAAAATTACCCTAACATGTGCCAAAATCTTATTGGATGACTAAAAGTCGACCCATATCACCTAAGGGTCGTATTATATTAATTTAATGGTCTTTTGTCTATGAAAATAATTTAATTATTATTAAAACCAAAGAATGGGACAACATGTAACTTTCTTAAATCTTATAAGTATAATAATTTTAATTTAGTGATAAACATAATGAAACTTCGAACATAAATAGTCTTCAGAAATATAATACAATTATCTACATCATAGTAATTTATTTAGAATTTTTAAAGATTAAATAATTATCATTAATTATGACACAATAGTGATGTTGAAATTATTTTATTAATTAAAATATCAATTAAAATGTTTTAAAAATATTAAAATAAATATTATATGAACTATTTAATGTGATCCACTAATTTTCTAGATACATATGGAATTTAATGAATCTATTAAATCTTTTAGTTTGAACATATCTTATATATATATTTTATTTAAATTCAAATAAATGAATAGTGGAAAAATTGACACTATTGTTATTTTATAAAAAAAATATATTATAAAATTATTTAAAAATCACAAAAATATTTAAAAATTATAAATTAAAATTTATATGGTCTAAAATTTCATATAGTGGAAAATTATGGAAAATTCACAACACATATGTAATTATTTATAATAATTTAAAATATAGAATATTATTACCACAAATAAAATTATATTGATAAAAAAGGATAAATCAAGTTGATAATGTTTAAAATAATTTCCTAACATGTCTAAATTTTATTTTTTGATGATATTACAACCCTATCTCATCTAATCATCGGATATGGGTCATTTTGGATGTTTTTAAGTGGGGTTGGGATTTAATATAAACTAATATTTCTTATATTTCCAAAGGTGCCCCTCTCCTCTCTTATAAAAGGGAACCTCCTCCCTCTCTTCCTCACACCAATTTGAGCCCTCAAGCTCAGCCAACCCCTGACCATTTAACTTCCCAACTTCCCTAGAAACATCCTGTAGGTCCTGGTCTTCTTCAATGACCAATTGTATTCCCCTAAGAGGAGGTCTCAAAGAGGCACTTCAAAGAAGAGGTAATGTTTATTACCGATTCATTCAACTTTATTTCTTCTTCCACTTATTCTTCATTAGTTGTTTAATTATGAATTAATAACATCAGTATCACTTATATACTGATATGTTATTATAAGTGTGAAACAACCCTATTTCACCATCTATCCATCCTACGGAAAATGAAATCACCACGCGTGCGTACGTATGGAATACCATCTCCACGCCGTGGTGTAATATATTTTCCATCACCACCTTACGTGGATGGGTATAATGGTAAAAATAAATAACTATATATGATTATTTTAAAGTGTTATACATACACTCCAATACAATTCCACGATCATGGGAATGATATCATCGCTCGTGCGTACGTACGGAATACCGTCTCCATGATGTGATGTGATTCGTTCTACATGATCTTCATTACATAAGGATTATATAAATGAATTGATTGAATAAATATGATATATAGTACAATAATACCATTATGCAAATGAGTTATCTATAACCTAAAGATAAGAATAATAATTTAGTCGACAAAACATGCATAAGAACAAAAAGTAATAAACACCTGAATAACAAGTAGTAATGAAATATTACTAATAAGAAGCTAATAATATGACCATATATGATATCATAACAATACTTATGATTCTGGAATAAGTCAATAACATTATTTAAATCATTATACAGGAGGTTTGGACACTTACGAAGAAAATCGGACCTAAGGTAAGGGAAAATCTCGCAATGTAATTTTTATCTGAGACTGTTTATACTTCAGAATTTATTGGGGAATATTTATCTTCAACATCCATGTTTCCTCAATATTTAACCAAAAGGCCCAGGAGTAAATCAGAGATCCACCCCTACCAAAATTTATTAAATAAAATAAAGTACAAAGACAAGCATCAGAAGGGGGGTTTGCAAAGACGGGAGAACAACTTCCCACCCGCGTCGTCCTCAACAAAGCGCACACAACACTCGGGAGCAACAAAAGACCATTCCGAGCATGACTCCTCAATGGCCTTCTTTGATAAAGAATCAGCGACCTGATTGGCCTCCCTGTAAGCATGGGTCACATCAATGACAATGAAGTCAAGAAGACGTAGACATTCAATCTAATGAGGAATTAAAACCCAAGGAACATTCCTGGATCGCTTCTTGAGAATGTTCACAGCCACCATAGAGTCTGATTCCAGCCATATAAATCTCCAGCGAAAATGGACAGCATAATTAATGGATTTGATCATCGCCCATAACTCAGCTTAAATGGTAGAGCCCTGCCCAATATAATGATAAAAACAGCCTTTGACAAAGCCCCGATAAGTGCGAAAGACGCCGCCACAACCCGAAGGTCCTGGTGATCCAGCCGCCGCACCATCAACATTGATTTTCAGCCAGGAAGGAATAGGAGGAATCCATCAGATATATTTTAGGACCAATGGTTTCCTAGGTCTGCCGCTCACACCAAAGTTCCTCAAGACAATGAAGTCATTCAAACCATTTTCCATGCACCCAGTTTGTATCTTAGAAGCAGTACAAACAGACCTGTGAATAGCTCTAATACCAGAAAAACAATTGGGTGTGGTGTCCTCAAAGAGTTGAGCATTTCGAGCCCTCCAAATGAACTCAAGCAAAGAGGAAACTGCAACCATAATAATATTTCTAACCTGATCACTGCATCGGCCCGAAGCAGCAGACTGGAGTAGATTATCCAGAGAGGTGACATTCAAACAACACCCAGTCATATCTTGAATATATTTCCAAAGCCTGGAAGCAAAGGAGAATGAGAAAAATAGATGATCAATAGATTCCACAGCCGCGCGGCAGATGGGACAAGCCGAGGCCATGTGGAAACCAGCTCTTTGAAGGGTGCAGTGGACTGGGAGTCTTCGTTTCCAGATTTTCCATAAAAGCAAGTAAACGGAAGGAGGAATGATGATAGTCCTGTATGCAAGTAGCCACCGAGGAGTAGGAGTCTGCCCATTATAGAGGAATCTGTATATATCTCGTGTGGTAAGGATTCCATTGCTACTCGGTTCCCAAATAAAGGTATCACGGTCCATGTACCGATAATTGAGAATTTCAGATTTAAAATGGGGAGGGATGAGCTCCAAAAAACCCGGACTGGCAGCCTGCAGGTCAGAAATCCGAGCAGTTGACATGTGGGAAGGGATCTGGACATCCTGTTGAATAGGTCTGGAAAGCCAAGGAGTGGTCCAAATATTCAGCATTGAGTCCCTACTGACCAGCCATTTTGTGGAGGCCGAATACCAAATAAAGGAAGACCTCAAAGCAGGCCAGACAGAGGATAAAAGATAGTGAGGATAATCTGCCCAAAGACGTGAGATAAACCGGCCAGCAATGAACTCCATGGAATAATCATAAGATGTGAGGAGGTTCCAGGTAAATTTGCTAATCAGGGCCTCATTGAAAAGGGCCAGATCCTTGATGCCAAGCCCCCCCATTTCAAAGGGCTTGATGCAATCCTTCCAGGACACAACAACAAGCTTCCTTTCAAACATAGAACCAGTCCAAATGAAGTTCCTAATAAGCCTTTGGAGCTCCTTCAGAAGATTCCTTGGCCAACGGTAGATAAAGAAAGCATACACAAACATAGAAGTGATCACAGAATTAACATATGCGGCATGAATGGATTTCTAAAACATTATTTCCTAGAAGTTTCCTTTATAATTTTTTATGTTTATTTTTAATCAACTTCTTTTACTTTAAAATTGTATGACATGTTAATAAAGGAAAAATGTTTTTGAAGTAGAAACGATATTTTCCTCAAGAATGGAGTTCAAGTTTTTTATCAAAATTATTTTCCATCTAAGATAATAAAGGGTTCTGTTTCTATCCCTATTATTACATTGATTTGAATATGTTGTGATGGAATTATTTTTATGAATTCCTTTATCTTATAGGAATTGTTTTATGATGTCACGATGTTTAAGAATCCCATTTTTATTACATGGGTTATGCAATGATGTATGATTTTTGATTTTGTGGCACACATAAAAATGGTATAATTTTGAGAGGGGTGGTACCAATATCTCCCTCCAATTAATTGGGAAAAGATTTTATATCTCATGAGATAGACATGGCTGGAACGATAGGTTAAACCGGTTCAGTGAAATAGGACTGAAACGAGGAGTGAACTCGATTCAGAAATGGACATTGTCCACTAAGATAGTCTTGGCAATGAGTATTGACTAATAAGAAATGATTCTCTATTATTATGTGTGTATTCCACAAAGTTTCATGTTTTAAGTTATGATTATTGGGTTTAAATTTCACTACCATGATTTATCCCATGTTATGAAATTATGATCTCTTTTGCAGGGTAAGATTTACAAAATGTTATGTTCTTATGAATTTGATTTGATTGATATTTATTTTGTTTACCCTTACTGAGCATTTGAGCTCACCCTTTTGTATGTTTTCTTTCCCCATGGCAGGAAGAAGGTTATTAAGTAAGATATTACAAAAAGTGACTATTGACATGATGAAATATATGGGAGATAGTGTAGATGCTTTATGAAATAGTTGTTTATGTTTCCCAGTTTCTAAAGACACTATACCTATACAGACCTTTCATGGTTTTGTTATATGTTGTAATAATTATGTTACAATTTTGAAGTATTAGAAATGTATGTAAAGTATGGGTCGTTATAGTGGGATGGAATTAGAGATTATAACATGTTAACCCCAACAAAACCTTCTTTAGTAGATACATTAGAATCATCACTCGACAATGCGTGCTTATTGATGTACAGTAGTGTAACCATGTTGTCATCGGGCTTAAGAAAAAAATGTGGGAACAAATTACGGTAACATTATGATATTATTTATTTAATTTATTAAAATAAAATAAAATACTAAAACATTTAGGCAAGCCATTCCCCTAAAAACTGACTTATATGAGGTAATCAATGTTCTAATAATTATTTCTGTGAAATTGGAATCACATAGACACCAATACCTTTCCTTTTCTGATATTATACAGGGTAAAAACAACTGTGATATATATATCAACTCCCACCTATCTCTTTTTAGTGAGGGAAATGGTGTTCAATATGAAGAACGACATACTACACAATAGACCACTTTTAATAGATCATGTAATAGTGTCGATTAACGAAACTCATGAGCTAAGCATCGAGCAATCTATTCCGAATGACGATGAAGATATTCATACAGTCAAAAAATTTGTTAGACCAATAATAGAATGGTTGTCAATTCTTGTAATTAACATGTTGACAAGGAGGTATTCATTTCCGATTTTTTTTGAAGATGAACATTTAGCATTTAATAAAAAAATGTTTGATCTGATTAATGTTGTTATAGAATGTCAAAGATAAGGGTGTGAAAAAAAAGATCAACTCAAAACTATTTTAAGGATCAACCAACCTATTGCAATGATCAACTAAGAGCACCTTCACCCCACCCATTCTATATCCACGTTTAATATCATTATAGGCTCAAGTGAATACACAGTTGATATATGGTAATACTCACATAGTTGATTTTGGAAAAAAATATGTACACAGAGAAAAAATCAGATTTTATTACTACTGAAAATGTAAATGAAATACTAAATTTTGAATGGTTAGGTGCCTTAGTTTTAAATGTATACATGAGGTATGTTTTCATGATTTGATTTTAAAAAATCTGGTATAATATGATAATTATGACTAAAGAGATTTCATATTTTTTACAGGAGTATATATGAAAAAAAACATAATGAGATTCCCCCATGAACAAAAATTTTGACTCGTTAGTCCTCACATCACCACTTCACATGAATTAAAAATATCCCATAAATAGGATGAGATAATGTCATTCCTTCTCAAATTGTTTGAAAACAAAAGTACAAATGACATACTCTTTTTAATAAAAACTATGTTAGGGTATAACTCTAAAATTTAATCATATCAACTATAATTTCATTTCATTCATTAGATATTTCATTTTGTGTTTTTAAGAAGCATTTGATGCTGATTGCGGTCAATTTGGATACTCAAAAGATTTATTTTCTAGATTCAATGCATGTATATCCAACCAACCAACCACACATGAAGGAATTTTTCCATATGTAATACACTAAATCCAAAATTTTAAAACTAAAAATATAGTTATATAAGTTATACTATCTTTTAATGAGGATTCTTTTATGATAGGGTTGTGCATCAATAACGTGCACTTCAATGAATGAATATAGGGCCTATGGAAAAAAACTCCCATGAGATCTATAACTAGAAAAGTATCTTGGTATATATAATAATATTTCACTATAAAAATACATATCATAACAAATTACTTATTTTTCTTGATGATTTTTGAGTGTTAAAGAAAAAAGAATGGACTATGGTTATTATGTTTGTAAATTTATGAAAGAGATCAAATTTCATCAACAAACTATCATCCCTAAAGAGGTATTTTCAAAAATACTTACATGTTCATTTAAAATATTTATTAATACTTTTTGTATTTATATTTTTTTAGTACAACCATGACTGTCATAAAAACTAATATTCACAAGATGATATAGACATGTTTATAATAGAATGGGAAGTATACCTGATGGAAGATTGTGCACAAATAATATGAAGGTGAATTCCTAATACTTATGTTATCTTTATACAACCATTTATATCTCCCATGTTTACACTTATTGAGCATATATGACCACCCTTTATTATGTTATATATATATATAGGTAATGAAAAATGGTTTTAGAACTAATTTTTCTTTCTATTAATGCAAAACATATTGATACATTCTTATGAACTAGTTCGTTATGTTTCTATTTTTCCAAAATCACCTGACCGAAACTATTATTGCATGGATCATTTATATTTTTAATTTTGGTAATTTTTTATTGTTGTCTCTATAGATGTAGTCTGTTGTAATAATATTGGTTGTGCATTACTCAAATATTTAATAACAAAACTATGGATTCTTCACTATTGTTGGTTAACTAATTCTTAGTATAGTTTCTGATATGAACTTATGATCTGGATTTCCAGTGATGCTCTCATCCGACACCATCTCTGGGATATCATCATTCACCTTTCACTTTTCCTTATCTTCCTCCACCCAGTTACTAGGTAAATGGGTGCTGGAAGGGAAGGAAAATTGAATGTTGAATGATGATATCAAAGAGATGGTGTGGGATTAGAGCATCATGGGGACGCCTGATCAGAAGTTCATATCAGATGCTATGTTATGCAGTAGTTAACCAATAGTAGTGAAGAATCCTTAGTTTTGTTATTAGATTATATTTGGACCAAAGAAACCATTTGGAAATATATAAAGGTAATTTTATGATTTAATATCTCTATTTCAAAAAAACAATTATATACTGAAATTTTGATTTTATTTTCATTATTTCATGCAGTGTTCGTTTATTTTAGAAGTTTTCTGTCGATGTGAAATGCATTTTCAAGAAGAGTGTCGATGTTTTGTCTGCTCAATCACTTAAGTAATTTTGATGTTTTCAGATTACAATAATTTCGATTAGAATTAAAAAAATTGTTTCATATATATGTTTAATTTATTTCTAATATGTAATGAATATTAATCTACTCATATGATATATAAATTTTTTAAATGCTCAGGTTGTTATAGTTAGTATCAGAGTAACTGGCTTATTCAAAATCGAGAAAATGTATACGACTATTTTGATAAATTATAAATATAATCCATAAGTAATTTTAAATGTTTATAAATCAACCCCCCCCATCAATACGACTCACGATACGACCGGTAGAACTCAATGTATCTCTTTTTATTTAAACTTGACAAAAATTTTAGTAAAAAGAACAAGTCACATACTGAAAACTAGGAAAACACAATTTTATTGTTTTGATACTTTAGAAAAAAATCCATATGTCATTTGTGACATGTAAGAATTGACCGTACCATAATTCAACACACAATGCGACTAATATGACACAAAGTGACTCTTTTAATTTAAAATTGACATCAATTTTAGAAAAAAACACAAGTGACATACCGAAAACTGAGAAAACATGTTCTATTTATATAGATAATTTTGTAAAATGATCCATGAGTCATTTGTGATGTGTACGAATCAATCACACCTCAATATAATCCATGTTGTAACTGTTATGCCTAAAAGTGTCTGTTATCACGTTAAAATTGGTATTTTAGACCAAAACGTGGCACTCACTAAAAACCAAGAAAACCTTCCCCAATTGTCTTCCTAATTTAGGATAATGATTCATAAGTTCTTTGTGACATGTGTGAAGAAGTATCATGTCAAACCAACGCATGATGTGACCGTTATGAATCAAAATGCATGTTTCTAGTTTGAAATGAAATTTTACTAGAAATACACAAATGACATAGTACAAAATGAGAAAACACATTCAGATTGTTTTGACACTTTAAGACAACTATCGATAATCCGTTTTTGACATGTAGGAATCAACAGCACCTCAATTCAATGCACAATTCAACTGGTATGACTCAAAGTGTATCTTTTCATTTAAAAATGACCTTAATTTTAGAAAAAATGTTCAAGTTGCATACTAATAATCGAGAAAAGAAATTCATGATGTTTTGATACATTAGGAAAATGATCCATGGGTCATTTTTTTGAATCAACCAGATCTAAATCTGACACATAGTTTCACTGGTATAAATCCAAATGTGTAATTAAAATCTGAAATTAATTTCATTTAAAGAACAAGTGACATACTCAAACCAAGAAACCCCATTTGGATTATTTTAATATTTCAAAATAGTGGTATATTCTAATTTGTGATGTGTAGGAATCAACCCCACCTCAAGAAGATGAATGGTTTAACTGTTATAACTTGAAATATGTCTTTTTTATTAACAATAAATTTTTTATATAAATTTTTTTGAATGATGTGTGATACCCCTTTAATTAGGAATGATGAAAAGGTAAAAAAATGTAAAAGTACAAAAAATGTGGAGGATACAAACTGAATAACAAAATATAAAATCCAAATGCATCTCAGAAAACTCAAGAGTGAGTGCTCATATCCTGACAAGATGATCTTTTACCCTAGATATGAGGGTGGTGACCCCTTCGCCAAGTTTTTACAAGCACTAATGGGCCATAACAATCATCAGAGTGTACAATATTTCCATCTTCCTTCATTGCATTCATAGCAGGTGTGCCATAATCTTCCAAACTGTTTTCAAAATTCAGTAAATCAAAAGGGATTATGAGTGAATACGTTTTCATTAACATTTTTTAAATAATGAACATGAGGATATGTTACATTACCTTTACATTCTAAGCCCTTCACCAGTTCAATGGGTAGATTAGAGTTTCCATACAATCCCCTTCATCTTTATTATATGGTGACGCTAAAAAAGGATTGGAGCTGTTCCATTTCCATGAGGGACAAAGGCTTCGGGAACAGTACAAGAAACAAGGGAAACAGGAGTATCAACAATCACTTTCCTTATAAATAATTTTGAGTTAGAATTTGGTGTAATCTAATCCCTCAGTGAGTATTAAATTTTTGGGGAGAGCTCCTCCAGATCAAGTATTTGGAATATAGACTGCAACTAGCTTAGCCTTCCCCTTCCGGTTATTATAATATATCATCTTCTGTTCTTTCTATATATTGATGTCCACAACCTCATGGATGAAACTTTGCATGGCTGTTTTACTATCCTCTAAGTCTTCAGTTACCTAGTTTTCAAATAGACCTCTGGATAACATGTCCTTGACTAAAACAATGTTCTTATTTTCACTTTCTCCTATATCAATCCATGTGACTACAGGTTTGTCTGGAGTACACAAAACAATATTACACAATGAACTATCATGATTTCTAGAATCATTCTAAGACTGGTTACCTTCTTTATTTTATTTTTCTCAAAATTATATTCTAAAATGGGTCCACCCTTATCATGTAATGAGATAAAAACATTATAAACAGAACTCAAAGATGGAGTTATGATAGGTAGTGGTACTACTCCAACATCTTCATTCCCCTCTACCTCATTAAGAAGTGTAGCACACTTTCCTCTTCTTCTATAGTGATCTAATTCATGTCCCTTCAGATGAGATTCAGGAAAAATCATTTTTCTTCTACAGTTCGAGGTAGTTTGACCAATAATAGTACATTCATCAAACAATAGAGGCATTTTCTCATATTCTATTGTAATATTAATATCATCCTATAGTGTAAAAATCATAATATTATCAATACATGGAATTATTAGATCCACCTCTACCAGAATATGAGAAAAATGTCCAAAAGACACCATTTCAATGGTATTATCCATATTTATGGGGACTTCTAATGTAGATGTGATATAATTTAATTTCTCGGATGTCATAGTATCATGTTTAAGCCATGTATTTTTACACAAACTAGGGCATAAGTCTCCATAAAATCAAGCCTGATGAAATTTAGATTTTAATCATGTAATCTAAAAGTTCCTGGCCTTAAATTGATCGAAAAAATGCTTCAATATTTCCCTTTAAAGTCTATAGAATATAACATAATGTGAAAAACCCCATGGCCTAAAGAAATGAATTTCAAATTAGAAAACCCCCAAATGGTTGTAATCTGGTCAACAAGATCTAAAAATATACATGCTTTCATTCCTTTTGATATGTTGATTTGATCCATGATAGAAAAAATACAGAGATCTATCCATTCTACAATATCATTGTTGGATGTAGAGACATTTCATGTTGTTCCTTTTTAGATAATATGTTGCATTGTCTGGTCACTAAAAGCCAAAAAAACCGACAATGGATCATGTGAAGGCCATCAGGTTCCCTCTATCTTTCACCTTAGTGCGCCTTGATTGGTTTCCTTGATGTGAGGACACTGGAAGGTAATCATAGGTTTATAGATTCAAACTTCTAGGGTTTTCTATTGTACCATGTCCGTTGGAGAAAACCAGAGTGTGGGAGTCTTGATCCTCCATCCTTCAATATTTGATATCATTTTATTAATGTATTCTTTCATATTAATGTTTAAATTATTTAATTATTATATTAAAAACATAATATTTGATTTCTAATATAACTAGAATTTATTTCTTGAGTTCAGATGATTTTTTCAGTAATTAATATCTTGGACGACAATCTTTGATAGGGGATCACAGATGCAGAATAATGAAACATTACAATTTTTAACTATTTGTTGGATAATATAATTTTAGCCATATAAAAAATTGTTTGAAATTTATATAGAAGTGTGTAATTTTTTTCATCATGATGTAAAATATATATATATATATATATATATATATTTGAAAAACGCATATGTCCATTGTTTCATTGTTATGTTCTTTGTTCATGTGCAGGTGCTGTTTGTGTAGGCGTGTATGTGTTGTTTGTGCAGGTGTGTAGGTGCTATTTGTGCAAGCGTTCAGGTGTTGGGCGTACTGTTAAATAAATAGAACATCCCAGGAAACTAGGCCTTTATCATCACTCAAAATAGTGCTAATAAAATGGTCATTTATAAGTGCTCAAAATAGCAATGATAAATGGGGACCTTTATCGACACTTAAAAAACACCGATAAAGGGGGACCATTATCCGTGATTTTTGAGAATGGATAAAGGTCCCCCTTATCACAGATTTTTTAGAATTGTTAAAGGGGAACCTCCCCCCCTTATCTTCACCATGATTATCTATGGTTTTCTAGTGCTGTTAAAATCTGTTTCTAGCACTGATAAAATCCATATTTAAAGTTGTGAAAATATGATAATCCTAGGCATATCCCCCTGGAGTGTGGGACTAGGTATGTAATTGTATCTATTATCCATGAACTATATGATGATCGAGTTAATACCTAATACCCATTAAACGGTTATTTCCCCAATATATATTTATTCAAGATCCTACATCCACTTATTTTATCCATACCGAGATGTAGTTTCCAAGAAAACCACATGCTCAAGACGTTTCCAATACATAAGGATGATCTCATGTACATACACATCTTCCAAGGGTTTTCACCCATGGTTTCTTATCCTAATACAAACATACAATTTTCATAATTACCTTAAGGTTAAATAATAAACTTATTTAAAAGGGTTATTTATACCTCTAAATATACAATTGAATGTAACATACCAACCACTAAATGTTCATCAAAAAAATCCATTATATCAACAGCTATCTAAATACTTTCCTTAATACCAGTTGATACACCTCTGTCCCACACACCTATATCTGGTCCCCATATACACATAAAATAAATAATTTATTTAATATGAGCTCTAAATTCCATGATATAACCTTAAATTGCAATAAAATGAGTAATAGCTATTGAATCAATTATATCAATGAATTAGGACATGTCATAATATAATTAATCCCATTTCGTTCTCACGTAAATGAAAAAAAATAAAAATTTATAATATACTATTTAATTCACTACTAGTTTACACAATCTACTATAAATTCTTAAACTTGTTTTTTCCTTTTAGACATGTCATGTTTTCTTATCTTTTTAATGTCCTAGGGAACATAAAGATGAAAAATAGGAGATCTCTAATGCTTATTAAGGGAAACATATAACTAAAGAAATCAGGTAATAAAAAATTCATAGATATTATGGTAATATTAAGTAAATAACATAAATAAAAAATAAACCTAAACATGGAAGGATATTATATCCATGAAAATTAATGAAATCAATAATATCAATAATATTGATCTCATTCTGATTGAATGAATTTTCCAGAAATGAAAAAACTGTTATCATGGCCTTGGGGAAAGACACATTGCTTTTATTCAAGGATGTATTAATAAAATTATGAATAATTGGTATGGTATATACCAAATACCCAACCCTTTTTTATCATGAGATATTTCAAATCATTTAGGGGTTATATAATTCTTAGAATCACCCTTTAACTGATTAAGTCCAATGTATTTATCATAAGAGTCATCAATATATTTCATATCATTCCATAACGAAAGATCTTACTTAATAAAAAAAATTATATATCTCCGCAATGGAAGATAAAGAATATAAACACATGTGAAACCTATGTTAACAGTAAATATTCATAATGAATATTAATACTTTCTCCCATTTTAATAAAATTAAAACGATGGTCATACTAGAAGGGTTTTAGGGAATCCCCTTTATTATTATGATATGTGATGAGAATGTCATATCCAATCTATAGAATGTTAAATCGTGGTCAAATAATACATATTCAAAATGACAATAAATGTCCTAATTTTATAAATAATATATTATATCATAATGTTTATCCACATAATAAAAAATATCATAAATTCTTGGGGAAAACATATTTTTCTTTATAAAAATTGATGTTTACATCATATAGATGAATTAGTAGGATACTAAGTCAATACTAGAACAACGTTAGCATAATTCATCTAGATAGAAATGTGAATTGTTTTAATGGCGTATTTCACATTAAGTGGGAAATATTTTTCAAAGGTTTTATGTTATAGGAACATATATACCATGATAAAATTATAAAATTCCACATGATACAATCAAATTGTTTAATACACCAAACATATAGGAAATAAGTTCAAAGAGTAATCATTACTCAATGAACAATAATCATGTTCCCAAAAAACATTACTATAGGTGAAAAAACCAATTAAATATAAATATGAATAAGTTAATGTTATTTGTATAAAAACAACTAAAAAATTATTATTATAACATTATATATATGGGCATTAAATACACCATAAGAAAAAAATTGAATGAAAATAATCTATTGTATCATAAAATTTGAATTGAGACCAAGAAAATATATAGTGATTTAGAAACCATTGAATCAAAACATCTAGAAAGGTATGGTTTAGAATTTTACATAAAATTAAATTATTAAAATATAAATCAGGATATTATATCTCGAATATAAATTAAAAATTCTATATAAATAATTTAAGGTTTATAATACCAAATATTTCTCAACAACATAATTTTTTTGGAAACCCTTACCAATTTGAAAAACTTTTGTGAATTTACTACAATGTCATTTATAAAAATTTATCTATCTAAATAAATTAATTAAAAAAATTATTCAAATACGTTTTCATTCATATTATTCAAAATTTTCAATCTATATATGAATTTGTAATATTTTCCGTATTAGGTGTTTAAGGTGTGGATTGTTTGTTCTACTTTCATTATAACATCATAGATGTTTATTCATAATTAAAATTTCAATAATAATTGATAATTAATGTTAATATTAAGGATGAATGAAAATTAGTTTTAATGTTTCTAATTTCATTGATAATCATTTTTTCTCCAATCATGTTAAATGAGATCGATAATAAAAATAATCTCTTAGGGATTCATGAAAATTGTAGTTTGTTTCTATAAATAATTAGTTAAAAATTTATGTGACATGTAAATAACCAAAAAAAAATTATTAAGTATGTTATATCATATTATACCAGTAATTATGTTTAAAAAATAATTCATGATTTTAATTAATAGTAAAATTCAGTTATGTGGATAAACTGAACTAGACATAAACAGACAATAATTTCATGAATTATTATGATATTTTTTGTTGTAATATAACTATAAAAGAATCATAATAAACTAATTTACAATTTATTTATGTGTTATATGATAAATAGGGTAAATTAGAATAATTGATTATGGATACTAACATCTTACAAAAATAAAATAAATTGTTTTCCTTCATGTAAAGACCCATAAATTACTTATATTTATTATAATTTATTTGGGATTATTACTAGATCGCAAAATCTGATAGTCTGTGATTCTGAGGCTCGAAGTGCCTGGAATGATCCGTTGAAAGAGTGTTAATCTTAAAATATCATGCATGACTTGTTTACTAAAAAAGATGAATAAGTCTATAATGGGTGTCTGGATCCAAAATCCAAGGGAATAGTTGTGTTCATGATTGCGGGTTTACCCTAGTCGTGACATAAGTTTAGTCGGCCCATGCCTCTAGTGAGAAATCCCAAAAATGTCATAATTGTAAATTAAATAACTAATCAAAATTATTTTATTTTTCAAATTCTTATAACTAATGAACTGTGACTCGTATTAAAAATATGAGCCATTACTGAACTTTTGAGGGTATGATTTCCTCAGGTAGATCCTACATTTTTCCATCATGGGCCAACTATGGAAGTTAGTTTTTTACCGCAAATAAAATAATTAAGTAAAAATTATTTTATTTCTAAATTATATATCTCCTAAATTGTAACTAGAAATGAAAATCTGAGATTACCATTGAGCTCGTGAGGTAGTTTTTCCCTTAGTCAGAGTCTATCTTCGACCGGCGTGGGTTGAGGGTGACTATTAACAATTTTTTAATTTTTTTATGGTACATTCAATAAATGCACGGGCGGCATTTTCTATATTCTGAAATGGTGTTCAGATTAAAAATCTGAGGGCACAGTTGAATCCGAAGCATAGGCATTCGCTTAAGGGAGGCATAAATTTTTATCAAAGTAGGTTGGGTGTAAAAGTTAGTTTTTGTGAATTTTAAAGAAATAAAAAAATAAAAAAATGTTATTTTATTATCCTACCTCTTGTTGAGCAGTGGTGGTGGGGATGATGGGTTGTCAAGACATTTAATGGATTGACTCTTTTGTTGCATAACCACATTGTTGGGAATTAATAGGTTTATTATTTAGAAACTCATTAATGAACCTCGTTAATTCTTTAGATATGTTACTCACCCTCCACCTCTATTTAAATGGAGCTTGGGTTGGGGTTTTTAACACATATTTATCAATTGAGGATCCTCTGGAGAAGTGAAACAACAAATTCCATCGATGGAGGGTGGAATATTGGGCGGAAACGATTCGTGATTGATGAAAGTCGACAACATCTTCCAACAAGGACTCTTTTCCCACCAAAACCGAGACACCTCTAACGATTCTCGAGGTAGGGGTTATATGCTTAATTCCTATATTTTAACATGTTCTAGAATATTATGAAAAACACGGATCAACGGTTTAATTGGTTGATCCAAATTTTGGTCTTTAATGTGATAGGATAATGCGGGGATTTATGGAAATTTTTATGATTAAATATTCTTTCCCAAGTATTAATGCTAACATGGAGGGAGTGAGCTTAATGAATAAGGCACAGACCCTCCGCCGTTCGTGGTTTGGTTATGTATCTTCATGGGAGACCAAGAAACACTGCACCAAGGTTAAACCAGGAGAGATGTAGTTATAGAAGCATCACGGGACACCGGTAGGCCCAGAAGAGAGTTGAAACAGAGCTACGAAGCATCTCCAAAGCCCCAAGAATGAATCGACGGTGAGGCACCGGCATGAGGTGTTGGTGACTATCAGGTGAAGGTGGTGGCCGACGTGTGCCTGTCACGAATGGAGGTGGCATCGCACGACACCGCGACATACTGGATAGGGAAACTGGCTCCCGGCCAGCTGCATTGGCAGAGAGCAGTGCCCCACAGCGCACCGCAGGAGGTGGTCGCAGCTTCGAAGTCACGCCGAAGGGGACCCACACCCTGTTGGTCCTGCTGACAGCTGAGGCGATGCCACGTGACACTATCAATTCATTACATGAATGAAAAATACATTCAAGAGATGTGTTTTCCACCTAGCTAGCAGACCATGCTAGCCACCAGGGTTGGGTCGCATGGATGACCGCGTCCAACCCAGGCGGGTCAAGCCGGTATGCGGCCTAGCTGGCCAAGCCTGGGCCCTACCCACTCGGGCCAGCCCAGCCAGTTCGGGGTGGTCCGGGTCAAACCTAAGTTGGACCCTGACCGGGTCAGGTCGACCTGAACCGATTCAGGTCAGCCCATGCCTGAGTGGGGTGGGTCGGACCGAACCCAGACTCATTTCAGTCCATATACGCATAAAAGTTCATATCTTGCAAACCATACATCCATTTTACAAACCATTTGTTCTGATGGAAACCATGGAACGAGAAGGGCCTTTTGAGATACTCCACCTTAGTTTTGGATAAATTTGGTGTATGGATGGGTTGTATAGAACCCAATTCCAATCGGACCGTCAGTACTAATGCACTTGTAATTCACATACCAAGCGTCTGATTGATGTGTCGTCTAATGCATTGGTACCCTAATGACATCGAAGATCGTTGTGTTACTTCCTAGGTGGAATTAGTGAAAATTTAATTACAAATGATGTATTGGGAAGCAGATCCTCCCATAATCATGCGTACTTTGTACGGGAATCCAGTAGCTGGCTGAGACGGGAAGAATGAATAGTGATCCTGTGTTGATCCACACCTAGAGATCCTATGTGGATCATCACCTAGTCATTCTCTGTCGATCAAAACCTAGCTATCCCTATGGATCACCAACTAGAGATCCCTTGTGGATCAACACTGATCCTGTGTGGGACATATCCTATGTGGGTCAGCGCTCAGCGATCCTATGTGGTTCAGGACATACCGATCCTTTGTGGGTCAATGGGGGTTAGTACCTATCGATCTTGTGTAGGTCGGATCCTTTTTGGGTCTGTGGTGGTTAGTAATTATCGATCCTATGTGGGTCAGTATTCGTTCCTCTTAACAGAGTAATCTGATCAAGCTTATGAATAATCATCTATAATTCTATACAAATGTTATACCGTGTTTGAGTAGAGTCTTTTTCTTTGTGTGTTGTGTTTGAGATAATGCGTAGTGGATTTCCTCTGTGGAATTCAGAGAGACCTTCGGGGGACTCAGGGTCCCTACTCGGAATTGTTGTACTCACCCCTGGACGGGATTCTCCCACAACTTGTTGTGTCTTGTAAAAATGACATGAATCCCTAACTGAAACTCTAGCAGCTAGGAAATGACCATGGATTATGGTGACAGTTGACGTGGAGATCTGTTGGGACGATCTGTACCTACCCTAACGGAATGATCCTTGGTGGATTTTCACAAGAGCAGTTTTTTTGTTTTCTATTATAGTTGTATCTTTATAGTTGGTCTTGTATTCTTACCCCTTTACATTAAATACACACTTTAACAAATGTAGTTTTATTTCCTGTTTGCATCTTGTTTTGTTCTTAGATTTTGTTTTTTTAATGGTTTAGTGGAAGTTTCTTCCTGATTTCGGGATACACCATTCCGGTGCTGGTCGCCAAACCCTGGCCTATAGAATGTGGGATTTGGGTAGTTAGGACACGGGCCCCTGGGGATGGGTCGTGACAAAGTGGTATCAGAGGAGTTCATTTCTACCATAAGAACTGAGTGTCTATATTTTCAATGGAGAAATAATTTTAACTCTCCTATGTTCATGTTTCTGTTTGGGGGAGTCTAGTATTGTTGCAATGTCCAACATATCCATACACTAGGAAACTAAATTTTATTTTCTGGCTTGGTACACAAAAACATTAGTTTAATGTGTTTTTAAAATGTGTTTCTATAGACATATTTTGATTAAGATCACCAAGTATGACCTTTTGATCGTGGTTCATCGTGATTCTCTATCAAGATACCTCCACCCAGGAAGTCGGCCATGATTCTAGTGCCTAACCAAGAGGATGGTCCACATAGTGATGGGGCTTCGGTACAATGATTTTTTACCAAGATGGTACCTTTGGGTGGTGTCCCAACAACACCACTACCTGTTGGTCAGCAGTTACTATAGGAACTACCTGTAGAGGACACTTTTAGTCTTAGTTCCTTACATGTGTTTCAGTTACTAATACAACTCAGGTTCTAAGGTGATCTCGACTCACAGGCGGCTAAGGAGTAGTCTAAGGTGGTGACTGAGTTATCATCTAGCCAAGGCACTATTAGATCAGATGGTGGTCCTGGAAGTGAGCATTCTATGTGGCTTACCAGGGCGATGGTAGGTTTTAGATTACCCCTATCTTACGATGAGGTGACTTTTTCCATAGACAGATCCTGAGAACCTCCCTTGGAAAAGATCATTCTTGCCATAAAAAGATAAGGGGTATTTTTTCCCCAGAGATTCAACAGCTTCTGTATGATTACATTTCTGTAGCTGATTATTCATAGAGGCATACAGACCATTCCCAGAACTCAATGAATACGATAAATTTAGTTCTTCAGGGCTTGGACCTCCGAACGAGATGTGTTGAGGGACATCCGAGCAAGAAATATTCCTTTATGAATTCCTACTAATTTTATTTTTCTAGAGAGAGCCTTCATGGTTGAAAATTATTTGGCTGAGCAGAAATAGCCTGCGAACGTCACTAGTGGGAAAGAACAAAACTGGGGCCAATATTGGAGACTTTGATGTGTAATGTGCTTCGGGAAGGGGAAGTGATAGGGACCGATGAATCTATAGGGTATCAGATGTGGAAGAGGAGTTAGGAGATCCGTAAGAGGTGGTATACATTTCGATATGTTACAACAAGTACCACAAAGTGGCTCCCACCATGCTGAGGGAGTTAGAGGACATGTGAACGGAGTAACTACATGCCGCCAAGGAGTGTGACCCCAGGGCTCTAGGAATGATTTGAAGTATGGTATGTGACTATTACTAGTTATTGTATTAATAGACAAAACTACTAATCATTCCTTCTTATCACGAATCATGTTCAATGCCTAGAGTTTCCGGTTAGACCATTGAATTGACCTTTACATATAGAGAAACCTATAGGGGGAGGATCGATAATCACACTTATGGTGATGGTGTGATCTGACCCATGAGGTGAGAGTTTTAGTTGTAACCTCTTAGTGGCAGCATCATGGCCTTATGACGTTACGTTGGGTATGGACTAGTCATACAAAGTTCATGCTCAAATTGATTATTTTAGGAAAAAAGGTTTTGGTATATCTACAGCATTAGAATGGGATTTTTCCTTGGTCAGTGAAAAAGGAAACCCAAGAAACACGAGTTAAACTCATGAATAGGATGGTGAAACTGATCACTCTTGAATCAACCAGCCTTACCATCGTGGCTGTAGGTGTTTTGATTTTTTCATTACCAACAATAGTGGCAGAGTGTGGTAACATATTCTGAAAAACTTTTTCTAGGTTTACCACCCTACTGGGAGAGGGAAGTCTTCTTTTACATGTACCCAAAGACATAGCCAATATCTACTACTTCATATTTGATGGCTTTTGAGAAGCTCTAGAATCTATGATTATATTTGGGAGAACAATTTACTGTCTACTCCAAACACAAGAGTCTCAACTATATCTTCTCATAAAAGGACCAGAACCTGAGATGGTATCAGTCGCTAGAGTTCCTATAGGACTACGACTTTGATATAGTATACACACTTGGGAGGGGAATTTCATAGCATACACACTCAGTAGGAGGTCTGGTCTACAGTTTCTGATTGAGGTAATAGAGTATCTATCCATGTTGTAGTTATCATTTGTGGATAGTGATGGAGCAGTTCACCTCTAGTCTATGCTAGTTACTCCCCTACTCTTTTAGTGAGTCAGGGAGGCACATCTTGGGGATGTAGACTGTGATTCCTGGCATTCTTAGATATCCCCAATATTGGCTCTTGGTAGATTTTCTAAAGGTGTGGAGCATGTCATCCTCTTTAGAGGACACACTATGGTACCAGTGACGCTGTGTCAGGTGGTGTTGAGGGAGTTCTATAAATTCAAATTGGCAGTACATCCTGGTGTGTCTATGTGGTACCAGGACCTCTGGCATCAGTACTGGTGGCCATGGATGAAGAAAGAAGTGGCAGAGTTCATTTCTCAATTCCTTACTTATCAGAAATTGAAGGCCGAGCATCAAGTACCAATAGGCTTACATCATCCACTTGAGGTAACAGAGTGGAAGTGGGTCGGTATCTCCATGGACTTTGTGACAAGGATACCACATTTTTCTAGGGGAAATTTCTTCATCACGGTGAACATTGACCGACTCACCATGTCGGCTCATATCCTACCCATCCGAGAGTATGTATTAGTAGAGGGCCTGGGGCATCTTTATGTATAGGAGACTATGTAGATTCAAGGGGTGAAATCGAAAATCGTCCCAGATCACAATGCTTGTTTTACATTCCAATTATGGAAGGTATTGTAGGAGGCGTTTAGGACCCAAATATACTTGATTAACACCTTTAACCCTCACATAGATGGTTAGATAGAGTCCACCATATAGAAAATCAAGGACACGATTCATGAGTGTGTCCTTGATTTTGGTTGTAGTAGGGAGGACCACCTTCTACTAGTGTAGTTTATATACAATAATAGTTTCCACTCCACAATCAGAATGGATCCATTTGAGGCCATGTTCAGGTGACCTTTCAGATCACCTCCATGCTGGACAAACCCAGGGGATTCATCACTTATGGGTCCAGAGTTGGTACAGACTACCACAGAGAAGGATCAGATCATCCATGAATTGATTTAGACTCCATATAGGTGATAGGAGTCTTATACTGATATGAGGTAGATACCCTTGGAGTTTTTTGAGGGACATTGTGTCTTCCTTTTGGGTTTCACCCCAATGAGTAATATGGAGGTCGACCACGACGGAAATCTATATATGAGCTTCATCGGACCTTTCCCAATTCTCAAGAGATTATGCGATGTGGTGTACCATCTAGTTCTTTTCCCAAATATGCATTAGGTGAATATTGATTTCAATGTGTGGTAGATAAAGATGTATGTGTGTGATCCATCGCACATTATCAACTTGGGAAAGATGGAAATCGATGATGTGGTGAAGTTTATGGAGTTCTCGATGAAGATTGAGGATCGAAAGGACTGGGTCCTTCAAGGGAAGTTTATTCCTTTGATGTGAGTTCATTTGTAGCACAAGAATATCTAGGAGAGAACATGGGAATGGGAGGATCATATACATGCTCAGTACCCCCATTTTTTCCATAGTTTTTTTGTTTATTTACAGATTAAATTCCCTAAGGTGGGAAGAATGTAATGGGCCATAAATTCCATGTAATTCTTTCTAAATAATTTGGGATTAGGACGAGACTTAGAAATCTGACGGCACATGATTCAGAGGTCTGGAGTTCCTAGAATGATCCATAGAAAAAGTTTTAATCTTAAATAATGTGAATGAGTAGTTTCTTGAAAAAAGTTTGATATCTCTTAAAAAGGTTCTCAAATTAGAAATATGAGGGAACCATTGAATTCACGATATCGAGTTTAACCTAGGTGTAACATAAGTTTACTTGGAACAAGACTCTAGTTAGAAAACCCAAAAATGGCATAACTATAAATAAAATTGTTATTCAAATGCTTATAACACATGAACAATGACTCGTATTAAAAAACGGAGACCACCACATAACTCATGAGGGTATTCTTTCCTGAGGCAGTTCCTAACTTTGGCCGGTACATTCCAACTGTGGAAGTTAGTTTTTGGCTGAAAATAAAATTATTATGTAAAAATTACTTTATTGTTCAATTATATTACTCCTAAATGGAAACTCAGATTGGAAATATGAGAGTACCGTTGATCTCATGAAGTCTTATTTCCCTTAGTAGAGCCTAACCTTGACTGACATGGGTTGATGGTGACTTTTAATAATTTTTGAAAATTTTTTAAGTTACATTCAGTAAATGCACGGGTGACATTTTATATGATTTGAACTAGTGCATGGTTTAAAAATATGAGGGCACCGTTGAATCCACAACATCAGGATTTTTCTAAGGGAGGATTAACATTGACTGTAGTAGGTCTGGTGAAAAATTTAGTTTTTGGGACTTAAAAAATAATAATATAACCAAATTGTTATTTTATCATCCTACCTCTTGGTTAGCAGCAATGGTGGGGTCGATTGGTTTTCTAGACATTTAATGGCTAGACTCATTAATTTTGTATCAACATATTTGGAAATTACGAGGTTTATTAATTAGAAACTCATAAATAAACCTTATTAATTAATTTTATTAACAACTCACCCTCCACAAATTCAAGATAAATACTTCGGAGAGTTTTCTCATTGTGATAGTGAGGGAGTTTGTACCAACTTTTACCTATACTGATACTTCTATTTGCCCAAAGTTTTTTACCCCTTTCATTTTCGGGGGTTTTCTATATTACATATGGTGTGTTTTGTTTTCACTTTTTTTCTTATTTTATCTCTTAATTTTAATAAATCTGTGGGACAATAATTTTTTATCCTAAAAGTGGTATCAATTTATGTTTTTGACCTGGTGTTTTTCACTTTTGTTTTGTGTTAATATATCCCTTAATCGTCAATATGCTCTATGGTTATGACTCTTTTTGACCATTAAAATCAGGAAAAAAATATTGAGATTATAAAATAAAACATTTTGAAATAAATAACAATCTGGATTTATGGTGTGTCAAGATGGTGGAAAAATCCCTAATTAAAAAATTCAATGGGAATAAGTTTTTGATATAAAAAATGAATGTACAAGAAGTGCTACTGTAGGATAATTGTCTACTAGAAATTGAAGAAAAGCTAGTGGTTTTGACAAAATAGAAATGGAATGGTATATATTGGGATTAAATTTCCAACATCCATTTGGATTTAGAAGATGAGGTCATATTCATCATTTCAATGAAAAATATAGAGAAGGTAATATGGGATACTCTGATGAAGATATACATGGCATGTTACTATACAACTGAATTTTCCTGAATGGAAACTTTTACACTCTTTTAATGGTAGAGTCATCATCGGTGACGAAACACATCAGCACCTTCAATACTTTCTTCACTCAACCCAAGATGTTGGGATATAAAATTGTGGATACTAAAGGTGTAGAGATTCTATTCCAGAGTTTTCTATATTCATATGACCAAATCATCATCAACCTCACCAATAATATACCAGTAGATATACTACCCTACAAAGATGTTGTGTTTGTGGTTCATTAATAAGAAAGTCAGAGTAATAACTATAAGTAATATTAGACAACTTCACAACAAGAATAGGATCTGTCAAAAGAGAGTGGAAGGATGATGGAGCATGGTTCATATACGATCCAATATCATGGGAGGTCCAAATTAAGGAGTAATAAAAATAATTTCAAATGTTTAAATTGTGGAATGAAGGAGAATATTATGACTAATTTTGGGAATATAAAGAGAAGTGAAAGAGATATTAGGGGAATGTGGTGAGTACTTCTGGAAATGTAAACATTGTTGTTAGTGAAGCAGATACAACTTCTATAAGTAGGAATAATCTCAATGGTGAATGGATAATCATTTCAGGAGAAACCTGGAACATTATTTCTCAATGATAATTGTTTGAACATTTTGAAACTATCCGAAAATTACTTTTGTACATGCATAATGATCACCCCTAGAGATATTTGGAGTCGGTAACATAAAATTAAAAAATCATGATTGTATTTTTCGAACCATCCAAGGAGTACGCCATGTGAAGGGATTGAAGAATAAAATATTATCCTTGGGAAAGTTTTATTACATCAAATTCAAGATTTTCCCAGATAATGGAGTGATGAGAATTATGACGGGCTCACTTTTGGTGATGGAGGCGGAGAAGGTCTCAATGAACTTGTACATGGTTAATGGTGAAAATTAAAAGGATACAAAGATGGTTTTGGAATAAACTACCTCTATGAATGAATTGAAAACCATATTTAATTGGATGTTATATCGTATTTCAGAATGAGTACGAGAGATTCTTGAGGATTAGAATTGGTTTCTAGGGCTTGAAAAGGCATCATTACTAATTTTTGAGCATTTATTTTGAGAAAAGAATATAGGTTGATTTCCAAGATGTCAATATAAATAAGTAAATAGATATTAGAGTTGATCCATTACATGATTTGGGAAGAACATGTTAAATATCTGGGAGGATCCAGATACATTGTATCCTTTATTGATGATTATTCCAGCAGATTTTGGGTGTTCCAAAACCAGAAGAAAGAAGATGTTTTTGAAGTCTTCAAAAAACTACAAGTGGAGAAGGATATTGAATCATGGAATAAGATCATATTTATTTGGACTAAAAATATTTGATAATAATCAATCAAAAATATTGATACTTTTTCTCAATGAGATGGAATCAAAGGAAAGTTCATAGTGGAATACACTCCTCATTTGAATGGAGTGTAAGAACAGATGAAAAAAACACTATTAGAAAGATAAATGGAGATGTTGAAGATTACATGAATTTCAGAACATATTATGTAGAAGAAGTGAATTCCTCCTGTTATATGATCAATAGATCTCTTTCATTGGTGATTGATATGAAGTCACAGATAGAGATGTGGACGTGTAATCATATGGACTATTCTCGGTTACATACTTTTGGAAGTCCTGTATATACAATGTTTAATGACAAGAAAAGGGTAATGTTGGATCCAAGATCCAAAAAATGTATCTTCTTAGGGTATGATGATGGTGTGAACGGGTATCATTTGTGGGACCCTAGTTCCAATAAACATATCTTCGGTACTGATGTCATTTTTGTAGAACAAAAAGGTGAAAATGACAACTAATCAAGACATTGAGAATAAAGAAAAAAATAAAACAATAGAAGTATATGATGAATACCTGGAAGATATAGTTTACTCTAAAGAATGAATAGATCATGAAAATCATGTACTAGTTGAATATATAAAATGAAAATCAACTTGGGAGAAAATTACACCAGTATGGCCCCCAGACTATGTCACTAAGAGTAATATTACATACTACTTATTGACAGGGGATGGAGATTAATCCCATTTTGTTCAGGAAACCCAAAGTCCAGATGTATCCTCATGGATGCGGTGATGCAGGAGGAACATGAATCCCTATACAAGAACAATATTTAGAAACTTGTTTCAATAACACGTGGATGGAAGGATATTAGAAAAAATGGGTCATTAAGATCAAGAGGGATGGAAAAGACTTGGTGGAAAGATACCTTGCAAGAATAACTGTCAAAGGATTTTATCATAAGGAAGGTAGTGATATCAATGAACTGTGTTCACTAACTATTATATTGATGATTTTTCATATAGTTCTGGAGATGTGTGATAGATATAGTTAACATCTTGAGTAGCTGGATGTGAAGAACTCTTTTCTCTACATTTATCTTGATGAATAGATCAATATTCTCCAACTAAAATTCATTATATAAGAAAGAAAAGAGAACATAGTTTTTAGGTCAAATAAATATCTATACAGTCTCAAACATGCATTGAGGTGTTCGTGCAAGTTATTTGATTCCGAAATCAAATCCCTTATATACAGCATACCACATTTAGATCCTTGTTCAAGATTCTGGGGTTCATGTGGTAATGATTTCATCATTATTATATTTTTGTGGATGAAATATTATTATAGGCCACAAAAAAGATCAGATCCCGGAGGTGAAGTTGCATTTGGATAGGGATTTTTATATTAAGGGCTTAGGACCAGCAAAAAATATTCTTAGGATATAAATTTACTGATAATGATATAATGGGAATATTTTGGAATCATAGAATAATTACACACAGAGAGTCTTGAAAAAATTTTACATGAAAGACTATAATCCCATCTCTACCCAAAATCATGATAATTTCAAGTTATCCACTAAAATGAGTCTTATAAGTTATGAAGAGATTGTGGATTTGTCTCATGTATTATATGCATCACTTGTGGTTATTCTGATATTCTATATGGCTTTTACTATAACATAAATTGCACATGAAGTGGGAGAAGTTATTCTATACATGGATAATTCATGACGGGAGCATTGGATCATAATGAAGATTATCTGGAGATAATTCAAGGAGGCCCTAAATGATGCATTATGTTATTGAGGATCAAATTTCACTATCATAATTTATGATGATTCAGAATTTTCAGGTTAATCTGACTAGAGGAAATCCAATACTGGTTGTGTGTTTACTTTTCATGTATCTGATCTATGATAGATTAAAAAAATTTAGTCAGTTACAGCTTTATCCACGATTGTGGCAGAGTACATGGAAGCTATATTTGCTTAAAAAGAGGAAATTTGGATGAGAAGGTTGTTGTAGGATCTTGATCAGATATAAGAGAAGATTATATTATTTTGTGACAATAAGAGTACCTTGAACGTTGAAATGAATCCAAATTTTCCATTGAGTAAAAAATAACCTTGGATAAAAATATCACTTTGTCTGAGATGTAGTAGAGTAAGAATGTATCGATATGATGAAAATTCACACTAAATAATCATGATCAAGGTGATTAACACTGACATGTTAAAATGGTGTAGATCCTCGAGTAGCCTCATTGATACATGAAAAATATTTTTGGATGATAGAAATGGTGTTTTGAGATGTTATTGGTTATCAATCAGATCTCTATGTGGGAGATGTGTATTTAGTTATCTTCCACAGACAATGCCTCCCCCCCTAATTTTTCAATAGGTGGCAGGCATGATAGATGGTTAGTGGAAAGATCCACCAATTATTCAGTGGGAGAATGTAGTGGTATATGTTATATGAGGGAAAAACATGACTATTAAAGTTGGACCTCGACTCTTGTAGATCATATCATCCCATCAGCTTCAACGAGTATCTCATCACCACTAGTTCATCAGTTTGGGAGGTATTCTGTGAGGTGTTTTCCCCACATATTTTAGAGTGATATTTATGAATTTTTACTCATTGTAATTGTGAGGGAGTGTGTAACCAATTTTACCCATAGTTATCTTTTTATATTCCCATTATTTTCCCCTTTAATGTTGGAGTTTTCTTCATGTTACATTAGGTGTGTCTTATTTTAGTATTTATCGCATTGTTTTAGCTCAAAATTATGGCTGCACTAGTGCTCCAATAAATTTCAGTCCTAAAAATATAGGATCAACCATATGTCAAGAGATCATCTCTATTTCCTATCTTCCATATTGTAGTGTCCATATTTTTTCATAATCAAGTCACCCACCTCACGTGCTAACTCTTGCGCCACAACCTCAACACATTTAATTCGAATTCAAATCCTTCATCGGATCAAGTGGACCTATCTATCCTACACCACCATGATATGATCTCTCCCCTATTCCCCCATTTTCAGTAAGATCAATGAATTCTCCCTTGAGTGGTGCCACTGGTTCCCTCAATCTGTTTGAGGTAGCTATAGGTTCGGAGCTCAAGGATAGATTCTGTATGTCCACCATGGTCTCTCTAGAGAATTTGGATGTGGAGGGGGTGGAATTATTTTTCAATGGAGTCCTATGCGTAAGTCAGTATCCTTCATACTGTTTTTTACTGGTACCTCGTTGTTCCTCCAGTATCCTTCAAGGATGAATAGGAAGGATTCTTGGAGCCCGATCTATCCATCATCTGGTTCCTCTACACTAGAAAATTTCCATGGTATTCATGATGTTCCATGTTCTTATCATGATTGAAAGGTGGTTCCATGCTTAGATACATCCTCTCCCTTGATGGATGGAACCCATCTACTGAAATCCAAGTCCAAAGAGGTGATTTATTGTTCCCCTACATCTAATTATACCAAATATATGGGCTGAATGGTTTGAACTCTTCTTCTTTAAATGTTTCCCATTATCATATATAACACCCATATCTTGTGGGATCATATTAAGAGTGGATTACTCATTAATGAATCTCATAGACCACATGTTTCTTTGGTGGTGTTCCTGAATCCAAAATAGCATGAGGAGAATTTACGATATTTTTCTCACAGAATAGGTCTTCCAAATTCTTTGCAGGTATTAAATGCAACAACCAAGTTTTTATTTTTTAGAAGAGTTACTCAGTCATGGAATTCGTGGATGCACCTTCACTAAACGACCTGATAATGGTTACGTATTTGAAAATAAACCCAATTATTCTTGTTTTTTATATGAAGTGTGACGTCTTATTCAATATGGAGAACTGTAAACATATCTCTAGTTTCCTACAAGGAAACCTTCTATGGTTTCTAGGTTCAATGTTTAATGAAATTGTGGTTGATTCTGAGATGAAGGGCTACATGAATTTTCTAGTAATTTTTTTAAAATTTCCCCTTTTTTGGAAGGTGGAGTTTCATTAAAATCGAATAAAAAAAATATAAATAAAAATTAAAGAACTAGGTGTTTTTAATGTGGTTCAACTAGATTCCTACATCCATGTGAGAAGGGGGAATTTATTTATTACTACCCTTTAGATAAACTTTAGTGGATAAAAACCATTAAAATCATGGAATTTTTATCTCATTTTATAGAGAGTAAATTAAATGGAGTCAATATTCTGTGAGGGTTTGTCCATCAATCGTTCAAAAATAATTTCTACCAATTGTATTCCATCTTTGATTTATACACATTGGTCGGTTTCACAAAAAAGAAGAAAACTCCCACATCCACCTGGGTTGATTTTCACATGATGAAAATGTATGTCGACATAAAACTCCTATAATAAACTCCCTTAATTGGGAGTGACCCCCCAAATCTAACCCTTGAGTCCAATTTGGGGTAGAATCTAAACCTGCAGTCTCTTTGTAAGTGTTAAAAATTTCATTAGCAAATCGGACATGATTCTTCTCATTTGATGACTTGTCATTTCAACTACCTTTAATCGAACTCAATGTGACTACGGTCCCTATCATGTGATAGGAATCATGGGGATCTTTCCCAGTAAGTATCACAACATCTCAATATGAGATGTCAAACAATCCACCAACTATGAAAATCCGGCACCCCTTCACATGGGGCCTACTTAATGATACCAAGTTTCATCTCATCCTCAGAATGAATTCCCCATCAGCTAGTTTTTGAACTGCACTATATGGTGTATTGAATTTCACTATCCCGAGTCCTCAAACCTCACATGTTGACCCATCACCATGTCTCACCGAATCACACACCTAATGAAATGTATGAAACTCAAATTTGGTCGTACATATGTTTAATGAGGTCCCCTAATCCAAAAACGCATTTGTCATCCTCTTGATTTTAATCCTATTGAATATTCCTTTTTTAAAATTGTAATTCCTGCTTTATGTTACCATATCTATTAATATACTGACACTGCACTTTTCCCTCAACCAATTCTCCCATTTGATTTCAATATTCCCATTTTCATTAATAATTCATCCCAACTGATGATTATTTGATGTTCGCATCCTTATTTTCGTCTTTTCTTTTCCAATAATGTACTATTTGAGCTCATTAGATTCACTATTGCAGTGACCCTTTTTCACACACAAGAAATACACAACTTCTCTAGGATTACATCCCCAATATTTTGGTCACCATTATTAACCTCCTAACTTCTAATGTCATCTTATACAAAATTTATAATCTCACATAACAATTATTTCATCACTGGAATGTTTCATGGTTCTTCAAAATGCCTCTGAATCTTGACGAAACTCTATCACCTCATCTGGGTTCAATGTTTCTGTTCCCATGAACAATGTATTCAGAAGCACATTAAATGATCTTGGTATAGATGAAAAAATAAAAATTTCATTTTCTTATTCTTCAACCTTTACACAGAGCCCTAAAAATTGTGTCCAGATTTTTTTGAATTTTTTGATGTAATCCAAAAATTTTGTTCCCTCATCCATTCATAATTGGAAAAAATTATTTATTAGGAATAATTTTTTGGTGAGTGAAATTACCATATATAGTTGCTCTAACATATAATAAATCTCCATTGATGAGGTCTCATCCAACACTGAGTACTTTACATCTTTCACCAGATATAGTCGAATTGTGCTAATGACCCACACCTTGACCTCTTTCCAATCATCATCATTGGTTCAACCATGATTTTCATCGATCAATAGTCTAATCATTCCCTACTACACAAGAATAACATTCCTTATACTTTTCCAAAATCTTAAATTGTTCTAACCATCAAACATCTCAATATCATGTTTTTGTAGTGCTCTTCCACCAACCATCATCATTGTAATAAAACACGATTACCAATATCGACGTCAAACCCCTTAGAAACAATCTTATGGAGTAAGAATTTCGAATAAATAATAGAATGTTTGCACCCAAAATGGTTGAAAAATATGTAATTGATTCATGGATTATTAAAAATAGATTAAAACTTGTTGGGATATAGAAAAAATTGTATCAATGGTCTAGAACATACAATGATGTGGCTATAACATGGCTCACTAAAATAGTTGCTGAAAAACTCCCTACAGAGTGTCCACTAGCAGGAACATTGTCATATTCTTTGATTAGGGGAACTGTAGAACCCAATGTTTGATCAAAACCTTGACCATTTCTAATGGAATTGTATTATTTATTTTCTAGGCTGCATGTGCCGTTGGAATTGCCTCACTATGATTTTCATAGATCTGGCCTCAAAAACAATTTTGAGCACATTCAATTTTCCAATCAGCAGAAAACTTCATTGATGCATTGTGGTTTCACTTCTAATGTATTTGATACCCTTTTTTTGTACAGCGAAGTTTCATGTTAATGGAATCAAACACCAATTAATGTAAAATAAAATAACTCAAATTTTTTAACATGGTTCTCCAAGATTCCTATACCCATGGGTGAAGGGGGGTGTTTATCTTGGATTAATCTCTGGATCAAATGTCATAGGATCATAACGATTCCCACTTTATTGTATATTTATCATATTATGTTGAGAAAAAAATCAGTAGTGTCAATGGTTGGTGAGCATTGGTTCTTTAACACATGAAAATTCCGCATCACTGGCTGCATTCCAACATGTATGCATACAATTTGGTTGGGTTCCCACCAAATGAGAGATCTTCCATAGATTCATGGTTTGATTGTCACCAGATAAAAATTTATGATGACATACAACTCCTATAATTAACTCCCTTAATTAGGAGTTTCTCCCACACCTCTCGGTTAATGTCCTCCTATACCTAGGCTTCTAAAGATCCAAATACACATTGTGAAATAACTATAGACGTTGATAATGCATTTAGAAAAGTCTTGATCACTGGCTCTTAAACTTCCAATGTTTGTATTTATTTCATAAGTCCTATTTTACCCATCTCACCTTCTCTCTAGCCAACCCTTCTCCCCTTCAGGTGAAACTCAAGGGAGGGTATCGAATGACAAATAAATGTTTATATTCCATCAATTGGAGTTTCCAGGAAAGATTTATTTTGGATGAAAATAACTCATGGGATTTTCTGACTCAAGTATCAAATAAGTATGGATTATCAAACCATATCCAATGATTGAAAAAAGTTATTCAAAGCTATCTCACAAGTAGGTCAACTCCCACATGCCTTGAAAATTTAAAATGAGACATTGATAATTTGTAAGATATCCTTAATACATGATGGTATGATGATCAAATTATTCTTCTAGTAGAAAACAAATTCTTGTTGTCCTTAAAAGTTTTATAGATTGAATGGTGCAGTAGGGAGGGATCTCGAGATCTTTGGATCCATGAGGGTGAAAGAAATGCTACATTCTTTCAAGCGTGTCTAAACGAGAAGAATATCTACAGTAAGATAATCCTAAGGATCATGTATAGTTCAATTAAAATGAAGTTTTCATAGAGGGTAATATTTCACTAGACGAATTTAAAAACTAGTTGTCCCAGTTGATATGTTTCTATTGAAAGTACACATCCTGGGGTTTTTAGAGACATTAACTTTCTGATCAATATTCTTAATATTCTACTTTCCATAGAGAATGATAACATATGTGTAATTCATATGGATCATGAGATCAAATAGAATACTCTAATACTAAACTCAAATAGTACCCCTATTACCGATGACTTCCCGTGTATATATTTTTTCATACTTGGAGATTCATAAATATGCAGGTGGATGAAACAAATGAGGATTTTTTAAGGGTGGTTATTGTTATGATTCAATGATCACACATAGAGAAGAATGGTGGGAGAAAACATGCCTTTATTTGACAAAGAACAAATCATACAAAACACCCTCACTACACTACTCTCTCTCACACAAACATGGAGCTCTCTTGGATATATTTCCATATGTACAATATATCAGGGCTCAACAGATGGATTATGAAGCTATCATTGTCCTCATTAAATAGGCATGGTGAGAGGTGTCTAGTTCGACACAACTCCCACCCACCCAACATACCTTGTACTTCTCCCATGTCTTCCAGAAATAGGGACTGCACGTTCGAAATGTGCAGTAGTCATGATTGATGTCATGGTCAGCTAGGCATACCTGCCACCTACCATGTATCTAGGTAACTCCATCAATTATTCCCCTCTAAATGAAATATTGTGGATTATTTTTAAAGGTATTTCTTCTCCAAATAAACCACATTTTCCAAAATATATATGGGGTTCTCCTTTATTTGATTCTTCACAAGTTTCACTAGTTGTCTATCCATCACAGCATGTATCTAATGATAGAGAATGTCAATGTGCTCTATCATGGAATAATACATTGAGTTCATGGTCATGTCCATATAACTGTGCCTATCATAATGAACTCTGTAATCCATTAGGATGACACCAATATAATGGATAAAATGGTTTATCCATAGTATTCCTTTCCATCTTTTAAACTGGGAATGTACTCTGCTTCGGTTGTAGATAAAGCAACACACTTCTACAAACGTGATCGCCATGTTACAGATTCTCCTACAAAAGTAAATATTTATCCTAATGTATAACTCCAACTATCATGATCTCTATCCATATCTACATCTTTATATCCACCTAATATAGTTTTATCTCATCCATAGCACAAATATAACATTTAACTACCTTTTAGATACCTCAGAATCCACTTGACAACATCCCAATGCTACATCCAAGGATTGAAGAGAACTCATCTTCTGGTTTCCACTACATAGGAAATATTTGGCCCTATAATCTTTATAACATACATCCACCATCCAACAAGTGAAGGGTATAGTATTATCTCCATCACCTCAATTTATTTCTTGGAATATTGGCAAGAAATATTCCTCAACATCTAATGTCCTAAAGAGAAAAGATCACTAGTTTGTCTTTGTCCATGTTAAAATGCTTCAGAACATATTTAATATACTTCTCTTAAGATATCCATAATAACTTCTGCTTTTGGTCACAAATGATCCTAATCCACAAAATTCGTGGAGCTGCTCCAATGTTCTTCATATCGAAAGACATGGATAACTCCTTCGACTAGCTAATCTTCACTGCATTCTTCCCAATGATAAACATGTCTCCAACATAAAGTTGAAGATAAAAAGATTTTCCATCCTAAAATATCTATATATAAATATATCGGTCATCTTATGTTCACTTGTATCCACGACTCACTATGAACGAATCATACTTTTTGTACCCCTATCCAGGAGCTTGTTTCAGTCAATACAATCTCTTCGTAAATTTATAGACCAGGTTTTCATGAATAGATACCTCAAAAGCATTTGGATGATTCATATATATCTCATTGGAGAGCTCACCATTACGAATATTTTTCTTCAGGTCCATTTTTCCAAGATCTAACTGCATTTTAGCTCCCAATCCTAAAATTACTCAGATTAAATCCATCTTCACCATGGGTAAAAAAATCTCTTAAAATCCAACTACTTTCTTCTGATGTAATTCCTTCACAACTATGTGAGAATTGTGCATGAACTCCATTTTGTTTCCCTACTTCTATAGCCTGAATACCCATTTCATCATCATTGCCTTCTTACCTTTGTGTAGTTCCAACAAATTTTACATTCAGTTCTTCATCAAAGACTCCATCTCATCCTCTATTGAATGTATCCACTTCAGTTTATTAGGATGAGAAATTGTATCCTGGTATCCATATGGATCCCCATCATCTATCAGTAATAGGTACTCTGACTAAAAATATATTTTTGAAGGAATCCTTCCCCATAAATATCTTCAAACTTCTGAAGAGTTTGGTTTGAGAGGCGCAACATCACATAGCTCATGTGATGGTTCTGAAACTTCTTATGGAGATTATTGAGTCTCCCCCTAATCAATATCCTCCTCCACTACCTCATATTATTCTAAAAATGGGTGTTCCTACACCTCATCCTCTTCAATGATAGGTGGTACTGGTACAGGAGTTGGATCATGAATTGATTCCTTGACTCTTTTACATTGATACGTTCTTTGATTTTTAAAGTCCTTGATCATCTGGTTCTCTTGAAATAAAACATCTCTGCATTTTATCACCTTCTTCTCCTTTGTGTCCCAAAAACCATATCCTAACTCTTCATATCTATATCTGAATAAGATGAATGGAGTAGATCTTTCTTATACTTTGTGCCCAAGCTCATCAGATACATGTTCAAATTCCAAATATCCAAATACTCATAAATGAGAGTAAGTGGGATGTTTACAAGAACGTTTTTTGTGGAATCTCAAAATTCAGTGGGACTGAAGGTGATAAATTGATGTGGTAGCATGAAACCTGAAAAAAGTCTCCCCAAATTTGATTAGATAGATTATGAAAACTCATTATGATTTTTACCTTCTACATTATGATCTTATTAATCCTTTCTGCAACCCCTTTGGGTTGTGGTCTGTGTGGGACCATCCTCTCATGTCGGATGACGTGACTCCTGCAATAGGTTTTGAATTCCATGGATGTGTACTCATTTACATTTTATGAATGAAGAAACATTATATTCCTTTTAGTGTTATGCCCCATTGTTGCATGGAACATGTTGATGTAGTCCATCACTTGGTCCTTCATCTACAAGAATAACACCCACACCCTTCGAGATGAATCAACGACAAAGGATAGGAAATATTATTAACCTCTTAGTGATTCCAACTCCATTGTTCTTAATATATTACAATTCACTAGATCTAGGAACTATGATCCCCTTGATGAAGTATTTTTGAATGAGACTCTATGCTACTTCTCATATAAGTAGAATTTATAAGGATCAAGTGATGCATCCTTGTCAACAATGATGTACTTCTTCTTATTCTTTAAGGAAGATAACCCTATTTCTCTCATGTGGCTAAGTCTCCTATGACACATATAAAATGGTGCCTCTCCATCCACCATGTTGAGGTAGTCTACACATTTCATTACATGTTTTTTTACAACATACCATATATGTGTCCGAGAGCAATGATGATGACTCCTTTTTTCATCTTCCATGCTACATTGATGAAGATGTTATCATATCCATGTAGATCAAAGGCTATACCTAATAATATGTTTAGTCAAAGGCTTGCATCATGATGAACATGCTTCAGGGTTATTGGGTATCCAAAGTTCGACATGAATTGGATATTTCACATGCCAACAATCTCATTCAACAAGGTATTTCCTATCTTGACTGCACCAAAGTCTCCAGCTTAATAGGTCATGAAATACTCACTACGTGGCGTGACATGGTATGATTCTACAGTATCAACTACCAATTATGTGTCTTGGACTGATGTATGAACGAACGTCTCTAATTTATATTTTGATCAAAGAAAACCTTCTTCAGTGATGATCACATGCATGGCTCAGTTTCTTCTTAATAGTTTCCACTTTGACCCTTTTTTGTAGCATCATTTGATAGTTCTTCTTCTTGTGTCCCTCCTTGCCATAATGGTAGAATTTGTATATTTTCCTCATTACATATTTGGATCTTTGAATATTTTTTCTTCATCCTTTGGTTCCCAGCCCATGGAATCCTCCATATTGTATCCCTTGTTTCTCCAGAATGAGAGTTTGTATTTGGTTGTAACTCAAATCCTTCCTTTAGGGATCCTTGTTGAATAGTGCATCATTTTCCATTGCCATGGAATGTTTTCCACTAGGAGAAGAGTTTATGGGGGATATGGATAGAGTATCCCATATTTGGGGAAGTGCTAATAATAGGTGTTTATCCTAATATTCAACTTTCAAAATCTTACAAACAAGCACAAATTTTTTCACTAGGTTTTAGAACTCGCTGGTGTGTTTGATTAAAGAGCTTCCAATTTATGGACGAAGATTCATTAACCACATCAACCAAAGGATATATTTTTTGTTTTATTTAAATGGTACGTATTTTTCAACATTATAAAAGTTCATACAAGTCATTCTCTTAAGAAACATGACTGTGAACGTTCTGATCGATCCGTTGGTAGATTTGACCGATTGTCTTTCTGTTCATATTTTTCCAATTCACATACCTATTAGCATCAGGTTTTTCTCCCTCATAATAAATGGGATAAAAAAGATCCTTATCATTGAGGATATCATTCATTAGGGACTTCCAAATGTATTTTTTTGAATAATTCAACATGATCATCCATATATGGTATTTTAATTCTTCAACATTCGGTATAGAATCCTAAAAAATGGGGCAAAACATTACATCCAGAATAGTCACAAATAATGGATGTGACTCCTAGATCATCAAAATATGTTACCAAATGATCATGATATGACCAAATCAGTGTCAATATCTGAGATAGTATGGTGTCGTGGTGATGATGTAGCCATGATTTGGCATGTCGGAGTAGCTTCTGTTATCTCACCAAAAAGTTCACTAGTGCCAGAATAGTACCTTCTTCTCTATCAAGGGGGTACTGTAGAATCTAAAGTATAACAAAAAATTGATAGGTCTATGATTCTTTTTGTATATCTGTTTGGGACGACATTTGCACTATTGTAATTGCCTCACATTAAACAGTCATAATCTACCTTCAAATGCTATTTTGAGAAATATAAATTCTCTGGTCATTAGAAAAACATCATTGTTTGCCTCCGTTTCACCTAAACCACCCTCTGATACCACTTGGATTTCTTCTCTGATCAATAATCGAGATGAATGGATGGAGAAAAAAATATTTTATTTCACAAAGAAAAAACCTTCCAAAACGCCCACACTAATCCACTCTCTCTCATAAACATGGAGCTATATTATCTATCATACTATATAGACAAGATATCCTAACTCAAATAATGGATTATGAATCTCCCATTTCCCTCCCTATATAGGCATGGTGGGATGTGTCAATTTTCACACAACTCCCTCTCACCCCCACCTACAGTGGACTTCTCCCATGGATGCCAAAAATAGGGATTGCACATTAAAAATGTGCAGCATCCATGATGGAATTTATTTTGAGGTAGGTGCACCATCCACCTTCAATGCAAGTGGACAACACTATCATGGCCCTCATCAAAGAAGTGTGTGCTTCCAAAATGGATCATATTCCTATGATCTAGGATCTATCCACAAAAATTTTTATAGATAGATTTTTTCCAACATTTCATTTATAAAATTATTATTTCCTCTTGAATAGATGATTGGGGATCGTCCACTCTTAAGGATCATTACTGAAAAACAACATGGATTCATCCATGTACAATGTATCCAAGGATTCATTGGAGTTTCATATGAAAAGGTTGTAAAAATAGAAAGGATGATAGTTGGATCTAAAATAATTATTAAATTTTTCATCGATAAGTCTTTTGATCACTTGTAATGGATATTTTTCATCAAGTTCATGAGACTATTTGGATTTTCATATTGGGAAAAGGACGCTACACCTCTTAAGGGATCTCCATTTTTTTCGTAGGAAAGGATTTTGGTTCCTCTAAATCACTGAGAGGCATAAGACAAGGGGACCTATTGTCACCCATCTTCTATATTTTTTCCTTGGAGGCCCTTACTTGGAATCTTTAATGTGCATACAATATTAGACCATCATCTCATACAAGGGAAGGAACCAAATAGTTTCATACCTGATGTTCACTGATGACATGGTGTTCATTGTTAATGGAATGAAAGGGTCTATCTAAGGCATAAACAAAATTATGGATTCCGATGTCTTTTGGATCTGGAAGTATATCAATATAGTTAAAAAATGTGTTTTCCTCCCCAAATAATGTTCTAGAAATCATAGAAAATATATATAGGATATTCTAGAAATCTAGAAATGCTTTTTCTTGATAGAATACCATGGAGAACCTATCTCAGATGCTATTATTCAGAATACTATATTACATAATATTATCAACAAGATTACCATCCACATCCATAACTACAAAAGTCATTTTATATTCTTTAAATGGTGATTACTATTAATAATATCATTCTTACATCTATAACTCCACATGTTCTTATTTTGATCAAAATTCCCAAAGGTACCATTGAAAACAATGAGAAAATTCTATCAGCATTCAATTGGGTTGACAATTATGATGGAACATGACATTGTGATTCATGGATAAGGTTTGAAAATTTAGTTGAAGACGAGGGGACTAACAAATGTAGCATGTACGAATCCATGATGGCTATGCTGGCCATGCTCCTAGGGAAATCCTATAAGGAAGTACAATCTTTGAAAAGTTCATTGACAAGAATTATGATGCTGGTTGAAGACATTGTGATTAATGACCAGGAAGACTGTCTAACCTATACTGATGCATGATAAACTAGATGACGCTTATTTTATAGAAGGATTGTTCTATGGTGGCTAGTATTGAAATCCTCTATTATAATGACAGCAGGGAAGGTGTTGACCAATCTTCTTCCCATGTTTTCTAGAGCTTGATATTTCTTACATGATATATTACAACCTAATTTCATTCACTCAACTCTCAAAATAGTGTGTATTCATCTGGTTAATGAGACAAATAGTTTGATGTTTTCGAAATAAGAATATTGTATCTTCTATTGGAAGGCCTACTGTAGGTGGCTGCATGAAAACATTAGAACTAATGATCTTGATCTATGATTTGGTACAAAAATATCATTCATAAGTTAATATTTTTTTGTAGAATATGATGAACCAGACACTCCCCAAGGACTAAAATATCAAAAAATAAGGGGTCCAGTTGGTGTCACATTCCTCAAGTTGCGTCTCTCTAGGTTTGGAATCCATAGTAACCCATTTTTTTGAATTGTATTTGGTTGTTTTTCTATGGTATCTTATCATAAAAACATGGGGGTTATGCATCATAGTGATACCACCCAAGAGTTTATCATTTTTGGGTTCCATGTTACCAGATTGGTTCGTTTTGTTCTTATGTTTCATACGAAAGTGGTCTCCAATGTTTTTAAACCATATAGGAGTTTTGGAACTCATTATGGAATGGTAAACGATCCAATCTATTAGGTATGATTGTTCGTGTTTTGTCTAAGCTTGGAAACCTCATCTCTCTCATTCCCACTCTAACATGTACATAGGTAGTCTTAGAACATAATGGTGGATCAGATGGATTCCACCAGTTTTATAGACTATTATTAATATTGGTTGTTCTTTCATGTTCAAGGTAATTCATTGGGTCAACTGCATAGTTATTATAAAGGATATATACTACACAGATTCAACATTTTTTATGGTCTATGAATGTCTATTAGAGAAGGGGTGAGATCCATGCACATCATTCTGATATTTTGTGAATTTTTAATATTGTTTTCTATATATAATAATCCTATTATTCTATACATGTATGTTTCCTTGGAGAAACAACATCCATCAATTTGGAACTTTCATATCTTACAAGGATTTTAAAATAATTTACAATCAGTGAATTGGGATTAGACACATATTGAGAGAAAGAATATCCTCTCTGATTTCCATAGCTGAGCTTTTGAACCCTGATGGGATAATTTTAATTTTCCAATGTATAAGATCTATCCCCCAAGACCGTAAGGACATTTTTCGTGTTGAAACAAATTGTTTGAACCACTTATTCTCACCATGAAATCTATTTTGAGATTAACACTATATTATTTTTTTAATAAAATGTTATGTTTTAATTGGTCAATTTATTAATGATGGATTTTATTCATAGTTAAATAAATTATTTAATTTTATTTCTACAATAAAGATTATATTAAAAATGTGATGATGGTATAATATGTATAATAATAAATACTAGAACATTTAATTTTTACTTCATCACATAAAACTTCGTTGAATAGTAAACACATGAAAATTTTATAGCATGATTCATATATTGAAATTGAATCATCACTTTCACTGTAAGATGAGACATTTATACTATTTATTCATTGATTATTCTTATTAGATATTTTTTTCAAGGAAAAATATAGATTTTAATGTATCATCATTATGAAATAGAATCAATTGATATCTACATCTTGATTTTTATTTTTAAATCTTAACAAAATTCATTTATTATCAATATACATGTAAAAATTCTAGAAATATGAGATGTTTCAGTTTATATTTTGAAATATTCGTTGTTGATAACATTGAAATTGAATGACCTAATCGATTATTTAACCTACTTAGTATCTTTTTTATCTTGACTTTTGATTGTAATCTAATGTTTCCTGAGAGAACCAATGGGTTCTTTACCAATAGTGTTTTTTACATTGTTACTTGGAGTGTGCTGACATTAGTAATGTGATTTTTCCAATAACCATAGTTATTTTTATAAAAAAGGTATCTTTCCCAGACGATTGTCCATCCAGATAACCATGGGTATTTGAAAAAGTGTTTCAAAAAATATACCTTCTTTGAAAAACTCATTATTGACTTTGAAAAATGATGAATTTATGGAATGTGAGCTCAATGAAATAAAAAAATAAAAACCAATTTGATACCAAATATAATTCTAAGACGTATAAAATGGTGTTATAGTTTTGAAATAACCTTCAAATAATTAATTGAAACCAATTTATGTTTAAATTTTTTTTAATAAAATACTGATGAATCTAAAAAAGTAATCAATGTTAAAAATAAAAATATAAAAAAGTATAAGAATAAGTAAATAGAGTTATTTTAAATTATAAATGTATTCTAATATAATATAGATTTAGAATTTAATCATTAATTGATGGATCAGTCAAATTAAATGAATGAAAAAGGAAATCAACAAAAAATTGAAATTGGGGAAAGTAAGTGAGACAATATATTTGTATTTAGTAATTAAAAATATCTTGTATTGAGACCCTATATATACCACCCCACCATTAATAGAATAAATGTACTATTCTATTGGATTTAATGGTTTCCAAGATGCCAAAACAATCCATTGAATTTTAGGTTATAAGGAAAAAAAATTAACTATTACACTAATTGGAAAACTATAAAACTCTATATGAATTGTAACTTTTCTTATTAAGGTAATGGAAATAAATGAATGACCCCCCCACATTATTGGTATTGAACACAACAGGTATATGAAATAGTAAGAATATTGAGATGTCAAAGGATTGATCAGTTTTATTATAATTCTTGATTATTTAATGAATATGAAAAAATGGTAAGAGAGAATGAGAAAATAAAGTTAATGAATATAAAATTTTTGGACATGACCTATACTAATGAATAATATTTTTAAAGAATGAAATTTTAGATTAATTGAAAATAAAACCACAATGGGATTGGATATTAGGTGATCAAGTGAGTTTCTATAGCCACTAAGGTCTCTATATAAAGAAATTAGAACCATTTATATACTCCTTGAATTACATATGGGTATTTATGTCAAGGATTTCAATGTTTACTGTTTTTGGACCACTAAAAATCCTGGCCTCGGACCTGGTAGTCCAAATTAACCAGTTACATAGTAGCCTCTACAAGGTAGAAGGTGGTTTACCAAGAAATACCTACATGATGCCTACATAGATTGATAAGTTAGTTTATAGAGATAATAATATTATTCGTACATAAATATTAATTAATAAATAAATATTTAATAAATAAAATAACGAACCGTCTGAGAGTCTTGTAGATTTAGTGTTCTTATATCCCTGGGTTTTAGAGTTTCCATTGATTTTGATCGTTCATTTTTAATCAAAATCATGTGACTGATGGGTAATAGAAATCTCAATTTCTATAATTATATCACATAAAATGATTTATTTATACATACTGACATTTCATAACACTAAATTCCATTAAAAAGTTGGTTTTAAGACACTGAATAATAAATCAAGCATACATTCATGTAGGAATATAATACCAGAATCATATCTCGACCATCATGAGTTCTTTTCATAAAATATAAAAATTGATTCATCATCCTTCTGTTTATGATTATGGAATTCCATCTTCATTTTTATAAGAAAAATACGAGGATGCTACATATTCAAAAATAATCTCTTTAACTCATCACATTCCATGGGGTAAATTTCACACAATTCCCATATATTATTTATAAGAGTCCACCATTGATATTCTTTGACCTCCAAATGATATAAAACTAAAAATATATTTCCTCTTCCCATAACATTGGGGAATTTTAAATATAATTTCAATGATGATAATACATTTCTCAGTAAATTGTGGACTAGCAGAACCACAATGGAAGGTGGATATTCCGTCATTGAGGAATTAATAGAAACATTTCCCTTCATTCACTAATTTATATGTTCAACATGATTCATGACATGAGAATGTTGTGTAAGTATATCAATAATTTTATCAATTCCAGCTCCCATTATAGTTGGTTTCTTATGAGGAAAATCATTACATTGTGCATCATATTAAGAAGGAAATTGGATCATTCTAGTTTTATCCATTTACTACTTCCATAAACATAGCATGAGGATCAATTAATATTGTGTAAAACCATATAACAAAAATATAATTTATTAGATGTATTAAACATGAAAAATTATTTTTAATCATTAAACCAATAGGTTTTCCCAAGGATATTTGTGAGAAACATTAATATAATTCCTTTATGGATGTTTATAAATAAAATTAGAATTAACCCAGGCATATCCACCGGGAGTGTAAAATGTTGTTCATAGTAATCAAATAATCACTATTCACATGAATGATGGAAGATATAAATCAGACCAACTCATATATAGGTTGTTAAACCTAGAATAATATGTTCTAAAATGAGGCCCACTTGTACTATCTTGACAAGGATCATAGTCTAGGAAACACACACTACATTCATTACCATAACACAAGATGTACTTCTATATTTAAGAATATCCCAAGGGTTCTCACTAAAGGTTTCTGAACATATATTTTAAAGGTTTACAAAACCTTTATATGTTACCAACTATAGTTACCCACACTATTCATTCTCACATATAACATCATAATAAATTAATATTCAATATATAACATAATGATACAAGGTAGAATCATATAGTACTAGTACCTTTATGAACATAGATATGTAAAAAAATTGTTCATGAGTGAACTATATCATCTCCCACTATGTTATTCAAAACCGCCACAATTTTTTTAATATCATGCATAAAAAAAATTCATTATAACCTAGGGAATGGAAATATAAGAAAACACAAGATCAAATTCTTATTAAGGGTAAACAAGGGGGTAATCAATGATCTCATAAACATAACATGAGAATAGGGCTTTGAGAACATAACACTAAAATTGAAAATCCATACCGAGCGTATCATACATCATAATCTTGATTCATGGACTACATTATGGTAGTTCATAAGATATTAATCATTAAGAAATAATAGAAAATGATACATGAGAGTATAACATTGGCACATGATATAAGAATGCATTATACAAATAAGCATAGAAAATAATCTCCTTAGTCAATGTTCCCTTCCATGTCTATCAATGTGGATTGGGTTCACTCTTTATTCCATCATATAATAAGTAAAGGTTAACTACCATGACTCTCATATTGGAAGGTTTCCCTCATTGAATTATACTCCCACTCAATTCCAATCTATATTATTTCATGTGATATCATTTAATTCTGAATGCATTTGAGGAATATATATTTCTTGTCCTAAACATAAAATAATAAATATCAAGCTTATTCATTATACAAGGTCATTAAAAATACATCATATAAAAACTGATGGAAAGGTATATAGTTTTAAAATCATTTCATCATATATTCATAGAATAAAAAATATAAAATAAAGATGTTTTATAAAGGATTCATCATAACGTAGTTAAACTATTGGAAAGAAACAAGAATCCTGTAATCGTATTTAAATCATCATTAATATAATAAATCAAAATAACTAATTTTCATGGTATCATCAGAAAATATATCCGAAAAATAATATCTTAAATCAAAATATTTTATCATATATAAAACATTCCATTAATGTATTACATGAAATATTTTCACAGTAAATTAGCCATTTCATTTTAAAAACCCTGATTTAAAATATATAAATAATTAAATTATTATATAAAAAAATTTACTTGAAGTGATCAATAATAAATGATTAAAGTAATTGAGTAGTCATTATGGAGATAAATGTTTTTCATTTCATGCATGTAAACTCATAGATTTATTTCTCATTATCGGTAAAAGTGAAATGAATCTCCATCAAAAAACAATAAGAATATTATTATAAAAATATTTCCTAAAAATAAAATTATATATTAAATTTATATTAATTAAAATTTCGGATAATATTTAAATCAATCTTGAAATCATTTTCGAAAATATTTTACATGGAGGAATAAATGTTTCTTACCAAAGATGGAAACAAATTTGATTCTCCTAAAAAACATTCTTTTGGTATCATGGGATACTAAAGAGAGGAAAATATATGGGAAAAATGATTTTTTTTGAAATAACCATAGGAAAAAAATTAATGGAATTATTTATAGAAATTACATGAAATGTTTTTCATTATACAAATATTAATAATAAGTAATTCTGAAAAACATTGATATTTTTACATAAATCCATTAACACAAGTTTAAATATCATAAAAATCAATTTTAACTACATGTATAAAAACATTAATTTACTAGAATTCAATAAATGGGACATTTAAATACATTTGATATTATTTATTATCCACTTATAACATTTCAATACTTATTTATTTACAAATATTTTTTTAAAATTGTCGATTCTAGGGGTAAACTATATCTTTTTTCAATAGAATTTTGGTTTGGTTGTTCACATACTTATACCTTGATAAAGGTTATATCCACTCAAGAATTTCCCATGATATAAATATATAATATATTCAATATATATATATATATATATTCATATTCATTTATAAAATTTTTATATGGAAAAATTAATTACACCATTCATGCAGTTGGCAGTCCATACGTATGCATGACTGATGTTTCCAGCTTTTGACGTATGAAACAATAAACAATAAATAAAAATTAACTATTACATAGTCATTATTATATAATTTATATCATATATATACATTAAATATATCTTTATTACCATAAATTTAAATCCTAAATAGAAAAAAATTCACATTTATTCATGGAGGTGTAACTCCACACATACGCACGAGAAACGTTATCATTTTCCTACAGTTAGTAAGTTAAGAAGGAATATATGATACTATAATTCAAGAAGAATACTTATGTCATATATATCATTAATAAACATTAAAACCATCATATTTACCATCCATTAATGATGGTAATTGAAAATGAATTATATCGCTATGTGGAGGTAGTCAACCAAACATACATACGTGTAATAATTTCACATACCATTTGATTGAATAGAGAGTAAATAATGGTGATCTGAATACATAATTAAGTTTTATTATATTTATTATATTTAATTTGTTTCATAATAATGAATACTGTATATTTTGATTATGTATAAGAAGAAATTATTTGAATGACGTGATTGTATCTTTTTCAATAGGCCTCTTATAGATCCTTAATTAAGAATTCATGAAATGGAGATTTCTAATGAAAAAAACCATTAGACTATAGATAAGTAATATCATAATTGAATAGGGATGGGCTTGGTTAATCTGTACATCTCATAGTGGTGTAAATAAGAGAATGGAGAGATATCCTTTTATAAGTGGGGTGAGAGGGCACTCTTGGTATTTCTGAAATGATTAAAATATAATAATTTCATACCCAATATAAATGCATGAAAATTGAATTATATTCAAATTTAGGATATTATTTGATTATAATATTTCCATCTTATAGTAAAAACAATTTTACTTCACAACCCCACCCTTATCTATTAGAATAACCATAATAAGTCATGATCTGATAATTACTGTGGTGAAAAACATTTAATATTTTCACAATGAATTATGAACAAAAAATAAATAGGACTCTCTATTTAATTTTAAAATTTGGAATAAAATTATGAAGTATATTTTATCAAATAAAATTCATAGAATTGGGGTAATTTAATTTTGTGTTAAATGAGCAACACATGATTAAATTATGTTTTCCCAAAAAATGTTTTTGTTATTATAAAAATTATTTATAACGAAATCCGATATAATATATTTTATAATGAATGTAATGGGATTATTTAAAAAAATAATGTAGTAATTTTATTTTTAAAACCATTTTAATTCAATATGATCCTTCTTAATTGATTTAATTAAAAATTCAGTTTTAATAAAAATTAGTATTTTCGCTAATAATTAAATAAATCAATATTTCCATAAAATTATAAAAATGACACCATAATAAAATTTTTACATGATTATATCATCAATAATTATCGTTTGTTAAAATATAAATTCAAAAAATAGAAGAATTAATTTATATTATTGCCTTATAAAAATAAATTAAAAACATTTTTGGGTAAAATTGTATTTTGAACCGTATAATAAAATTAATAACAGTTGAGTACATATTTATCTATATATTTGATTCATATAAAACAATTATAGAAAATATTAAATATATTGGTATACATATTCACTCAATCAATTTAACTGCTATGTTAAAAATATACACTATATTTTGGTTCATTTAGACTCATGTTTTCATATATCATAAGATATCAATGAAATTTAATTTATTTGATAGAAATATCTCATAAAATATCAAGGTTTATATTCAACACACCCTTCGTAAGAATTTAATTATTAAAATTCTATTAACAGAGTGTGGATATATATGTTTAAATACATTCTTGGTCTTCCATATACCGTTGTCTAATTTTTAATTCATCAAGAAAATGTTAATTAGGTGAGTAGTCATCTTCTCTATCACATTATCTCACCAATATAAGATTTATAATTGTTTTTATTCATAATTAAGATAATTATATAGTAGTATAACAATTAAGGTAAGTACATGTGATGTATCTATTATGTACTTTCACAAGAGAGATACATGGAACACATTTTTCTATTGAGACATTTCCATTGGAATATCCATGTGATAAGTTATCATCCATGCATGATCAAGAATATTAATGTGGAGAATATACATAAGAATTTTCTTGAACTAGATTTCAAATCTTGTAACCTTATTCTATGGTGAAATTAACAGCAATACATTTTCAATAACATTGAAATCATTATTTCCCCTACAATATTCAAAATAAAATTTCAATCAACTCTAATCTTTCTTATTGTGTTGTAGGAGGGTTCTAGTATTATATTAAATTTCCTCAGCTATCTCTTGTGCCAATTAATTTTGTTCTCAAAATTCATCCAATCACATTTTGGTTCTACACATTATTCCATACAGAGATTCATATGGTTCTGTCTAAAGGATCGGGTGAAACCTATTTTTGTAATATTATTAGACTATACTATGTTGTTGATCCCAAAAACCTTTGAAATACCTAAAATAATACATCAACATATCTTTTATGGATTTAATGGTTCTCCCCGATTGACAAATTTCTTTAGGATGAGAAGTAGTACTAAAAGAAAACTCTGAATCTTGATCATGTAAAAGGGTTCACTAGAACATCAACAAATCCCTTAAATCATCATCATATAAAAAATTATTGGATTAATAAAAACATTACCACTTCAATAATGTAGAATATGGAAGCTTTCTCATGAGATAAATCTTATCTGATAGTAATGATGTATTTGGGTAATATAAGATGATCGACCTTAGAAAAATAAAATTTTATACATTTGATTTTTTTGGGTGTTTGATGTAAAAATCCATGGGGATGTTTTACATTACTATTGTTATATGGGTAATTATTTTAATATAAATATAAATTTTTTACCTCATCATTGACTTACTAACATAAGAATCACTGAGATAAATATTCTATAGTATAACACTTCATGTTTTCACACAAGAAATAATCTTTGATATATCTATATATCATTATACATCTGGGGAACATATAGAATTATGATCTATGTGCTTCATCAAACATCCCACTCATCTAATCTGGTAAAGAGAAGGCACATAAAAGGTTTTTAAATCTTATCATTCCATTATAATCAAGGTTGAAAATTTGGAAATTTATCACCATATTTTAAATCTCTATAGATTCATTAGATGCCTCTTTAATATGCACATTGATAGATTTTTTAAAACTCATTTGATAAGTACACAATTTATCCACATCCTTCTAGATTTATAGATCGATATATTGTAAATAATGAAATATTTGAGTGGTGTGATCCAAGAAATATATAATCAAGTAAGATCCTTCTGACATAGATTATCATTCACCTTATTTTATATCCCTAGGTGGTAATTCATTGAGTATTCATAATCATTTAGTCACCTATATGCATGATCTCTAGTTTATGATCAACTATTTCTGACTGAAAATATACATTAAAAGTTTATGATCAATATATATTTCAATACTTTCTCCTAAAAGATAATACCTCTATATACTTAATGAATAAAATACCTATAGGAACTTTAAATAGTTATTATTGAAATTTTTCTCATAAACCATTAATTGGATGGAGAAATAATCTACAATCAAATCATTTTTAATGAGGAAGTGTAATAGTTATTTATTCATGGAATCATTATATGTAACAATACCTTCAATAATGTATGGTTCTATAAGAAAATATGTGATTTCTAGCCTTATTTTCTATTCAATGACATTTTCCTAAGTTTCATTTATCAATATGATCTTCAAAACCTTCCATGTAAACATTGTTCATTGATTATCTAGTCTTGATAAATTCTCCACAAAGCATCGATAATAACCATATAAACTAAGAAAACTATGTATCTTAGTCATTGTGGTATGTTTAGTCCAATGATCAATGAAATAAAGAATTATTGGAACCAATTATATACCCTAAGATGATATTATAAGATAAAAAATGAAAAATGTATAACCAAAAGTCACACTTTCTAATTGTTTCTTAAACATTAACCTTACTTATGGTCTTCAAAAAATCTACCAAGTGATCATCATAATCATCTTTCCTCTTAAAACATAAAATAATAACATTAATAAATGCCACCAAAAATTGATTTGGTTTATTTCGAAATACTATATTAACTAAATCAATGTATATATTGGATGAATCTATATAGACAAATGAAATCCTTATAAATTCAAAGGTTCCTTACATTTTAAAGAATACTATATTATATATGTCATCACTTTTGAACCAATAATGATTATTTCAACATTGAAGATCAAACTTTAAAAAACATGTCACTCTCTATAGTTGACTGAAAAAATCATGAATACAATACATATGATAGATATTATAAAAATAATTCTTATTATTTTCCCGATAAAAATTATAAAGTCTCATTAAACAATTATTTTTCTTAACAAAATGAACATGTGGACCCTATGTTGATGCAATTGTATGGATAAATCCCTTGTCAATATTTTTTGGTTGTTTCCTCTTATATTCCTGCATCTTAATAAATACCCTTATATTTGAGTTCTATTGAAAATATTTATCACGAGGTATGAAATCATTAGAAAACTAAACATCATGATTTAGTGGAGGACTAGGTGTCTTATATGGAGAGACATCATCAAAATCTTGTATAATATTCATATTATCGATATTGAGTTTCTATAATACCATATGATATTATAAACCCTTTTGAATAGAAATTTAATTTCATATGATTGATATAATTTTCTTTGGAAGTTTATATTTATTATTACAGTAAAATACAATCATATGTTTCATTGGAATATCAAATGTGGAATCCCTTCTTGTGAAATTGATATAGGATTTATATAAAAAAACTAATATCATGCTTAAAATGATATCAATTTATACTGTATATAGATTAAAAATATTTTAATGAACTAATTTCTCAAAAACATTAATTGGATAATAATTGAAGACATTAAATGTAACCATAATTCCATTAGGAATTTTCACAACTAATTTTACAAATACTCATTAAGGATATATAATTACTTTCCTATTGATTTTCATGATTTAAAAGTAATTCACATGAATATTATCAAATAAGATACTTAAATACTTGAGTACACCTATTAACACATCAAACCCCTTATTATATGTTCAATCCCTTAGTAAAAAAGTATGTATCAGCACAAACATTATGTATATTTAATATGAGTGATCAATCATTTAATAAAGAAAATATCTTACATGTTTTTTATATCATGACACATTATTTAATATATATATATGTGTGTGTGTGGATTTATGTATAACCATCTTCATTCATGTTTATCATATATTCACCACCAAACTTGTTTTATATTTTAAAATAAAAAACACTAAGGATAAGTGATAAACCAACAAGAAATAGCCCAAACACATGAGACAACATGGTCCCAAGTTGATTTGTCATCCCCAGACCTTGGGTCAACTAGACCCACTAAATAAGGAGCAACCGACCACGAAAAAAAATACCAACAAAAAAACACATACACAAAATATAGGAATAATTCTTAGACATAATGGAAACAACATGTGTAGATTCCACTAAACATTAATGAAAGATGATCTTATGTGGTCACCATGAAGCATACAAATATGCCTCAAGCAATGACCCTATCGCATGAGACCCAATCCATCCACCACCAAGGTTTCTCAGAACACTAGTTCTGAGCACACTAAGTCTACACCCAATGCCATCACTGAGGGAAAGATCCTATAGAGTTGCTTTCCATCGAGGCTAGAACCTAATCTGATGCTAAGGAAAACATATAATCCACCACAACATCAATAATGTAAAATTCCACAATATTGGATCCTAAAGATAATTTATATTATTCCAATAATATCCCTCAAATGTTTCAGAATATGTGTGTTTTATGGTCACAATCACCATTCACCAGAATGATTATCATGATACGCTTGACCAACCCCTTCCAATCTTGTTACACCTAGTCGAATCTGTTCCCAAACCATGTCAACTAATAACATCTATACATGGATGTATTTCAAGGAAAACACTATAATCTCTTATATACCAAAATATTTTTAGGTTATCCTATACATTGAAATACCCCCAAGGTTTTCAACATATTTCATCAATCTAAATATAAAAATATTATATAAACCATCTTTGATAATATCTATATTGAACCCATAGTTTTCCTAAAGAAATTATAAATCTTATTATAAGAACATATAATATATAACATAAAAATCCATGAAAAAAACTTATAATATTTATGTATTTAGAAACATGGATACAAATAAAACGTGCTCATATAATATATACATCATCTTCTGCTATTTTTTTCATTAGTAAAAAGTTTCATAGACATAATATGATTAAAACCATTCTTCATATCTTGGGGAAATGAGAAATATGAAATGGTGATCTCTGATGCACATAAATGTTAAACACGGGATATATCAATGATGGAATAATAATAACATGATAATATGAGTATGATAACATGATCATATCAATTTTAAAACATACCCATCATATCATAGATTACAACTAGGAGTCATTGTACAAATCATGGATTTTTATAAGATAATAATCTTAAGGGAATCAAACATAATAATCAATGAGAACATAAAAATTTCATAACAAATAAGTTTGTGGTATAATAATATGTTTTGAAAATCATTTACTTTATCAAGGATCATTGGATAGACTATAAAAGGGAAAGGAGTCCCTTGCTGAATAGGGTTTACTCCCACTTCATGTCAATATCTCATGATATATTCATCATTACCCATTGCATCTGAGGGAAATTTAATTCCATGAAAAACAGTGTAAGAATCCATTTTTCACTCAGGTATGGATCCTTTAATTTTCTTTCTAAATATTTTCTTTCCAGCAAATATGGACGACTAATGAGTTATTAATGATTATAAGGGTGCCTAGGGATTATTCGGAGCCCGTAACCTACCTTTTTGAAATAAACAGACTCTGTGAATGGTTTAGAGTAAACTATGTGGGATTTCTGCATAGTTTTCCAAACCATGCTTATGGTGTTTTTTTGGATATTTCCAACATTCACTATTGGAAAATGACCATTCAACCTAACCATAAGAATTCCCCTTTTCCCAGGTGACTGTGCATGTCCTGTGCATGGTTTGACCAAACCATGTGGAGGTTGTATTTTCTGGAAGAGCCTTCTCACACGGTTTACACACAGTTTGGAAACCTTGTAGACAAATTGTGCATAAGCTAAAAACCTGTGTAGAATATTCTAACACCATTAATGATCTATTAATCCAACCCCTTCCTCCCAAATTAAAATTTATGTGGCATTAACCTAATCCTCTCTCTTTTTAGAACTTTTTAAAGAACCAAACGTAGAATCAAGAGATCCCCTTCGTCTGACATTCGATCGAGATTTTATTCATCATGTTGGATAAAAAATGTTAACTACTCGAGTCCTCTTTAGTCATTGTTCTTCTCTATTTCTATCAACCTTGATATAACCGTGTGAGCATTTTTTGCCATTTTCTTAGATCTTCTACGATCTGAGGAAAAGAAAATTTTGATACCGGAGGAGAAGGATCATACCACCCTAAGGTGAGTGGTCTATAACATATCCCTACAGTTCGTTGATTTTGGAATGTTTGGGTGGGGCCCACTGATTTTGTTGGACGCATTTTCTTAAATTTACATGTCATGCTTATACATGTAAGAGTAGTATGATTATGATCCTTCTAAATATGTGATTACATGTTTGTGGTAACACCCATAACTCATTCTTCCGAATGTCGAAGGTTATTCCATAATTGAATATTTAGTGTTTCATTTCTTTGTTCCACCATTCTATTGTTCCTTAGCTTTAACTTCCTAAAGGTGAGCCTTCAATAGTAAATGATGTGTTGTTAATGAGAATTGCATAATGGCATGTACCGTGTATGATCACCACTTGACCCTTCTAAGATAAGTACTTAAAAATGGTTATTAACTGTGAAATGTGAAATGGAATGTATATTAAGTATATAACTGGGACATAATAAATGAGATTGAATAATGGTTACATATTTTTTGCACCCTTTTCCATGTTAATGTAATCTAGTAGAGTGAACCTAACTAGTTTAATATGCCTTAATGGTTAAATAAGATATGATTAAATGGTTGCAATGCTACTTGGCCTATCCACTATAATGGAATAGAATGCTTGGACCAATACATAAATGGTTTCAACTATACATGACCTACCCACTCTAATAGAAGGCAATACATGAACCAAATGATTTATTACATGATTACAATATTATATAGGAATGGGCTTACTCGATCTCACCTTGGATTCTGAGAGGAGAATACCTTGGGTCTTGGGAACCCCATTCAAATTCAAAGATGTGGATTTCTTAGTTTCACACCCACCAATACTTCGGTTCTTGTATATTTCTCATATTCCCATAATACTACCATAGGGACCATTTTATTATTACATGATACCCCGAATACACTCCTTGGATCCAGCTTTGACTAGTAGGTTCCATGGTGAAATCCCAGAGGGCCGTATATTTTCATAGCCCCTTCTTACCCTGGTTGATATCATTGGAATCGGAAGGAACCTTATTTTGGAATGTATTAGATTACTCACCATGGAATACACTCTTACCCCTTTGCTAGACTTAGAGACCACTTATTTAGAATTCCGTGATATTTTCATTACCTTGGTAATTACTGTGGAACTCCCTCACTGGATATCATTGTCAGGTTACCTTGATATATCTTTAAACCTTCACTACTTATACTATCACAATGTGATTTTAGTGATCCCTATGCCCCATGTGACCTATTAACATTAAATGGTAATTGATTAATTAAAATGAACTCGTTATGTTTTCTAACACCAGCTGAGGTCTGAAGCAGGTAATTGGTTATTTAGTTATATTGTACTACCTTCTTTACTTTATATATGCATTTCTGCATGCTGCTAAATTCTATTACAAGGGATGGTTGTTATAGACACCATTGGTGGCGTCCCACTAGTATTTATCTCACACCCTCTCTAGGAATTTTTTGGTACCCAAAGTAGATTACTTGGTTGCAAGTGTGGATAAAGAGAAGCATACATCTTCTAATATATGATTATGTACTGATAGGATAGAGCTCAATAGTATATGAATGGGTAGGATCATGGGATGCTTGTAGTATACATGTTTTCTTTTACCTTGTGGAACATTTTTTTCCTATTTACATGTATCTGTGCATTACGGTTTTCTAGTGACATGAAAATACATCATCACTATTATTGTTGAAACAATTATTGTTATTCTTGTTTATATATTTTATCAGTTTGCTCCTGCTATTTATTTATATTTCTTCTAATGTTTACTATTCATTTATATTCCTTCCATTGTGATACACATTGTTAATGAGGGCATAGACGTCCCCTAGACACTCTATAAACCCTCGCAGATAGACATCAGCCTCTAACATTCGGGAAGATGCGCTTGAGGCCATGTGGACCACCAAGATCGGGGTGTCCATTATTGGGCATATGGGTCTGGGATGTCACAAATTGGTATCAAAGGTGGTCTGTTTTCTTGCATTACAATTTGGATATAATATATTAGAGAATAGGAACTCTTGGAACTTGGTCATAAGTTTTTCATAGGCATTGCAAACCCATGTTCGAGGTAAAACACTTGTTACCCAAAATGCAATAGATGTTCTATCTTTCCTATTATAGTAGATATTATTCCACCGTTGGATGATGTACAGGTTTTGTGGAATTTTTTATTATTAATTTGTAAAAATATATTTCATCCTTAGCCTGATGATATGATGGAATGTAGTATTTATACATTCATCATTATAGGAACCTATAATTCACATGTCATGCATATTACCATGCCATATAGGTGTATTTAACTACCTTGAATTACGTGGTATGCATGCGATTGTTGAGTGATTTTGTGATAGTTTCTTGTACTTATATTACATTGGCATCAATTGAGTGACTTTCTATCTCAATTTATGAGGTGTGTGGGCCCTCATGGGATTGGATGAGTAATTTACCGAGTCAAGCCATTATGCTATAAGTAAATGGGTGTCATTTGTGGGGAAAAGTGTATGGGAAAGGATTCATCAGAAATGACTATTAAATATAAAGAGAATCCTGAAATATAAAATGAATTGGTTGAAAATCCTTATCCCACCTTTTCATGTTTATGAAAATTAAAGGTGTGAACCTAGAATTTAATTGCAAAGTAACATGAATCATATACTTGAACACTTACTGATACCTAGCCATTTAAATAGGTATTCTGGGTAGTAGGCCTTGGGTAGTGAGTTTTCTTTCATTTAACATCCAATAAGGATGCTGCCTCCTTTCTTATAAGATTTTTCTAAGGTTTGTTCTTGTCATTTTTAGGACAATGTTTCCATGATATCTTCATGTTGTTCCCCAGGAAGGTGGTGAAGATCATGCTCCGGACATGGTGGGCCCTGAGCTACCATTATTACTTCCAAAAGTTCCACAAGAGGCACTGCCTGCTGTATATGATCCAAGAACTGATTCTTAGGTCCAACATAGGTTCTTATGTCTGATTCAGTGCATGAAAGGTGCTCCAAGGGTTGCACCTACGATGGATGATCTGACCTACAAGTTCCAGTAGCAGCATCCTGCTACGTTTTTATGGGATGGATGATCTCCCTATAATGAGTCTTCCCTAGAGGTCATGCTGTCTATCTTTGAGAATCTGAAAACACCTTGAGAGTGGAGAGTCTAGAATGATACATACATGCTTCGGGATTCATCCAAGCATTGGTGGGATGTGGGTTCCTAGGATGGTCATCATTAGGGCATGTTATGGGTTGAATTCTAGACTGCCTTCTATGATCTTTTCTTTCCTTGGGAATTGATAGATGATAGAGTGAGAGATTTTATGCATCTCAAGAAGTTTTCTATGTCAGTTATGAAATATTTATCATGTTTCACTAATTTACAGCGCTTTTACCGCTTCTAGCAGGTGAAGAGATTTCGCATGCTTGAGGTTTTGATGATGGTCTCTAGTATGACATATGATCTCAAGTGAATGTATTTCACCTTCTTACATTTTCTGTAATAGTTGATTTGGCCATTATCAGATAGCATAACATGAGGGATTACCCAAGTACTGAGATTAATGGATCAGTGCCTCGGTTGGCCAGCAGTTCTTCCGGTGGCATGAAACGTTCCCTTGAGGATTTTGTTCAGGGAATTGGTAGCCATCTTATCTATTTTGATAGCTTTATACTATGTCATAAGTGTTTAAGACCAGGTCATAAGATGCCCCAATGTGATAGAGACCCTATGGAGTGTCAAAATTGTGGTTATATGGGGAATCTTCAGTGGTTTTGTAGGAGCTTTCCACCAGATTTGAGTGAAAAAAGGATATGTCCCAGCTCCACTTTCAAGACTGAGTTCTTTTACACCGTGTCAGGTATGGAGTTGGAATAGAACCGGCCGGTTAGGATGAAGAGTAGGTCATGGCCATGGTAGTCTGATCCCTAATCACCAGCAGCACCAGTAGAGCAGTCTTGATCATGGTAGTCCATTTATTGTACAGGTCCATAGACCAAGTCAGTTACAATCTTTATAGCTAATACCTAAGGATCAGGTTGCGGTACAATCTATAGTATGAGGTACTATTCTAGTGGATTCTACAATTGTCTCTTATTTGTATGATATAGGTTCATAAAAAATTTTGTTTCTATCTTTGAATGTCTTGAACAAGAGATACAATATCACTAAGGTATAATGAACCTCGATAATCCATTGGGAATATAGACAGAGGGAATAAATTAGTGCAGGTATTGTCCCCTTGGGGATGGAAGTTAACCATTTTTATGGAGTCTATTTTTTCTTGAGATGATGGGCTTTGATGTCATTCTTTGGATGGAATGGTTATTCCACTATCACACCTTTGAAGACTGATATCATCGTAGGGCTTCATATAAATCACTAGAGGGTAGCAATTATCTTTTCAACGGTGAGTGGGATTTCTAGTATGGGAGAGATGGACTAAAGAACCATGGTCTAGGTGGAGTGACCACCCATATTTCAAATTTTTTCAGGGAGGATCAAGGTTTTCTTCCAACTAATTTCACTAAAATAGTTGATCGTTTCCTGGATTTTATTCTTGAAGACCGTTTTGGCTTTCCCACTAAGATAAAGTGGAGTTTTCAATTGATCTTCTTCCAAGATCATCTCTAGTTTCCATTCCTCTATATAGGGTGACACCTACTGAGCTTTAGGAGCTGAAGTAGAAGATAGAGGAACCAGAGACTAATGGATTTATATGGCCTAGTACATCCTCTTGGGGTTCACTTGTGCCTTCCACTAAGAAGGCGGAGGGAACTATTTTTCTATGCATGGATTAAAGAAAGTTTAACTAGATTATGTTTAAGAACTGGTATCCACATCCTCAAATAGATGATCACTTTGACCAGCTCTGAGGAGAAAAGGTTTTCTCTACGATCGAACTGAGATTTGGTTATCATCAGGCGAGACTAAGACCATCAGACATACCTCATGCAACTTTCCATAGCTGGTATTGTCTATATGAATATCTTGTTATTCCATTTGGTCTTAAGAATAGACCTTCCATTTTCATGGTTTTGATGAATAGTGTTTTTCATTCCTATTTGGACTCTATTTTTGTGTTATTTTTGGATGACATCTTGGTGTGTTCGCACACTCATACCAACCATGAAAAATATCTTGAGATCGTTTTGTATAAACTGGGAGAGAATCATCTTTATGCCAAGATTTCTAAATGTGACTTCAGGATCGATAAGGTCCAATTATTTGGTCATATAATTTCCTAATCAAGAGTGTCTATTGACCCTAAAAATGTTAGTGTTTTATTTTCCTAGGATCATCCTAAAATGTGTTTGATATCAATAGTTTATTAGGGATTTCTGGATATTACAGCAATTTTATACATTACTTTTCTCTTCTTTCTTCACCTAGTACTTGTCTTACAATGAAGGGTGTAAAGTCTACATGGTCAGATGCATGTGGGAAATCCTTTTAGGAGCGGAAAGGGAGGCTTGTCTGGTCACCGATTCTAATTCTCCCAAAACTAGGTATGGATTATATCATCTTTGATGATTCATTAGGCATTGGATTAGGAGCAGGGTTGATACAGGATAACAAATTCATTGCGTACAGATCTTGGTAGTTGGGGCCTCACGTTAGAAATTACCAGACGTACAACCTCAAGCTAATAGATGATGTCCATGCCTTACATTTATAGAGACATTATCTATTGGGTGAGCACATTGTGGTGTATACATATCACAAAAGTAGCAAGTATATATTTTATTAGTGTGACACGAACCTCAGACAATGAAGATGGGTCAAATATATGAAATCCTTTTATTTTGAGCTTTCATATATTCCTGGAAAAGGCAATGTTGTTTTAGATACACTGAGTTGGAAAACTCAAGAACATGTTGTAAAGGAAGATAGTGATGAATGGAAGTTAATGAACATATTTTATGAACATCATCTAGAGTTTCATTACAGTCACAATTATCCATACCTCTCGTCCTTAATAGTTACATCTTCCAACATTGAGAAAGTGGAGAGTATGTATTTTTATGATCCTGAAGGTTTGATTCTTCATAAATGTATATTTTTAGATAACCCACCTCCGAATTGGTATGCCGATAGATACAACTTCCCACATCTACAATGATGTATATGGGTTCTTATAGATGTGAGACAGGAGTTGATTAAAGTGTTCCATGCTTCGTAGTGGGTAGCTCATCTTGGAATCTCAAAGATGTATCGAGATATGTGGCACCAGTATTTTGGACTAGAGTGAAGAAAATATTCTAGGCCCAATTACTAGGTATTCCCCCAGTTAGTAGGTGAAGGGGGGGCACTAGAGAACTAAAGCCTTATTACAGTTGTTCCAACTCCCGAAATAGAAATTGGAAGATATGGATATATATTTTGTAGTCAGCTTACCTATGTCTCCAAGGGGTAGGGATTTTGTCTAGGTAGTCATTGAAAGAATAACCAAATCATCCAACTTCATTCCTATTTGGAAGACTTTATCCATTGATGAGTTTGGAAGACTGTATGTTTATGAGTTCATATGACTAAATGGGTTTCTATATACTATTGTTTCAAATAGGGATGCTCGTTTCACATCATAGTTCTGGAAGGTTGTGAAAAAATATATGGGGACTCAGGTGCTTTTAATAATATATTTTCACCCTTAGACCGATGGAAAATCATATCGGACAATACAGGTTCTAGAGGATATGTTTCGAGCATGTGTCCTTAATTTTGGTGATTCTTGGGAGAAGCATATCCCTCCCATTGAGTTCTCCTATAATAACAGTTTTCATGCAATGATTCTGATGGATCCTTTTGAGGCCTTATATGGTAGGCCATGGTGGTTACCCTTGTGCTGGCTAGAGATAGGTGAGGTGGCCCTAATAGGTCCTCATCTCATTCAGGAGGATTTAGAACATGTTCAGCTGATCAGGAAGTGTTTGACAATAGCTTAGTCTAGAGAGTAATCTTATGTCGATCGTCATCGATGAATTATTGAGTTTGAGTTTGGGGATCACATTTTCCTTTGGGTATCACCCATTCATGTGCATAGACAGTTACAAAAAAAGAAAAAGTTTTCACCTTGTTACATCAGGCCATTTTAAATTTAATAGATAGTCGGGCTTGTAGCCTATCAGTTACTACTACCTCAGATATATCATGCCATGCATGAAGCCTTTCACGTCACATAGCTTATCCAATTTCATATTGGACCATATCATACCTTTGATCTCAATGAAGTTGAGTTATATGATGGTGCTACCATTGAGGAGTATCAAGTATGCATCGTTGACCAAATCATGAAGGATCTATGAGGCTAGTCTGTCCCTCTTGTACACGTGCAATGAAATCATGCCCGAGTATAGGATAAGAGTTGGGAGATTGAAGCCTACATATGTTCCAAATGGATAGGGCTATTCTTAGACTGTGTTTCTTTACCCTTGGAAGGGGAGCTCAGAGGGGGTGATATCATTTAAGAGGGGAAGACTGTAAGATCCTAGTTTTTCACTCATGTGTGGATCTTTTAAATTTAAGTCTAAATATTTACTTTCAACTAAATACGGATACATAATGAGTTAGTAAATATTATGAGGGTGTTAGGGTCTTGTTTGAATCCTGAAACCCACCTTTTTGGAAGAAACAGAATCTGTGCACAGTTTAGAGTAAACTGTTTGAATAGCATTTTTTCAAATAGTGCCAACTCACACAGTTGGGGAATGTCCATGCAGCCTAACTATGTGAATGACCCTATTTCTCTAGTCCTCATGCATGGAATGCACATAGTTTGACCAAACTGTGTAGAGGATGTCTTTTCAGGCAGAACCATCTTGCATTGTTTTTGGATGGTTTGAAAAACCACGGAGACAATTCGTGTGCAGGCTAAAAACCTATGTAAAATGTCCACAACAACCTTAATTATATATTAATCCATCCAACTCCTCCCTAATTTGTAGATGAATGAATTTTGGTTTTGAATCTGTGATGTTGGAGTCCCTTGACCGCGGTGGTTGTTGAAGAAATCCCTATGGGTCTTTGGCACAAACATCTTCAGGAATGCCCTTCAATGAGGTGATGTCACCTCATCTTCTGGAGAGGGCTGCAAATGGAGCTTCTTTAGTGAAGTAGGTTCTCCCTGTCAAGTATTCTCTAGAAACTCTGAGCCGCTTCAGTTTGTAAATATGAAGGTAACCCTGTTTTTCCTTCATTTCTCTTGAGGTTTTGAGATCTGTGAGTTCTAGTCTGGATTTGTGAAAACTGAACGAGATGTGTGTAGAGCTGATCATCGGTGCTTCAGACGAAATTTTATGCCTGCACATTGTTTGGGATTTCCAGGCATGGCCATGGGTTTATTTGTTGTTGCTGGAATTGTCAATGTGATTTTGTTTGATGACGATTGAATGAAGTTGTGGATGGATTCTAGATTTTCTGTTGGTGGTTTTGAGGGGTTTCTGATATTGGATTTATCATGTCTTGCTCTGGAGGCCCTGTCCATTTTTACGATGCGCTGGCTTCCAGGTTCTTTGCTCCTTTACTATTTGGTTGGGTGTGATGGATTCCAAGGAGTTTTTGTGATGTGCTTGTGAGCGGTATGGTGTTCCAGGAAGCATGAAATGCCATGACATTCTCCTTATTGTTTTTTATTTTGAAATTTGAACTTTTGGGGAGCTGTGGAGATAGGCCCTGTTGATGGCCTTGGACATGTGTTCCTCTTCTCTTGATCCATGTTTTCGTCACTCTATCCGAGGTGGATTCGAGTGGTGGTCTGCTTGGTGCATTGGGATGTGAGGGTGATCAACTGATGGAGTCTTGTTGTGGCTCTATCTCCTATGGATCTCGGTGATGTTCTTGATGGTTCTGATGAGGTTGTTACATTCGAGGATGAAAGGCAGTCCTTTTAACATTGATTTGTACATTTTAATTTTGTCTGTGCACGGCTCCTCATAGTTTTTATCAGCATGGTTTGTCTTTTTTGATTGTTTGATTCTGATATGTGAATGATTCTCGATAAGCTACAAGGATCTTCTTCAGATGAGGTTACAGAGTAGGGAGCTTTCACCAAAGTTTGGCCATCTGGATTTGGAAGAGGGAGAGGGTATGACTTTTTCCATAGGTACCGGGCCCATGAAGCCTTTCATGGGACAGCTAGTCGAGCGGCCATGCGATGGTGGAGGTTTGAAAAAAATGATATAATCTCTATAGAGGGGCATTTCATGTTGTCTTTTCTGGGTTGTCTTTAATTTTATGGTTTATTATTTGGTGAAGTTTTTTGGGTTAAAATTTAGACTTTAAAAGTGTCATTTGAAAATACAAAAAAATGGATGAAGATATAAACATTAAATCAAGAGAACCCCTTCATCCAGATTTTGATCGAGCTTCCAATCAGCACGTTGGATGTGCAACGGTATGTACTCAAGTCCTCTTTAATCAATCTTCTTCTCTCTTACTATCGACCTATATAATGCTATGTGAGTTGTTTTCACCTTTTCTTAGATCTATACCAATCCGGGGAAAATCAGGGGTCAATACCGAAGGATAAGGATCGTACAACCCTATGGTGGGTGGTCGACAACTTATCCAAAAATTTCATTGATTTTGGAATGTTTGGGTGTGGCCCACCAGTTTTTTGGAAACTATTACCTAATTTTACATGTCTGAATTATATTTTTTAGAATCATATGATTATGTTATTTCTAAATATTTTATTAGTTTTTAGTGGTTACTCCCACAACTCAATCCACCTGATGTCAATGGTTAAAACCATAATTGTGTTTTTTGTGTTTCGGAAAGTTTTATCCACTATTCGTGTGTACATTTTCTTGATCTTCCTAAACATGAGCCTTCTATGGTAAAAGAAAAGTTTTTAATGATAATTTCATAATGTCATGTACCATGTATTCTCCCCACTTGGCTCGTCTAAGATAACTACATCCAAATGGTTATTAAATGTGGAATGTGAAATGGAATGTATACTAAGTATATAACATGGAATTAATAAAAGAGATTTAATAAAGGTTACATGCCTGTAGGACCCCTTGACATGTTAATGGAAGGTATAGGAGTGAACCTCCCTTATTGAATATTCCTTAATGCTTAATTAAGACATGAGTAAATTGTTGCAACACTAAATAGCTTATCCACACTAATGGAATAAAAGGCATGGACAAAAAAATAAATGGTTTCAACTCTACTTGACTTATCCAAACTGATGGAAGGAAACACATAAACCAAATGAATTATTACTTGATTTCAATATTATATAGGAATTAAATGACTCGATCATGCCTTGGATTTTGAGAGGACAATACAATGGGTCTTAGGAACCCCCTTCTGATTCAAGGATTTAGTTTTTTATAATGATACCCACCTAGACTCCAATTCTTGTCTATTCCACGAATGCATAATGTACTACTGTAGGGTCCATTTTTGTATTACATGACTCCTCAGATACAATATTTTGATTAAGATTTGACTATTAGGTTCCATGGTGAAACCCCATAGGGCCCTATCATTTCTTAGCCATGTTTCACCTTGGTTGATCACCATGGACACGATAGGCTTCTTATTTTGGAAAGACTTGGATTACTCACCATGTATTACACTCTAACCCCTTAGATAGACTCAGAGAATTCGGAATTATCATTCCATGATATTTATGTTACCTTGGTTATTACCCTAGAACTCCCTCACTAGATATCATTGCCAGGTTTCCTTTTTATGTCATGGAATCTTCACTACATATACTATCAAGAGGTGATGTCAGTGATTGATATGCCTCACATGACCTATTAACATTAAATGGTAATTTCATAATTAGAATGAACTAGTTACATGTTCAAACACCAGCTGAGGGATGAAGTGGGTACTTGGTTATTTAGTTATATCATACTTATTTTTTTACTTTATAAATGCAAGCCTCCACACTTCTATAGTTCATTACTCTTGAAGAATGATATAAACATCGTTGGTGGAGGCCCACTGATATTTATCTCACACCCTCTTTGGGCACTATTTGGTACCCATAGAAGATTATATGGCTACGGGTGTGGACTAAGGAATGCATACAACTTCCAATACTTGATTTCATACAGATAGGATAGAGCTTGATAACATATGACCGAGTAGGAACTCGGGATGTGTGAAGTAGACTTGTTTTCTTTTACCTTGTGGAACATGTTTTTCCTACTATATTGTATCCATGATTTCATTTTTTTAGTGATATGACATTACATCATCATTTTTTCAGTTGATATATTTATTTTTATTCTTGTTTATATATTACATCATGTTTCTTCCACTCTTTATTTATATTACTTTAACTATTTAATATTCCTTAGTATTCCTTCTGTTGTGCTACACTCTACTAATGAGGGCATAGTCTTCCCAAGAACTCACCCTAGTCCCTCATTGCTGGTCGGCAGCCTCTAGCATTAGGTAAGATGTGCTTGAAGCCTTGTGGCCCACCAGGCATGGGGTGACCATTAAGTGGCATTCGGGCCTAGGATAACAGAAACTATAATATTATAAAAAACATACATATGAGTGAAAACCATATCTTAAAAACATTCATAAAATAATAACCCATGGAATGGAAATGGGTTTCAAAAGAAATAAATTATTTCATCATAGTATACCCTAAAGTAATGAGATGAGTTTTCTAATGGTTTCATCATAATGTAATTAACACGGGGGAAAAAATTTCATAGAATGATAAATAAATAATCATCATAATAATATATTCTATGACAGTTTATTTTATTATTGGATAATAACCAAAATAACATATAAGAAAAAAACAATATTATCCTATATAAACATTTATTTTAATTTTACTTTGTAATATTGAATAATGAAAGTGTGCATTTAATTTTTAAAAAAAATCTTCCAAATATAAAAATTTCAATAATATTATGGAAACAAAATTTAAAAAAAATAAAATTTTAAAATAATATTCAAAGCATTGAGTGGTCATGAATTTGGTAAATTTGGTTCATGCATTGTATATAAAAACATTTCTCCTTTCACATTTTCGGTAAAAATTGGAAAGTGCCTCACTTGGAAAAAGACAATAAGATTACATTTAAAAGATTTTTAAAAAATAAAATATAGGGTAAAATAAATAAATAAAAATAGTATTTTATTAAAAACACACTTTAAAACATTCTTATAAAACATAAACATGGCCAGAAAATAATTTTTGACCCAAGAGAGAAATATATTTGATTTTACTTATAGAAATTATTCCATTATATTTAGTTCTTAAAGGGATAAAAATGAACATAAAACATTTAAAATGTAGAAAACCCATAGGATAATATAAATATTGTGATTCAATAGAAATATGATTTAAAATTTCATCTAAAGAAACATAAAAATAAACAATCCCAATAAAAATGATACTTTAACAAAAATCCCATGAATTGAGTATGACATTCTTCCAAAACCATTTTAAAACACATTATAATAAATTTAAATTTATTATAAATATATAAGATTTTTATTTAAACACTTATAATATCAATTATTGTCCCCTTATTACAATTTTTCCCCATTTATTAAAAATTCCATATTAAAATTTCCATTTCCCTATGTTAAATGTCTCATTTTTCATGAGAATTTAGTTTTGATTATTCGAGTTATTATACATTGATCATGGTTAAATTATCTATAGTATTTCAATTATTATATTTGTGTAATATATATTCATTATATTTATATATTTATATTCATACACATAAAGTAAGGATCGAAAACTGAATTACATCATTAATGGAAATGGAAGGTTGTAAATATTCATGAACGTTTATTTCACATTTTGATAAATGAAATCAAACAATGATAAATAATAATTAAAATTAATAAAGTATTTATTATATTATATATTTAATCTATCTTCAATATATATATATCATTATAACCTTGCATGTATTGTGGAAACAAAAAACAAATCACATTGCTTCATAGAGATGATAGTCCACATGTTGGCATGAGCGATGATATCATTTTCTGAGGGATGGGAATGTAGGAATAGAGATATAATAATATAATTAAATAAGAGTAATTATTTAAATAATATAATATATATACATCAATATCAATATAATAACCATCCATTGATTATGGTAGTAGGAAATGAATTTTATTTCTATGTGGTGCGGTAGACCACGCATGTGGAGGAGAAATAATTTAACATCCCATTTGATGGAAAATTGGTTGAAAATGGAGGTCATATATCAATTAAGAACATTTATATATTGGGGATTATTATTTTATTATTTTTTTCAATATCATATATTTATACGGGTATAGTAAGAAATAATTATAAGGAGGTTAAGTATGATTATTACAACTTCTTTGGTAGGCCTCCTTTAGAAACATTATTAAGGAATCATTAAATGGACATTTACAAATAAAAAACCTTTAAATAATTTCATGAAATGTTAAGAAGATAATTGGGATGGGGTTGGTCATGATTTTTTATTGAAAGTGTAGTAAAGGAGATAAATTATGGGTTTTCTTTTATAGGGGGAGAGGAAATAAGTGGATTTTCTTAAAAGATTAAAATATAATAATATCATAGTAAAAGAAAATGTTTCCATAGGGGGAGATTAAAGAAATAGGAATACTGGGATATTGAAATAAGGAAAAAAATTTGGATTGAGAAATTTTTATTAGGAAATAATAACCCTATCTCTTGGTTTAACCCCCTAGTAAACCAATTTTAACTATAATCAATGTGAATTTTTTTTTCAGTTTCTACTATTACTTTTGAAAAAAATGAAATTGTACTAATTAAATAATTTATAAAAGATAATTAATAAATAATTAATCCATTTTAAGAAATTAAATTAATGAAATTTGAAAGATTTAATTTAATAATAAACCAACAAAACATGATGAAAATCATTTTTCTAGAAAAATGATTCCATTAGTATAAAATTATATTACTTATAAATCTGAACTAAAATTAATTATAATGAACATAGTTGGATTTTTTATCATATAAAATAACTTATTTTACATTTAAATAAAAACAATATGTTTAAAATTAATTAAATGAAAATAATTTTTTTAATTAAAATATGAATCTTTTCAATACTCATTGAAATATAAATCTACGATGAGTATTCTAAAATTTTAAATCTACTATAATTTTGGCTATTTTATTGAAAAAAATATATATCACTTTATAAAATACATTTTATAAAGATTTTATAATTTATTAATATTATAATACCATAGAAAGTAATAATATGTTTCTTTAGGAAAAGTGTATTTTTTGAAGCATATATTACATTACCAAAATTTTGATGCATAATTATCGATATATTTTAATTATAAAATTAAATTATAATTTATATGTGAAAATATTCATTTTCAATATACCAATTTAATTCCATTTTTATAATATTAGACTATATGATAGTTCATTTAGACTTGATATTTCCTTTATTTTTAGCTATAAAATAAAGTAAACTTATTTGAACACAAATATATCATAAAATATTAGTATGCTAAAATACACCACCACTAGCTGGATGGTGGAATCATAATGTCTTCATGTACACTATCCATTAACGTATTATATGTAGTGATACACCACTGGGTAGCTAGTGGGGTCCTTCTGGGTGTGGAAGGTCATGGAAAGGCCACCGGTTTGTTGGTGGAAATCATTGGGTAGTCAGTAAAGCCTCTTTCCTAATACATCATGATGTGGCTTATCTACTTCCTTGAATATGACCCCATACTTCTTTTATCCTTAATATTTTGCCTCAGAACATCATTTAATATATTTTAAAATATCCTAAAAGGCGTATTAACAATATTTTATCATTCTTATTTGACAATAATTAAATAAAAATATAAATCCCATTATATATTTTTGAGTTAATTAAAGTAAAAGAATATAGAAACCCACCTTTTTTAAATTAATATAACATAATTATAAACATTAAAAACACAATAGTGATACAAATCTAGGATCGTTCATGTTATTATCTGGGGTAAATTTTGATTTTACATGACCTTTACATAATAAAACAAAAACATTATTTAATTCCTTCAAGTCTATATTCTTAGTGGCCTTTTCATTATCATTAGTATTGGTAATCACATGTTGATATACATAAATGAAAGGTGTTATCAAAAATCCCAGTAATTGGATATATTTGAAAATTATTTAATATATTATGGGTGGGAATAATCATCATTATAACATCATAATCATGATAGGAAACAGTAGATGAAGTCATGGAATGTTGCAATGCCTAAAAATGAAACATTATGTCTTAGTGGTTAAGTAACACATATAGTTGTGAGAAATTATGGCATCATGTTCGAGTGTATTTAAGTTTATCTCATGAGATTAATCACATTACCTAATGAATTGGATAATTATATAATTCTAGAATCACATGTCACATTATAACATTTACATTATCATGCAAGCCACATATATAAATATTAGATATAAAATATCCTACAGAATGGAATTTATTTTATTTAACAAACAATACATTCATGAATAGACATCGAGGTTCCAAAAAGAAATATGAAATATTAGACGTGGTATAAGAATCATCAATCATGAGTAAAGAAGAAAAACTTTCTCGAGAAGTAAAAGAGGTATTTTTTTAAAGAAAAGTTATTTTGGAAAAATATTTTAACATGTCATAAAAATATATTAGAAGCATTTATATCCCAAAAAATAAAAATCAATGAATAATTAATTCTTTTTAAAGATCATTATCATTACATCTATACTGAAAATGGATTGAATGATAGAAATCCCAAAGAAAGAGAGTTGGGTTTGAAAATTCCCTTGCCTTATGTATGATTTCTTTCTTCCAATTAATATCATAGATTATCAAATTTAACTAATTATTTAAAAAAATAAAGTTTTATAAATTCATATTACACATTACACATTTATTATTTTTATTTATTGGATTTTATATGAGCGATTGAGTTTAATTTAATCGTTCAGGTGCATTTGTTTTCATGGTTTTCATGATTAGTTCACTTATTTATAAGTATGGAACATCATGTAAAATGTGGGAAATTTTCCAAAATTTATTTTATAAGTAATTAGTGAACATAAATAATTTTTAATGATCTTATATATAATTTGGATATATGGTGAGAGGATGAATTGGTAGATAAGAAGTTAATGGTGTCCCTTTAGGTTATTTTTGCCTGTTTTCGATCCCAACAAACTCATTTTGTTTTATCATTTATGATTATATATATATATATTAGTTCAAAAACAATTAAAGGGTTATAATATAAATTTTACAATCTACTTTATCCATTATAATTTTTTTATGAGTAGCATTGATGGTGAAAGTGGAATATGAAAACAGGTTTTCCTCAAAAGCAATAAATAAACACCTCACAGATGGTTCTTTCATTTTACGAATTAATGGGATATAAGAATATGGATGATGATGGATTATTATATTAAAATATAAAAATTATAGTATATATATGAAACTATAGTTATCATTCCCAATGGATTATGTGAGGTGATGCGATAATAAGGAAATAAAACAACATGAAAGGTAATTAAAAAAACAGTATGGGAATTTATCTCATGAATTTATCCTCCATAAGAACCTCAATATAGAAAATGGTTTGTTATATTGATGATAATAATATCCCCTTGACATGGGTGAGGTTATTACGAATTTTATTTAGCATAATTTTGACAAGGATCAATGTTTTGGAGTTTTGAGGATAAGAGGTGGTGGGGGTGTCATTTATAGTGGATGAGAGGGGTTTTTCTCATACTTTTATTCATTAGTTTATTATTTTTTCATCTAGACCGTTAATAGTTTTAGTTTTATAACTAAATATATTAAAATAATTATGTTGAGTTAGAGATAATTTTTCTTACATAAGATATGAATCAAGGAATATTTTATTTAACATATGATGTATATCTATCTTAAATTACCATAAATATATATTCAACAAATATTCAAGCATTTTTTTTAAAAACCCAAAAAATAAAAATAACCATTATTCATCAATTATAATTAAAAAACAGAACTCCATTTTATGAAAGTAATTTCCCAAAAATGAGGAATATAATTTTTAATTAAAATCATCATTTACTTGGAAATTAATGATTTTAAAATTATAATTGATTTTATAACATTTTGAAATGTTAACAAAGTTCACATAAAGTTATCTCATAATCAAAAAATAAAAAAAGTTAATATAATAAGAAATATTATGAAATTTTTAATTATTTTAAATTATTATATTAATTATAAAAATATAATTAAATAATTATGATTTACAAAAATACCGACATATTATTATAAATTTTTAAAATATTTATTTACTTGTACTATAATATAATTGTATAATATTTTCTTTTATAAGATGCATGAATTTTATTAAAGTGTGACTTTACTAATATTTTGGCCAAATTACCATTCTAAAGTGTGACCATACTAATCCAATGTTTAGGTTACTATTCTACTTGTATATATTCCTTAACTTCTAGAAATCCCTCATGTTCCCTTAATTGTTAATTTTTTAAATTTGTATTATGTTCTTAATGTGATTTTATATGATTTATAATATCTACAATACTTATAATAAGCAAGTTTCCTTTGATAAAATTTTTGTTCATTACAAAGAATGAAGAGAATCACAACAGTAGATAGTCCTCTATTTGGAGTTTATTGTTTCTATAAGGGAAATCAGTGAGGTATTCATTATATTATTTAGAAATATGGATATGATATAGGGTCTATTATTGTGTGGAAGGTGGAGTTAATGGTTTTAAAAACTATGACTTACTTCCACCACTGCCACTCCTAGGGGGTCCATTATATGGCCATGTAGCTACTGGTAAGGGATATTGTTAGATTTAGAAAATATAGGGTTATGAATTTGAATCACCTACTAAGATCCGAGGATTTTTTTATCTTATCAACATTTTAAAATTTATATATATATACTAGGGTGGGATATTCTCCCATTTCTATATTTTTTGTTCATGAGTTACAGATGCCTATTTATAGCCTAACAAATAAATATTTAATGATGCAATCTAACCGGAAATAATCACCTAATCAACAACATTTATTTATGATGATTGATATAAATTTGAAGAGAGAGGTTCTCTTCAATCCTCATAATGAATATGATGAAAACATAGAATTCCATCTTTAGTGTGAAATAAAAATCTCTATATTAAGAAAATATATATGGCTACGGACATATTATGATATTTAATTGAGTCTCTTGGCCAATATTTTCCTTCATGGGTGAGTGGGACCTTTTTTAAAATGGAAATTAAATGTTCACTGGAATTATATTTTGGTCACCAATATCATTTTAGATTATTTGCTTCTTGAAGTAACAAAGTAGTACATAGATATATCCCTATACGGTGTACAAAAATTTTCCCCATATTAAAGTAATTACCTCTTAACTGATCTATGTATTGATTCCAAACTAAGTTATTCTATAGAATATTTTATTTTCTCCCATTGAGATTAACTAAATGGTGATGGATAATACTATATGGATAAAGGTTTTAATCGACCATGTGTGTCCCCACAGGTTACACCAATACTAGTTTCAGAGAATAAGGATATCAGTTTAAGGTTTGTTTTGACTATTTCAATGTGAATCAAGTCATGATTAAAAAACAATACACACTATTGTGGATCAATGAATTATTTATAATGAAAAAATAATCATGGTAATTATCAAATAATGATATTATTCCTGACTATCATCAACTTTGGGTTCATGAGGAGTATATATTGAAAAAATATTTTTGGTGAATCTATATACATTATTTGTTTTTTTGTGATTGAATTTTGAATGATGAATTCTAAAGTAGTGTTTATGTGTGCTATGATGTAGATATTATATAACCAAAATGATACGTTTTTAGTAGTCTCAAATGATGAATTAAACATTTATTCAATGTTCAAGGGTGATTTTTCGACTATATGATGATTTTTCTAAACATTACATTGGATAAAAAATTATATGGTAAGCTATTGAAGTAAGAAATATTTATTTTACAGGTCCACTTATTATATAATTATATATTATACTAAATAGTAGGTGTGGTTTTATAAAACATTTAGCTATTTTGTCATGTGTGGTATCCCAAGTCATGTTGGACATATGTAATTTCCTTGAGATGGTTAGGTACTAAAATAGATTCGAGGTAGAAATACCTATGATTGTAGAAAACATTATGTGTCATACCTAAAATGTGCAATCCTTTATTTTTGATATGTTTTGTCATTATGATTTTTAGGTGATGAACAAGTGCTTAGTTCAATTTCGTATTTTGAGGTTACTAGTGGAAATAGTTTAAAATGTGTTGTTTTGTGATAGTTTTAGAGATATTATTGGAAATGTGTTGATTCCAAGTAATTATATGATTTCGTATAAATATAAATATATGATACAGAAATATTTTATAAGTAAAACCAATATATTACAACTATTACTTGTAGTGTTCACCATGATGGATTGGATACATTATCTTTATCAGGAGTGGTTCATCGCCTACAAAGGCCATAAGTTTATAGGTTACATGTCCATGATGATATATCAAAACATGATATAGATTCATTAATTGGAATTTATGATAATAATTTTATATTGATATTTTCTACTATAGGGATGGGTGTTATTATGGTTTATTACCATGATAGGAAACCATAATCACTATTTATTGAGGATGAGTTTGAACAGTTTATGATGATTATTTTATACCTAGTGGACAAGGGTTGGTTTTTTATTCCTGATAGATTGTGTATTCCCCTATCACATATCATCGTGTGAGAAAATTCCAATTAAGGATTCATTAATTTTGTGTTTCTACATATCAATATATCAATATATTGTCCACAATATATTTTTTCTAGTGGTGCGGATAAAATCATATGCTATTAGGGGTGGATAGTGGTCTTATATTTGTAGATTAAGATGTTACTAAGGGAGTTTAATACCTCCCCTTTAGTGTTGCATCATTCTTTGGAGAAGAAATTTGGTGATCATAGGAATTAGTTTTTGTGGAAATTATGAAGATTATAAAAATTAATTTTATGACATGGGGCATCACCTATCTTTAAGGGAAGTCACAAAACCATATAAAAACACATTTTTTCTGAACCTTAACGGTTATATATTTTATTTTTTTGATATATGAGTGGAATTAATGAAAGGAATACCATGTTCAGTGAAGCTTAACTCAGTGATTTCAATGTTCAATGACCAACTGACCAATTCATTGTTTCCTTTCTATTCTTGAGTTCTGTTCTCTGGAAACCATAAGAAACTAGTATATGGAAAATATTTTCATGATTTTTTGGTAACAATTAATGATCATTTCTAACCATATTTCACATTTTTGTAAAAAACATTGAAATAATTCTAGAAGATTCTGTTACTCAGTTGTTAAAGAGTACCCGATTTCACTGTTATATTAATGAGAATATTGTGATAAGGATTCACACTATGTGGGATATCATGAGGGCTTGTGAGATAGATTTTGTTTGTATTAATGTGGATTTGATACCATTATTTATTTTCGCATAAAATACTATATGGAACTCCACTATCATTCAATGCATTTAGTGGTATTTCATGAGAGACCATAAAGATCACCAATGGATTGGAGTGAGATTGGATAATCCTCACTAATGGGAGTTAGGTTAGTGTAGCTGATGATAGGGATGGTATATGTGATCTGATAGTTTGTTAATGTAGATAAAACCTTCATATGTCATACAATAGTATACTAATGTTGCCTTTGGAGTTTGAGTACAGAGTCCTTGTTTTAAAATTTTTCTTCTAATAAAAAAAATAAAGAATTAATCTAGGAAGCATGTTATCCCTGTCATTCATCATGTATTTATATATCTTGCCTAAGGTTATATTGATTTCATACCACCTTATTATTTCACTAAAATTATCTCATGTGTATAATATAATCCACATGTCATAACTAATGATTTTTTTATGAGCTTTATTATGAAATTTAATGGGGTTAGATAAATATAGGGATTTATTTGGCCATATCAAAATACCTAATAGGGATAGTGGGTTGGAAGGAGAGGACCCATTTTGGTCAAGTGAAATCTTTGGTGCAAGAAATATTTTAGTATTAAAACCTCCAAGATATTTCGTGGGAATATGAGAATCAATTTTTGGATTATTACACTCATATATTTTAGCACATAATTATTTTCTATTTCGAAACATTGTGGTACGGGAGGATATATCAGCATGATCATTTTTATTTTGACCCCGTTATTAATTTTTTTATGTTAAAGGGATCCATGATGCATTATTTTTGAGTTTTTTTTAACTATCGACCAACTATAGATTAATTTTACATCGGATCAATTATATTATATTGGTGGGATCTACTCTATTACAGAAATATATAGTTTGTATCTTAGATAACATAAAAGAAATACCATAGTGGACACATTTTTCACAACAAAACCCAGATCAATCCTTGCTAAGTTAGAAATTTGACTATTTTTAAGGGTTTTATGGGGAGATTTGGTCGTTTAATTCTTTTTTGGATCTCAATTAACTAATATGATAATATAATTATGAGTTATAGGTTCTTATATTGTTTTGGTATGGGAATAATGACTTTCACCACATCCATTGATGTTATGTCATGATATTATTGTTTACTGGTTTACTTATTATTTGGTTTATCCCACTTTCTCCATATCTTGATTTTTCAGTCTCTCACATTGACCATTCAAAATCTATTTATGGGTTATGAATCACTATACATAGATTCTTTCACTGATAAAGAATATGTGGTGACCCCTAGGTAAATTTGAACATAATAAAAAAATGAGATCTCAAGTACGGCTCTTCAGAAATATAATATTTCTTTATCTAATGATTTTGATATCAATTTTATGTTTTTGTTCTTCATTTCACTAGTGATATTAATATTTCGATTCCATTTTCTATTTCAATGATAATTTCTATTACATTAAGAAATGGATAAATATTTTCCACATACAAAATATTTGATATTATGCTTCTTGATAATTTAGTTGAATTAGTTAATATTAAATCAGTTATATTGAATAGGTGGCCATAACATAGGATTGTGGAAAGAGATATTGATGATAGGTAGTATTATCATGAAACATAAGATATGGTATTAGATGAAATTAATGATAAGATTTACTTGATGATTTATAGGTTTATGACACACCATGACATGTATCTTCATTCTATTACATAATTTTTAATTAAATATTTTCTCTATATTTCATGATAGGTTCACAACTAAAAACAAATTTTTCAATTTTGAAAACCTTTTCCCCCTATTTCGAGAAGAAATAAATGTTTTATAATCATATAATGAGATAACAATGTCTCAAGTAATCATTACATGAGGTTATCAATAACATGGTTGTTCTAGCTCTCACATGAAGGATATATTTTTGGTTTGAAAATTAGATTTTGGCATGTAGAGTGTGACATCACCCCCTAGAGAAGATATATTTACAATAAATTGTGTCATGGAACTAGTAGGTCCGGACCTTACAAGGTGGTAGTATTTAAAATGTTATGGCTATGTGATTTCATTAAATTAATGACACGACAAGAGACCTTCAGGGACAATATATATCCCTTCATCCATGTGTAATATTATGGAAACATGATAGATTCTTCAAATATAATTCCATATAAATTATGATTTTTTGATCCCTTAGGCCACATAAGGCCACATGCATTATTATTCTAGTAGGATTGAATTTTTCACTGTATAATTAGTGATGGTGATTCATAATAATGATCAAGCCATTAATTTGGATAAGAACTCTTGAAAAAATAATTTTACTGAGAAAACAATTACCAAAAATTAAAATTACATTTTGGTACTTCCCCAAAATTTTTAGGAAGGGGTCATGTATATAGGGAATGATGTATGTATATCAATAGTGTTGATAAGTTATGGTTTCCACATATAATTGATATAGTTTAGTACCCCCTACTAACATTGGTAGTGGGTCCAGTATATATGATGTTTGATAATCCCACATTTTATATAAACTACTCAAAAATTCATGGGTCCTCTCTCTGGGATTGGTAGTCCCATGGTTGATTTGTTTACCATAATGAATAATAGGTCCTCTGATATGTATTGTATTATATTATGATGATTAATTTTAGCTAGGTGTTTTGAATTTATGGGATTCTCAATATGAATAATTATATTTTGAAAATGGTTTTGGATAAATGGAACTTTATATCCTTGGTTCACTAAATTGAAATAATCTCATGGTATTTTTCTCCTCCTATTTGGGGTTTGAAATTAATTGTCTTGTTATATTTAATTTTTTTATTCTAGTTTATCCTAATTTGAATTTATATAATCATCCATGAAATATAATATTTCTTATATATTTCATGACTTATATAGATGATGTATAAATTGGTTATAACTTTATTGGATATATGTTTTATGGAGTGGGAGCATAGTGTTACTTATAGTTGATATTAGTAATTAAAATTTTGTATTTTACTAGTTCTTCTCAGGATATCCCTTAATCCCGGTTTCATTAATATTGTTTCCCCTTGAGTTTTTGGGCAATACTTTTTCTCTATTTTAAATGATTAGCATACACTTTATAATCCAATCTTTATTATTACATATTTACTGATTTTTATATTTTTTAGTAAAATATTTTTTTAATAGCATTTTTGTTATCCACTATGAGAATCGGTGGGTTGTAAGTTCATAAGGCCTCCCATCTAAACCAATATATATATATTGTATAAGTCACTATTATATGGACAATAGGATGTAGTCTTGGGATGGAACTCTCATCTTATTTAGAAAATTTGTGGATTCCCAATATGATGGGGTGTACAATTGTTAAAAAAACATAAATTGAAATGTAATAATCATGGATTCCACCTTATAGTACATGGACTAAATTACACATTATCACACCTCAACACATAAATCATTAGTTTCATGGCGGTGGATTTCTCAACATTACCACCTTCAATTTAAAAAAATTATCCTTTCACAATTAACTGAGAATGGATCTATATATTCCTTATATAACATTATGGATCTATTAGAGTTCAAATAATACACTTTGATTTGTAATGAACCACTGGATTTCCACTTCCTTGTAAATAACATAAATCGTGATTTGAATAGAAAAAAGAGTTTTATTCTTTGATTGTCTTCCTATGAATCATACTATAATAAAAATTATTAATGTTTTAAAATAATAAAACATTTAAACTCATTTGTATCTATCTATATTTAATCTGACTCATTCAAATGAATCCTATTATTGAGACTACTCATTTTTTATTTTTTAATATCATTAAAGAACACTTTGTGAAGTCTCCAAATGTTGGGGTAATGTTTTTAAAATAAAATAAATATCCGGAGAGATACCAAGGGGAATATTGTAAGATGTTTCTTATACTCAAATACTCTCATCCAACTATTGGTGAAATCCTTCTAAAAAATTATGTATTTTTCATATTTTATTTAATGACATTTTTGTCCACTTTTTTTTCAACTTTTTTATGGACAATACAATGATCTAGTTTTATCATATCATTCAATATTTTCATTAAGAGTTATTAATTTTTAATCCTAGCAGAGTACCCCAATTTCACGATTGATGTATCTAGGAACTCTATATCTATAGAAGTTATATTTCATCACGAATTTAAAATTTTAAGATCAAATAGGGTTTAGAATTAAATGAATAAAACCATTTTTATACATAGTATACTATTATTAAGATATATAAATTCACATGATATTTTGGTAATGGTCACATGAAATTAGTTCAAAAGCATGAAAATTTCAAAATTATACTATACCAAATTATGTAATATGTTTCCTTATCCATACATTTTTTATTATCTAACAATAATTAGAGTTTCCGAAAATAACTCTAGAAACCGTAATTAATTGATTCAAATAGAATCCACTCTAATTTAACATCATAGTTGTTTCAATATTTCATTGGTTTCTACCACATATAAGTGCGTTGTGGTGCATTATATTTTCCCAAAACTCCTATTATATATCAATACATCTCATAATTTAATTATAAATATTTTTTTTAAAGAAATGGATCTTCTAATATAAGTTACATCCAATTTAACATTACAATTTTATTTTCATTCTATTTCATCGTTTATATATTTATACATGTAAAAATGTAATTATGAAATTCATAATACCCTATAAATTCCTTGTTTTGGTCTAATTGAACTTATAATTTTGAAACTCACCTATAATATGATGAGTGAAATTTTTCGTTAGTATTTATATCTATATAAATAATCTTATTTATATTATCATAAATTTATTTTTTCATCAATAACTATATAAAATTAAAATAGAATAAAAACAAATCTAATTAACTACAGCCTAGATACCATCACTGATAAAAAAATTCAAAGATGAATGATCTCTATAAATTATTAAAATACTTACTATGATATGAGGGATAATTTTTTTAAAAAAACTAAAAAATTTAGAATCTATTTTTCAGATGGGTTATATTTGAGTTCTGCATTATTCAATAAGTTTCATGAATTATAAATATATTATTGGTTCCGTAAACATTATCCCTATGAAACCCCCTATAATAAACTCACTATCATCATTCATGATTTAAAATGTATCTTTCTAATAACTAGTAATGAACATAGGTTTTTAGATTGATCCCTTCGTAAATATATTTAATTATTATAGGAATTTTTTTAATAAAATATAATGTGGATTGAATTTGAATAGGGTGTATAATTGTAAGAACCCGGGTCTTATTTTTGAGGTACGGGCTTCTTCTTTTTCCTTTTCGTTAAGTGTTTTTGATAAAATATGGAAAATGGGGAAAAATCCTAAATTTTGGAACTACACGCTGTGTACTTTTGGCCGTGTTAGGATGAGTAAATGGGGTGTGTAGCCATGCCGGAGACGAGGGGTGTAAGAACCAACTACACGCCGTGTAGTGGTACCTTACATGCCGTGTAGTTAGTCGGAAGGCCTAAATAGTGAGGCGGTGGAGTTGCCACCAGCTGGGCAACAGTACATGCCGTGTACTCAAGAGTACATGCCGTGTACTAATGTCGACAGATGAACAGTGTGTCGGTGCCGCCAAATGAACAGTTAAATGGAATAAGTACACGCCATGTATTCAGAAGTACATACCGTGTACTTTCTTTTGGCTTAAAACAGGCAGTAGCCTCCTCATTTGGAAGAGGAGGAACATGAGCCATTTTGGAGCCAAAGGAGGAGGCTGGATCTTTGAAGATCAACCGGGCGTTTGTCTGGAATTGGTTTCCGCCTCGGACAATCCCGTTGGAACCACACGGGTAAGCCCTATCCTCTCTTGGTACCGTTCATACCAATTATTCCCATAAAGTATGTTATTTACATTTGAATAGGTTTTGTTCTTCATTAGATCTACGCCATTCTTGGGCATTTCTGGAGTCGGCGTTCGGGTATAGCATTCGTTGGCTCATAAAGTAGGTGGCTTTGTGATTATTTTCCAACTGTCGTGTGTTTTTGTGCATTTTTGTTCCACGAACCCATGTTGGGGTGTCATGTGGCTAAGGCCGTGGCTATATTTAATTCCTAGGATGGCATATGTAATTAAATTGTGATAATAAATTGATGTTTGGGATCGTTGCTTGGATCTGAAACCACCTCGGGGGTGTGTTTCACTATTTACCTGTTTGTCTAGGATACCCGAGGGTATGCCTTCAATGTAGTAATTTTAGAATTTCCTTGAGAGGAATTTCTTGTTTTCTACATTTTGATATGTTGGGCATGTCCCAGTTACCTGTTTAGCCTAAGGGTGTTGTTGTGATTAGCCTTTGAGCACTGCACTATTTAGCCCGAGGGCTGTAGTTATTTCGGCCTGAGGGAATCATTTTCTATGCCTGAGGGACATAAACTCTAAGCCTGAGGGAGACACTACCTACACCTGAGGGAAAAATTATGTTATTCCTGAGGGAAATTACCTGCGGGTTTGGTTCTGATTACCTAAGGGTAAGGTTTTGCTTGTCTGAGGACGTGGACTGTTTACATAGAAATGCACTGTGGTGATTTCTAATATTTAATGGATTAAATGAATAATAAAATGGCAATATAACTTGTAATTAGTGACTTTTGAGTACTGCTTACATTATTGCATTTTACTACTACACCCTATTGTTGCATGCTTACACGCAGTTGGGAATGGGCCTTTGGTGGGTGCCTACTGAGATATATTTCTCAAACCCTATTTGGGTCATGCTTTTTGGCCCAAATAGATTATCTTTCTGCAGGTGTAGATAGGGGAAAGAGTCCCTATACAGGCACTTGACTGTTGTTGTGGAGTAGGAGGGCATGGGACCGAGCCTAGGCTCGTGATGCCGCCACCAGCTGATTTTCCTTGTTTTGCTGTACTCTGTTGTTTACTGTACTGTATTGATGTATAACATGTTCTGGCTGTTTTCTTAGAACTTGAGACATGTAAAATCATATTCTATATACTGTTGGTTATATCCACTACTGTTGTTTATTTCAGTTGTGTATGATTTACTGTTTCCGCCGTTTGTTGTATGGTTTATTCCCATTCTGCTGCACTACACATTGAATAATGAGGGAATAGTTTCCCCTCTATCAGACCTGGGCCCTCACTGCTAGTCGGAAGCCTCTGGTGTTTGGGTAAATGCGCTTGAGGTCACGTTGTGAACCGGGCTCTGGGCACCAGTTGCATGGCACCCGGGTCCGGGACGTTACAAAGTGGTATCAAAGGGGTTCTTTTCTTTGACTTACTATTTCGAGCCGTAGTTAGGGATAGGATGGAATGGTAGTTGGTAATAAGTTGTGCCCAGGCATAGCTAACCCGTGTATAGGGAAAAGCCAATCTACCTCATATTTTGCAATTCTTCTGATTTTTCAAATTTTACAGTTGATATGTTTTCACCGTTGGGTGTCACACTTGGATTGTGCTGTTTATAATTTATCTATGGGTTCTATTTAGTTGAAACCCGATGAGATGAGGGTGTTACTTCTCATGCATCATATAGGTACATGCTAGAAATCATATTCCATGCATAGTTTCAATGCCATGTAGGTTCATTAGAAGTTTCATGTTGTTGTGATAGTTGTTGTTCTAGTAAAGCATGTTGTTGTGATAGCTACTTGATAAATACCTACTTTGTGTGAGGTATTTATAGAATGGATTCCAAACATTGGTTTTTGGGGAGTATGGGCCCCCATTCACCAGAATTTAGTGGATCATTGACTGTTTATTGGTTATAACACATATAAGATGTCAAACTTTGATTTGTGAGGAGTATGGGCCCCCACGTATCAGAATTTGACACTTATGTGTTGGTTTTTAGTACTTTCTGGGATCCGGAGAAGTTTCTGAGGAATACTATCTAGAAAACCCAGAATACACGCCATGTGGGACCTTATACACGTTGTGTGTGCTCTTCTGTTTGGGAAGAAAAATGAACTTTTTTAGTACACGCCGTGTACCGTGAGTACACACCATGTAGTCTCTTCCCATGTCAGAAACCGTGTGGGTGGCGACATGGGGTAGGGAAAGGATGGGTAAAACACATCGTGTACCGAATGGACACGCCGTGTAGAGTGACCCGGAGTCCGGCCGTGTAACTAACAACACGGGTCAGTGAACTCCTGTAAAGAAAACTCCGTGTCAATGATGCACACGCCGTGTAGTGTGACCTGGGGACTCGACCGTGTAACTAACAACACGGGAAAGTGTCACCTCTCCCAGAACACACTGTATACCTATGGGACATGCCGTGTAGTCTTGTCTGAGGATAGGCCATGTGTAGTTAGCCGTGTGGCTGGGAAACAGGGTGCGGTACACGCCGGGTACGGGTGTCACACGCCGTTTAGTTGTAAGCCGAGTAGTCGGCCGTGCCATAGACGACACATGTTGTTGGAAAATAACACCGAACATGCCGTGTAGATATTATACATGCCATGTAGTTTTGATTAATGGAATTCGTGTGTCTTAGCCGTGTAGAAGGACCCGGGCAGGGGAAGGAAGGTCAAGTACACGTCGTGTAGTCATTGTACACACCGTGTAGTCTTGTTTTCCAATTTTGACATGCTTTCTTCCTCTTGCTCCCTTTTTGGTTCCTTCACTTTTCGTTCATAATAATATTAAATATGAGGTGTGATTTTGACCTTGTAGTGTCATGCCACCTAGACAACTGCGAGTTGTTCGCCAAGAGAGCGGTGACGATTATACTCCGGAGATGGTGGGCCATGGACTACCAGTTGATCCACCAGCAGAGCTAGATGTGGCGCCAGCTGTTATACCGGACAGAGGCATGAAGGAGCAGTTCCATGAAGGCTTTATGCGGTTCATGCAGACCTTTCAGGGGGCACCGTAGGCTACCACATCTATGGCCGAGCTGATGCGTATTTTTCAGCAGTAGCATCCGCCTATGTTTTCAAGGGATGGCTGACCACAGGCTACAGAGTGTTGGCTGGGGTCGATTATGACGCCCCGACCCCGGTAGCCCGGTGACGGTGCTTCGGTTATGGTGTGCAATTTATTTCGTACAAATGAAACAAATAAGACACACGTCATAACCCATCAGGAGGAAATTTCTGGTTTAGATCCTGGATAATCAGAGACAACAGCTTTGCTTCTTTATTTCTGAGCTAAGAAAAAACATCCAAGTCATGGAAAGGCTCTATCAACCTGTAAAAATTTAACATAAAACATAGGGTGAGCATTGAAATAATCAGTAAGGGGTTTTTGAAAATACTTAAATACATCTTTTGAAAACTACGTTGAGAAATACTTTTCCATACTTAGAAAATTTCTTAAAAGAAAAACTTCAAGACAAATCAAAGGTTGATACACCAGAGTTAAAGTACATCATACGTATGCACTAAAACACTTAGCGGTAACTCACTTAGCAAACAATATAAGAAAAATAATAAAAAGGCATGGGTTGCACGAAGTAAAGTGTCCATAAACAAGAAAAGTGTGTATGATCAATAAGATGAAAATGTCATCAGAGTCACGCACAAGCGCACCATCTACACAAAATATGCACATTATGACATGATAATTGAAATAAAACATTTGAAATGAAGTTCTGGAAAAGAAATTGGTCACGCATCAACATTGCCATATCATATGTCTTGTGTTTCTTTTTTTTATCTGATACTCATAGGTAAGGTTCTATAACCAAGGTTATTCCTCTAATCGAAATAAACACTAGGTTGGTCATAAACAAAGAAATGCATGCTGAAGGACTCATGGTCTCTGTGTCAAGGCCTTGTGCCATGACCTAAGGGTAAAAACCCAATCTTACTGTCTCGAGAACTATCGATGCATCGAGGAGCTTACTTTTACCGGTCTCCAACCCGAAGGGCTTACTTTAACCAGTCCCCAACCTGGAGGGTTTTCTTCTTACCGGACCCCATTTCGGGTAGTCCCATACATTTCTCACATGTTGATAAGGTCAAATATTCAAGGTGTTTCATACCACTTTGAATATTAAATTTTCATTTCATATTACCCAAGGTGTCCCATACCACTTTGGGTAATACCATTTTCATTTCTCATTACCCAAGGTGTCCCATACCACTTTGGGTAATTAGTTCTTATTTCCTATTCATGTTGAGTCATATGCATGAATAATATTAATAAGGTAACTATTACATAACTGGTTTGCAAATACATGATATGACAGATAAATATGAAAATATGGAATAAAATAAGGCATGGTTAAGCCAGCATACTATGTGTGTAGAAAAATTATTTAAGCACATAAAATGATGAATGTGAGAGACTTGCTCCCAAGGGTTATTAAATGATGAGTTTCTAAAATTCTAGTGCATGGAAAAGAACTACTTGGCATTAAATATTGTACTTCACAGGTCATAGTACTTGCAACAAATCTTCATCTGCTAATAATTACTACGGAATGCTTGGTATAAAAATAATAAACACTTGCAATTTTTAAAACTCCGACACTTGGAAAATAAACCACTTTAAAAATAATACCTTTCATTAATTATTATTCTTCTCTGGTCATAGAATTTGATGTTACACTCTGCTCACTAAAAATCATTGCAACGAGTTAGGTATAGAAATAATAGAGGATTTCTACATATTAACGTAACCCTTATATTCATATCCACTTAATGCAGGTTTAAAACAGGCAAGGGCATATCCTTTTAAATCATTTCAAGGGCGACATTGATCAAGTTCATTGGTGTACCCTTATACACAGAAATATAAAACAACATAGGCGAACGCTAAAATCCTTCATGCATAGAAATATTAATAACCATTTCTTAAAACTAGGGTTTACAGATATTAATCTTAAAAACACATACATACATAAGGTTATGTATACACAATGTATATAAATAGGGCTTCTCATAAATTAAACATGGTTCACTTGAAATCTAAATCCTCTAACAATCTATCATTTATTCATTTTAAAAAAATGAACAAAACCTTATGGGTTTTTAGTGTTCAAGAACCTGTAAATATATATATAACTTCGACTTCAACTATTACATATTTGCACTTAAAACAAAGACCTGGTTCGCATCTAATATTATTCATAGACAAGGTAAAAATCAAAAAATGATTTTCCTTGAAATACATAACTAATAAAATTATATAGTTACATATGTATATAAGGCTTACATAAAGATTGTACACGTTAGGACTTGTTTTAAAATACCTCTTTCAAAGGTATAATTCTTATCATAAAATACTGAATTATAAGGAAAATCCTAGAAACATAATTTTGTATGGTTTTCATGGAATATATATATATAAAGTTGTATATATACCTTTAACCATTAGGTGTATATATATATAAACTCATGTATATAAAAACATGAACCGAGAAGAATGGGTGGGGGAAAAAACACACAGCCGTGGCACCCTTACAGCTCAAGAGAGGAGCTCGCCGGAGGTTTGCTGGGTGGCCGGTGAACCAGGAGAAGCTCTGGTGTCGCGGTGGCGCGGGTTGGCTCCGGAGGTCCTGTTTTCACCGGGGTTTCTCAGTTCTTAAAGGATGATGATCCGGGGAAGGTCAGGCCGAGCCTATGGCGTCCTAGGTAGGTGGTTGCGCGAGGTCAACGTGAGCAGTGGTGAAGGAGGCGTCTCGGGAAATCCAGGTACTGGTTCGTGGGACCTCGACGCGAGGTTGAAGACAACGTGAAGGCTGAGAAAGGAAAAAAATGACGGTCGGGATCCGACATCGTGAGATCGGACGGTCGAAAAGAAAGGAGTGTCTTAAAACACAACAACGGCTGAGATTTTCCCTGGTGAGATCGGACGGTGGAGACCGTCACGCGGCCAGCAACTGCCTCTCCGGGTATAAACAGTGTGTAAAAAAAAGTTTAATAAATGCTAAATTAGAATTTATAATACTTCGCAATATATATATATAACCGGTACATTATAGTTTGGAATTTTTATAAAACATATTAAGTACTTTTAACTCATAATTTCCAAATCCAAAAATCCATTTTAGTTTAAGTAAACAAATGATACTATTTGATATATCTATTATTTTCCTTTTAAAAAAAATATATATATATATATTTTTAATACAACACTTTTATAACCATTAAAATCCAATTTATAAATTACTTCACTTGTTGATTTATAAAATTATGTTTAAAAGAACCATAGTTTTTCTCTAATTTAAAACACATAGTTTTTGAGATCCAAAAAGATACATTTTTTTCAATTATTGCTGATACCGCTGTAGACTTGATGTTCGACACATTTTAAATGAATGCCAAGTTTTCCATCATATAAATATCATCATGATCAAAATAGATTCATTTGAAAAAAATAATACATTATTTTTAATACTTGAAGATATAATTCTAATATTTTGTACATATTAAAATATCGAAATACCATAATATTATAAAAGCGTAATAAAGACCAAATTTTATAAAAAGTTTCACTTTGTCCCTTGGAACCCAACGGTCAAAAAAACGGTCATATTCCTTTTAGAGGTCCATTATAAAAGCAAGGGGGGTAGGATGTTTTATATTTTCAAATCACCGGACCCTTGGCGGATGGCTCTTCTCATACCTCTGGTGCTGAGTGCGTGCGCGGTGATTCTGGAGGTTATACTTTTCACACTGATGGATTTTGAAGATGACGACTATCTGATTTCCCGTGTTGTGGTTCTTTGTAGTCTTGTTGTGGCCGTGTTAGGTCTTGTGCAGGGTACTTTCAATTAGATGGGTCTTGCTGTAATGTATCTTTCAAATATATAACAGTTTATCGTATTCTTCATGTTTGATTTCTACTCGAATTCTTTATCAGCACACAAACCATTAAATAAAATAAAATAAGGGACATCATTGAAAATCACAACATTGTTTACTTGAACCAGTTTATAAAACCTGGGGCGTTACATTATCCCCCTCTTAAAATAATTGCGTCCCCGCAATTCGATCGGCGTACAAACACTGACTTACTCACACAGCTTCTCCGACACCCTTGGTGATGTCCCTCTACCTCCAAGGCCCATGGAAGAAGTTACTATTCAACTCAATCCCCAGGTCTGAACAGAGCTTGTGGGTCTCCTCTTCCCAAATACATTTTTGTAAAAGTGGATCGTGATTGAAGCCAAGCTCCCGTTTGATACAGGTAGTTTTCCAGATATGGGAACGAGTGACATCAAGCTTCGAGACATCTTCTAGGATTTGGTTCCTAAAGATCTCTCGAACCATTTCATAATTGAAGGATTCTAGGAAAGATCCAAAATCACAGAGCTCCCCAAGCATGCTGAAGAACAGGATTTGGTACATAAAGACTGCGCGGAAGTCCAACTGCTTTGCAGCTTCTCCAAATGTCGGGAAGGCCAACCATTTATTGTTCATGGTGAAACACAGGAAGAGTCCCTCATAGTACTTCCCTTTCTTTTTATAATTCTCAAACAGCGCACTAGCCATTAGGTTATACACAACTTCTGACCCTCGGAAGATTCGAAGGACATTCGAGCTTTTCGATATTTCATAGAGGGTTTTGCACGTGAGTCGTAAGTTAACAAAAGGTTGATAACTTGTTGAGCAGGATTTTGCTACAATAGTCTCTATGATTTCTGTAGGGAGAGTCAAGAGTCTAGGCGTGGTTCGCTGTCTTGCCATCTGAAAAGTTTAAGAACAAACCCTACTTAGTAAAACATTATTAATGTTTTTGTGTTGTCCTAATTTTCCAAGGTTGCCTAAACCATTCCTCTGATACAAACTATGACGCCCCGACCCCGGTATCTCGGTGTCGGTGCTTCGGTTATGGTGTGCAATTTATTTCGTACAAATGAAACAAATAAGACACACGTCATAACCCATCAGGAGGAACTTTATGGTTTAGATCCTGGAGAATCAGAGACAACAGCTTTGCTTCTTTATTTCTGATCTAAGAACAAACATCCAAGTCTTGGAAAGGCTCTATCAACCTGTAAAAATTTAACATAAAACATAGGGTGAGCATTGAAATACTCAGTAAGGGGTTTTTGAAAATACTTAAATACAGCTTTTGAAAACTACGTTGAGAAATAATTTTCCATACTTAGAAAATTTCATAAAAGAAAAACTTCAAGACAAATCAAAGGTTGATACACCAGAGTTAAAGTAATTCATACGTATGCACTAAAACACTTAGCGGTAACTCACTTAGCAAACAAGATAAGAATAATAATAAAAAGGCATGGGTTGCACGAAGTAAAGTGTCCATAAACAAGAAAAGTGTGTATGATCAATAAGATGAAAATGTCATCAGAGTCGCGCACAAGCGCACCATCTACACAAAATATGCACATTATGACATGATAATTGAAATAAATCATTTGAAATGAAGTTCTGGAAAAGAAATTGGTCATGCATCAACATTGCCATATCATATGTCTTGTGTTTCTTTTTTTTATCTGATACTCATAGGTAAGGTTCTATAACCAAGGTTATTCCTCTAATCGGAATAAACACTAGGTTGGTCATAAACAATGAAATGCATGATGAAGGACTCATGGTCTCTGTGTCAAGGCCTTGTGCCATGACCTAAGGGTAAAAACCCAATCTGACTGTCTCAAGAACTATCGATGCATCGAGGATCTTACTTTTACCGGTCTCCAAACCGGAGGGCTTACTTTAACCAGTCCCCAACCTGGAGGGTTTTCTTCTTACCGGACCCCATTCCGGGTAGTCCCATACATTTCTCACATGTTGATAAGGTCAAATATTCAAGGTGTCCCATACCACTTTGAATATTAAATTTTCATTTCATATTACCCAAGGTGTCCCATACCACTTTGGGTAATACCATTTTCATTTCTCATTACCCAAGGTGTCCCATACCACTTTGGGTAATTAGTTCTTATTTCCTCTTCATGTTGAGTCATATGCATGAATAATATTAATAAGGTAACTATTACATAACTGGTTTGCAAATACATGATATGACAGATAAACATGAAAATATGGAATAAAAGAAGGCATGGTTAAGCCAGCATACTATGTGTGTAGAACAATTATTTAAGCACATAAAATGATGAATGTGAGAGACTTGCTCTCAAGGGTTATTAAATGATGAGTTTCTAAAATTCCAGTGCATGGAAAAGAACTACTTGGCATTAAATATTGTACTTCACAGGTCATAGTACTTGCAACAAATCTTCATCTGCTAATAATTACTACGGCATGCTTGGTATAAAAATAATAAACACTAGCAATTTTTAAAACTCCGACACTTGGAAAATAAACCACTTTAAAAATAATACCTTTCATTAATTATTATTCTTCTCTGGTCATAGAATTTGATGTTACACTCTGCTCACTAAAAATCATTGCAACGAGTTAGGTATAAAAATAATAGAGGATTTCTACATATTAACGTAACCCTTATATTCATATCCACTTAATGCAGGTTTAAAACAGGCAAGGGCATATCCTTTTAAATCATTTCAAGGGCGCCATTGATCAAGTTCACTTGTGTACCCTTATACACATAAATATAAAACAACATAGGCGAACGCTAAAATCCTTCATGCATAGAAATATTAATAACCATTTCTTAAAACTAGGGTTTACAGATATTAATCTTAAAAACACATACATACATAAGGTTATGTATACACAATGTATATAAATAGGGCTTCTCATAAATTAAACATGGTTCACTTGAAATCTAAATCCTCTAACAATCTATCATTTATTCAGTTTAAAAAAATGAACAAAACCTTATGGGTTTTTAGTGTTCAAGAACCTGTAAATATATATAAAACTTCTACTTCAACTATTACATATTTGCACTTAAAACAAAGACCTGGTTCGCATCTAATATTATTCATAGACAAGGTAAAAATAAAAAAATGATTTTCATTGAAATAAATAACTAATAAAATTATATAGTTACATATGTATATAAGGCTTACATAAAGATTGTACACGTTAGGACTTGTTTTAAAATACCTCTTTCAAAGGTATAATTCTTATCATAAAATACTGAATTATAAGGAAAATCCTAGAAACATAATTTTGTATGGTTTTCATGGAATATATATATATATAAAGTTGTATATATACCTTTAACCATTAGGTGTATATATATATAAACTCATGTATATAAAAACATGAACCGGGAAGAATGGGTGGGGGAAAAAACACACAGTCGTGGCACCCTTACAGCTCAAGAGAGGAGCTCGCCGGAGGTTTGCTGGGTGGCCGGTGAACCAGGAGAAGCTCTGGTGTCGCGGTGGCGCGGGTTGGCTCCGGAGGTCCTGTTTTCACCGGGGTTTCTCAGTTCTTAAAGGATGATGATCTGGGGAAGGTTAGGCTGAGCCTATGGCGTCCTAGGTAGGTGGTTGCGTGAGGTCAACGTGAGCAGTGGTGAAGGAGGCGTCTCGGGAAATCCAGGTACTGGTTCGTGGGACCTCGACGCGAGGTTGAAGACAACGTGAAGGCTGAGAAAGGAAAAAAATGACGGTCGGGATCCGACATCGTGAGATCGGACGGTCGAAAAGAAAGGAGTGTCTTAAAACACAACAACGGCCGAGATTTGCCCTGGTGAGATCGGACGGTGGAGACCGTCACGCGGCCAGCAGCTGCCTCTCCGGGTATAAACAGTGTGTAAAAAAAAGTTTAATAAATGCTAAATTAGAATTTATAATACTTCGCAATATATATATATAACCGGTACATTATAGTTTGGAATTTTTATAAAACATATTAAGTACTTTTAACTCATAATTTCCAAATCCAAAAATCCATTTTAGTTTAAGTAAACAAATGATACTATTTGATATATCTATTATTTTCCTTTTAAAAATATATATATATATATATATTTTTAATACAACACTTTTATAACCATTAAAATCCAATTTATAAATTACTTCACTCGTTGATTTATAAAATTATGTTTAAAAGAACCATAGTTTTTCTCTAATTTAAAACACATAGTTTTTGAGATCCAAAAAGATACATTTTTTTCAATTATTGCTGATACCGCTGTAGACTTGATGTTCGACAAATTTTAAATGAATGCCAAGTTTTCCATCATATAAATATCATCATGATCAAAATAGATTCATTTGAAAAAAATAATACATTATTTTTAATACTTGAAGATATAATTGTAATATTTTGTACATATTAAAATATCGAAATACCATAATATTATAAAAGCGTAATAAAGACCAAATTTTATAAAAAGTTGCACTTTGTCCCTTGGAACCCAACGGTCAAAAAAACGGTCATATTCCTTTTAGAGGTCCATTATAAAAGCAAGGGGGTAGGATGTTTTATATTTTCAAAACATCAGACCCTTGGCGGATGGCTCTTCTCATACCTCTGGTGCTGAGTGCGTGCGCGGTGATTCTGGCGGTTATACTTTTCACACTGATGGATTTTGAAGATGACGACTATCCAATTTCCCGTGTTGTGGTTCTTTGTAGTCTTGTTGTGGCCGTGTTAAGTCTTGTGCAGGGTACTTTCAATTAGATGGGTCTTGCTGTAATGTATCTTTCAAATATATAACAGTTTATCGTATTCTTCATGTTTGATTTCTACTCGAATTCTTTATCAGCACACAAACAATTAAATAAAATAAAATAAGGGACATCATTGAAAATCACAACATTGTTTACATGAACCAGTTTATAAAACCTGGGGCGTTACATTATCCCCCTCTTAAAAGAATTGCGTCCCCGCAATTCGATCGGCGTACAAACACTGACTTACGCACACAGCTTCTCCGACACCCTTGGTGATGTCCCTCTACCTCCAAGGCCCATGGAAGAAGTTACTATTCAACTCAATCCCCAGGGCTGAACAGAGCTTGTGGGTCTCCTCTTCCCAAATACATTTTTGGAAAAGTGGATCGTGATTGAAGCCAAGCTCCCGTTTGATACAGGTAGTTTTCCAGATATGGGAACGAGTGACATCAAGCTTCGAGACATCTTCTAGGATTTGGTTCCTAAAGATCTCTCGAACCATTTCATAATTGAAGGATTCTAGGAAAGATCCAAAATCACAGAGCTCCCCAAGCATGCTGAAGCACATGATTTGGTACATAAAGACTACGCGGAAGTCCAACTGCTTTGCAGCTTCTCCAAATGCCGGGAAGGCCAACCATTTATTGTTCATGGTGAAACACAGGAAGAGTCCCTCATAGTACTTCCCTTTCTTTTTATAATTCTCAAACAGCGCACTAGCCATTAGGTTATACACAACTTCTGACCCTCGGAAGATTCGAAGGACATTCGAGCTTTTCGATATTTCATAGAGGGTTTTGCACGTGAGTCGTAAGTTAACAAAAGGTTGATAACTTGTTGAGCAGGATTTTGCTACAATAGTCTCTATGATTTCTGTAGGGAGAGTCAAGAGTCTAGGTGTGGTTCGCTGTCTTGCCATCTGAAAAGTTTAATAACAAACCCTACTTAGTAAAACATTATTAATGTTTTTGTGTTGTCCTAATTTTCCAAAGTTGCCTAAACCATTCCTCTGATACAAACTATGACGCCCCGACCCCGGTATCTCGGTGTCGGTGCTTCGGTTATGGTGTGCAATTTATTTCGTACAAATGAAACAAATAAGACACACGTCATAACCCATCAGGAGGAACTTTATGGTTTAGATCCTGGAGAATCAGAGACAACAGCTTTGCTTCTTTATTTCTGATCTAAGAACAAACATCCAAGTCTTGGAAAGGCTCTATCAACCTGTAGAAATTTAACATAAAACCTAGGGTGAGCATTGAAATACTCAGTAAGGGGTTTTTGAAAATACTTAAATACAGCTTTTGAAAACTACGTTGAGAAATAATTTTCCATACTTAGAAAATTTCATAAAAGAAAAACTTCAAGACAAATCAAAGGTTGATACACCAGAGTTAAAGTAATTCATACGTATGCACTAAAACACTTAGCGGTAACTCACTTAGAAAACAAGATAATAATAATAATAAAAAGGCATGGGTTGCACGAAGTAAAGTGTCCATAAACAAGAAAAGTGTGTATGATCAATAAGATGAAAATGTCATCAGAGTCGCGCACAAGCGCACCATCTACACAAAATATGCACATTATGACATGATAATTGAAATAAATCATTTGAAATGAAGTTCTGGAAAAGAAATTGGTCATGCATCAACATTTCCATATCATATGTCTTGTGTTTCATTTTTTTTATCTGATACTCATAGGTAAGGTTCTATAACCAAGGTTATTCCTCTAATCGGAATAAACACTAGGTTGGTCATAAACAATGAAATGCATGATGAAGGACTCACGGTCTCTGTGTCAAGGCCTTGTGCCATGACCTAAGGGTAAAAACCCAATCTGACTGTCTCGAGAACTATCGATGCATCGAGGAGCTTACTTTTACCGGTCTCCAACCTGGAGGGCTTACTTTAACCAGTCCCCAACCTGGAGGGTTTTCTTCTTACCGGACCCCATTCCGGGTAGTCCCATACATTTCTCACATGTTGATAAGGTCAAATATTCAAGGTGTCCCATACCACATTGAATATTAAATTTTCATTTCATATTACCCAAGGTGTCACATACCACTTTGGGTAATACCATTTTCATTTCTCATTACTCAAGGTGTCCCATACCACTTTGGGTAATTAGTTCTTATTTCCTCTTCATGTTGAGTCATATGCATGAATATTATTAATAAGGTAACAATTACATAACTGGTTTACAAATACATGATATGACAGATAAACATGAAAATATGGAATAAAAGAAGGCATGGTTAAGCAAGCATACTATGTGTGTAGAACAATTATTTAAGCACATAAAATAATGAATGTGAGAGACTTGCTCCCAAGGGTTATTAAATGATGAGTTTCTAAAATTCCAGTGCATGGAAAAGAACTACTTGGCATTAAATATTGTACTTCACAGGTTATAGTACTTGCAACAAATCTTTATCCGCTAATAATTACTACGGCATGCTTGGTATAAAAATAATAAACACTTGCAATTTTTAAAACTCCGACACTTGGAAAATAAACCACTTTAAAAATAATACCTTTCATTAATTATTATTCTTCTCTGGTCATAGAATTTGATGTTACACTCTGCTCACTAAAAATCATTGCAACGAGTTTGGTATAAAAATAATAGAGGATTTCTACATATTAACGTAACCCTTATATTCATATCCACTTAATGCAGGTTTAAAACAGGAAAGGGCATATCCTTTTAAATCATTTCAAGGGAGACATTGATCAAGTTCATTGGTGTACCCTTATACACAGAAATATAAAACAACATAGGCGAACACTAAAATCCTTCATGCATATAAATATTAATAACCATTTCTTAAAGCTAGGGTTTTCAGATATTAATCTTAAAAACACATACATACATAGGGTTATGTATACAAAATGTATATAAATAGGGCTTCTCATAAATTAAACATGGTTTACTTGAAATCTAAATCCTCTAACAATCTATCATTTATTCAGTTTAAAAGAAATGAACAAAACCTTATGGGTTTTTAGTGTTCAAGAAACTGTAAATATATATAAAACTTCGACTTCAACTATTACATGTTTGCACTTAAAACAAAGACCTGGTTCGCATCTAATATTATTCATAGACAAGGTAAAAATCAAAAACTGATTTTCATTGAAATACATAACTAATAAAATTATATAGTTACATATGTATATAAGGCTTACATAAAGATTGTACACGTTAGGACTTCTTTTAAAATACCTCTTTCAAAGGTATAATTCTTATCATAAAATACTGAATTATAAGGAAAATCCTAGAAACATAATTTTGTATGGTTTTCATGGAATATATATATATAAAGTTGTATATATACCTTTAACCATTATGTGTATATATATATAAACTCATGTACATAAAAACAGGAACCGGGAAGAATGGGTGGGGGAAAAACACACAGCCGTGGCACCCTTACAGCTCAAGAGAGGAGCTCGCCGGAGGTTTGCTGGGTGTCCGGTGAACCAGGAGAAGCTCTGGTGTCGCGGTGGCGCGGGTTGGCTCCGGAGGTCCTGTTTTCACCGGGGTTTCTCAGTTCTTAAAAGATGATGATCCGGGGAAGGTTAGGCCGAGCCTATGGTGTCCTAGGTAGGTGGTTGCGTGAGGTCAACGTGAGCAGTAGTGAAGGAGGCGTCTCGGGAAATCCAGGTACTGGTTCGTGGGACCTCGACGCGAGGTTGAAGACAACGTGAAGGCTGAAAAAAGAAAAAAAACGACGGTCGGGATCCGACATCGCGAGATCGGACGGTCGAAAAGAAAGGAGTGTCTTAAAACACATCAACGGCCGAGATTTTCCCTGGTGAGATCAGACGGTGGAGACCGTCGCGCGGCCAGTAGCTGCCTCTCCGGGTATAAACAGTGTGTAAAAAAAAGTTTAATAAATGCTAAATTAGAATTTATAATACTTCGCAATATATATATATAACTGGTACATTATAGATTGGAATTTTTATAAAACATATTAAGTACTTTTAACTCAAAATTTCCAAATCCAAAAATCCATTTTAGTTTAAGTAAACAAATGATACTATTTGATATATCTATTATTTTCCTTTTAAAAAAAATATATATATATTTTTAATACAACACTTTTATAACCACTATGATCTTATAACCATTAAAATATAATTTATAAATTACTTCGCTTGTTGATTTATAAAATTATGTTTAAAAGAACCATAGTTTTTCTCTAATTTAAAACACATAGTTTTTGAGATTCAAAAAGATACATTTTTTTTCAATTATTGCTGATACCGCTGTAGACTTGATGTTCGACACATTTTAAAAGAATGTCAAGTTTTCCATCATATAAATATCATCATGATCAAAATAGATTCATTTGAAAAAAATAATACTTTATTTTTAATACTTGAAGATATAATTCTAATATTTTGTACTTATTAAAATATCGAAATACCATAATATTATAAAAGCGTAATAAAGACCAAATTTTGTAAAAAGATGCACTTTGTCCCTTGGAACCCAACGGTCAAAAAAACGGTCATATTCCTTTTAGAGGTCCATTATAAAAGCAAGGGGGTAGGATGTTTTATATTTTCAAAACACAGGACCCTTGGCGGATGGCTCTTCTCATACCTCTGGTGCTGAGTGTGTGCGCGGTGATTCTGGTGGTTATACTTTTCACACTGATGGATCCTAAAGATGACGACTATCTGATTGCCCGTGTTGTGGTTCTTTGTAGTCTTGCTGTGGCCGTGTTAGGTCTTGTGCAGGGTACTTTCAATTAGATGGGTATTGTTGTAATGTATCTTTTAAATATATAACAGTTTATCGTATTCTTCATGTTTTATTTCTACTCGAATTCTTTATCAGCACACAAACCATAAAATAAAATAAAACAAGGGACATCATTGAAAAGCACAACATTGTTTACTTGAACCAGTTTATAAAACCTGAGGCGTTACATCGATGCAGACTATTTTCAAGCATCTTGAGATGCCTCCAGGGTGGAGGGTCATGCTCGCGACTTACATGCTGCATGATTCCACCAAGAGGTGGTGGGATGTTACCACCCAGTCAAAGCATCAAGGTGACATGGAGTGGGATTTTTTTCAGGAAGTCTTCTGTGACTTCTTCTTTCCCGAGATGCTGAGGTAAGATTGAGCTCAAGAGTTCATGAATCTGCAGCAGGGCACCATGTCAGTGATGGACTATTCTGCTCGTTTTATGGATCTTTAGCATTTTTCACCCGTGCTAGTTGGTTATGAGACGTTGAGAGCCGAAAGTTTTGAGGATGGTCTTCGGTATGACATCCGAGCGCTGGTGAATATTTTCAGGTTTCCAACTGTACACGCGATTGTGAACCAGGCGTTGATTATAGAGAGGAACCAGTGGGTATCGAGTGGTGTGGTCCAGGGTGGTTCCACACCAGTTACTGGTATTATTTCTGCTGGCAAGAGGAAGAGACAAATGGACTTCTCTCAGGGCGGTAGTACCAAACATGAAGCTTCTTCAGGTGGACGGGTCAGGTGCTACCAGTGTGGTAGAGAGGGGCACAATAGACCGCAGTGTCCACGAGACCCTGTGGAGTGCTGAGCTTGCGGCAATATGGGTCATCTACAGTGTTTTTGTAGGGCGTTTCCACCAGTGGCTAGTGAGAGGGTTTCTATGCACACTCCTCGTGAGGGATCAGGACCAGTGGCTTCTTACCTGTCTAGGAACTGGAGTACGTCAGGGCATGCAGGCAGAGATGGAGTTCGTGGTCGTGGTAGCCAAACACCAGGATGTCAGAGACAGCAGGGCGGGACAGCTCAGGGTAGCCAGGATGTGTCGCAGGGCCGTGACACTAGACAGGCATATGCAGTGCAACATACCCAGCAGGAGCAGGATCCTGGACCTTCTATAGTCAGAGGTACTATTCTAGTAGCTTCTGTCTTGTCTTCAGTACTTTCTTGATATGGGTGATATGCAATGTTTCATATTTGTACCCGTTGTGGAGAGCCTTGGGATCGTTGTTTCTTCTTCTTCTGATATCATGATGCTAGAAACTCCGTTGGAGACTAGGATGACTAGTGTGCGTCAGTGTAAGGAGTTCCCCCTTGAGGTTGGAGGCTGTCACTTCCTTTGGGACCTCTATGTCTTTGAGAAGAAAGCTATGATGTCATTCCTGGGATGGACTGGTTGGTTTGATTTCGAGCCTTTGTAGACTGCTATCGTCGCAGGGTGCGTTTCAGGTCACCAGAGGGCGGAGAGTTTCTATACAAGGGCGAATGGATGTTCAGGCGAGTCGATCTGGACCAGAGCATCATGGGTGAGGTGGAGTCACAGCCCAGATAGCGAGCTTATATCTGGATGAACAAGGGACTCGTCAGACAGATTTCCCTCCAGTTATTGATCGTTTCAGGGATGTATTCCCGAACGACTTTTCGGGTCTACCTCCAGTGCGTTAGGTGTATTTCTCTATCGAGCTTGTGCCAGGAGCAGCATCGGTGTCCATTACTCCTTATAGGATGGCCACGCCTGAGTTGTAGGAGCTCAAGAGGCAGTTAGAGGAGTTACAATAAAAGGTATTTATCCGGCCCAGTATATCTCCTTGGGGTTCTCCAATCCTTTTTGTGAAGAGGGAGGATGGTATCCTCAGACATTGAATGGATTATCAGAAGATAAACCAGTTGACGGTTAAGAACCGATATCCATTGCTAGGGATTGATGATTTATTGTTCATCTTCATGGAGCACGAGTGTTCTC